>CM070733.1:23500288-24100288 GCA_036346275.1 Otatea glauca | reverse complement strand
ATAAAAATCATCAATAAATATATTTTAATGTTGAACTTTATTTTCTTGTTGTACTTTAAGTTTTGTATTGTAGAGAAAATGAAATTAGTACAATTAAAGATTCTCTTAAGAACCAAAATTCAATAAAATTTTAGATTAGTTGGAATTTCAATGTAAATTTATATTTCCAACTTATTTTTATATTTTATTTAATTTGGTGTTTTATATTGTAGCTCATCTCTTTAGTGAGGTTGGATTTCAAGATATTGAGATGAAAGATAATATTTTTAAAAAATACTCTTATTTTCAATTTAAAGTTTTTATTTAATTTTATTTTCAAATTTCAAATTTTTACTTTTCTTATTTTGAAATATTTATTTATTTATTTGGGATGTTACATCTGACTACCAGCAAATTTATATTTAGCATTCATATGCTCTATATTCTCTTTAGTGGTTTCATGCATCTTAAGTATCAATTCAGCATGTTGTTTAGCATCAATATTTTCCTTTTCTGAAGATGGTAGTGGTAATAAATCAATAGGAGCATGAGGAATAAATCCATATACTACCTAAAAAGGGCACATCTTTGTGGTTGAATGTAGCGTACGGTTGTAAGCAAACTCCACATGAGGCAAACAATCTTCCCACATCTTCAAGTTTTTCTTCAAAACAGCCCTCAACATCGTAGATAATGTTTGGTTGACAACTTCAGTTTGTCCATCAGTTTGGGGATGACATATGGTAGAATATAGCAAATTTGTCCCCAATTTAGCCCATAGTGACCGCCAAAAGTGACTCAAAAACTTTGTATCACGATCAGAAACAATTGTATTTGGCACTCCATGTAGGCGAATGATTCCCTAAAAATAAATCAGCAACATTTGTAGCATCTTCGCTACCATCTTAGAAAATCTATCCACACCAACAAAAATGCTATCCCTCCCCTTCTTTGTTCTAGGAAATACTAAAATAAAGTCCATAGAAATATCCTCCCAAGGTACACTAGGAACATGAAGAGGCATATATAAACCATTGAGGTCAAGTCGTGACTTAGCTTTTTGACAAGTGGTACAGCTTGCAATGCAGCGCTCGTCGTCACGCCTCATCTTTGGCCAATAGAAATGCTCGGTCAGTACGTCCTCCGTCTTCTTGACACCAAAATGTCCCATTAGACCTCCTCCATGAGCCTCCTATAACAACAAAAGACGAATGGAGTTAGATGAAATGCATAGCTTGTTAGCACGAAACACAAATACATCATTAATCACAAATTTATTCCAACTCTTTCCCTCTTTACAATTCAACAATATTTCTTTAAATTCAGCATCATGCACATATTGCTCTTTAATAGCCTCTAGTCCAAAGATCTTGAAGTCAAGTTGAGATAGCATAGTATATCGTGTAGATAATGCATCAGCAATAACATTTTCCTTCCCTTGTGTTTAATGACATAAAGAAAAGATTCAATAAATTCAACCCATTTTGCATGTCTACAATTCAATTTACTTTGACTTCTAATATGTTTTAAAGATTCATGATTAGAATGTATAACAAATTCTTTTGGCCATAAATAATATTGCCATGTTTCTAAAGTCCGAACTAAAGCATATAATTCTTTGTCATAAATAGAATAATTCAGACTAGGCCCACTCAATTTCTCGCAGAAATAAGCAACACCTACAAATTTACCAATAAAAACACGTAAAACTTCGTTCATTAATTTCATGAAAGTACTAGGTATATGTAACATTCCAATTTTTGGTTCTATTGGATATAATATGAATTTTACCATTTTATGAATTTCCTGGATTTAATTTAATTTATTTTGTATTTGTTGAATTAAGCCTCATGTTATCTTTTATTTATTTATTGAAAAAGTTTTAATAAACATTTGTTGGAAATATTTTACTTGAGTTCTAAATGCCCTATAATATTTTATGAATTTTTTGCTATTTTAATTGGCTTATTCTATTTTGCTGGTTTATTTTAATTCGAAAATGTTTTAAAAATCGCTTGAGATACGAGGAAGACGAGGCCGCTATTTAAAGTGCTGCCGCCACCCTCGTTTTCTTCACCCCGCACCGCATATTTTGCTTCAAGTCGTGCACGCCGAGACAACGTCGTTGTCCCGCAAAAGCTCATTGGAGTTCTTGTTAAAGCCACCACTGTTTCTCTGCTGAACCGTCACCATCCACCGTCCTCCGCAGCGTCTGAGCCTGGAGCTGAGATCGTCCCTTTGCTCTGCGTTGAACCGATGAGGAAGCATCGTCAGAGGAGGCCTAGAACGTCGCTGCCGTGGTCATTGTCTTCCTCTCCGGTGAGAACCCCGCCGCACCGTGTCGTTGCGCCATCATCGTTCTTGCGAGCTCTCTCAATCGTCTGATCGATCTCGTGCGACCCTGATTTTGCCGCGTGTGCGCTGCCGCTTCGCCGCCGCCTACTGTTGGTCCTGTTGATCAGATTAGATCTTACCGCATCGCGCCACCAGCCGTCTGCCTTTGGATCTGCGCTGAGCGATCTGATCTGGTGCCGTGTGTTCCTGCCATTGCTGCTGTTGTAGGATCAAGGATCACTGGTATAACTGAAGGACCTCCGGTCATACCGCCCTTCAGAATCCAAAAATCACCTCTTCTGGAAAAAACATACCACTCCTCGGCCGGTCACACCGACGGTCGGTATGACCGGAGGGGGCCCGGTCATACCAGCCTCACAGACCCTGAAATGCATTTTTTGAAGTTTTAATTTCTAATTCAAATGAAATTCCATGAGGGTGTTTAATTGCTATTTCTTTTCCTCACAAAAGATAATGCAATCCATATGAATATCTAAATGCACAAGAATTGAGCCTTATCACTCTTTGTCAACCTAAAACATGCGACAAGCAACCCCTCTTAATAGCACGGCATTTATTCTAGTAATCCGATCTTTTACACCAAACTCCGAGATCGGTAAAAGACTATGAAAGTCCTTAAATTATACCTTAACCATCTTGTCTTGTATGATTGCTTTCCTTTTTCACCAATTTCATGCTTCCATGTTCGTCGAACATCGGACCAACCTAATCTCAAAAAACTAAATTTAAAATGTAAGTCCTTTTAACTGTAATTGTCATTAATTTCCAAAACCAAATTAAATTAGGGGCCTAGATGCTTTCAGCTGTGTCGAGAGATCCCGTCCGTCGGATTTGAATCGTGCGGCCATGATCGCACTGCGCACCGAGCCAGTCTCGTGCTGCCGCGTGTCGTGCGAGAACCGAGGCATCGTCACTGCTGGTCGCCGATGATGTCATCGCTATTAGTCTCCACCGTCAGATCTAGCGTTAACGGTCGAGATTTCACCACCGCGTGTCCTCGTTGCAGTCGTCGATCTTGTGCCACGTGTTATTGATCTGATGATACCACATGTGCTGCCTGCCTCAGCTGGTGCACGGGCATAGTGTCGCCAATCCACGGTGTACCAGCACCGGCCGTGGACCAAGTCCATGCACCGGTGACGCGTGTCGCGCTGTGGTTGTGACGCTTCTCTAGCTGTGGTTGTGCCACGTGTCCCATGACATCAGCATGATGTCATAAATTGGTTTTCTTTGGAAAAATATTTGGCCAAATTTTTTTTCTGTGCTGACATCAGCATGACATCATAAATTTTATTTTCCAGTATAAAAAGAATTCAGTTAATTCGGTTTTTTCCAATATTCTGATTTATCTTTTATTTCAAACTTCAAATAGCTATATCTTTCTCATACGAACTCCGATTGAGGTGAATCCAGTTTGTAAAAATTTGTAAAATCATGCTATATTTAATGGTGAATTTTACTTAATTTTTGGAGTTGATTTTGCTTTCTATTTTTGGTATTTATTGCTTTCTCTTTCGTTTCGCGTAGACGTCGAGTTGCCCGGTGAGTTTGTGATCGAGGAGCCAGCGCAAGAACCAAGTCTAGAGCAGGATCGAGAGCTCTTTGAAGGCAAGTTATGCTTTGATCATGTTGAACCTGTGTTTAAAATATTATATTGTTTCAAAGTATTGCATACTAATTCAATTACTACTTGTTTCAATTATGTTGGTATAGTTATTCATCCAATTGTGATATATCCACCTTGCCATGTCATATGTCATAATTCATTTGTCATCCTAGAATGGTTTCATATTAGCTGGTAGCTATAATTACTAATGTGGGTAGTTAGAACGCATGTAGTATGCTTACCCATGCAAAGAGTCATTGTTTTATGTAAAAATGATTAATCTTGATTAATGATTATGGAACATGTTTATTAATTTGTGTGTCAGGTGTTGTCACACAATGTTGTTGTTGTTGATGGCACATGGTGCATGGTAAATCAACTGGGGTGGTAAAATGATTTAGACTGAGGCAAGTGGCAAGTATTTGTGGTGGGCCAATGTGGCATTTGGGCGGTCGCATTGCTTTTTGATGGTATATGATGGTTTATGATAATGATAGTTTTTGGTTTGTATTGCCTTGGTCAATTAAGGACTTAACCTTGCAAGAATTTGAACTGGTATTCATACAACCACTTGTCTGTTATGGGACATAACTAGTTGATTATTTTGTTATGTCTAAACTTTGGTATTGTCTTAGCAGTGTGGGTTCTGGGTATACGGGTAGACTCAAATGGCGCAAGAGGGGGGCCCTGGATGTGGTAACCAGTCCCACCAGTGTTGAAACCTTAGCAGGCAGTACTGGGATTAGACAGGGTATTGGAAAGGTTTTGTTATGATCACTCCCCTCTTTGGTGTATGATTGTATCTTGTGGGTAAAGTGTATAAACCTCTGCAGAGTGTAAAACCTATTCAAATAGCCGTGTATTGAGCATTGCTCGGTGATTACAGTCAAGGGTTAGAATTATTTAAAACAAATGTGGGAATGGAGGCTGTATGCCTATGGAAGTTGGAATATGGTTTAAGGTTATGAGTTGGTTATTGGAAAATAAATGAGAAATTTATTATTGTTATTATTTGTTTTACTGTCCTTCAATCTATTTATGCTATTCTTTTATAAATGTTGTTTTATACAAATTAACCATGTCAGCTATTCCTTTGTAATGAGCCATGCATATAGTATATTAGACTTGCATTCTGTGCACAACTTGTTGAGTGTTTTATGTACTCACCCCCTTTCAACAAAACATCACCAGTTGAAGAGGAAGCTACGTTTGCTCTTGAGGAGGAGTTTCAAGAAGAGACAAATAACTAGGGTTTCTACGAATAAATTTATCTTCGCTGCAGTTATTTATTTTTCAGTCTTAGCCCTGCGTGGCGTATTCATGTAAGGTGGACCATAAGGTCGTTTATCAAGTTATATTTAAATTAATGAAGTCTTTATTATGATATCGTTGAGTATGATTGTGATATTCATCAATGTTGAGTCTGTGTGCGCTAGCGTGAACTTGGACTAGTGCTGAATACACAGAGGGTCCGGATTTGCATATTCGGGTCCCGACATTGTATTAGTTAAACCAAAAGGCATCACTAACCATTCATATAACCCGAACTTAGTTTTAAATGCAGTTTTCCATTTATCTCCATGTTTCATTCTAATTTGGTGGTAACCACTACGCAAGTCCACTTTAGAAAATATGGTAGAGCCACTTAATTCATCAAGCATATCATCTAACCTAGGAATAGGATGGTGACATCTAATGGTAATATTATTGATAGCTCTACAATCAACATACATACGCCATGATCCATCTTTCTTAGGAACCAAAATAACAGGCACAACACATGAACCAAGGTTTTCTCGTACGTACCATTTGTCAAGTAAATATTGTACTTGATGCTGAATTTCCTTAGTCTCCTCTGGATTGGTCCTATAGGGCGCACGGTTTTGAAATGAAGCTCTCGGGATCAAATCGATTTGATGCTCAATTCGTCGAATTGGTGGTAGCCCTGGTGGTACTTCACTTGGAAATACATCAGCAAATTCCTGAAAAATGTTAGCAATAGCAGGAGGCAAAGAAAGAGAAATATCCTCAAATAAAAATAATGCTTCTTTACACACTAAAGCATAGCAAACAGAATTACTAGCTTCCATCTCAACAATATCAGATTTTGTAGCAAGCAAAACAGCATCTTTCAATTTAATTTCACATTTACTGGTACTAGGTTCTTTCTTCTTTTGTTGCACAAGTTCTTTAGCTACAATCTGATTTTCACTTTTGCTACTCTCCTTTTCTCTATTAGCTCTCTAATTCATCTTTTAAAATTGCCTCAAGAAACATGGCCAGCAAAGCGATTTTCTTTCTTTTAGATATGAGAGTATATTGATTTGTTCTACCATGATGGGTATCTCGATCATATTGCCATGGTCTACCTAACAACAAAGAACATGCTTGCATAGGTACAACATCGCAATCAGCATAATGATGATATGAACCAATAGAAAAGTGTACTCTCACAATGCGAGTTACCTTCAGCTTACCACAATAATTAAACCATTGAATGTAGTAAGGACGGGGATGCTGATTCGTTGTCAAGTCAAGTTTCTCGATCATGTCCATGCTTGCAAGATTGTTGCAACTCCCTCCATCAATGATCACACGACATGAACGGTTATTGACAACAAACTTTGTTTGTAACAGATTGTGGCGTTGATTTTGTTCAGCATGCTCCATTTGAGCACTTAGCACACGCTTCACAATGATGCTTAAGTACTTGTCAGAAGCTTCAGCACCAAAATATTCTTCTTCATGTTTAGATTCTTGTTCGTCACCTGCAAGGTCAGTTGCAAACATAGCATATTCCTCCTTAATATCACTAGCTGAAGTATACTCACCATTATCCTTTATGAGGAGAGCTCTCTTGCTAGGGCAGTCCCTTGTCATATGACCATAGCCCTTGTAGCGATGGCACTGTATTTCTCGTGTTCTTCCTGTCGAAGCAGCCGAGGATGAACTTTGTGTGGGGCTGGTACCGTGGGTTTGCTTGTTTCTGGTGCACGTGAAGGACTAGTGGAAGTAGTGCGGCGCTGACTCTTGTGAGAGGAACTTGGTACAAAGGCTCGACTGGAAGTGTTATATGGAGCCTTTGATTGCACTTGATTGGAACAACCTGCAAAAGAACCTCTAAAATTTCCTCTTGTCTTGGATTGTTGTCCCTGTACTTCTCTTTCAGCCTTACAAGCAAGATAAAACAAGCGAGTGATAGAATTGTACTCTTTATAATCAAGTATATCCTGAATTTCACGATTTAAACTAGGGGTGGGCATTTTTAAACCGAAATCGAAAAACCGAACCGAACCGAACCGATTTAACCGAACATTTCGGTTTTTTCGGTTTTCGGTTTCCGGTTCGGTTTTTATTTTGGTTGTATTCGGTTTTCGATTTTCGGTTCGGTTTCCGGATTCCGAAAACCGATTTTACTGAAAAACCGAATCATGTCGCTCACGCCTCACGGAGCTCACGGAGCGCAGTTCCATACTTCCATCGGTTTCTTCGGCGTTCGGCCCATTCACCCGAATCCCCAATCCTATCCCCCGAAACCTGAAGACCTAATCCCCATTCCCCCGAATCCCCGATCCAATCGATGCTGCCCAATCTGAAAATCCCCAAATCCTCCGAGGCTCCGACCGTGGCCACCGCCTCGACGCCTCCAACCTCCTCCCTCGGCGCCGCCCCAAGGCCCCCGGCACCTCCTCGACTCTTCCCACGGTGGCCGCCCAGACGCCTTCTCGACGCTGCCCGACGCCTTCTGGGCTCCTCCCTCGGCGTCGCAGCAGGCCAGCACCATCGCAAGAATGGCTACATCGTCATCAAGAACAGCCCCTGCAAGGTATCCATCCAATAATCTGGATCCACTCACCGTACTTCTGTTAGATTTGCGTGTTCGTCCTGCCATCTCGAATGCTGTTGCATGTAGATGTGCAATTTTGTTTTTGGCTGCGAGTTGCTATGATCTTCGATGGAGCGATTTGGATTAGCGTTGGACAACATGATTCAAACAGAGTGGTGCGTGGTCTTGTGATAAACATCCAAAAGAACATCTTAGCTATGACGTGCAAAGAACAACTTACCCATGTAATGTATGATGTATATCCACTGTAAAGTTCAACAAAACAACATATTTTAAGCATCTTCGCATAAAAACAATTCTGACCATCGTCTTTCAAGTGATCCGTGCATTATGCTTTTCGAGCAAAGCTTCTTGATCTCTATTTTTGGACAACAGATTTTGCCATATATGTTGATCTGTGCTCAATAGGCCAATGCTAGGTTTGTGAGGGACCATGTGGAGGTCCTTCCATGTTTGTGATGTGTATTTGACTTTATTTGAGCAAGGTGTGCTCAAGTTTGAGTTTGATTTTCAAAATGAAGCAATTTGAGTTGTCTCTGCCAGGAGTGGCAGTACCGACCGTATGGGCGCAATAGTGATGAGTTGGATGGTTTATTGCATATCATTGTGGGCATTGCTATGTGATGTGTTTCCTTGTCTTTGATGGTTGCAGGGCGACGGTGCTAGGTCATGGTGAGGCGGAGGATGACCGGGACTAGGCGAGGAGCGTCGGAGGTCCAGACGGTTGGGAGATCGCCGAAAGATGATCGGAGACAGAGTCCGGGCAAGTCAAGAAGACAAGGAAAGGAGATGATGCTAGCTAGATGCCATGTGGATCAATGAGGGCGTCAGATTGAGGTCTAGTTGATAGGTTAGCAGGTCTAGGTAGCATGCTTTGAAAACCGTGCAAGAAAACCCGGTATGTGTGTGGGTTAATCCTAGCCCTTAGATCAGTGCTCTAGGGTTGAGGGACTCATCCAAGGGTGGTAGGTGGCCCAAGAGTAGTATAAATAGGGGTGGAGGGGTAGCCTCCTCCCCTTGAAAGTTTTTGAGGTTTTTGAATGCTCCTTTGAGCTTTGCCCACATGAAAGTGAGGCTTTGTAACCTCTCCTACCAGAAATGAAAGTTTTATCCATCCATCTCTGAATTTATTTTGCGCATTTACATTATGTCTTTACTTTACGCAATTTAAATTCAGCTTTACTTTCCCGCAATTACATTCTCGCAATTTATTTTCACGCAATTTGGATTTGCCTCCCCTCCTTCTAAATGCTGTTGATCTTTGATGTTTTGAGTGTGTTCATATGGTTTTACATCTCTTTTGCACTCTTGGATTGAGTAGAGAACATTTTTTCTTTCAAGTTCCAACTTTGTTCAGAACTTGTTCTTTGCGTAGCATTTAGTATTTGATTTTTATAAAATTCTAGAAAAATAATTTTAAGTGATTCTTGTTGGAGGAGTTGCGCGACTCGGATATCAACCTGCAGAAAAATTTTGGAGTTCACTTGTTGCACCGTTTGGGCGCCATGAGGTGAAAACCGAGCCCCAAACTTTCTGCTCGAAGTTCTTGACTGACTGTGTTCTTCGATTTTTCCTGTTTTTTCTGTAAGGCTTTTTGATGATAAATTTGGTGGAGTTCCTCACGACTCTGATGCTCATAGGGAGAAATATTCTCAAAATTTTGTGAGCTGCATAAACCCACCAACCTCCTGTTCAAATTGAGGACAAATTCTGGAAATTCTGCTTTTGCTTTTCTGAAAGTGACTTTTGTGATTTGAATTGATGTTTTTCTAAAAGCAAGAGTTGGATTGATTCCTCTTTATCTTGGACACTAGACAACCAGGATTGTGACTCAAAAATCCCCACATATTTTATGGTAATTATCCATGCAAGCTTGGGGTACACATAGTTGTCTAGTTTTTCGGGTTTTTCACGATTTCCTTTGAGCGATCTTGTGGAGGTTTGTGTTGGAATATTTTTGGGAAAATTTATTTGTGACCATTCACCCCCCTCTGTTCGCCATTTCGATCTTTCAATTGGTATCAGAGCCGGTTTCGCTCTTTCATAGATCTTGACCGGTCTCAAGAGCCATGGCGATGGACAAGTATTCCACCAAGTCTCCCATTTTTTCCGGAGTCGATTTTCCATTTTGGAAGTCGCGCATGGAGTCATACATCACTGCCCAGGGCTTCCTGATATGGCAGAAGGTTAAACTCACATATGAGGTTCCTGCCGATGAAAACGTCACGGCCGGCAATATGGCTGACGTTGAGGCGAATGCTAAGGCAAAGAACATCCTCATACAGGGTCTTAGCCGCAGTGAGTATGACAAGATTTCTCACCTTTGTTCTGCTCATGAGATTTGGGTGACCCTCGATGCTTACCATGAGGGCACTACCCAAATCAAGACGGTTCGACAGGACCAATTCAAGCGTGAGTTCAACAAGTTTGAACAACATCTTGGTGAGAGTCTTGATGAGTGTTTGATCGCTTTACCAAGATCTTGAGCGATCTTCGAGCAGTTGGTTGTATATACCCTGACTCGGATAATGCTCGACATTTCTTGACCGCACTCGATTTGCGCGTTTGGGAGATGAAGGTGACCACCATCAAGGACACCACCGACCTGTCGACCTTGACTCTAGACGGCCTTTATTCCTGTCTCAAGACTCATGAGATCGACGTCGTCTCGCGAAAGACAAAATCTCAGTCGATGGCTTTGGTCACCGATCCCATTGGATCCTCTCTTTCTGTTTCTTCTGATGGTTTCTCTCTCTCCGCCCTTTGCGAGCTAAGCGATGACCAACTGGAAAAATTTCAAGAAAATGAGCTTGCTCTTCTTGCTCGTAAATTTTCATATGCATACAAGAGAGTGAGAGAGAGGAAGAGAGGTGGGATGATCACCTGTTTCGAGTGTGGTGGCCCCAACCACATTCGAGCAAACTGTCCCAAACTGGAGAAGGCTAAGAACGATGCCGGCAGTTTGGCAAAGAACGACTACATCGATAAAAACCGCAACAAGAAGCCTCCAGTTCGTGAGCCGACGCGTGAGAAGAAGTACCGCAACTTCTCCAAGAACAAGAAGCTCTTCCACCGCGTCCTCGCCGCACTGGACGACATCAACCTCTCCGACACGGAGACATGGAGCGACGAGGGCGAGGATGAACCGCAAGAGAAGAAGGGCGGCGACGACTTCTCCGGCATGTGCTTCATGGCCGACGCCAACGGCATCAGCGACTCCGAGCTCTACAGCGACTCGGACGAGGTACCCTCCTATGACCAGCTCAATGAAGCTTTTTGCAAATTAGGAAAATTTCATGCTAGAGCTAGAGCTAGGTGTACGGAGCTTGAGAAGGAAGTAGGTACCTTGACTCGGGAGTTAGCTTCACTTAGATCTTCTCCTTCCCAAGTCACTGATGACTGTGTTCTCTGTGATGCTGTTCTTGTGGAGTTGGAGAACCTAAGGACCATACATGATAGTGTGCTTGTTGAACTTGATGGTCTTAGGTTGAAGAATGCTAGCACTAGTTCTATTGATGCTATTCCTGTTGAGACTAGTCTTCTTCATGCTCACTCTACTCCATCATGCTCTAATTGCCCTAAATTGCTTGCTGAAATTGATGCCATGAGTTCACACCTTAAGAAGCTTTCTGCTAGAAATGATGAACTTGAATTGCATGCTTCTAAGGACCCAAATACTCATGTGAGGGTGAGGCAACTAAAACTTGACAATGATGCTTTGAATGTCAAGTGTGATCAACTTGCTAAGGACTTACTAGTTAAGTCAAAAACTGGTTGCCTGCTGTGTGTTGGGGTTAAGAATGATGTGGATAAAATCCATGTCGAGCTTAGGAATAAATTAGAAGACCAAGCCCATAGAATTAGAAATGCGTCTTGCGTTTCTTGTGAGGCCCTCAAGATTGAGGCAGCCGTCTTTGAGGAGAAAATGCACGTCTTTGAGAGAGCTCATCTTTCTGGTTCTTCTTCTTCTTCCCTGTTCTTCTTGTGCCTCTTTCTTTCGAGATTGCCAGTATCTTATGAGCACTCTCGAGAAGTTTGTAGGAGGCAAGAAGAAGCTCAATCTTATTCTAGACCAATCCAAGATTAGTAGATTCAATCAAGGTCTAGGATTTGATCCCTTGGAGCACGCTCGGGCGCATCCTCCCACCATTGTGCGCGGCTCCAAGAGTGGTGAGATTGTGGTAGTTCTCAGAGTGAACACCACCGTGTTTAGGTCTACTGGGGTTGTCCATAGGACTTCTGACCAGAAGGGTGTTACTCCTGTTGCTTCTGTCTCTAGTAAGGCGAAGTACACATGCACCATCTGTAAGAAGGATGGTCACCTAGTAGATTTCTACTTCCGGCGTGCCAAGATCACAAGGCGTGAGTGTGTTGCTGCTCTTAGGGGTATTCAGGGTCATCCCCAGACTTTGAGTGCTCCTAAGGTACACACTGCTTCTAGACAGGTTAGAGAGTCGCCTGTTTTTGGGCAGCGTCCAGGACTCGATTTTCATGTTGGTTCTTCGAGTTTTAGTCTTGGAGTTGTTCGTAGTCAGTCTTTTCGCCGTCCTTTTGATATTCCTCGTTTTTCCCATCGAGGTAGATATCAGCGGCGTGAGATGTTTTCTGGTAGGAGATTTAGGAAGCCTCACTGGGATGGTCTGGCTTTTGCACCACGACAGGCTAACCTGGGCCCAGCTCCTAGATCATCTACTAGAGTTGCTCTCGAACATGTTAAGGTTAAGCAGCGAGAGAGACACTCGAGTCCGCCTTCTTCTTACGTGGCTAGTACTGAGGCGTCGTGTGATTCAAGATTGGGTTCCCAAGTCTTCACTCTATCCTAATCTTGAGTCATCTTTCTCTCTTGTGTCTTGATCGGGTTAAATCGGATGGGGAAGGGAGATGTTTGGATTGTTGACTCCGGTTGTTCTTGTCATATGACCGGAGATTCTCGATGGTTCTCTTCCCTAGTCCGAGCCCCCGGTGATGAGTTGATCACTTTCGGGGATGCATCTTATGGTAGAGTCATTGCTAAAGGTACTATCTGCATTAACCAAAATTTCATTCTTAAAGATGTTGCCTTAGTAAGTAAGCTGCAATACAATCTGCTCTCTGTTTCTCAGCTTATCGATGACTCTTTTGAGGTAAGCTTCAAGAGTAATGCTTATAGAATCCTTGATTCATCAGGAGGGTTAGTTTGCGGGATTTCTAGATTTGGGATAGTCTTTCGTGCTGATTTTTCTGCTTCTTCTGGAGACTCTCTTCGATGTTTGATTGCTTCTGAGTCCCGTGATCTCTCCTTCTGGCATAGGAGACTTGGTCACATTGGTTTTGATCATTTGACCCGAGTTAGCAGCCACGATCTCATTCGGGGTTTGCCCAAACTCAAAATGGTCAAAGACTTAGTTTGCTCTCCCTGCCGACATGGCAAGATGGTTGTCGCTTCTCATCCCGATCCATGTTGTGATGGTGATGCACCAGGAAAGCTTTTACATATGGATACTGTTGGTTCAGCTAGAGTGCAGTCAGTGGGTGGGAAGTGGTATGTTCTTGTCATTATTGATGATTTTTCGAGGTATTTTTGGGTGTTTTTCATGTCCTCAAAGGATGAGACTTTTACCCATTTTAGGGGTTTGGTTCATAGGTTGTTTTTTGAGCTCCCTAGTGCCCTACGAGCTATACGCAGTGACAATGGCACGGAGTTCAAGAACTCCTATTTTGAGAGTTTTTGTGTGGAGTCTGGTTTAGAGCATCAGTTCTCCTCTCCCTACGTCCCTCAGCAAAATGACGTAGTGGAAAGGAAGAACAGGACCCTGGTAGAAATGGCCAGGACGATGCTAGACAGTACTGATACTCCTAGGAAGTTTTGGGTGAGGCTATAGCTACTTGCTTGCCATGTTTCTAATCGTGTATTCTTGAGAGCACATTTGCACCGCACTTCTTACGAGTTGAGGTATGGGCGAAAGCCCAGTGTTTCTCATTTTCATGTGTTTGGTTGCAAGTGTTTTATTTTGAAGTCTGGTAACCTGGATAAGTTTGAGTCTCGTTCTTCTGATGGTATCTTTCTGGGTTATTCGACTTCTTTTCGTAGCTATAGGGTCTGGAGTTGCGATACGCATAGGATCATAGAGACCTGTGAAGTGACCTTTGATGAGGCTAGCCCAGGAGCTAGACCCGATATTTCAGGCTCTTCTTCTTCCTCAGAGACTATCTTTGTAGAGGATGAGGATGATGGAGATGATGGTGTTCCACCGATCCGATCCCTCTACACCGAGATGCCTCCTGCTTCCATTTCTGCACCTCAGGAAGGCCAGCCCTTGCATTCTGACTCTCATTCAGCTAGTGGCTCTGCTCCTACCTCTTCTGTGCATGAGGTACATGCCACTTCTGCTTCTGGACCTCCCCGTCATATTCAGCGTTCTCATCCACCTGATCAGATCATCGGCAATCTATTTGAGCGAGTCACTCGCTCAAAATCAGGAATGTCCAGTTTCTGCCTTCACTCTGCCTTTGTTGCCTCGTTTGAGCCGAAGGATGTGACTCATGCATTATCTGACGAGTCTTGGACTAATGCTATGCATGAGGAACTTGAAAACTTCGAGAGAAACAAAGTCTGGCAGCTTGTAGAACGTCCATCTGGTCATAATGTGAAGGACCGAAATGGCGAACAGAGGGGGGGTGAATGGTCGCAAATAAAAATTCCCCCAAAATACTCCAACAAAAACCTCGACAAGATCGCTCAAAAGGAATTGTGAAAAACCCGAAAAACTAGACAACTATGTGTACCCCAAGCTTGCATGGATAAGTACCATAAAATATGTGGGGATTTTTGAGTCACAATCCTGGTTGTCTAGTGTCCAAGATAAAGAGGAATCAATTCAAACTCTTGCTTTTAGAAAGGACATCAATTCAAATCACAAAAGTCACTTTCAGAAAAGCAAAAGCAGAATTCCCAGAACTTGTCCTCAATTTGCATAGGAGGTTGGTGGGTTTCTGTAGCTCAAAAATTTTGAGACTTTTCTCCTGTGAGAATCAGAGTCTTGAAGAACTCCACCAAATTTCTCCTCAAAAACCTTACAGAAAAACACGAAAAATCGAAGAACACAGTCTGGTCAAGAACTTCGAGCAGAACGTTTGGGGCTCGGTTTTCACCTTATGGCGCCCAAACGGTACAACAAGTGAACTCCAAAATTTTTCTGCAAGCGGATATCAGAGTCCCGCACCTCCTCCAAGAAGAATCACTCAAAAGGATTTTTCTATATTTTTACAAAATCAAACACTGACTGTTGCGCGAAGAACAAGTTCAGAACAAAGTTGGAACTTGAAAGAAAAGATGTTCTCTACTCAATCCAAGAGTGCAAAAGAGATGTAAAACCATATGAACACACTCAAAACATCCAAGAACAGCAGCATTTAGAAGGAGGAGGCAAATCCAAATTACTTGAAAGTAAATTGCGGGAATGTAATTGCGGAAAGTAAATGCTGAATTTAAATTGCGTAAAGTAAAGACATAATGTAAATGCGCAAAATAAATTCAGAGGTGGATGAATAAAACTTTCATTTCTGGAAGGAGGTTACAAAGCCTCACATTCATGTGGGCAAAGCTCAAATGAGCATCAAAACCTCAACACCTTCAAGGAGAGGAGGCTACCCTCCACCCCTATTTATACTACTCTTGGGCCACCTACCACCCTTGGATGAGTCCCTCAACCCTAGAGCACTCATCTAAGGGTTAGGATTAACCACACACACAGCCATGCAAGGGCTAACCCAAAACCCACACACATACCGGGTTTTCTTGCACGGTTTTCAAAGCATACTACCTAGACCCGCTAACCTATCAACTAGACCTCAATCCGACGGCCCTCATTGATCCACGCGCATCTAGCTAGTATCATCTCCTTTCCTTGTCTTCTTGACTTCCCGGACTCCGTCTCCGATCATCTTCCGCGATCTCCCAACCGTCGGACCTCCGCGCGCCTCGCCTAGTCCGGTCATCCTTCGCCTCACCATGACCTAGCACCGTCGTCCCGCAACCATCAAAGACAAGGAAACTCCTCACATAGCAATGCCCACAAAGATGTGCAATAATCCATCCAACTCATCACTACCGCGCCCATACGACCAGATCGCCACTCTGGCAGAGACAACTCAAATTGCTTCATTTTGAAAATCAATCCAAATCAAACTCAAACTTGAGCACACCTTGCTCAAATAAAGTCAAATACTCATCACAAATATGGATGGACCTCCACATGGTCCTTCAATCTCCCCTTGATGAGTATATTGACAAACCACACAAAAGGCATAAATTTGAGTTTGAAGAAAATGAAAAGAAAGCAATTTTAGTTGCAAAGTCAAACTTGGTCCAAAGATAGAAATTAGAACCATGACCAAGTTGACGAAGAGGAATTTAGATTTTAGAGTTAAATTTAACAAAGAGCAAGTTTTCAACAAAACTCTAAAATCCAACTAAACATGTCAAATGTGATTATGAGATTATGATCCAAATGAAGTAGTAGCATAGTTTTTCAAAGATCATAATAACCAAATAAGCATTCACATTTTTATCTTTTAGTGATGCCTTTTCTACGTTTTCTCCCCTTTTGGCAATATAGGCATCAATTTTTATGTATGCATGAAATGCAATTGAAAGAGCTTTGAAGATTATCCATTTGATCAAAATGAAAGGATATTACACCAAGCTTGTCAATTTTAGAAGATGACTAAACTAAGACATGTCCAAGTGCAAATACGAGCTTAGTTTTGAATATTTCATTTTAGCAAGATTTGACAAGTGCAACACTTAGCTTTAGTTTCAAAAATAGAAGAATAGCCACTCTAAGGATCAAAGGAAAACCTAGAGTTCAACCTACTCAACACGTTGGGGAATCTAGAAGAGCATACAAGGTCCTTGGGCTCATTTATCACTTAATGCAAATTTTGATTTATCATCATACAAGACATAGCGGGTGCAAATGTTTGACATTATTTGCATTCTTTACCCACATATGTCTTTGTTTTTAATTTATTTGCATTTTCTTTTGACAACCAATTGACTCAAGCCGTATCGACCATCTCAAGATGAGCTCTTAAGAGGATGGTCTAGGTCAAACACGATGTATTCAAGTTCATCCCAAGTGCAATGGGAAGCGGTCTTGTGAATACAAGGTGTTGAGTCGTATGTGCACAAGAAGAGTCAATTTTGTTTAATTTTCATTTTTAGCACAACGATTCATGAGCAATTGAAGGACTCTGCATGGATCAAACTAGTTTCACCCAAGTTGCTATAGGGACTCTAGAGAACTCCTAAATTTCTCAAATTATGGCACAAACCTCTAGAGAAGAAACCTAGCAAGTAAAAGCAACAAGTTTCATCAAGTTTTTCATTTAAGGCTTATTTCATTTTTAAGCTTAGCAAGTTAAATGAACTTGGACATACCTAAGCTAGTGATTTTCTTCAAATGATGTAGCATGGTGTATAGCATGAAGAAGAAATCAATTGCATAATAGACAAAGCTCATAAAGCAGAAAATGCAGTCTAAATGCAATGCATGAACAGATTCCCAAACTCCCCTCAACAAATGAATCAATTTTAAGCTCAAATCTGGTTAAAGTTGAGTTATTATCAAGATTAGGCATAAAGAAAACCGAATGAACTCAATAATAACTAGAAAAACAGAATGAGGAGAAGAAGTCGAGAAAGCGCAAAGCTGGATGGCTATAGAGCATAGAAAGATAGAAGAGACTCACTACGGCTCGGACTCGCTCTTATCTTCCCAATGGTGACATAGGAAGTCGACTCTAGATCCCAACTAAGGAGTGCACATGACCTGTCTACCAGGAGGCCCAATACCGCTAGACTTATAAGGCGTGAGGGAACTCAACCTAGAGAGAAGAGAGAACGACTAATCACGCATGATAGCAACCTAAAGCACAAGATAAGAGGTCAATGCAAGGCATGCCAGAAGTCTAAGTGAGTGAACTCAACTCAAGAAAACAAGCCCAAAGTCACCGGAAGAAACACAAAGAAAAGAAAAGTGGAAGAAAACATATAATACATAATATACAAACCGGCTCCCCTCACGAAAGGCCGTAAGGGCTCACGACTCAAGCTCACTCCTCAAGGCAACAAATCTGGAGCTATCCAAAGGCTTGGTGAAGATATCGGCTAATCAAGGTCACTCTCTCGAATGAGCGCGATATCTCCCTTCTCCACATGGTCTCTAAGGAAGTGATATCTAATATCAATGTGCTTGGTCAGGGAATGTTGCATTGGGTTTTTAGCAATGCAAATAGCTGAAGTGTTGTCACGAGAAAAGTGGCACACTCTCTATCTCTAACCCATAGTCCCGTAAGGTCGATCTCATCCAGAGCACTGCTACAAAGAATCGGTGCTGACAACATACTCGGCCTCGGTGGTGGGTGTGCAACTCGGACCGCTTCCTAGATGACCAAGAAACAAGAGAAGTGCCAATGAATTGGCAAGTGCGAAGTGCTCTTCCTATCTATCCTACACCAAACAAAGTCGGCATCGTAAAAGGCTCTAAGAGATAGACAAGAAGACGAAGAGTACCAAATACCATAATCGGTGGTAGCACGAAGGTACCAAGATGCGCTTGACCACTTTGGCGGAGAGCGCGAGGAGAAGCTTGAAATCGAGCGCACGGACACACGACAAAATGTATGTCCGGCCTCAAGCGATGAGGTACAAGAGGAGCCGATCATGCTTCAAACTCCTTTTGATCGCGGGCTCACCATCCTCATCGGGCTCGAGGACAGCGGTGGTGGCCATAGGAGTCATCACCGGCTTCCCATCGGACATGTCGAAGCGCCTCAGAGGTCACGGGTATATTTGCCTTGATGCAAGAAAGTGCCTCCCGAGTCCGCTTGATTTGGAAGCCAAGAAAGTAGCTCAACTCGCCCATCATACTCATCTCAAACTCTGTGCTCATCACCTCGTAAAACTGAGACACAAGCGAATGAGATGAGCCACCAAAATGATATCGTCCACATAAACTGGACAAGAAGAAAATGAGACTCATGGTGTCGATGAGCAGAGTTTTGTCTACTATGCCCATTTTGAAGTCATGGTGAGAAGATAAGACTTGAGCCTCTCATACCATGCTCTGGGGCTGCTTGAGTCCATACAAAGCTTTGGAGAGCTTGTATACATGACTCGGAAACTTGGGGTTCTCGAACTCGGAGGTTGTTTGACATAAACCTCTTCCTCAATATAGCCATTGAGGAATGCACTCTTGACATCCATTTGATAGAGCTTGAAGCCCTGGGATGCAGAGAATGCAAGCAGGATCCTAATAGCCTCTAGTCTAGCTACGGGGGCAAAGGTCTCCTCAAAGTCAAGACCTCAACTCGAGAAAAGCCTGTGCAACTAGCCTAGCCTTGTTGCGAATGACAACCCCATCCTCACTCTGCTTGTTTTGAACACCCACTTGGTCCCAATGACATTATGACCGGATGGGGCTCGACAAGCTGCCATACCTTGTTCCTCTCAAAGTTCTCAAGTTCCTCATGCATAGCATTAATCCACGATTCATCGGATAATGCATGAGAAACATCTTTCGGCTCAAAGGAGGCAACGAAGGCAGAGTGGAGGCAGAAACTGGACAAACCTGATTTTGAGCGAGTGACGCGCTCAAGCAGATCACCAATGATCGATCGGTGGATGAGCTTCTGGATATGACGGGAGGACTGTAAGTAGTGGCCTCTACCTCATGCACAGAAGAGGTAGGAGCAGAGCCACTCGCTGAAGGAGAGTCGGAAGGCAAGGGCTGGTCACTCTGAGGTGCAGAAATGGAAACAGGAGGCACCTCAGGTATAGAGGGAACTGGATCCGGTGGAACACCATCATCTCCATCATCCTCATCTTCTACAAAGATGGTCTCGGAGGGATAAGAAGAGCTCAAACATCGTGTCTAGCTCTGGCTAGCCTCATCGAAGGTCACATCACGGTCTCTATGATCCTATGCGCATCAACACTCTGGACCCTATAGCTACGAGAAGAAGTCGAGTAACCTAGAAAGATACCATCAGAAGAGCGAGACTCAAACTTATCTAGGTTACCAGACTTCAAGATAAAACACTTGCAACCGAAAACGCGAAAATGAGACACTGGGCTTTCGCCCATACCTCAACTCATAAGAAGTGCGATGCAAATGTGCTCTCAAAAACACGCGATTAGAAACATGGCAAGCAGTAGCTATAGCCTCAGCCCAAAACTTCCTAGAGTCTTCAGACTCGTCTAGCATCGTCTGGCCATCTCAACTGTGGTCCTGTTCTTCCTTTCCACTACGCCATTCTCACGAGGAGCGTAGGGAGAAGAGAACGATGCTCTAAACCGGACTCCACACAAAAACTCTCAAAGTAGGAATTCTTGAACTCCGTGCCATTATCACTGCAGATAGCTCGTAATGCACCGGGAGCTCAATAGACAACCTCTTGATCAAACCCTGAAGTGAGAAAAGTCTCATCCTTCGAGGCCATGAAGAATACCCAAGAGAATCTAGAAAAATCATCAACGATGACAAGAACATACCACTTCCCTCCTGCCGTTGCACTCTTTGGACCAACAAAGTGTCCATATGTAAAAGCTGTCTCCGGTGCATCGAGTCATCACTACGGATTGGAGGATGAGAAGCGATAACCATCTTGCCATGTCGGCAAGGAGAGCAAACTAAGTCTTTGACCATCTTGAGTTTGGGCAAACCCGAATGAGATCGTGGTCGCTAACTCGGGTCAAATGATCAAAACCAATGTGACCAAGTCTCCTATGCCGAAGGAGAGATCACGGGACTCGAAGCAATCAAACATCGAAGAGAGTCTCGGAAGAAGCGAGAAAAATCAGCACGAAAGACTCTCCCAAATCTAGAAATCCATAAACTAACCCTCCCGATGAATCAAGGATTCTACAGGCATTACTCTTGAAGCTTACCTCGAAAGAGTCATCGATAAGTTGAGAAACAGAGAGCGATTGTATTGCGACTTACTTACTAAGGCAACATCTTTAAGAATGAAATTTTGGTTAATGCAGATGGTACCTTTAGCAATGACTCTACGAAGATGCATCCCCAAAAGTGATTAACTCATCACCGGGGCTCGGACTAGGAAGAGAACCAACGAGAATCTCCGGTCATATGACGAGAACAACCGAGTCAACAATCCAAACATCGCCCTTCCCATCCGATTTAACTCGATCAAGACACAAGAGAGAAAGATGACTCGATCTTGGGATAGAGTGAAGACTTAGGAACCCAATCTTGAACCATACGACACCTCAGTAGTACCACCAGAAGAAGGCGGACTCGAGTGTCTCTCTGACGCTCAACTCTCACACGATCAGAGCAACTCGTAGATAATCTAGAGTCAAAGCGGGTTGCACGCTGTGGTGCAAAAGCCGGACCATCCCGATAAGGTTGCTGGATCTCCTACCGAAAACACCTCACGCCACGATATCTACCTCGATGGGAAAAGCGAGGAATATCAAGAGGACGGCGAAAAGATCGACTACTGAACAGCTCGGGACTAAAACTCAAGAACTAGCATGAAAACCAAGTCACGGACGCTGCCCAAAAAAAGCGACTCTCTAACTGTCTAGAAGCGGTGTGTGTCTTAGGAGCACTCAAAGTGCGGGATGACCACGAATACCCCTAAGAGCAGCAACACGCCACGCCGAGTGATCTTGGCGCTACCAAGCGTAAATCTACTAGGTGACCATCCTTCTTACGGAAGGTGCATGTGTGCTCGCCTTGCTAGAGGCGAAGCAATAGGAGTAACACCTTCAGGGAAGTCCTATGGACAACCCAAGAGACCTAAACACGGTGGTACTCACTCAGGAGCTACCACAATCTCACCACTCTTGGAGCCGCGCACAATGGTGGGAGGATGCGCCGAGCGTGCTCAAGGGATCAAATCCTAGACCTTGATTGAATCTACTAATCTTGGATTGGTCTAGAATAAGATTGAGCTTCTTCTTGCCTCCAACAAACTTCTCGAGAGTGCTCATAAGATCTGGCAATCTCGGAAGAAAGAAGCACAAGAAGAACAGGGGAAGGAGAGGAAGAAGAACCGGAAAGATGAGCTCTCTCAAGACGTGCATTTTTCTCCTCAAAGACGGTGCCTCAATCTTGAGGGCCTCACAAGAAACGCAAGGAGCATCTCTAATTCTATGGGCTTGGTCTTCTAATTTCTTCCTAAGCTCGACATGGATTTTATCCAAGTCCCCACAATCTCGAAGACATCATAAGCAATATTTTTGTGACTTATCTAGTAAGTCCTTAGCAAGTTTAGCACACTTGACATTGTGGTTTCATTGTCAAGTTTTAATTGCTTCTGACCCTCACATGAGCCGACCGGGTCCTTAGAAGCATGTGATTCAAGTTCATTGTTTCTAGCGTAAAGCTTCCTAAGGTGTTCGCTCATGGCATCAATTTGGCAAGCAATTTAGGGCAATTAGAGCATGATGGAGTGGAGTGAGCATGAAGAAAACTAGCCTCAACAGAATAGCATCAACGTAACTAGTGCTAGCATTCTTCAACCTAAGACCATCAAGTTCAACAAGCACACTATCATGTATGGTCCTTAGGTTCTCCAACTCCACAAGAATAGCATCACACAAAGAGCAATCATCGGTGACTCGGGAGGAGAAGATCTAAGTGAAGCTAACTCCCGAGTCAAGGTACCTACTTCCTTCTCAAGCTCGTACACCTAGCTCTAGCTCTAGCATGAAATTTGCCTAATTTACAAAAGGCGACATTTAACTCGTCGTAGGTGGGTACCTCATCCGTGTCATTTGACAGTTTCGGAGTCGCCGATACCATTGGCGTCGGCCATGAAGCACATCTTAGAAGAAGTCGTCGCCGCCCTTCTTCTCTTGCGGTTCATCCTCGTCCTCGTCGCTCCATGTCTCCGTGTCGGAGAGGTTGATATCGCTCAAGCGCCCGGCGAGGACGCGGTGGAAGAGCTTCTTGTTCTTGGAGAAGTTGCGGTACTTCTTCTCACGCGTCGGCTCACGAATGGAGGCTTGGTGGAATATTTGTCCGTCGCCATGGCTCTTGAGACCGGTCAAGATCTATGGAAGAGCAAAACCGGCTCGATACCAATTGAAGGACCGAAATGGCGAAGCAGAGGGGGTGAATGGTCGCAAATAAAAATTCCCCAAAATACTCCAACAAAAACCTCGACAAGATCGCTCAAAAGGAATTGTGAAAAACCCGAAAAACTAGACAACTATGTGTACCCCAAGCTTGCATGGATAAGTACCATAAAATATGTGGGGATTTTTGAGTCACAATCCTGGTTGTCTAGTGTCCAAGATAAAGAGGAATCAATTCAAACTCTTGCTTTTAGAAAGGACATCAATTCAAATCACAAAAGTCACTTTCAGAAAAGCAAAAGCAGAATTCCCAGAACTTGTCCTCAATTTGTACAGGAGGTTGGTGGGGTTCTGTAGCTCAAAAATTTTGAGACTTTTCTCCCTGTGAGAATCAGAGTCTTGAAGAACTCCACCAAATTTCTCCTCAAAAACCTTACAGAAAAACACGAAAAATCGAAGAACACAGTCTGGTCAAGAACTTCGAGCAGAACGTTTGGGGCTCAGTTTTCACCTCATGGCGCCCAAACGGTACAACAAGTGAACTCCAAAATTTTTCTGCAAGCGGATATCAGAGTCCCGCACCTCCTCCAAGAAGAATCACTCAAAAAGGATTTTTCTATATTTTTACAAAAATCAAACACTGACTGCTGCGCGAAGAACAAGTTCAGAACAAAGTTGGAACTTGAAAGAAAAGATGTTCTCTACTCAATCCAAGAGTGCAAAAGAGATGTAAAACCATATGAACACACTCAAAACATCCAAGAACAGCAGCATTTAGAAGGAGGAGGCAAATCCAAATTACTTGAAAGTAAATTGCGGGAATGTAATTGCGGGAAAGTAAATGCTGAATTTAAATTGCGTAAAGTAAAGACATAATGTAAATCATAAAATAAATTCAGAGGTGGATGAATAAAACTTTCATTTCTGGAAGGGGAGGTTACAAAGCCTCACATTCATGTGGGCAAAGCTCAAATGAGCATCAAAAACCTCAACACCTTCAAGGAGAGGAGGCTACCCCTCCACCCCTATTTATACTACTCTTGGGCCACCTACCACCCTTGGATGAGTCCCTCAACCCTAGAGCACTCATCTAAGGGTTAGGATTAACCACACACACAGCCATGCAAGGCTAACCCAAAACCCACACACATACCGGGTTTTCTTGCAGTTTTCAAAGCATACTACCTAGACCCGCTAACCTATCAACTAGACCGCAATCCGACGGCCCTCATTGATCCACGCGCATCTAGCTAGTATCATCTCCTTTCCTTGTCTTCTTGACTTCCCGGACTCCGTCTCCGATCATCTTCGGCGATCTCCCAACCGTCTCGGACCTCAGCGCGCCTCGCCTAGTCCCGGTCATCCTTCGCCTCACCATGACCTAGCACCGTCGTCCCGCAACCATCAAAGACAAGGAAACTCCTCACATAGCAATGCCCACAAAGATGTGCAATAATCCATCCAACTCATCACTACCGCGTCCATACGACCGCATCGCCACTCTGGCAGAGACAACTCAAATTGCTTCATTTTGAAAATCAATCCAAATCAAACTCAAACTTGAGCACACCTTGCTCAAATAAAGTCAAATACTCATCACAAATATGGATGGACCTCCACATGGTCCTTCAATCTCCCCTTGATGAGTATATTGACAAACCACACAAAAGGCATAAATTTGAGTTTGAAGAAAATGAAAAGAAAGCAATTTTAGTTGCAAAGTCAAACTTGGTCCAAAGATAGAAATTAGAACCATGACCAAGTTGTGAAGAGGAATTTAGATTTTAGAGTTAAATTTAACAAAGAGCAAGTTTTCAACAAAAACTCTAAAATCCAACTAAACATGTCAAATGTGATTATGAGATTATGATCCAATGAAGTAGTAGCATAGTTTTTCAAAGATCATAATAACCAAATAAGCATTCACATTTTTATCTTTTAGTGATGCCTTTTCTACGTTTTCTCCCCTTTTGGCAATATAGGCATCAATTTTTATGTATGCATGAAATGCAATTGAAAGAGCTTTGAAGATTATCCATTTGATCAAAATGAAAGGATATTACACCAAGCTTGTCAATTTTAGAAGATGACTAAACTAAGACATGTCCAAGTGCAAATACGAGCTTAGTTTTGAATATTTCATTTTAGCAAGATTTGACAAGTGCAACACTTAGCTTTAGTTTCAAAAATAGAAGAATAGCCACTCTAAGGATCAAAAGGAAAACCTAGAGTTCAACCTACTCAACACGTTGGGGAATCTAGAAGAGCATACAAGGTCCTTGGGCTCATTTATCACTTAATGCAAATTTTGATTTATCATCATACAAGACATAGCGGGTGCAAATGTTTGACATTATTTGCATTCTTTACCCACATATGTCTTTGTTTTTAATTTATTTGCATTTTCTTTTGACAACCAATTGACTCAAGCCGTATCGACCATCTCAAGATGAGCTCTTAAGAGGATGGTCTAGGTCAAACACGATGTATTCCAAGTTCATCCCAAGTGCAATGGGAAGCGGTCTTGTGAATACAAGGTGTTGAGTCGTATGTGCACAAGAAGAGTCAATTTTGTTTAATTTTCATTTTTAGCACAACGATTCATGAGCAATTGAAGGACTCTGCATGGATCAAACTAGTTTCACCCAAGTTGCTATAGGGACTCTAGAGAACTCCTAAATTTCTCAAATTATGGCACAAACCTCTAGAGAAGAAACCTAGCAAGTAAAAGCAACAAGTTTCATCAAGTTTTTCATTTAAGGCTTATTTCATTTTTAAGCTTAGCAAGTTAAATGAACTTGGACATACCTAAGCTAGTGATTTTCTTCAAATGATGTAGCATGGTGTATAGCATGAAGAAGAAATCAATTGCATAATAGACAAAGCTCATAAAAGAAAATGCAGTCTAAATGCAATGCATGAACAGATTCCCAAACTCCCCTCAACAAATGAATCAATTTTAAGCTCAAATCTGGTTAAAGTTGAGTTATTATCAAGATTAGGCATAAAGAAAACCGAATGAACTCAATAATAACGAGAAAAGCAGAATGAGGAGAAGAAGTCGAGAAACCGCAAAAGCTGGATGGCTATAGAGCATAGAAAGATAGAAGAGACTCACTACGGCTCAGACTCGCTCTTATCTTCCCGGTGGTGACATAGGAAAGCGACTCTAGATCCCAACTAAGGAGTGCACACAGACCTGTCTACCAGGAGGCCCAATACGCTAGACTTATAAGGCGTGAGGAACTCAACCTAGAGAGAAGAGAGAACGACTAATCACGCATGATAGCAACCTAAAGCACAAGATAAGAGGTCAATGCAAGGCATGCCGAAGTCTAAGTGAGTGAACTCAACTCAAGAAAACAAGCCCAAGGTCACCGGAAGAAACACAAAGAAAAGAAAAGTGGAAGAAAACATATAATACATAATATACAAACCGGCTCCCCCTCACGAAGGCCGTAAGGGCTCACGACTCAAGCTCACTCCTCAAGGCAACAAATCTGGAGCTATCCAAAGGCTTGGTGAAGATATCGGCTAATCGAAGGTCACTCTCTGAATCAAGCGCGATATCTCCCTTCTCCACATGGTCTCTAAGGAAGTGATATCTAATATCAATGTGCTTGGTCCGGGAATGTTGCACTGGGTTTTTAGCAATGCAAATAGCTGAAGTGTTGTCACAGAAAAGTGGCACACTCTCTATCTCTAACCCATAGTCCGTAAGGTCGATCTCATCCAGAGCACAGCTACAAAGAATGGCTGCGACAACATACTCGGCCTCAGCGGTGGACTGTGCAACTCCGGACTGCTTCCTAGATGACCAAGAAACAAGAGAAGTGCCAATGAATTGGCAAGTGCCGAAGTGCTCTTCCTATTGGCAAGTGCCCTTTTCCGATGTCGACTTTATGGTTGTAGGATAGATAGGAAGAGCACTTACGCACTTGCCAATTCATTGGCACTTTCTTGTTTCTTGGTCATCTAGGAAGCGATGCGGGTTGCACACCAACCACCGAGGCCGAGTATGTTGTCGCAGCCGATTGTCGAGCTGTGTGCTCGATGAGATCGACCTTACGGGACTATGGGTTAGAGATAGAGAGTGTGCCACTTTTTTGTGACAACACTTATGCTATTTGCATTGCTAAAAACCCAGTGCAACATTCCCAGACCAAGCACATTGATATTAGATATCACTTCCATAGAGACCATGTGGAGAAGGGAGATATCGCGCTTCAGTTCATAAAGAGTGACCTTCAGTTAGCCGATATCTTCACCAAGCCTTTGGATAGCTCCAGATTTGTTGCCTTGAGGAGTGAGCTTGGAGTCGTGAGCCCTTACGGCCTTTTGTGAGGGGGAGCTAGTTTGTATATTATGTATTATATGTTTTCTTCCAGCTTTTCTTTTCTTTGTGCTTCTTCTGGGTGACTTTGGGCTTGTTTTCTTGAGTTGAGTTCACTCACTTAGAATTCTGGCATGTCTTGCATGGACCTCTTATCTTGTGCTTTAGGTTGCTATCATGCGTGATTAGTCGTTTTCTTCTCTCTAGGTTGAGTTCCCTCACGCCTTATAAGTCTAGCGGTATTGGGCCTCCTGGTAGACAGGTCCTGTGCACTCCTTAGTTGGGATCTAGAGTCACTTCCCTATGTCGTCTGGGAAGATAAGAGTGAGTCCGAGTCAGAGTGAGTCTCTTCTATCTTATCTATGCTCAATAGACATTCGCTTTGCGTTTCTCGACTTCTTCTCGCCATTCTGCTTTTTCGGTTATTATTGAGTTCATTCGGGTTTTCTTTATGCCTAATCTTGATAATAACTCAACTTTAACCAGATTTGAGCTTGAAATTGATTCATTTGTTGAGGGGGAGTTTGGGAATCTGTTCGTGCATTTCATATAGATTACATTTCTTGTTTAATGAGCTTTGTCTATTATGCAATTGATTTCTTCTTCATGCTATACACCATGCTACATCATATGGAGGAAATCACTAGCTTAGATATGTCCAAGTTCATTTAACTTGCTAAGCTTAAAAATGAAATAAGCCTTAATTGAAAAACTTGATGAAACTTGTTGCTTTTACTTGCTAGGTTTCTTCTCTAGAGGTTTGTGCCATAATTTGAGAAATTTTGGAGTTCTCTAGGGTCCCTATAGCAACTTGGGTGAAACTAGTTTGATCCATACTTGAGTCCTTCATTTGCTCATGAATCATTATGCTAAAAATGAAAATTAAGCAAAATTAACTCTTCTTGACTCCACACCTTGCATTTTCAAGACAGCTTCCCATTGCACTTGGGATGAACTTGGAGTGCATCGTGTATGATCTAGATCATTCTCTTAAGAGTTCATCTTGAGGTGGTCGCATATGGTTTGAGTCAATTGCTTGTCAAAAGAAAATGCATATAAAAAAAACATAAGTGGGTAAAGAATGCAAATAATGTCAAACATTTGCACCCCGCTATGTCTTGTAAGATGATAAAGCACAATTTGCATTAAGTGATAAATGAGCCCGAAGGATCTTGTATGTACTTCCAGATTCCCCGAAGTGTTGAGTAGGTTGAACTCTAGGTTTTCCTTTTGATCCTTAGAGTGGCTATTCTTCTATTTTTGAAACTAAAGCTGAGTGTTGCACTTGTCAAATCTTGCTAAAAATGAAATATTCAAAACTAAGCTCGTATTTGCACTTGGACATGTCTTAGACTAGTCTAATCTAAAAATTGACTAGCTTGGTGTCATATCTTGTCATTGTGATCAATTGAATAATTTTAAAGGCTCCCTTAGGTTGCATTTCATGCATACATAAAAAGAGGGAGAAAATTCTATTTTGATGCCTATATTGCCAAAAGGGGGAGAAAATGTAGAAAAGGCATCATTAAAAAAAGAGAGATAAAAATGTGAAAGCTTGTTGGTTCTTATGATCTTTGTAAATCTTTGCTATTTCTTATGGATCATAATCACATTTGGCTCTTATGATTGGTTTTTAGAGATTTTGTGGAAAACTTGCTCTTTTTATGGTCTTGCTCTAAATTCTTTTTGCCAACTTGGTCATGATTTTATATCTTTTTCTCTGGACCAAGTTTGGCTTTGCAATGAAATTGCTTTCTTCTTCTTTCATTCAAACTCAAATTTATGCCTTTTGTGTAGTTTGTCAATATACTCATCAAGGGGGAGATTGAAGGACCATGTGGAGGTCCATCCATGTTTGTGATGAGTATTTGACTTTATTTGAGCAAGGTGTGCTCAAGTTTGAGTTTGATTTGGATTGATTTTCAAAATGAAGCAATTTGAATTGTCTCTGCCAGAGTGGCGTGATCGCCGTATGGCGCAGAGAGTGATGAGTTGGATGGTTTATTGCATATCATTGTGGGCATTGCTATGTGATGTGTTTCCTTGTCTTTGATGGTTGCAGGGCGACGGTGCTAGGTCATGGTGAGGCGGAGGATGACCGGGACAAGGCGAGGAGCGTCGGAGGTCCAGACGGTTGGGAGATCGTCGGAAGATGATCGGAGACGGAGTCCGGGCAAGTCAAGAAGACAAGGAAAGGAGATGATGCTAGCTAGATGCCGTGTGGATCAATGAGGGCTGTCGGATTGAGGTCTAGTTGATAGGTTAGCGGGTCTAGGTAGAATGCTTTGAAAATCGTGCAAGAAAACCCGGTATGTGTGTGGGTTTTGGGTTAGCCCTTGCATGGCTGTGTGTGTGGGTTAATCCTAGCCCTTAGATGAGTGCTCTAGGGTTGATGGACTCATCCAAGGGTGGTAGGTGGCCCAAGAGTAGTATAAATAGGGGTGGAGAGGTAGCCTCCTCCCCTTAATGGTTTTTGAGGTTTTTGAATGCTCCTTTGAGCTTTGCCGACATGAAAGTGAGGCTTTG
Source organism: Otatea glauca (assembly GCA_036346275.1). Taxonomy (NCBI): domain Eukaryota; kingdom Viridiplantae; phylum Streptophyta; class Magnoliopsida; order Poales; family Poaceae; genus Otatea; species Otatea glauca. Next base: position 24,070,551 of record CM070733.1, on the reverse strand, counting down.
TAACCTCTCCTTCCAGAAATGAAAGTTTTATCCATCCATCTCTGAATTTATTTTGCGCATTTACATTATGTCTTTACTTTACGCAATTTAAATTCAGCATTTACTTTCCTGCAATTACATTCTCGCAATTTGGATTTGCCTCCCCTCCTTCTAAATGCTGTTGATCTTGGATGTTTTGAGTTTGTTCATATGGTTTTACATCTCTTTTGCACTCTTGGATTGAGTAGAGAACATTTTTTCTTTCAAGTTCCAACTTTGTTCAGAACTTGTTCTTTGCGCAGCATTTAGTATTTGATTTTTATAAAATTCTAGAAAAATCATTTTAAGTGATTCCTGTTGGAGAAGGTGCAGGACTCGGATATCCATCTGCAAAAAAAGTTTGGAGTTCACTTGTTGCACCGTTTGGACGCCATGAGGTGAAAACCGAGCCCCAAACTTTCTGGCTCAAGTTCTTGACTGACTGTGTTCTTCGATTTTTTTCTGTTTTTTCTGTAAGGCTTTTTGAGGAGAAATTTGGTGGAGTTCTTGACGACTCTGATTTTCATAGGGAAAAAATTCTCAAAATTTTTTGATCTGCAGAAACCCACCAACCTCCTGTTCAAATTGAGGACAAGTTCTGGAAATTCTGCTTTTGCTTTTCTGAAAGTGACTTTTGTGATTTGAATTGATGTTCTTTCTAAAAGCAAGAGTTGGATTGATTCCTCTTTATCTTGGAAACTAGACAACCAGGATTGTGACTCAAAAATCCCCACATATTTTATGGTAATTATCCATGCAAGCTTGGGGTACACATAGTTGTCTAGTTTTTCGGGTTTTTCACGATTTCCTTTGAGCGATCTTGTCGAGGTTTGTGTTGGAGTATTTTGGGAAAATTTATTTGCGACCATTCACCCCCTCTGTTCGCCATCTCGATCTTTCTGTTTGCATGTAATTCAGTTAACCAAAAAACCGAATTAACTGGATCGAATTTGTTCGGTTAATTCGGTTCGGTTTCTGTCGCAGTTCGGTTTCGGTTCGGTTTTCAGATCTCAAAAACTGGTTTTTTTAAAAATTGAATAAACTGAACCGAAATAACCATATAAACCGAATGCCCACCCCTAGTTTAAACCAGCCAAAAATCTAGCCATTTTAGCATCTTCATTTTCTTCTAAACCACAACGTAATAACCCAGTTTGCAATTCTTGATAGTAATCCTCTACAGAACTACTACATTGTCTTAAATGTTGGAATTTGTTTAGCAAATCACGAGAATAATATGAAGGTACAAATCTATGTCTCATAGCTCTCTTCAAAGCATTCCAAGTTCTAGGTATGTTTTTAATATTTCAACAATGCTCACTCCACCAAATAGATGCAAAATCAGTGAACTCACTAGTAGCAGCCCTAACTTTCTTATCTTCAGGAAAAGCATAGCAAGCAAATTTTTGTTCTACGGCTAGCTCCCATGTGAGATATGCATCAGGATCATACTTTCTGGCAAAAGGAGGCATAGTGAATTTAATTTTACCAAGTGGATCATTACAATCACGTACCTCTCTTGGTGGTAGCTCTCTTCTTATACCTTGGCGATTGAAACAACGTTACCGATGATAACGATCATTGTTAGGATCGAATCCTCCATCGGACTCCGTATCAGCAACATATTGATTTCCTTCAACAACGTCTTCTTCTTCTACTTCGTCTGCCCACGAGCGAGCAATTGAAGGTGTACGGTGTAGCAAGCGCATCAAGCTCTCCATTGTTGCGATCTAGAACCCCCTCAGGGAGCTCTGAATGTTGATTCAATAGACGTGAAAAGTGTTGTACGATTCTCTTCATACGCGATGTAAGGGTGAATCATCCTCGCTATGATCAGTGGAACCTGTCATTGTTAGTAAAAGACAAGAAACAAATCACAAGGATATGTTCCTATCAACTACTAGGTGTTGGTGGTTCAAAATCTCTCATACTTAAGCTTTTACCAAGTTCTTACCAATTCTTATCAAGCAAACAGGTGGTGATCGGCGGCTAGTTCGTGATAATTGCACTCACGCTTGGCGAAGCGATTGCAAGGAGAACTGTACCTATTTGGTTAGTAGAAGGTAGAGCTTGGATAGGCAATATTTATGTCCTATGCAATATGATAATTCTAGTTATTGTAATGATAAGTAATGACCCAAACTAGAATTCATAAGCCCTAGTTGCCGATCACAAGGATATAAGCGAATTTTAAGACAACACATGGGCAAAAATAATGGTACTTATGCAATCAAGGAATGAGCTATAAAATATAAGTGAGGCACCAAAAACTCTATTGCACAAGTCGTAGAGAGACGCTAACTTATTGCTTCAAAAATGTAAAAAGGAGACAAGATTGCTCACTAATTAATACAATTGCACAATCTAAAAATAAAAAACATAAATTAGGGCTTTGCTCAATGTAGTGTGACCGGCCACTATTTTCTTTTTTTCTTCTTCTTTTTTTTGGCCTTTTGACTCTTTCTTTTTCTTTTCTTTCTTTGGTGAGTTTCAGCCAACACTAGTATGAAAAGTTTTGGAATCCCTAACTTGATGTCACAAGATAGTATGATATGATAATTCAAGATTATGCAATGTATTAAGTAGAGCAGCCCTAAGCAATATCAAATAGCTAGTCTCAATTGGGAAAAGTATTCACAAAAGATGAATTGGTTCCCAAAGATATGGGTACAGATATTTTTGGGGCTTTATTGTATGTGGATGCTACTGGACTCAACCAACTCAAAGGAACAAGCTAGAACAAAAATTGATGCAAGAAACCCAAATTCGGCAAGAACAGTGCAACAAACTTGTCGCCACAATTAAAGTATGAAAATGACCGAATCTAGTTTGCTCACAATGTAATAAATTGAAGGTAATGTTCTATACTTTAAAACAAGTATACGAACACATAATTTGGAGCTCATATATAGAAGTTATAGCCAAAACACCGAGGTGCACAGATTTGACCTAAATTCAGCCGATTTGACCAAATCCGAATCCGAATCAAATTCGATTTGAAAGAGTCTTAATCACAAAGGACACCCAAAAACGTTTTTGTAGAGAACTCCTCAAGGATTCAGGAATGTACAAAAACTTCTCAATCGGAGTTCGGACATGATAATTATGATCAAAATACCGAACCGATTTGGATTGGAAGTACAACTTGCTTCACCAACTTTGACGTCCAGATTAAACTGATTTGGATACGGAATTAGAGTCCGTGCCCAACTAGGTTTCTATAGAGCTCGTTCCATGGTTTCATGAAAGTGCAAGAACAATTGAATCCGAGCTCGTATGCGAAAGTTATGAACAAAATAAAGTATTGGACATATTGAAATGAAAGCTATGCGAAGGAAAAACGATCAGTAACTAAAACAAGGACTCTAATGGATCAAAACCTAACAAAATACATTAAAATACCAGATTGAATCTAAAGGTTGAATTTTTGTGAAGTAATTTTCAATTTAGGACAAAACAAAAACTAATCTAAGGAACTGAAATTCTCACCGATCATCGAAAGCTCTGATACCACATGGTGAGGCTAATGAAGGCCCTATCTTTCGGTGAAATGAATAACTCTCGATTAGTGGAGACGACCCTCACGTCTAGGCTATCAACTGAAACACGACCGACGCCAAGTAATCGCCGAACAAAACTCTGAATTGTTATCAACCGTGCTAAAACCCGATTGACCTGATCACGAAGATCAATTACTGCAAGCAATCAAAGAACAAGGAATAACAAAGCAAAAGCAATCTGAAATTGCAAATATAATTGAAGTATTTATGTGGGGTTCCGAAGCACGGTATTGCTGTTGGTCTAGCCGAACAAGAGAATACCTAATAGTTTCACCAAGGAAAACTACGACTAAACAAAACCCAAGTAATTTTGGGAAACTCTCTAGCTATATTTAAGTAAAAGAGAAGGGGGATTCAGCCAGTACAAAGAAGTGGCCGAATAGGACTCTTACAAAGCCCAAGGTCCAAGTTTGACTCGGACTAGAAAGTTGACCCAACTTGTTTTGGTGATTGTGGAGTGCTTTGAGGGAATTTTTAGGTGGTGTCAAATTCATTGGAAAGATATCGAAGTAAGATTTTTATCAAGTGCAAGAACTCGCAAATCGGACACCGTATGCAAAAGTTATGTTCATTTTACTTCAAGCTGGTTTCCGAAGGCCGAATTGGGCTTCAAAACATGGCACACTTGATCTCTGACTTTGCTTAATTTAGATGTGCATCCTTGCTGATCCAAACCATGGTTCCTAAGTATAAGCACATCACACACATCAGGTAGTGGATTATTCTCAAAAGTGTAATTAGATATGCTTAAGAACGACTTTACCTGATAATTGAGTTGACGAGCACGTGGTCTGGTAATTTGTCCTTGTATATCTAGTTGAGGAGCAGTAGGTATGGTTGTATGAGTGGAAGGGATGTCCTCATCACATTGTTTTCAATTCTAAACGGCACACATGTATCTTTGCTATAGTTTCTGTTCATGGTTCATCCGTATCGTCATTTGTACCATAGAAGTAGCAAGGCAAACATAGGCACTGAACCAAATCCTATGTGTCATGTAATTCATACCTATATTACGAAATGCTATGTTTGGCTTCATCTGGTTTGTTCAAACAAGAAAGGTCACTTCACCTCATCACGTGCATACAACGAATTCATCAGTTAAGTGATAGAAAATGGCTGATTTTGCTCTACTTCCCTAAAGGAAAATATTACTCTATTTCAACAAATGGCTAAAGTCAGTCTTTTCCCCCCAAAACCATAAGGACTACTTGATAATATTTTTTGAATGCATGGTTCTATCGCCAATCCGATTGGCAGCAAAAGTTTGTCACCATTTGGAACAACGATAGATTTCTGTTGCCAATTGGATTAGTGACAGAGGATCTCTAGCAATCGAATTGGTGATAGAGGTCCTACTGGACACCACATCATTATTTCATCATTTGAAATGGTGACAGTGCCTCTGTTGCTATTTGGACTAGCGACATTTACAAATATGTATTATTTTAAGAAAATGGGATTCATGTAGAGAAAATAAATGAAAGCTTCCTCTGTTACTAAATAGATGCCACCATTTTAAAATGGTTTAAAGTACTACAGTAAAACTTTCTAAGGTTTGACTACAGTTATACACAAAAAAAATTAAATTCACCGGATATAAATAGATTTATAATCAAAGTACTTACATAATATTTTAAATCATTGTTCATAACCCATTCATTTTAATGGAAACAATGTTGATGTGTAGAATGACATGTATACATAGTCACATAGGAAGTAAAAACCTTTGATGCCATTGTTTTTCTACTTATATGTGACAATAATCAATTGAGCAAAGAAAGACGCCTCTGTAGATAATAAAAAAATTCAGATGACATGTAGTATATTTACTTATTACAAAAAACTAGATGGTAACCATGGTCGTGTGTTCTCCCTTCCACCTCCCTAGAAACCTCTAACAAAAATACTTGAAAAACATTGCATTCCCAAAAAATAATTGATAACTTTTATGAAAATTTATTCCTACCCCAACAATCCCCTCCTCTCATTTTCCCAATTGCCACAACTAAACGATAGTGCAAGCGATTCCGTCACTTTCAGCTCTAACCTCTCCTCACCATCGAATGAGGCCACCACTCCCAACCCTGATGGTCTCGCCAACGAATGAGATCACATCCCCCAGTAATGAAGGGGCCCATTTGGTTGCGGGAGGTGCGAAGCAATGTCATCGATGCTAGCTAGGCTGTTGGGACCTGATTATGCAAATCCGGACCCTTTGTGTATACTGCACTAGTCCAGGATCATGCTAGTGCACATAGTGGCAACATAGATGAAATATCACAATCATACACTACGAAAACATAATAAAAGACTCTATTTATTAAATAAAATATAGGATTGACCTTATGGTCGACTATATATTATTAGGCCACACAGAGCTTAAAATCTAAGAAAGAAAACAACATCAGAACTAAAACTTCGTAAATAACCCATCAATATGCCACAAAGCAACTAACAAGGTTCGCCTTCTAGTAACTCGCCTCCTCGTGGAACTCCTCTAAAGTAGGTGTAGACTCCTCTTCAACTGATGATTTTATTGTGACAAGGGTGAGTACATAGAGCACTCAATAAGTTGTACAAATAATGCAAGTCTATTATAACTACATATAAGGCTTATTCCAAAGGAATAGCTAATATGGCTATTTTGCAGTAAAGCAATATTTTCAATTGAATACAATAAATATATTGAAATGATAGTAAAACAAACAAAAACAACAATAATAAATCTTTAGGTATTTCTCAAAGTAAACTGGCACACAACCTAATCCAAATTCCATTATTTTCATTAGCACACAACCTCCTTTTCCAAGTTTTATTTCATAAAATCTAACCCTTGACTAAAACTCCGAGCATTGTCCATAACCGGGACATGACTATCCGAATATATTAGCACTCTACAGAGGTTATACACTTTACCCACAAGATATGATCAATCTTATATTGCCATGCAATGACACATACCCATCAATGTACGGCTAAGAAGATCATTACAAAATCTTTCAGAAACTCCATTTGAACATACACTCAGCCGATAAGCCTAGTCTCAATATCCTTCTAATGAAAACATTTGTCCCGATCTTCCGATGAGAGGGATAACTATGATCGATCGATGTGACGTTGATGATGAGGCTACTTGACCAAGACGATCAAGTCCATCCTGTAATCGTTACACCACACCCTTTGTCGTTATTAACTGTGCCCAACACGGTTGAGCTTTCCTGCAAGCAATTGAGAATCAAGATGAGTGCTCTCTCCTCCGACTTCCCTAGAGCCTCCGGTAGCACAGCCGAGACAGCGACGGGTTCTCCACCCATACGGGAGTAAGAACGAAATAAGTGCAATTTGAATTGGATAATGGAAGATGAAGTTTTATTGATTAATGGAGAGGCCTGAAGTCGCCGTAGTTGGTCTAGTCGACACAAGTACACAATTGATGTTTTCTGAATAAAAAAATATCTAAGCAAGCCTATGGACTAAAAGTGGCCTCCACGAGGGTTATAAGGAGGTGGTGACTAAGGGGGAGCCATCCTTAGGGTTGTGCGCCAATAGGGGTTGGTGCACACAACCTGGGCTCAGATCCATACACCATCACAAGGCCCAAGTTGGCCCAACAGGTGATGTGGCACGTCTCTTTGATGATTGTGACATGTAGACAATGAATCTGAAGGTGGAGCCAGATCCGTTGGAAAGGTCTGGTCATGATCTTTCACAAGTACTCGAACACCTCCAACTGACTCCGTATATGAAAGTTATGATCGTTTTAAATCAGGGCTGTCAGGCTGATTCTGAATTAGACTGGAATTGAAATAGGATCGATCTGAACTAGTTGTGATAGTAGTGCTGATCCTCTCACCTTGGTTCCTTAGGAGAATAACATCACATGACTTAGGTAGCAATCCATCATCAATAGGAAAATTATGAACTCCTAGAAACGAGCTCACCTGATAGTTCAGCTATTGTGTACATGCTCTTGTCATAGGTCCTTGCCTAGCATCTTGTGGAGGAGTATTGTGTGTATCCAAAAAAGTGATATCCTCATCACCTTCCCTCATACAGAGCAGAAGAATAAGAGAGACTTATCGTTGGACTAGAAACAATCACTGTTCAATATGTGAGGCCACTATACACACACCTTCCCTAACCGCACACACAATTTGGTTATCCTCCTGAGATATCATATGTTAAAACTCGGTAACTTACTGAGTTAGGTATTGATGAGGACATCACTACTACGGATATGACCACATTTGGTTGTGCCTACTCCAACACATCATCCACGGGCCAAGAAGAGAGAGAGATCAAATCCATCACGTTCTGGAATCCAATTCGGCCTCCTGAGACAGCACCAACTTAAAATGGCCATAACTTTTGATCCAGAAGGGTGTTCGGGGCACATGAGTACTTGATTGAAAGCTTTCTTCACCCTCTTTCGAATGGATCCAGTCTAACCTTCAAATTCCTTCTGAGCTGTCCGGAAACTGCAAAACAAGTCACGTCACTTTTCCAGTCCGAGTCAGAGTGGGCCTTGGGCCTTGTAATCGAATTGTATTTGGTTTCCTAGGGTTTTGAACGACCACCTCCTCTTGTTATCTCATAAATAACCAGCCGCAACCCCATCTAGGGTTTTGGGTTTTGTTTGATTAGTTTAGCCAAGTGCAAACTTCGTGTCTTCAAGTTGTGCTGGACAGCCACCTTGTCAAGACCTTCAATAGAACCCCAACTTATTTTGTCCTTCAAATCTTATTCGCAATTTCAGATTGCTTTTACCATTATTCTTGCTTGTTCTTCGGTTGTTTGCAGGAATTGAACCTCGTGTTCAGGTTGATCGTGCCCACGGCAAGATCAATAACACTCCGGAGTTGGTTTAGCGATTGCTAAGGCGCATCGTCGTTGTACGTTGTAGTCGGATCGTCAAAGTCGGTTCCACAAATCGATAGTTATCGCTCTCATCGAAAGATCGGGACACAACTTCACATCAGGTGGTATCAGAGCGCCAAGTTGCTCGGTGAGAGATTCTATACTGTAGATTAGTTTTTGTTTTCTGTCCTAAATTGAAAATTACTCCACAAAAATTCAACCTTTAGATTCAATCTGTTATTTTAGTGAGTTTTGTTAGGTTTTGATCCATTAGAGTCCTTGTTTTAGTTGCTGATTGTTTTTTTCCCTTCGCATAGCTTTTCTTTCAATCTGTCCAGTACTTTGTTTTGTTCATAACTTTCGCATACGAGCTAGGATTCTAGTGTTTTTGCACTTTTCTGAAACCTGAGAACAATCTCCACAAAATCATAGTTGGGCATGAACTCTAATTCTGGACCTAAAGCTGTTTAATCTGGATATCAAAGTTGTTGAAGCAAGTTATACTTCCAATCCAGATCGGTTCGGTATTTTGATCATAATTCTCACGTCCGAACTCCGTTTGGGAAGTTTTTATACTTTCCTGAATCCTTGAAGAGTCCTCTACAAAAACGTTTTTGGGTGTCCTTTCTGATTCGGATTCCATCAAACCGAATTTGATTCGGATTCGAATTGGTCCCGCTGGCTAAAATTAGGAGTATTCTGTGCAGTTCGGTTTTTGAGCCATAACTTTCACACCGTGCTCCAAATTGCATGTTCTTGTATTCCTTTGAAAGCTGAGGACATAAGCTTCAATTCTTTCCATAGTGAACCTTCTAAATTCGGTCGTTTTGAATCTGTAATCTAGGCGACAAATCTGCTGCCCTAGAAACTTTGAATTTGGGTGTTTTGCTTCAATTCGTGTTCTAGTTTTGTTCCTTTGAGTTGGTTGAGTCCAGTAGCATCCCTAATCCATAAAACTCCAAAAATATCAGTATACATACCTTTGTTAACCAATTCATCCTTTGCGAATACTTTGATCCCAATTGAGACTAGCTATTTGATATTGCTTAGGGCTGCTCTACTTGATATATTGCATAATCTTGAATTATCATATCACACTGTCTTGTGACATTGAGTTGGGGATTCCAAAACTTTGCTCATACTAGTGTTGGCCGAAAGTCACAAAAAAAAAAGAAAAAGAAAAAAAAAACATAATAGTGGCCGACAGCACTACATTGAGCGAAACCCTAATTTGTGTTCATTATTTTTCAGATTGTGCAATTGTATTAATTAGTGAGCAATCTTGTGCCCTTTTTACATTCTTCAAGCAATAAGTTAGTGTCTCTTTACGACTTGTGCAATAGAGCTTTCGGTGCCTCACTTATATTTTATAGCTCATTTCTTGATTGCATAAGTTCCATCATCTTTGCGCGTGAGTTGCCTTGAAATTCGCTTAAATCTTTGAGATCGGCAACTAGGACTTGTGAATTTCTAGTTTGGGTCATTACTTATCATTACAATAACTAGAATTATCAGATTGTATAGAAAAAAATATAGCTTACCCAGCTCCACATATTCTATCCTCGTACGTTTGTTCGGTCCCTTGGCAATCGCTTCATCCAAGCTTGGGAGAACTTTTGACACCGCCAACGGCCGACAACTCCTGCAGCACGGTAAGAACTTGTAAGAGCTTTGGTTAAGGCTTGAGAGTTGAGCGACTTTTCTCCACTTCCTAGTAGTTGATTGGGAATTACATAGACCTTTGTCTTTCCCTTTATGCTACTAACCATGTCAGGTGACAAGAGTTCACTGCATCATTCTCCACGCACGAAGGGCAATGTACAACTCACTAATGAGCAAATGTCGCTGCAAGAAGACCGTTTCGGTCCATCGAGACCGCTTCAGGAGTTGCTAACACTACCCTTGCTACTATTTTGTCTAGACTTGATGATATGCTTGCATTGCTGTCCTGGAACTTCAGTCCTCCGCCTCGTCTCCTAAGCAACAACAATGGTGTACTACGTGCACAACGGGTTCCCATTGCTGCCCGACTTCCAGCATGGACGCTTGTTGCATCGGTCGCCCCACCACACATCGCCACGGGTTCATCCACCGATGATGAACAAGGTAAAATCAAGTTTGAGTTGCCTCCTTTTGGTGGAAAGTTCGATCCTAATGCATATATTAATTGGGAGATAGCGGTAGATAAAGAATTTGCAAACTATGACTTATCCGAAAACCAAAAGATTAGTGCGCAGATTAAAGTGTTAACGCTGATGCGATATATTGGTGGAAGCATATATCTAGATATGATAAAGACCCTAAAACTTGGAATGCAATGAAAAGACTTATGAGAAATGATTATGTTCTGAATATGTTGCTAAATATTTGCTTACTAAACTTCAATGCTTAAAACAAGGTTCTAAAACTGTTATAGAATACTTTCATGATTTGCAAAATTGTTTGTTGCGTTGTGGTTTACAAGAATGTGAGGAAGCTCTTGAGCTTAGGTTCATACGTGGACTTAATCATGAAATTCAGGATGTTCTTGTTGATGAAACATATAGTTGTCTTTCGAATTGATTGAATGTGCTTTTAGAGTGAAAACATGCTTCTGAATCTTTGAAAGATCTTTTAGCTTTATTTGAGGTGCCCATTGTTGCACCTTCTGTTGTAGCTAACATTTTGCAGAAAAGTGAGCACCATCGGGAGAAAGATGAAGAAGAAAATGTGAAAAAAGAGGAGATATTTGCTGCTCCATACGTATGTGAAGAGTTGGAAATTGAAGTTGCACCTACAACCACGGAGAATGATTTAGAAGGTAATATCAAAGGTATGGACTGTATATATGGTGAAAATCATTTTGAAGAGACAAAACTATCCATGAATCGTGCTATCGTAGAGCAACTATTAATGGAACCCATTGCTGATTTTGTTGCTATTCCTAGTGATAAAGAAGAGTTGTGTCATAATGCTTCACTTATATCCACGCCACAATTAGTGAATGAACATGAAATATTTATATTTGAACAAAACACTTGCGCTGAACATAGACATGTTATTCAAATTGCTAGTGAAGAAGATGAGCTTAAATTGATGTCTTCTTTAGATACTTTAGGTTACATTGAATTTGATGTTCTGTGTGATCTGGATAGTTTCAAGGAGAAGATTTTTGTACATTCTGATTTGCCATGGTTATCACGAAATATTTTCTATGTTGTTGGCAAACATAATGATAAAGGAGAATACAAAGTGCATAGATTATACATTGGTTTAGATCTGAGACCTCCACATCCTATGCAACAATGTGATCAATTTGATAATTCTAATATCATATCAAGTACCCCTACTGTCGATTATAATCTATATGATAGTTTTCAAGAAAGGGAGTGTTTGGGTGATTTTGATTCACGAGACATTGATTTGAGCACAAAAGATATGCATGTTGCTTTGCTCTTTCTCGCTACTAACATTTTGCAGGAGAATGTGATGGAGTCGAGGACGACTCCAATTCAAGAAAGGGAGAATGATGAGACTATGCTCGTCCTGGATATGATCAATGCTATATCAATTTGGCGACACTTCACGGCATCCTCTGTATCATCTACATCTACTAGGATGGCTTTCCTTCACAGGGGGGAGGAAGCGTCCAAGAGTGCAAGCTTTCAACATGCCTTTATATGCTGGAAAGAAATATTGAGCTTTGTGGAGGATGATCTGAACATGAGAATACTTTTTGTTGAGGTCAAGCTAAAAGCTGAGCATGAGTCGAGAACGACTCAAATTCAAGAAAGGGAGGATGATGAGGACATCACTACTACGGATATGACCACATTTGGTTGTGCCTACTCCAACACATCATCCACGGGCCAAGAAGAGAGAGAGATCAAATCCATCACGTTCTGGAATCCAATTCGGCCTCCTGAGATAGCACCAACTTAAAACGGCCATAACTTTTGATCCAGAAGGGTGTTCGGGGCACATGAGTACTTGATTGAAAGCTTTCTTCACCCTCTTTCCAATGGATCCAGTCTCACCTTCAAATTCCTTCTGAGCTGTCCGGAAACTGCAAAACAAGTCACGTCACTTTTCCAGTCCGAGTCAGAGTGGGCCTTGGGCCTTGTAATCGAATTGTATTTGGTTTCCTAGGGTTTTGAACGACCACCTCCTCTTGTTATCTCATAAATAACCAGCCGCAACCCCATCTAGGGTTTTGGGTTTTGTTTGATTAGTTTACCCAAGTGCAAACTTCGTGTCTTCAAGTTGTGCTGGACAGCCACCTTGTTAAGACCTTCAATAGAACCCCAACTTATTTTGTCCTTCAAATCTTATTCGCAATTTCAGATTGCTTTTACCATTGTTCTTGTTTGTTCTTCGGTTGTTTGCAGGAATTGAACCTCGTGTTCAGGTTGATCGTGCCCACGGCAAGATCAATAACACTCCGGAGTTGGTTTAGCGATTGCTAAGGCGCATCGTCGTCGTACGTTGTAGTCGGATCGTCAAAGTCGGTTCCACAAATCGATAGTTATCGCTCTCATCGAAAGATCGGGACACAACTTCACATCAGGTATGGCCCATAACATACATGTAGTTGTATTACTAGCCCAGTTCAATGGCTTGCAAAGTTAAGTACTTAATTAATGAGGCAAGACTTCCAATTAACATCAACCCAAATTTCAAAATTGAAAACTCCAGAAGAAATGCAAGATATCTAAAAGACTAAGGGGGTGTTTGGATTAGAGGTATTTCACTGGAATGTTTTAGGGTATAGTTCAAATTTGAAATAAATCCCAAAACCTCCCAAGAAATTACCACTCATCCAAACAGGGCCTAAATGGACTATTCCAATAGTTGGGAATCGAGGAATTGCTTTCATTCGAGTCTAATTGATAAAATGCCACTCTTTCCATTGCAACCTCTAGGAGTTGCCATTCCGTGCTATTTTCCTTGTTTATCTATTTTCCAGGCCTTTTTTGGACGATTTTGTCGTTAGATAGTCCGATACATTGGCTGAACTCATATGGAAGACTGGGCTTCACGGCCGCGTCTGCAAAGTCATTGTTAGCATCGAAATTCGGCAGTATATGTGATCGATTTATAAGACAGTTAATTTTGGACATCTAACTGATATCGGTCCAAATAAGAAAGTTTATCTTCAAGAGATAGAGGCCGATGCGGTTCTTGGTTTGTAATGGATCGGAAAAGAATACGACCGGTCTGGGCACTATAAAAGAAGATCTGAGACGAACTAAAGGGACAACAACACAATCAATCATCTCGCATCTACTTTTTATTTACTTCCTGTCGACTAGGAGTAGCTTTCGTAATTTAGAATCTCTTTGTAATTCATTTTTGATCAATAAAGTTGCGCATCATCGATTGTTGATCACCTCGATTACGCCAGTTTATCCAGGTTTGCTTTTCTCCGATCTTGTTGCGCATCGTCTTTTGAAAAATATGCCTTTATCAAACCATTTAACCAGCCATAACAAGCTGTTTAGAATTATCGATATGTGTGATCTAATCGGCTATATAGCTGTTTGGATCAGATCTTTAGTGAAAACCTAATCGGTTGAAATAATTGTTTAGATTATGGGCCTGTTTGGGGGGGCTGTGCTTCAGCTTTGGTCCAAAAGCTCCCCAAACAAAGATGGTCGCAGCGACTAGGAAGCTAAGCCACGTGAAGCACCCCAAAAGCTACAACACGAGGAGGAACTTTTCAGCTGTGGCTTCGCTTGACCACCTCCCATCTCGCTCACTCCGCCTCCCCGACCTCCGCCACCCTACCTCGCCACCTCCACGTCACTTCTCCACTCGTTCGCCGCTGTGCTTCGCTAGGTTACTGCCTCCCCGCTCGTTTGTCCCCCAAAAGCTACAGCTGCAGCAGCCAGTTTGCTAAACGGCATAACAAGAAAAGCCACACCGCCCATACTGGTGCTTTACATTGACAAAGAAACTAAAAAGCGACTTCACCAGTAGCCAGCTCCCAAACAGGCCCTATAATTCTCTTGCTGATTGTAGGATCAAATCGGCTAGCACGCCACGAACCTCTTGAACTTGGCGTTCGCGTCTGTTTGAACCTATCAATCCTACATCATATTTTTCGATGCCAACACACTTTTGGCACACCCGGTGGGACCCAATGTCTTCTTTAGGCAAGTTGATTCCACCTGCTGATGTCGTCTCTGATGCTATAATCATCCCAATAGCACCAAGACATTGAGGATCAGAAGGCCGCGCTCGAGGAGATGATGTTAAACTGCTATCAGAAGACTTGACGTGGTGTTACTCAAAAGACCGCGCTACGGACGGTCAATTTCTTCGACAGTACTGAGGCCGCAGTTGCGTTGGACAATAGGTCAATAAGTCAATACATGCCTGCACAAGCTGAATTATCTGATATGATTAATCAATCTATGCATCATATTTTGATCAATCAATCGTCGGCTCTATTAACAACTCTCAAACCGATGATTCCAAACAGTGTTAAAGTTGTGGCTCATGAGTTAGCGTTAGCTTGGAATCTGTTAGATTCGATGCAAGGTCTACAAAACTACTCGGTCTACTCGGTAGCACCAAATGTGCAGAGTTCTGGACAAGTAGCCGATCCTAAACCATCAGCTCCAAATCCTACCATGATCCTCGTGCAAGTGGGGTTGCTCATTATCAGGATCATACCGAT
This sequence comes from Otatea glauca, assembly GCA_036346275.1. Taxonomy (NCBI): domain Eukaryota; kingdom Viridiplantae; phylum Streptophyta; class Magnoliopsida; order Poales; family Poaceae; genus Otatea; species Otatea glauca. The sequence continues at coordinate 24,055,452 of CM070733.1, read as the reverse complement.
GGCGCTAAGTTGGACCTCTAGGCCAACCTACCACCATGACTTTGTTTTACATCTATCTGTAAATGGTCACATAGCCGATTGAACCCCCACATGTCCACAATACGTTGAGCCGATTTCGCAGAGGAATCCGACCCCATATAGGGTTGTGATCTACTTAGAACCCTTTGTTCCATTGCTAGAACCGATGACTAGAAGGCCGAGAATAGGCTATGAACAACCTTATCAGCCTCCATCGGCTCAAGTGCCATATCAACCTGAGTCTGCGCTCAGGGGGTAGCACACCAGTTATGATCATAATTGGCAAGCCCCTAACTTGTTATCAGCTAATACAACAAATTGGGACGATCAAATAGCTGTAGTGCTATGGGATCAATTCGGCATCCAGCCGAAGGGAAGGATAACTGGCTATCGAAAGCTATATCCGTATTACATTGATCGGATTCCATACCCTAATAATTTTAAAGTCCCTGATTTTGCAAAATTTTCGAGAGACGATTCTACCACCACCTTGGAACACATCGGGTGATTTATTGCATAATATGGCGAGGCAGCCCACTCTGATGTTGTGAGGGTGAAATTGTTCTCGTTGTCATTATCAGGGGCAGCTTTTACATGGTTCACAACCTGACCGATGAATTCGGTCAACTCATGGACCGATTTGGAAAGCTGATTCCATGGGTATTTTTTCTGTGGAAGTTTAGAACTTAGAATTTTAGATTTACGTTCTGTTCGACAGAGATTAATGGAATCAGTTAGTGACTATATTAAAAATTTAGGTAAATCAGAAATCAGTGCTTTAGTGTCACTCTATCTGATAATTAGTTAGCTAATTTGGCCTTCTAGGGGCTGGTACCCCAGTTGAAGGAAAAATTCAGTGGACAAGAGTTTACCGATTTAAGTCACCTGCCACATCAGGTATCAGCTCAAGAAAGCTGTTTCATCGATAATAGAGGTTTTAGGGATAAGTTCAATAATAATAATAAAGATAAAGAAAAAGCCAAAGTTAATCTCATCAAATATGATTCAAATGATTCATCTGAAGACGACGAGGCTGAAATAAATATAGCCAAATGGGTTAAAGGTTCTAAGAAATCTTTAGTCTGTTTATGGTTTAAGCTGACCAAGAATCGGTCGAAAATAAAATATGCTTTCAATATGTCGAAGTGTGACTTGTATTTTTTGACTTACTGTTACAAGAAAAAATAATACAGTTACCCGAAGGACATGTTATACCGTCGTCTGACGAGATTAAAAAGTGAAGGTATTGTTGGTGATATGCCCTTGAGGCGATCATAGAGATGATTGTGTCACACCTTATGTTTATGGAACAATATAATTGTTTGTCCTTTGAATAAATATCGATTGGATTAATCAACAAGTAAGTGACTTATTCATGCAACTTTTTCCATATATTGATATTATTCAAGTTATCCCTGATTGGTTATCATAATATAGGACGATTATGTTTCATAGATCAGCACATGTATTGATTGATAACCATGTTTCACGGGTCATAGAGATATGGAGATATCTAATCAATAATTTGTACACATGTTAGAGAACATGCGTTGGATAGACCCATATGAGACACTGCGAGAATTGTTATATATATTCTTATGTGTCATCAGTTGGTCTCATGCATAGTGTATGTATGTTCCTTAGACCTGAGATCGTCATTGGTTTCCTAGATGTGTAATGGTTTACTTAGGACCTACCAAACTCTACACTTTAACCAGGTAGTTATAAAGGAAGCTTTCGGGTTTACTATAAAACATGCTGAGGTACATGAATGATCAAGATGAAATCTGCTCCTCCTATATAACGGAGAGATATCTCTGGGCCCCTCGAGGTAGATGGATTAAGTAAGTGCATGACCATGCCAGATGCGATTGAGAGTCAATCCAAATAAATTATTCCACTACGGTATGAGTGAAGAGATCGAGCTGTCATAGGATGACACGACTCTTGCCTTGAGCTTGATCTGATATCGTGAAGCAAAGGGAACATGACATTATCACATTATAGTAGGTTTGTCCGATGCTTTATGGATATTTGGCAATTGATATGTACTGCTAGGTACCGCTGTCGATTATCGATCGAAAAGGTGTTTCCGAGTCATGTCCAAATATACATGAACCTACAGGGTCAGACACTTATGGGGTTGGAATATAGTGGTATGGATTGGATCCGTCACTAATGGGCCAAGTGGGCTTTGTCCTTCAGTTGGGCCCTAATGTAGGGTTCCACCGCAGGGGAGGGGATGGCTATATAAAGGGAGTTCGTGGTTGCAATTGATATGTGAGAGGGCGTACCCACCGAAACCCTAGCCGTCTCTACTTGAGGCTTCCCGAACGTGTGGACGCCGGTAGAGGTGTTACTGCTACTGCGACACTGATCGGAACGATTGTCCACCACTCGAGGAGGATCGGCCACCGCACGAGGAAGATCGACTACTGCAACAGGACGCGCACTTCGTTGATTCGGGTTGCATCAACTTCCTTCCGCTGCATTGCGCGTCTAGTGGTAACGATCCATGATCATTTACTTGCGTGGCTTTCTGGTTTATGTGGTAGATTTTTAATTGTGTGCTAGCGTAGCCTACGCGTATCCCTTCAGTGGTATCAGAGCCATCTCGTTTAGTTTATGATCTGGATGATCCGCATATGTGCGATGTGCGACAGTAATAGATGGATCTACTGCTGATTTGGTATGATGACCTAGATCGGTTCATGAGATGAATCGGTTGTTAATAATAGGTTGATGAGATCAATCAGGTTTTAGTTTCGAATTTAGGGTTTCATGATAGATCGATCTGTTCTGGTTGTATCGACTGTACATGGCGGCATTGTTTGATCACCTTTACCGATCGATATCCGCCATCAGGGTGAACAACGACGCTTAGTCGTACGGGTCCAATCAAGCAGAGCGATTTTTCAATGGAAAACGAGTCGATGAGATCGATTCAAAATTTGATTAATCTGATGAAATTTTTCCATGGAAATCTATATACCAAATACATGCCCAAAATTTTTCGTCCCCGGAAGCAACGAGGGGCTATCGCCCCTTGGCCCCGCGTAGGTCGATATATTGGACTCTTTGTATAACTTGTTTTTGCAGGATAATATGTGAATAGTATGGCTCTCGTGTATGTGATGCATGGTCATGACCTACGTGTCATGAAATATAGCCAAAGGCTACACATAATTGTATAACGGCCTGCGTGTCGGTTTGTGATGTTTGATGATCAATGTAATTCATCGATAGCTATTAGGAGTAATAGCGTAGGATGGAGATCTCTAGCATGATGGCTCGGTGAATAGGTGGCGTGGTAATGGAGATTGCTATGTCAAGGGCCATACTATTTCACAGCTTAATGTGATTATCTGTGATTTTTTTTTCTGTTACACTGCTTTACATACGTTTTGCTAGATAATTCAATTTTGTTAGAGTAGTTTCCCTCAAAGAAAATTAAGTTAATTTGATGCCTTGCCAAATTGTTGCAACTATCGAGTCTTGATCATTGGGTATTGTGTCTGCCAAAGCAGAGTGCGGTCACTTATCTTGACATGGTAGGGTATGTGTCGGACACGTACAAGTGAACATTGGTCTAACTTAACTAGGCTATCAAAATGGTTTTGGGCCTAGGGGCATGGTGTTGAGTCGATGACATGGGATGTCACTCAACAAGCAAGAATTACATGAGATGTAATTAGCAAGGTGTTGCTTACCGAATGACATTAGGTTTCTAGCAGTGATGCCAAAGCTCAATAGGACTTACTGAAATTTGGATCTTGACTCACTATATGTTGTTAGAGGGAACATGGTTTTATATAGTGGGAATATCTTTTATTAAATTGTTTAGTAGAAGATCATGCATAAATATAGTGCTTATCTGTTGCATATTTATGTTGTAAATTAAATGGCACCTACTACTTCCTTCGCACCCAGTTTTAGCTTGCGTTCGATTATTGAAAAAGATAACCTGAATGAACAAACTTTATTGACTGGTATCGCAATCTGAGAATTGTTCTCAAACAAGAAAAGAAGGAATATGTTCTAGAGAAACCCTATCCCGATGAACCTGCTGAGAATGCCACTCGAGCTGAAAAGAATGAGTACGAAAAGCATTGCACTGATGCCGTTGATGTTAACTGTCTCATGCTTGTCACCATGAACTCTGAGCTTTAGAAGCAATATGAGGACCTGGATGCCCATAATAAGATTGTGGGTTTAAAAGGCATGTTTAAGAACCAAGCTAGGGCTGAGAGGTACAACACCACAAAGTCCTTGTTTGTGTGCAGACTAGCTGAAGGGAGTCCGGTCAGCCCTCATGTGATCAAAATGATTGGTTATATTGAGAGCTTGGGAAAGCTTGGTTTTCCCCTTGGTCCAGAGTTGGCCACTGATTTGGTTCTCCAATCGCTCCCTCAAAGCTATGAGCCATTCATTTTGATCTTTCATATGAATGGCATGGAGAAGAGCTTGACCGATCTGCATGGGATGCTCAAGTCAGACAAGGAGAGCATTAAGAAAAGCTCTAGTCATGTGATGATGGTTCAAAAGACTACTAAGTTCAAGAAGAAGAAGTTCTCTAAGACTAGTGGTCTGGATAAGGGTGTGGGTAAGTCTCAAGATGACATCTCGGAAAACAAGTCTAAGCTTCAGAAGCAAAAGGCTGGACCTATTGCCATTTGCTTTTACTGCAAGGGGATAGGGCACTGGAAAAGGAATTGTACGAAGTACCTGGCAGACAAGAAGAAAGGAAGTAAGACTTCCACTTCAGGTATTAATTTATAGAGATCAATATTGCTATTTCTCATATTAGTTCTTGGGTATTTGATACCGGATCGGTTGCTCATATTTGCAACTCGATGCAGGGATTGATAAAGAGTAGAAGTTTGGCAAGAGATGAAGTAGAGCTTCATGTTGGCAATAAAGCAAGAGTTACTGGATTGGCTGTTGGCACTTATCCATTATCTTTACCTTCAGAACTAGTTATGGAACTAAATAATTGTTATTATGTTCTAGCTTTGAGTAGAAACATTATCTCTGCTTCATGTTTGGAGGCAGAGGGTTATCACTTTGTTGGTAAAAACAATTGTTGTTCTATTTATAAAAGTGATATGTTCTACAGTAGTTGTTATGTAGTTAATGGTTTATATATTTTGGAACTTGATCATGTGCCGATCTATAACATAAATGCTAAGAGGCTTCAGCCTAATGATTTGAATCTCACTTACATTTGGCATTGTCGCTTAGGTCATATAAATGAGAAACGCGTAATGAAGCTCCATAAGGATGGTCTTCTAGATTCATTTGATTTTGAATCATTTGAAACGTGCGAATCTTGTTTACTTGGCAAAATGAATAAGACGACTTTCTCTGGTATAGGTGAGAGGGCGAGTGACTTATTGGCCATTGTACCTACGGATGTATGTGGACCGATGAGAGCAATGACCAGAGATGGTTTTCAACATTTCATAACTTTTACCGATGACTTTAGTAGATACGATTACATCTACTTAGTGAGGCACAAGTCTGAATCCTTTGAAAAGTTCAAGGAATTTCAGAATGAGGTACAAAATCTGCTTGGCAAGACAATCAAAGCTTTACGATCAGATCGTGGAGGAGAATATTTGAGCCAAGAGTTTGGTGATCATTTGAAGCAATGTGGAATTGTTCCACAGCTTACACCGCTAGGAACGCCTCAATGGAATGGGGTATTCGAACGTCGAAACCGAACTTTGTTGGACATGGTTCAGTTAATGATGAGCCCAAGTGATTTGCCATTGTCCTTTTGGGGATTTGCTCTAGAAACAACCGCGTTCACTATTAATAGGGTTCCATCTAAATCAGTAGAGAAGACACCATATGAGATATGGATCAGAAAGCGTCTCAGATTGTCTTTCCTCAAAGTTTGGGGCTGTGAGGGATATGTAAAATATTTGATGTCTGATAAGCTCATGCCCAAGTCATGAAAATGCTTCTTTGTGGGGTATCCTAAGGAAACCAAAGGATATTACTTTTACATAAAGGAAGAGAACAAAGTGTTTGTTGCTCGTAATGGTGTATTTTTGGAGAAAGAATTTCTTTCCAAGGGAGTTAGTGGGAGCACGGTGCAACTCGAAGGGATTCGAGAACCATTTGAAAGTGTTTCAGTTTCCACCGAAACTCCACAGGCTATACAAGAAGTTGTACAACCTGTAGAGGATACATCAGCCCCACGTAGGTCTAGCAGACAACGTCGAACACCCATAATTTATGGGCATGTTGTTCTATCGTTTGATAATGGAGAAACATTGTTGTTGGATAACGATGAGCCTAGGACTTATGAGGAAGCAATGATGGACCCGGACTCTGAGAAATGGCTTGAAGCCATGAGATCCGAAATAAAATCCATGCATGACAATCAAGTTTGGAACTTGGTTGATCCTCCTCATGGTGTAAAAACCATATAGTGCAAATGGCTTTTTAAGATTAAGAAAGACATGGATGGAAATGTTCACATCCATAAAGCTCGATTGGTAGCAAAGGGTTTCAAACAAATTCAAGGTGTTGACTATGATGAAACCTTCTCTCCCGTCGCTATGCTTAAGTCTGTTCGGATAATTCTAGCTATTGCCGCATATTTTGATTATGATATATGGCAAATGGATGTCAAAACAACTTTCCTCAATGGAAACATGAGGATGTGTACATGACACAGCCTGAGGGTTTTATCGATCCACAGAATGCTGGAAAGGTATGCAAGCTTCAGAGATCCATTTATGGATTGAAGCAAGCATCTCGGAGTTGGAACATTCGTTTTGATGAGGTAGTCAAAGGGTTTGGCTTCATTAGAAATGAAGAAGAGCACTGCGTCTATAAGAAGACCAGTGGGAGCACACTTGTATTCTTGATCTTATATGTGGATGACATATTGTTGATCGAAAATGATATTCCTATGCTAGAATCTGTAAAGTCTTCATTAAGAAAGAGTTTCTCTATGAAAGACTTAGGAGAGCAAGCATATATCTTGGGAATTAAGATCTATACAGATAGGTCTAAAAAACTAATTGGATTATGCCAAGATACGTACATTGACAAGGTGTTGAAGTGGTTCAACATGCAAGATTCCAAGAGAGGTTTCTTGCCCATGTCACATGGTATTAGCCTTAGCAAGACTCAGTGTCCTTCGAACACTGATGAGCGAGACAGGATGAGTAAGATTCTATATGCTTCAGCAATTGGGTCTATAATGTATGCCATGATTTGTACACGATCGAATGTGTCGTATGCTCTAAGTGTTACGAGCAGATATCAGTCAGATCCAGGTGATCATTGGATAGCAGTTAAAAACATCCTCAAGTACTTGAGAAGAACTAAGGAGGCGTTCCTTGTTTATGGAAGTGAGGAAAGGCTCGTTGTAAGTGGTTACACCGATGCAAGTTTCCAAACCGATAAAGATGATTATCGTTCGCAATCTGGTTATGTGTTCATGCTGAATGGAGGAGCAGTAAGCTGGAAGAGTTCCAAGCAGAGTACGGTTGCTGATTCTACAACAGAGGCCGAGTACATTGCGGGTTCAGAAGCTGCAAAGGAGGCTGTTTGGATTAAGAAGTTCACCATTGAACTTGGTGTGGCTGATGATGCTTCTAGCCCATTGGATCTCTAATGTTATAATAGTGGTGCCATTGTGCAAGCAAAGGAGCCTAGATCGCAGCAAAAGTCCAAGCACATACAACGACGCTATCACCTTATATGAGAGATTGTGGATAGAGGTGATGTGAAGATATGTAAGGTGCACACAGATTCAAATGTATCTGATCCGTTGACAAAACCGCTTCCACAACCAAAACATGAAGTGCACACGAGAGCTATGGGTATTAGATATTTGAATGATTGACTCAAGTGCAAGTGGGAGACTGTTGGTGATATGCCTTTGAGGCGATCATAGAGATGATTGTATCATGCCTTATGTTTATGGAACAATATAATTGTTTGCCCTTTGAATAAATATCGATTGGATTAATCAATAAGTAAGTGACTTGTTCATGCAACTTTTTCTAGATATTAATATTATTCAAGTTATCCCTGATCGGTTATCATAATATAGGATGATTATGTTTCATAGATCAGCACATGTATTGATTGATGACCATGTTTCACAGGTCATAGAGATATGGAGATATCTAATCAATAATGTGGACGCATGTTAGAGAACATGCGTTGGATAGACCCATATGAGACACTGCGAGAATTGTTATATATATTCTTATGTGTCATCAGTTGGTCTCATGCATAGTGTATGTATGTTCCTTAGACCTGAGATCGTCATTGGTTTCCTAGATGTGTAATGGTTTACTTAGGACCTACCAAACTCTACTCTTCAATCAGGTAGTTATAAAGGAAGCTTTTGGGTTTACTATGAAACATGCTGAGGTGCATGAATGATCAAGATGGAATTTGCTCCTCCTATATAATGGAGAGATATCTCTGGACCCCTCGAGGTAGATGGATTAAGTAAGTGCATGGCCATGCCGGATGTGATTGAGAGTCAATCCAGATAAATTATTCCACTACAGTATGAGTGAAGAGATCGAGCTGTCATAGGATGACACGACTCTCGCCTTGAGCTTGATCTGATATCGTGAAGCAAAGGGAACATGACATTATCACATTATAGTAGGTTTGTCCGATGCTTTATGGATATTTGGGAATGGATATGTACTGCTAGGTACCGTTGTCGATTATCGATCGGAAAGGTGTTTCCGAGTCGTGTCCAAATATACATGACCCTACAGGGTCACACACGTAAGGGGTTGGAATATAGTGGTATGGATGGATCCGTCACTAATGGGCCAAGTGGGCTGTGTCCTTTAGTTGGACCCTAATGTAGGGTTCCACCGCAGGGGAAGGGACAGCTATATAAAGGGAGTTCGTGGTTGCAATTGATATGTGAGAGGGCGTAGCCACCGAAACCCTAGTCATCTCTACTTGAGCCTTCCCGTGCGCGCTGGTGCTGGCACACCGACGCACGACGTTCTTTTCCCAAACGTGTGGACGCCGGTAGAGGTGTTACTGCTACTGCGACACTGATCGAAACGATCGACCACCGCGCGAGGAGGATCGGCCACCGCATGAGGAAGATCGAATACTGCAACAGGACGCGCACTTCGTTGATTCGGGCTGCATCAACTTCCTTCCGCTACACTGTGCGTCTAGTGGTAACGATCCATGATCATTTACTTGCGTGGCTTTCTGGTTTACGTGGTAGATTTTTAATTGTGTGCTAGCGTAGCGTACCCGTATCCCTTCAAGTATTGCAAGTGGCATCATTCTTTGTCCCATAATATTAACGATTGCAATATCTTTCGTTAGCAGATACAATCGGCTATAGAAGATTGCCGACTGAAATTTGCAGAAGGGCCAACGATGCAATTGGATGCTTACCCTTCCCGATCAACATGGTCCATTGGTTTGAAAAGAAAATAGAACCGACACAAGATGCAGGGCCTATAGTTGTGCATCAAGTTGAAATATAGTCAAGTTCTAGTGGCAATGAGATCCTTAGTATTAAGGTCGGCTCTATCCAAATAGAAACCGACCATGAATGGAAAGCTTAAGGAAAGTCAAGCCAACGGGAGATTTGCAAATCGATAAGTGTTATAAAACTGAGAGGTTGTTGTCGCCACGAAGGCCGATACAGAGATAGAAGCCTACTTTCTTCCAGTTGTTGGAAATGTATGAAAGGAGGAATGACATGCCGCAGTATCCTGCATGTCGGCTGGATAATATGTATTGGCTTGATAACCTTAAAAGAGCTGACCAACGAGGCCTATTTTTGCAGTTCTATTGGGAATGGGGGTCAGCTTTGCCGTCACCATACACATGTTCGATGGAGCATTACCCACACTAAGGTGACTGGCAGCGATGGTCAGCTAAGGACAAGATATTTGAGCTGATGCAGGACGGTCAAAGTGAAGGGGTCAATAGGAGATCGGTCCAAGAAAGGATTTCCAGGTCGATCCAAGAACAAAGGCAACTGGATGAAGGGTCAAGTTATGTGGGCCAAGGTTTCATGACGACTAATTTGCTGGATGAAGTCGACATAGGTGATGGTGATAGAAAAAAACAAACTTTAATAGTTCAAAATTAGCAGTAGATTATAAAGAAATGTTGGTTAAGATTTTAAGAAATTATAAAGATTGTTTTGCTTGGGAATACCATGAAATGCCTTGTTTAAGCCGACAATTAGTTGAACATCGGCTACCAATAAAATCAGTCTACAGGCTGTTTAAACAATCTCCTAGATGATTTAATCTGGCTATGTATAATACAATAAAAGAAGAAATTAAGAGATTATTGGAAGCTAAATTTATCAGGCCTTGCCAATATGTTGAATGGGTTTCTAATATCGTTCCTGTTATGAAGAAAAATGGTAAACTCAGAGTGTGTGTCGATTTCAGGGATTTAAATAAGGCTACACCCAAAGATGAATATCCGGTGCCTATAGTTGATATGCTTATCGATGCTGCATCTAGAAATAAAATTATTAGTTTCCTTGATGGCAATGCGGGATATAATCAAATATTCGTGGCAGAAGCCAACATTCCAAAAATAGCCTTCAAGTGCCCTGGTGCCTTAGGATTGTTTGAGTGAGTTGTTTTGACATTCAGCTTAAAAAATACTGGTGCAACATATCAATGTGCTATAAATTTGATTTTCCATGACTTAATCGGTCGTATTGTAGAAATTTACATTGATGATGTTGTTGTAAAATCTAAGGAAGATTTCTAGCATCTAGCAAATTTGGAGATGGTGTTCAAGAAGACAAGGACACATGATTTGAAGAAGAATCCATACAATTGTGCTTTTGGTGTATCATCTAGACAATTTTTGAGCTTTATGTTCCATGAAAGAGGAATTGTGGTTAATCAAGAAAGGGTCAAAGTTATAGCTGATACTAAACAACCAATTTGCAAAAAAGATTTGCAAAAATTGTGAAGGACCATGTGGAGGTCCATCCATGTTTGTGATGAGTATTTGACTTTATTTGAGCAAGGTGTGCTCAGGATTGAGTTTGATTTAAATTGGAATTTGAAGCAATTTGAGTCTTCTCCTGTTTTTGCGGTAGAACTGGCCAGGACGAATAAAAATGAATTTTAATTTATGGACTGTGATGAATCTATTGCATATCATCGTGGGCATTGCTATGTGAGGTATTTCCTTGTTTTTGATGGTTGCAGGACGACGGTGCTAGGTCATGGTGAGGTGAAGGATGGCCGGGACTAGGCGAGGAGCGTCGGAGGTCCAGACGGTCGGTGATCGCCGGAAGATGATCAGAGACGGAGTCGTGGCAAGCCATAAAGACAAGGAACGGATGAGATGGTATCTAGGCGCTGCATGGATCAATGAGGGCCATTGGATCTTGGTCTAGTTGATAGGTTAGCGGGTCTAGTCAGTGTGCTTTGAGAACCGTGCAAGAAAACCCATGTGTGGTGGGTTTTTGGGTTAGCCCTTGCATGGCTGGTTGAGTGGGTTAATCCTAGCCCTTGATGGATGCTATAGGGTTTAGAGGCTCATCCAAGGGTGGTAGGTGGCCCAAGAGTTGTATAAATAGGGTTGGAGGGGTAGACTTCCCCCCTTGAAGATTTGAGTTGCTCCTTTGAGATTTGCCCACATCAAGTGAGGCTTTGTAAACCTTCCATCCAGAAAATACAAAATTTTTCTTTACCTTATTGTGAATTTAAATTGCGCATTTACATTATGTCTTTACTTTATGCAATTTAAATTCAGCATTTACTTTCCCACATTTACATTCTCGCAATTTACTTTCTCGCAATTTGGATTTACCTCCCCTCCTTCTAAATGTTGTTGTTCTAAGATGTCTTGAGGTTGTTTATATGGTTTTACATCTTGTGGATAGACTAAAGATCAAGTTTTCTATCAAGTTGTCATTCTGTCCAGAAAAATCTAGAAAAATCCTTTTTGAGTTATTCTTATTGGAGAAGGTGCGTGACTCATATATCCATCTCTAGAAAAATTTGTGAGTCCACTGGTTGCACCATTTGAGCACTATGTAGTGAAATCCGAGCCTCAAACTTTCTGGTCGAATTTCCTGACTGTGTATAATACTTGATTTTTCATGTCTATTATACAAATATTTTTAACGTGATTTTTGGTGGACTGTTTCATTACTCAACTACTCATAGGGAAAAAAGATTCCCAAAAATTTAGAGCAACAGAAACTTACCAACCACCTGCTCCAAGTGAGGACAATTCCTGAAAAATCTACTTTTACTTTTCTGAAAAGAGACTTTGTTGTTTTTAGCTTTATCTCTTTTAGAAAAGAAGTCTTTGAATTGATTCCTTTTTGTTTGGACACTTGACAACCAGGATTGTGATTAAAACATCCCTAACATGTTTCATGGTTCTCAACCATGTAAGCTAGGGGTACACATATTTGTCTAGTTGTTCGGGTTTTGGTGGGTGTGCGAATCTGAGAAGCACCAGTTTGAACGAAAATCTTTGGGTGTTTCAGATTTTTATTGTGAGATTGTTTGGAGTACTTTGAGTGGGGGAAAATTTTATTTGGGATCATTCACCCCCTCTGATCGCCATCTCGGTCTTTCAATTGGTATCAGAGCCAGTTTTGCTCTTTTTATAGATCTTGACCGGTCTCAAGAGCCATAGAGATGAACAAGTATTACACCAAGCCTCCTATTTTCTCTGGAGTTCATTTTCCATTTTGGAAGTTTCGAATGGAGTCGTACATCACTGCCCAGGGCTTCCTGATATGGCAGAAGGTGAAACTCCCGTATGAGGTTCCTGCCGATGAAAACGTTATGGCCGGCAATATGGCTGACGTTGAGGCGAACGCTAGGGCAAGGAACATTCTCATACAGGGTCTAAACCGTAGTCAGTATGATAATATTTCTCACCTCCATTCCGCTCAAGAGATTTGGGAGACCCTCAATGCTTACCATGAGGGCACTACTCAAATCAAGACTGTGGAATATATGAAACCAGGTATCTTCATGACTGGCCCAGTATCGCCTAAGGAGGAGACAGGCCCAAGCAGAAGGACCAATGGATGAGCCCCACGCCAAGCATTGCTGCCGCACGAAAGGGGGCACGTCCAATAGACAGTCGAATATGTATTTAGATATAAAAGATACAGTTGTAATCCGAGTCGTTATTAGGATAGATAAAGATGTAAACCCTATCCAGTGACCAACTAAAATATAGCAACCGATCGAAATCTCCTAACCGATCAGGACTCTGTAAGCCGCCGTGCCTCCAGTATATAAGGGAGAGGGCGGGTAACACCATAGACATCCGATCATCCAAGCATAGAGCAATCAAGCCCTAGAGCTCACACACCATATCGCCCAGAGCACGTTACGCTTTGAGCAACCTTTGATCCAAGAGATCCATATAATCCCAGCACACAGGATTAGGGTATTATCTCCATCGTCGAGGGCCTAAACCTGTCTAATCCCTTGTCTTGTGTGACCTTCGAGTTTGAGATCTAGCGCCTACCCCATAAATTTATTGCCGACTACAAAAGTTGACAGTTAGCGCGCCAGGTAGGGGAAGCGCTATGATCTTTTCCTACAGACTCGATGGCAGCAATCGGCGGATTCATCGCCACCTTCATCTCCGGCTAGGCCTTCCGTTTCGGAAGTATGGACTTCGTCGCAGATATGCGCGGAGAGCTTGTCTGTCTGGTCCAAAGCCAGATCCAATCTGGTGAAGATCAGGCCAACCTATCTCAGGTATGCCGCTCTGACTCATCCAGAAAACCAGTCGGCATTGTGAGGAACTGCTGTGATTTTCGTGGCGTCTTTGCAATTGAGGAGCAGAGGACCGATCTCCATCAAGAAGACCAAGAGGCTGCGGAGGAAGATCGCCTTCATAAGGGTAAGGAGGTGCAGGCACGATCTCTTCGATCACGCGGCCGCAATGTCCGTGAGGACATCCTACAGTCCAAGTTGGGAGACCAATCCATCTTCCGCACGCCGATGCAGAACGTCGTCGCTTCCAAGACGCTTCTCGACACGCTGGACCCGATGATTGCATCGGACAGCCCGGCGGCCCCGATCGTGGCCCAGATCAAGGCTATGGTGACGGTGGCAGCAATCTAGCAGAATCAGGAAAAGCCGGTAGGTGAAGCGCACTCGCGCTCCCACGTGGCTACTCGTGTTGCCAGCAGTCGGACTGCAACCAGTCGGAATACCTGCAGTCGGCGCCATCCACCACCAGTCGGAGATGCTCACCAAATTCTCAACCGCGACCTCCGCTAAGACATCACCGCCAGACGGCAGGAGTGGGACGAGGACGAGCGACGCGGGCGCCACGACGACTATGAGCGTTTCGGCACTGGCAACGATCGGCGAAGTGGTCAAAGGTACGATGACCACGATGACCATAGAGATTATCATCACCGGGATCGGAACGACGACGACCGTCGAGCCATGAACTCGCCGCGCCGAACTCCGCCCCAGCGCGTTGAAGACAATGGCCGAGCTAGAGGCTCTCCACGCCGGTCTCCCCCCATCATGATGAGAGATCTATTGACGGGATCCGAGCGTTCACTCCTTGGCTACGCCGAGTGGTATGGCCCGAAGGATTTAATCCCAAGGGCATCGTGAAGTTTGACGGGGAGCGATATCCGGAAGCTTGACTGCAGGTCTACGCCCTGGCAGTTAAGGCGGTCGTGGGCAATCAGACTGTGATGGCAAACTATCTGCCGGTCAATCTCACCCCCTCGACTCAAGCATGGCTCACGGGGCTTCCTGCGAACTCGGTGGACTCCTGGAGTGATCTTTGCGATCAATTCATCGCTAACTTCTAGGGAACCTACGAGAGGCCTGACACCCCGTGGGACCTGTACCAGCTTCACCAGAAGAAGGACGAGACGCTGAGAGATTTCATTCAGCGTTTCATGCAGAAGAAGAACACCGTCAAGGACGTATCTGAAGCGGTGGTGGTGGCGGCCTTCCAAAAAGGGGTAAGTGATCCTGACCTAATCAAGAAAATATCCAGGAAACCCCCTACCTCCGTGAAGGAGATGTTTTCGCTGGCCGATCGCTACGCCACGGCCTCGGACGCCCTGGCCGAGCGCCAAGAGGATCGCCTGCAGCAGAAGAACAAAGGCGACAAGCCCGAGTCCTCCAAGCACAAAGATAAGAAGCGGAAAGGCGAGGAGCTAGTCGCAGTAGCCGAACGCGACTGGCCCTGAGCCGCATGGAGGGAGGCACCCGGCTATAATTCTGTCATGGAGGCGATCTTCCCTTTCCACCCAAAGGGAAAGCACGCGGCCAAGGACTGCTTCACTCTGAAGCGTTTCACGCGTGAAAACCACATGCAACCAGCTCCAGCGAAGGATGAAGCTGCCAAGAAGAAGGACCCTCCTGGTGAGGACGATTTTTAAGAGCTCGAACATGAGCTGAACTACATTTATGGGGGCTCCACCGGATATGAGTCCAAGCGGAAGCAAAAGCCTACCGCTCGGGAGATCAATGCGGTGGAACCAGCAGCCCCCAAATATTTAAAGTGGTCTGAGGTACGATCACCTTTGACCGCTCGAATCACCCCAACCGGGTTCTACATCCGGGTAAGTTCCCACTAGTGCTTGACCCTGTTATCCGCAGCGTAAAGTTAAGGAAGGTCCTGATCGACAGCGGGAGTGGACTCAATGTCCTGTTAGCCAAAACCCTTGATGATATGAACATCCCCCGCTCAGAGCTAAGGCCGAGCACTCAGCCGTTCCACGGAGTGATCCCGGGGGCTTCTTCGTTTCCACTCATTCAGATTTCTTTGCCCGTCACTTTCGGTACCAAGGACAACTACCGGACCGAGTACATAAGTTTCGAGGTGGCCGATTTTGAGACAGCGTACCACGCTATCCTGGGAAGGCCCGGTCTGGCTAGATTCATGGTCGTCCCGCACTACACCTACTTGATAATGAAGATGCCGGGACCCAGAAGCATCATCACGGTTCGCAGCGACGTCAAGCGATCTCTGGAATGTGACCGAGAAAGTTGTGAACTTGCCGAGCAGCAGGAGGTGACCGCCGAAGGGAAGAAAATCCAAGCGGAGGCTGCCACGTTGCAGGAAGAAGGAGACGTCCCGTCCAAGAAGCAGGCCACGACAGGGATGAAGCCAGGCGTAGGAACCAAGAGAATCACCCTCGACCCATCTGACTCGTCCAAGACGACTCTAATCGGGTTAGGGCTCGATGAAAAATAGGAAGGCGCGCTCGTCACCTTTCTCCAGGCTAACAAGGACATCTTTGTCTGGAAACCATCCGACATGCCGGGTGTTCCAAGGGAGGTGATCGAGCATTCATCGCGTCGGCGATTTAAAAGGCAAAGCCAATCAAGCGAGGCTTTGGCGATTCGCTCCGGACCGCCGGAACGCCATCAAGCAGGAGATCACCAAGCTTTTAGCTGTAGGTTTCATCAAAAAGGTGTATCACCCGATTGGTTGGCAAACCCTGTACTAGTGCAAAAGAAGAATAAAACTTGGCGCATGTGTGTTGATTATACTGATCTCAATAAGGCATGTCCGAAGGATCCCTTTGGGCTACCTCGAATTGATCAGGTGGTTGACTCGACCGCCGGGTGCAAAATTCTGAGTTTTCTCGATGCCTACTCAGGGTACCACCAGATTCGCCCAAAGGCGAAAGATCACATCAAAACTTCATTCATCACGCCTTTCGGAGCCTCTTGCTATACCACAATGGCGTTCGGATTAAAAAATGCTGGTGCAACGTATCAGCGCGCAATTGAACGGTGTTTTCACGCCCAGCTCGGACGCAACGTGGAGGCATACGTGGATGATGTCGTGGTGAAAACTTGGGAAAGGAAGGATCTTATCGTCGACTTGACCGAGACGTTATATAGTCTAAGGACTTTCAGCATGAAGCTCAATCCCGAGAAGTGTGTTTTCGGAGTATCTTCGGGAAAACTGCTCGGGTTTATCTTATCACAGCGAGGCATTGAGGCCAACCCAGAAAAGATTAGAGCCATATCAAATATGGAACCGCCAACTTGCCAGAAGGACGTCCAGAAGCTTACAGGATGCATGGCGGCACTTAGCAGGTTCATTTCCCGACTGGGTATGCGAGGTATGCCTTTCTTTAAACTCCTCAAGAAGCAGGACAAGTTCCAATGGACACCTGAGGCACAGCAAGCGTTTGAAGATTTGAAGACCTTCTTGACGACGCCCCTGGTCTTGGTTTCGCCGATGCCAGAAGAACCTCTGTTACTTTACATCACAGCAACAACACATGTAGTCAGCACTACGATCATCGTCGAAAGGGAGGAACCGAGCCACGTGCAGAGGATCCAACACCCTATCTACTTCGTTAGCGAGGTCCTGAGTGAATCTAAGGTGCGATATCCACAAGTGCAAAAGCTATAGCTTCAAGATTCACTCGAGGGTAAAGCGACCTTGCGATCGCCAGAGGCTGGCTAGCACCATTGGTCACTGCTTCCTTCAAAAGTCTCTTAAGCTCCTTGGGGGCTTCCTCCAACCGATTGATAACCTGGTCCTTGCTGAGCGGCCTCTCGCCTTCGGGATGAAGCGAGCTCAGCAAGGGCCCCGAGGCTTCGCAGATCTTTGAGCAAGACGTCTCAAGGGCATCGACCTTGTCATTGAAAACAATGTACTGCGCCCGCGTCTTGAACTTATAATCTGCAAGCAAAGCAGATTTTAGGGACCATGCAGAGGACGACGAAGACAAGAGAGGGATGAGCGGCTGAAAGTACCTTCCAATTCCTTTACCGAGACTTCGAGCCGCCCCTGAAGCTTCGTGAATCGGAATCTCGACCTGACACAGATATAAGGAAATCAAAAAACCAGGCGACCGAACGAGAAGTACGGAGAGGTTAAGAGATATTCACCTCGAAGGGAGCCGATAACGTCCAGCTTCTCCTCCTGCAGCGCCTGCAAGTCTGACCGAAGAGCCTGCAGCTCGGCTCCATGCCCAGCCTTGATCTGCTCCAATTTGGCCAGGTATTCCTGGCGTGTTCGGACCTCCGGGAGCATCTTCCGGAGGTACTCGGCCTTCTTTTCAGAGCGCTCCCCTATTTTCTGCAATCAACACGGGAACATGTGACTACATGCTGACTCGCATAAGCAAGAAAAACGGAGAGCGTAGAGCAGTGGTTACCCGGGCCAGGCGTGCGCAGGTCGTGGCATGACTGTAGAAGTCATTTCTCTCTTTCTCCTCCTCCTCCGAGTTGTTCAGGAGCTTCAAGCCGTCCTCCTCATCGATCCACACGGCTTGCATCACGAGCCAGGGGCGGGTGGGGGTCGGCGGAATCCGAGGGATCTCCTCGACTTCGGGGGACGGACGAGAGACGGGCTCCTGAGCAGCAGGGCCCAATGCCAAAGCGTGAGGTGTCGGTGAAGGCGGCTGGGGCTCGGGAGGAGCTCCGGTGTCCACGGGTGAGGCCTCCTCAACCAAAACATAAGCGTCCTCGGGTTCGGCCTCTACAGGAACCCCGGACGACGTCTCGACAGGAACATCGAATGAAGGATTCCTACAAGAAGAACTATCAGCAAACAAGCTGGCGAAATGCGCCAATTAAAGAGTCGATATGGTAACAAACCTGTCGGACTTCTTCATCCTTATCGGTGGCTTCTTTCGGGTGGCAGAACTACTCCCGGAGGGACCACTCGCGGCGCCACCAGTCGAAACCCTGGACTCCTCCTAACTGCCCGAGTCCTTCAGATCAGGGCTCGGCTGTGCCACGGGCTCAGGAGGAGAGGTGGCCGAAGGCATCGGGGCCCGTGCAGACGATTCCTGTATCTTGGGACCGCCAGTCGGGTGCCGAGGCTTCACAGGGTCTTTGGCCATTGTTTTCTTCCCCTTCTTGGCTGGGATCCCCGGCCGAAGAGCTCGCCGGTCGTCTAGGGAGAGCGCCCTTGTGAATGGGCATCTCCGGGAGAGGCGCGTCGCTAAAGAAGGCCAACCGATCCTAAAAGGGAGCACTATACCGTCAAAAGATGTTCAGAGACAAAAGGCAAAAATCTCTCGGCCAAACTCGCTTAGCAACAAAATGAAGAGCCAGACCAACCCCGGTGAGGCCATCCTCTTTAAATTTCTCAATCAGCTCCAGAAGGTCATGCACCTGGTCCATATCAGTGGCGTTGGGGGTGGACACCCAGGAAAGGGACGCCTTAGGTCGGCGCCCAGCAAAGGAGGGAAGAGCAAGCTTCAGGTTGGCGCAATAGAACCACTCTTGATGCCAACCTTTGTTGGAGGTTTTGAAGGGAATTGCAAAGTAGTTTTTCTTCAGCCCCTCCGCAGCTGAAATCCGGCTCCCCCGACTACCTTGGGGTCGCTTTTCGAGGGATAAGGTTTCAAGAGGTAAAAATGGCGAAAGAGGTCGAAATGGGGGCAGATTCCAAGGAAGGCCTCACAAAGATGAACAAAAAGGGAGATTTGCAGTACAAAATTGGGATTCAAGTTTACCAATTCAATTTCATAGAAGTAGAGAATGCCACGAAGGAAAGCGCAGGCGGGAAGGCCCAACCCGTGCTGCAAGAAAGACTCAAAGACCACGACCTCTTGAGGACGAGGAGTGGGGATGGATTCACCTACTGCTGGCCGAGCGGAGATCAGGATCGGGGCCTGGAGAACCCCGTCGTCCGCCATAGATTGCAGCCGCTCCTCCGTCGTAGTCGATGTGGTCCAATCCTGGGGTGAAGGAGACGAGGAAGCGTCCTTGGAGGGTTGAGAAGACATTTTCGGGAGAAAGGATCAGCAGCGGCGCGAGGATGCGAGCGCAACAGCAGTTCACCCTAGCAGCGGAGAAGTCAGAGAGGCAAGGAAGCAAAAGGGGCAAGAGTGTGCAAGAAAGAGTAAATCGTCGGGCGACGCATGGCCTAGCCCTTAAAAGCGGGAAAAATTAGGGTTACGCCGAGTTGGCGGGAAAATTGCAGGACACCTATCCTACCCTACGCTTCGTACTAATTCACTAGTGCGGCATCCTGACGGACAGAGGCAATCATGGCTTGACCAAGTCAAATTCGGGACACGCCGCACCCCACGATGGGATGTGTAACCACTTAACGCGCCAAGCGGGTGTGGATATCCTCCAGTATGGATTAAAAATATCTTCTTGTGATATGCCCCACGCTGGTTCGCTGTTGGTTACCATGTGACGGATCATATATCACAAGTTGAGCCTGACAAGGCACGAATCCAATGGTATGCCCCAAGAGGGTCGAAAAGCTGTGCATCGTAATAAACGGGTACGGATACTGTTTGGATAAACTTTGATATGTCCCAAGTCGGACCAGAGCCGTATCTTACACTAGTCGGAAAAGGGTATCACTCGGCCAAGAGCCACGTATATATGGTACGCTCCAAGTTGAGCCCAAGTCGTATCCTACACCAGTCGGATATGTGTATCACTCGGCCATGAGCCAAAGAAACCCTGATACGCTCCAAGTCGAGCCTAAGCTGTGTCCTACGGACATGGGTATCATCCGGCCACGAGCCGCGCAAATCCTAATATGTCCCAAGTCGGACCTAAGGTGTATCTCGCGCCAGTCGGATCTGGGTGCTGCTCGGCCAAGAGTCGCGCAAATCCCAATACGATGCGTTCCACGTCGAGCCTAAGTTATGAGGATATCATCAGATTAATGAGCCATGCAAGCTTCGAAACGCCCCAGGCTGGGTCTAAGGACAAACATGGACATCATTTACAAAAGGTACTTCTTTATTATATATGAATTCCCTAGGCATCATGCCTAGGAAAATATTACATTTACAAGGAGCCCTAGACTCTTTCACGGTGCGCCCGGCCGAGCGCCTCCACCAGTGTCCCCCTAGCCCTGTAGAGGGCAGGGAAGATCTCTAGGAAGGTGTCGACGGTGGCGCGGTCGTGGGCGACCGCCTCCTCCTCTACCAATTCAGCCACGGCGGCCTCAAAAAGCGCCCATTCTTCGGCGAGCCTAGGGTCCGGACGTTCCTCCTCCTCCTCATGAAGAAGATAGAAGTGTGGAGCAAAGATATGGAGAACTGAGCGCGAAGGAATGCATTCTACAAGCGCTGGTTCGCCTTTTATAGCCGATGCAGTAAAGATGAAGTAAATGCATCAGGAGTCGAAGAGATTCGGAGTTAATATAGTTTCAGAAGCCAAAGAGTTTTTCAGCAAACGAGTTGACACAGAAAATCAAGACGACCTCGAAGACTGTCCGATGGTTATATCCATGAAGAGAAAAGATATTAAAGCTTTGCTTCGGGCGGGAAGAAATATTCAATCCATGTCTGAAATATGAGTCAAGTCCACGAGACCGCTCACAACAAACCTGTCCAACAGAAGATTGTACTCAGTTGAAGAAAAAATCAAGGGTTATATTCGAGTCCTTCATAATCCACTCGCTGCAAGAAGAAGCCTTCAAATCAAATGAAGAAACCAGTCGGAAGTTTGCATAGGGAGTTCATAACAATGATTCAAGTTGAGACCTAGCTGGAGGCATAGCAATTGGATCATGAATCACTCGGGGGCTACTGTGGAATATATGAAACCAGGTATCTTCATGATCGGCCCAGTATCGCCTAAGGAGGAGACAGGCCCAAGCAGAAGGCCCAATGGATGAGCCCCACGCCAAGCATTGCTGCCGCATGGAAGGGGGCACGTCCAATAGACAGTCGAATATGTATTTAGATATAAAAGATACAGTTGTAATCCGAGTCGTTATTAGGATAGATAAAGATGTAAACCCTATCCTGTAACCAGCTAAAATATAGCAACCGATCGAAATCTCCTAACCGATCAGGACTCTGTAAGCCGCCCCGCCCCCAGTATATAAGAGAGAGGGCGGGTAACACCATAGACATCCGATCATCCAAGCATAGAGCAATCAAGCCCTAGAGCTCACACACCATATCGCCCAGAGCACGTTACGCTTTGAGCAACCTTTGATCCAAGAGATCCATAT
The DNA here is from genome assembly GCA_036346275.1 of Otatea glauca. Taxonomy (NCBI): domain Eukaryota; kingdom Viridiplantae; phylum Streptophyta; class Magnoliopsida; order Poales; family Poaceae; genus Otatea; species Otatea glauca. The sequence goes on along the minus strand of CM070733.1, from coordinate 24,033,504 downwards.
AATCCCAGCACACAGGATTAGGGTATTACCTCCATCGTCGAGGGCCTGAACCTGTCTAATCCCTTGTCTTGTGTGACCTTCGAGTTTGAGATCTAGCGCCTGCCCCATAAATTTATTGCTGACTACAAAAGTCGACAAAGACCGTGAGGCAGGATCAGTACAATCGTGAGTACAACAAGTTTGAACAATACGCTGGTGAGAGTCTTGATGATTGTTTCGGTCGTTTTACCAAGATCTTGAGCAATCTTCAAGCAGTCGGTTGCATATACCCTAACTCGGATAATGCTCGACATTTCTTGATTGCACTCGATCTTCGAGTTTGGGAAATGAAAGTGGCCACCATCAAGGACACTACCGACTTGTCGACCTTGACTCCTGATGTGCTTTACTCCAGTCTCAAGACTCATGAGATCGACGACGTCTCTCGCAAGACCAAATCTCAGTCGATGACCTTGGTCACTGATCCCACTGGATCTTCCCTTGATCTTTCTGCTGGTTTCTCTCTTTTTGCCTTTTGCGAGCTAAGCGATGACCAACTGGAAATTTTTTTAGAAAATGAGCTTGCTCTTCTTGCTAGCTAATTTTCACATGCATACAAAAGGGTGAGAGAGAGAAAGAGATGTGGCATGATCACATGCTTCGAGTGTGCTGGCCCCAACCACATTCGTGCCAATTGCCCCAAACTGGAGAAGGCAAAGAACGACATCGGCAGTTCGGCAAAGAACGACTACATCGGCAAGAACTGCAACAAGAAGCCACCAATTCGTGAGCCGGCGCGTGAGAAGAAGTACCGCAACTTCTCCAAGAACAAGAAGCACTTCCACCGTGTCCTCGCCGCACTTGACGACATCAACCTCTTCGACACGGAGACATGGAGTGACGAGGGCGAAGATGAACCGCAATAGAAGAAGAGCGGCGACGACTTCTCTGGCATGTGCTTCATGGCCGACGCCAACGGCTTCAGCGACTCTGAGCTCTACAGCGACTCGGACGAGGTACCCTCCTATGACCAGTTCAATGAAGCTTTCTGCAAATTAGGAAAATTTCATGCTAGAGCTAGAGCTAGGTGTGTGGAGCTAGAGAAGGAAGTAGGTACCTTGACTCGAGAGTTAGCTTCTCTTAGATCTTCTCCCTCTCGAGTCACTGATGACTGTTCTTTTTGATGCTCTTCTTGTGGAGTTGGAGAACCTAAGGACTATGCATGATAGTGTGTTGTCTGAATTAGATAGTCTTAGGTTGAAGAATGCTAGCGATGATTCTATTGATGCTATTCCACTAGATGTTAGTTTTTTTAATGCTCACTCTACTCCATCATGCTCTAATTGCCCTAAATTGCTTGCTGAAATTGACACCATGAGCGATCATCTTAGGAAGCTTTCTTCTAGAAATGACGAACATGAAATACACGCTTCTAAGGACCAAGTCAGCTCATGTGAGGGCTGTAGGCAACTAAAACTTGACAATGAATCTCTAAATGTCAAGTGTGCTAATCTTGCTAAGGACTTACTAGCTAAGTCACAAGAAAGTTGCTTGCAATGTAATGTGATTCAGGGGGACTTGGATAAAATCCAAGTCGAACTTAGGAAAAAATTAGAAGACCAAGCCCATAGGGTTAGAAATGCGTCTTGCGTTTCTTGTGAGGCCCTCAAGATTGAGGCAACCGTGCTGAGGGAGAAAAATGCACGTGCTGAGAGAGCTTATCTTTCTGGTTCTTCTTCCTCTTCTTCCCCCTATTCTTCTTGTGCCTCTTTCTTCCGAGGTTGCCAGTATCTCATGAGCACTCTCGAGAAGTTTGTTGGAGGCAAGAAGAAGCTCAATCGTATTCTAGACCAATCCAAGATTAGTAGATTTAATCAAGGTCTAGGATTTGATCCCTTCGAGCATGCTCGAGCGCATCCTCCCACCATTGTGCGCGGTTCCAAGAGTGGTGAGATGGTGGTAGCTCCCAGAGTGAGTACCACCGTGTTTAGGTCTGCTGGGGTTGTCCATAGGACTTCTGACCAGAAGGGTGTTACTCCTGTTGCTTCTGCCTCTGGCAAGGAGAAGTACACATACACCTTCTGTAAGAAGGATGGTCGCCTAGTAGATTTTTGCTTCAGGCGTGCCAAGAACACTCAACGTGAGCAAGTTGCTGCTCTTAGGTTTATTCAGGGTCATCCCCAGACTCTGAGTTCTCCTAAGGCACACACTGCTTCTAGACAGGTTAGAGAGTAGCCTGTTTTTGGGCAGCGTCCAGGACTCGATTTTCATGTTGTTTCTTCGAGTTTTAGTCCTGGAGCTACTCATGGTCAATCTTTTCGCCGTCCTCTTGATATTCCTCGTTTTTCTCATCATGGTAGATATCAGCGGCGTGAGGTGTTTTCTAGTAAGAGTTTTAGGCAGCCTCACTGGGGTGGTCCAGCCTTTGCATCACGGCAGGCCAACCCAGTTTCAGCTCCTAGATCATCTACTAGAGTTGCTACTGATCTTGTTAGGGTTAAACATTAGAGAGACACTCAAGTCCAGTCTTCTTGTGTGGCTGGTACTCTGAGGCGTCGTGTGGTTCAATATTGTGTTCCCAAGTCTTCACTCTATCCCAGTACTGAGTCATCTTTCTCTCTTGTGTCTTGATCAGGTTCGTCGGATGGGGAAGGGAGATGTTTGGATTGTCGACTCCGGTTGTTCTCATCATATGACCAGAGATTCTCGATGGTTCTCTTCCCTAATCCGAGCCCCTGGTGATAAGTTGATCACTTTCGGGGATGTTTCTTCAGGTAGAGTCATTGCTAAAGGTATCATCTGCATTAATGATAATTTCATTATTAAAGATGTTGCCTTAGTGAGTAAGCTGCAATACAATTTGCTTTCTGTTTCTCAGCTTATTGATGACTCTTTCGAGGTGAGTTTCAAGAGTAGCTCCTGTAGAATCCTCTATTCTTCAGGAAGGTTAGTTTGCGGGATTTCTAGATATGGGAGAGTCTTTTATGCTGATTTTTTTGCTTCTTCTGGAGACTCTCTTCGTTGTTTGGTTGCTTCAGAGTCCCGTGATCTCTCCTTCTGGCATAGGAGACTTGGTCACATTGGTTTTGATCATTTGACCCGAGTCAACAGCCATGATCTCATTCGTGGTTTGCCCAAACTCAAATTGGTCAAAGACTTAGTTTGCTCTTCTTGCCGACATGGCAAGATGGTTGCTGCTTCTCATCTCCCAGTCACTGTTGTGATGACTGATGCACCAGGATAACTTTTACATATGGACACTGTTGGTCCAGCTAGAGTGCAGTCAGTGGGTGGAAAGTGGTATGTTTTTGTCATTGTTGATTATTTTTCGAGGTACTCTTGGTTGTTTTTAATGTCGTCGAAGTATGAGACTTTTACCAATTTTAGGGGTTTGGTTCATAGGTTGTCTTTTGAGCTCCCTGGTGCCCTACGAGCTATACGCAATGGCAATAGCACAGAGTTCAAGAACTCCTATTTTGAGAGTTTTTGTGTGGAGTCTGGTTTAGAGCATCGGTTCTCCTCTCCCTACGTCCCTCAGCAAAATGGCGTAGTCGAAAGGAAGAACAGGACCCTGGTAGAGATGGCCAGGATGATGCTGGACGAGTACAATACTCCTAGGAAGTTTTGGGCTGAGGCTATAGCTACTGCTTGCCATGTTTCTAATAGTGTATTCTTGAGAGAACATTTGCACCGCACTTCTTATGAGTTGAGGTATGGGTGAAAGCCCAGTGTTTTCATTTTCGTGTGTTTGTTTGCAAGTGTTTTATTTTGAAGTCTGCTAACCTGGATAAGTATGAGTCTCGTTATTCTGATGGTATCTTTCTGGGTTATTCGACTTCTTCTCGTAGCTATAGGATCTGGAGTTGCGATGTGCATAGGATCATAGAGACCTGTGAAGTGTCCTTTGAAGAGGCTAGCCCAGGAACTAGACCTGACATTTCAGGCTCTTCTTCTTCCTCTGAGACCATCTTTGTAGAGGATGAGGATGATGGTGTTCCAGCTGATCCAGTCCCCTCTACACCTGATGTGCCTTCTGTTTCTATTTCTGCACCTCAGGAAGGCCAACCTTCTAACTCTCATTCAGCTAGTGGCTCTGCTCCTACCTCTTCTTTGCATAAGGTAGAGGCCACTTCTGCTTCTGGACCTCCTCGTCATATTCAGCGTTCTCATCCACCTGATCAGATCATCGGCGATCTGTTTGAGCGAGTTACTCACTCAAAATCAGGTTTGTCCAATTTCTGCCTTCACTCTGCCTTTGTTGCCTCGTTTGAGCCGAAGGATGTGACTCATGCATTATCTAACGAGTCTTGGTCTATTGCTATGCATGAGGAACTTGAAAAATTCAAGAGGAACAAAGTCTGGCAGCTTGTAGAACGTCCATCTGGTCATAATGTCATTGGGACTAAGTGGGTATTCAAAAACAAGCACAGTGAAGATGGGGTTGTCATTAGCAACAAGGCTAGGCTAGTTGCACAGGGCTTTTCTCAGGTTGAGGGTCTTGACTTTGAGGAGACCTTTGCCCCTGTAGCTACACTAGAGGCTATTAGGATCCTGCTTGCATTTTCTGCATCCTAGGGCTTAAAGCTCTATCAAATGGATGTCAAGAGTGCATTCCTCAATGGCTATATTGAGGAAGAGGTTTATGTCAAACAAATTCCAGGATTTGAGAACCCCAAGTTTTCGAGTCATGTATACAAGCTTTCCAAAGCTTTGTATGTTCTCAAGCAGGCCCCCAGAGCATGGTATGAGAGGCTCAAGTCTTATCTTCTCAGCCATGATTTCAAAATGGGCGTAGTAGACAAGACTCTGTTCATCAGACACCATGATTCACATTTTCTTCTCGTCTAGATTTATGTGGACGATATCATTTTTTGTGGCTCATCTCATTCGCTTGTGTCTCAGTTTTCTGAGGTAATGAGCACAGAGCTTGAGATGAGTATGATGGGCGAGTTGAGTTACTTTCTTGGCTTTCAAATCAAGCAGACTCGGGAGGGTACTTTCTTGCATCAAGGCAAGTACACCCGGGACCTCCTGAGGTGCTTCGACATGTCTGACGAGAAGCCGGTGATGACTCCTATGGCCACCACTGCTGTGCTCGAGCCGGATGAGGATTGTGAGCCTGCTGATCAAAAGGAGTTTCGGAGCATGACCGGCTCCCTCTTGTACCTCACTGCTTCGAGGACGGATATACATTTCGCTGTGTGTCTATGCGCTCGATTTCAGGCTTCTCCTCGCGCCTCTCACCGCCAGACGGTGAAGCGCATCTTCAGGTATCTTCATGCTACCACTGATTATGGTATTTGGTACTTTTCCTCTTCTTTTCTGTCCCTGAGAACCTTTTCTGATGCCAACTTTGCTGGTTGTAGGATAGATAGGAAGAGCACTTCTGGCACTTGCCAATTCAGTGGCACTTCTCTTGTTTCTTGGTCGTCTAGGAAGCAGTCCGGAGTTGCACAATCCACCGCTGAGGCCGAGTATGTTGTTACAGCCAGTTGCTGTAGCCAGGTGCTCTAGATGAGATCTACCTTGCGAGACTTTGGGTTAGAGATAGAGAGTGTGCCACTTTTCTGTGATAACACTTCTGCTATTTACATTGCTAAAAACCCAGTGTAGCATTCCCAGACCAAGCACATTGATATTAGATATCACTTCCTTAGAGACCATGTGGAGAAGGGGGATATCGCGCTTCAATTTGTAGAGAGTGACCTCCAGTTAGCCGATATCTTCACCAAGCCTTTGGATAGCTCCAGATTTGTTGCCTTGAGGTGTGAGCATGGAGTCGTGAGCCCTTATGGCCTTTCGTGAGGGGGAGCTGGTTTGTACATTCTGTAAAATATTATTCCCTTCCAGCTTTTATTTTCTCTTTGTGTTTTCTTCTGGGTGATTTTGGGCTTATTTTTCCTGAGTTGAGTTCACTCACTTAGACTTCTGGCATGCCTTGCATGGACCTCTTATCTTGTGCTTTAGGTTGCTATCATGTGTGATTAGCTATGCTCTCTCCTCTCTAGGTTGAGTTCCCTCACAGTCTTATAAGTATAGCATGTGTTGGGCCTCCTGGGTAGACAGGGTCTGTGTGCACTCCTTAGTTGGGATCTAGAGTCAGCTTCCCTATGTCAGTCACTCGAGAAGATAAGAGCGAGTCTAAGCTGTAGTGAGTCTCTTCTATCTTATCTATGCTCAATAGCCATCCAGTTTGCAGTTTCTTGACTTCTTCTCCTCATTCTATTTATCTGGTTTTTTTGAGTTCATTTTAGGTTTTCTAATGCCTAATCTTGATAATAACTCAATTTTAACCAGATTTGAGCTTAACATTGATTCACTAGTTGAGGGGGAGTTTGGGAATCTGTTCCTACATTGCATTTAGACTGCTTTTTCAGTTTTATGAGCTTTGTCTATTATGCAATTAACTCAATCTTCATGAAATATATCATGCTATATCTTTTGGAAAAAATCACTAGCTTATGTACGTCCAAGTTCATTTATCATGCTAAGCTTAATTAAAAACTGAAAAATTGGAAAGCTTTAAATGAAAACTTGATGAAACATGTTGCTTTTACTTACTAAGTTTCTTCTCTAGGGGTTTTTACCATGAATTGTGAAATTTTGGATTTCTCTAGAGTCCCTATAGCAACTTGGGTGAATTTTGGTTGATCCGTATTTGAGTTCTTCAGAATTGCTCATATGTGCTAAATTGAAAATTTTAAAAAATATTTGACTCTTTTGTACAAAATTGATCTCAACACTTTATATTCACGGGACTGCTTCCCATTGCATTTGGGATGAACTTGGAATATATTGTGTATGACCAAGATCATTCTCTTAAGAGTTACCCTTGAGATGATCGAAAATGGCTTGAGTCAATCAATAAAATAAAAAAAATGCAAATATCAAACACATAAGTGGGTAAAGATTGAAAATAGTGTCAAACATTTGCACCCCGCTTTGTTTTTCAAAGTCTTAAAGAAAATTTGTATAAATTGAAAAATGAGCTCGAAGGACCATATATGCACTTCAAAATTTCCCAAAGTGTTGAGTAGGTTGAACTCTAGGTTTTCCATTTGATCCTTAAGTGGTTTTGCTTCTAGCTTTGAAACTTTGCTAAGTTTAGCACTTGTCAAATCATGCTAAAATGAAATATTGTAAACTAAGATTTTTCATAAAATGTATTGGTCTTGGACATGTCTTAGTTTAGTCATATTCTGAAATTGACAAGCTTGGTGTAATATCTTTCTATTTTGATCAATTGGATAATCTTCAAAGCTCTTTAGATTGCATTTCATGCATACATAAAAACAATTGATGCCTATATTGCCAAAAGGGGGAGAAAATGTAGAAAAGGCATCTTATAGGGAAGAAAATTTAAATAAAAAATGCTTTATCATGATCATGTTGAACAATTGTCCTTGCATTTGGATCATGAGTAACATTGAGCTTTTTGAGAGATTTCTTGGTTTTTGGGGCTCTTATCGAAAAATTGTTCTTTCTTGTGTTGAGCTCTAAAAATCTTCTCATCTACTTGGTCATGGACTTGCTTTCTCTTTCAATTGGACCAAGTATGATTTTTGCAATCAAATTGCTTTTCTTCTTTTATTTTCAAACTCAAATTTATGCCTTTTGTGTGGTTTGTCAATAGACTCATCAAGGGTGAGGTTGAATGATGTGAGGTTGTGTCCCGATCTTTCGATGAGAGCGATAACTATCGATTTGGTGGAATCGACTTTGACGATCCGACTACAACGTACGACGACGATGCGCCTTAGCAATCGCTAAACCAACTCCGGAGTGTTATTGATCTTGCCGTGGGCACGATCAACCTGAACACGAGGTTCAATTCCTGCAAGCAACCGAAGAACAAGCAAGAACAATAGTAAAAGCAATCTGAAATTGCGAATAAGAATTGAAAACAAAATCAAGGTGGGGTTCTATTGAATGTCTTGACAAGGTGGCTGTCCAGCACAACTCGAAGAAACAAAGTTTGCACTTAGCTAAACTAATCAAACAAAACCCAAGTGTCTAAAGCGACGGCTACTGAGTTTATAAGAGAGATGGACGTGAGAGGGACGTCCTAGGGTTGTGTGCAGCCAAGGGGGGCGCACACAACTTGGGCTTGGGCCCCCACACGTTTACAAGGCCCGAAACAGCCCAAAACAGTATTATAGTATATTGTTTTAATGATTCCGGTTTATGTACGATGAATCTGGGCCTGAGATTAGATCCATTCGAAAGATCTCATTGTAAGCTTTCAATCAAGTCCAAGTTCACCCAAATCGGAGTCCGTATGCAAAAGTTATTCATATTTGAAGTCAGTGCTGTCTCAGGAGGCCGAATTGGATTCCAGAACGTGATGGATTTGATCTCTCTCTTCTTGGCCCGTGGATGATGTGTTGAAGTTGGCACAACCAAATGTGGTCATATCCGTAGTAGTGATGTCCTCATCATCCTCCCTTTCTTGAATTTGAGTCGTCCTCGACTCATGCTCGGCTTTTAGCTTGTCCTTAACAAAAAATATTCTCATCTGAAAATCATCCACAAAGCTCAATATTTCTTTTCAGCATATAAAGGCATGTTGAAAGCTAGCACTCTTGGATGCTTCCTCCCCTCTGTGAAGGAAAACTATCCTAGTAGATGTAGACGATGAAGAGGATGCTGTGAAGTGTCGCCAAACTGATATAGCGTTGTTCTTATCTAGGACGAGCATAGTCTCATCATTCTCCCTTTCTTGAATTGGAGTCGTCCTCGACTCCATCACATTCTCCTGCAAAATGTTAGTAGCGACAAAGAGCAAAGCAACATGCATATCTTTTGTGATCAAATCAATGGCTTGTGAATCATAATCACCCAAACACTCCTTTTCTTGAAAATTATCATATAGATTATAACCGACAGTAGGGGTACTTGATATGATATTATAATTATCAAATTGATCACAATGTTGCATAGGACATAGAGATTTCAGATCTGAACAAATGTATAATCTATGCATTTTGTACTCTCCTTTATCATTATGTTTGCCAACAACATGAAAAATATTTCGTGATAACCATGGCAAATCAGAATGTACAAAAATCTTCTCCTTGAAACTATCTAGATCACACAGAACATCAAATTCAATGTAACCTAAAGTATCTAAAGAAGACATCAATTTAAGCTCATCTTCTTCACTAGCAATTTGAATAACATGTCTATGTTCAACGCAAGTGTTTAGTTCAAATATAAATGTTTCATGTTCATTCACTAATTGTGGCGTGGATATAAGTGAAGCATTATGACACAACTCTTCTTTATTACTAGGAATAGCAACCAAATCAGCAATGGGTTGCATTAATAGTTGCTCTACGATAGCATGATTCATGGACAGTTTTGTCTCTTCAAAATGATTTTCACCATGTATACAGTCCATACCTTTTACATTACCTTCTAAATCATTCTCAGTGGTTGAAGGTGCAACTTCAATTTTCAACTCTTCACATACGTATGGAGAAGCAAATATCTCCTCTTTCTGCACATTTTCTTCATCATCTTTCTCATGATGTTGTTCACTTTTCTGCAAAATGTTAGCTACAATAGAAGGTGCAACAATGGGCACCTCAAATGAACCTAAAGGCTCTTTCAAAGATTCAGCAAGCATGTTTTCAGCTCTACAAGCACATTTAATCAATTCTGAAAGACAACTATATGTTTCATCAACAAGAACATCCTGAATTTCATGATTAAGTCCACGTATGAACCTAAGCTCAATAACTTCTTCACATTCTTGTAAACCACAACGCAACAAACAATTTTGCAAATCATGAAAGTATTCTATAACAGTTTTAGAACCTTGTTTTAAGCATTGAAGTTTAGTAAGCAAATATTCATCAACATATTCAGGAACATAATCATTTCTCATAAGTCTTTTCATGGCATTCCAAGTTTTAGGTTCTTTATCATGTCCAGATATATGCTTCCACCAATATATTGCATCTGATGTTAACACTTTAACTGCGGCACTAATCTTTTGGTTTCAGATAAGTCATAGTTTGCAAATTCTTTATCTACCGCTATCTCCCAATTAATATATGCATTAGGATCGAACTTTCCACCAAAAGTAGGCAATTCAAACTTGATTTCACCTTGTTCATCATCAGTTGATGAACCCGTGGCGATGTGTGGTGGGGCGACCGAGGCGTGGGTCCATCTTTGGGAAGCCGGGCAGCAATGGGAACCCGTTGTGCGTAGTAAATCATTGTTGTTGCTTAGGAGACGAGGCGGAGGACTGGAAGTTCGAGGCGATGCGCAAGCATATCATCAAGTCTAGACAAAATAGTAGTAAGGGTAGTGTTAGCAACTCCCGAAAGCGTCTCGATGGACCGGAGGCGGTCTTCTCGCGATGACATTCGCTATTAGTGAGTCGTACATTGCCCTTCATGCGTGGAGAATGATGCAGTGAACTCTTGTCACCTGACATGGTTAGTAGCAAAAAGGGAAACACAAAAGTTTATGCAATTCCCTATCAACTACTAGGAAGTGGAGAAAAGTCGCTCAACTCCCAAGCCTTAACCAAAGCTCTTACAAGTTCTTACCGTGCTGCAGGAGTTGCCGGCCGTTGGCGGTGTTAAAAGTTCTCCCAAGCTTGGATAAAGCGATTGCCAAGGGACCGAACAAGCGTCTGGCGTAGAATATGTGGAGCTGGGTAGGCTATACTTTTCCTATACAATCGATGATTCTAGTTATTGTAATGATAAGTAATGACCCAAACTAGAATTCACAAGTCCTAGTTGCCGATCTCAAAGATATAAGCGAATTTCAAGGCAACTCACGCGCAAAGATGATGGTACTTATGCAATCAAGAAATGAGCTATAAAAAATAAGTGAGGCACCAAAAGCTCTATTGCACAAGTCGTAGAGAGACGCTAGCTTATTGCTTCAAGAATGTAAAATGGGCACAAGATTGCTCAACAATTAATACAATTGCACAATCTGAAATAATGAACACAAGTTAGGGTTTTGCTCAATGTAGTGCGACCGGCCACTATTTTCTTTTTTTTTCTTCTCTTTTTTTCCTTTTGGCTCTTTCTTTCTCTTTTCTTTCTTTGAGTGACTTTTGGCCAACACTACTATGAACAAATTTTTGGGAATCCCTAACTCGATGTCACAAGATAGTATGATATGATAATTCAAGATTATGCAATGTATCAATATGAACAGCCCTAAGCAATATCAAATAGCTAGTCTCAATTGGGATCAAAGTATCCGCAAAGGATGAATTGGTTCCCAAAGGTATGTACACTGATATTTTTTGGGTTTTATGGATTGTGGATGCTACTGGACTCAACCAACTCAAAGGAAAAAAGATAGAACACGAATTGAAGCAAGATACCCAAATTCAATGTTTCTAGGGCAGCAGATTTGTCGCATAGATTAAAGCTTCAAAACGACCAAATTTAGAAGGTTCACTATGGAAAGAATTGAAGCTTATGTCCTCAGCTTTCAAAAGAGTACAAGAACAAGCAATTTGGAGCTCGGGTGTGAAAGTTATGGCTCAAAAACCGAACAGCATAGAATACCCCCAATTTCAGCCCGCGGGACTGATTCCGAATTCGAATCAAATTTGGTTTGAAGGATTCCGAATCACAAAGGACACCCAAAAACGTTTTTGTAGAGGACTCTTCAAGGATTTAGGAAAGTATAAAAACTTCCCAATCGGAGTTAGGACGTGAGAATTATGATCAAAATACCGAACCGATCTGGATTGGAAGTACAACTTACTTCAAGAACTTTGCTATACAGATTGAAGAGATTTCGCTCAAGAATTAGAGTTCATGCCCAACTAGGTTTTTGTTGAGATCGTTCCAAGGTTTTAGGAAAGTGCAAAAACACTAGAATCCGAGCTCTTATGCGGAAGTTATGAACAAAACAAAGTACTGGACAGATTGAAAGAAAAGCTACGCGAAGGAAAAAAACGATCAGCAACTAAAACAAGGACTCTAATGGATCAAAACCTAACAAAACTCACTAAAATACCAGATTGAATCTAAAGGTTGAATTTTTGTGGAGTAATTTTCAATTTAGGACAGAAAACAAAAACTAATCAACGGTACAGAATCTCTCACCGAGCAACTTGAAGCTCTGATACCACCTGATGTGAGGTTGTGTCCCATTCTTTCGATGAGAGCGATAACTATCGATTTGGTGGAATCGACTTTGACGATCCGACTACTACGTACGACGACGATGCGCCTTAGCAATCGCTAAACCAACTCCGGAGTGTTATTGATCTTGCCGTAGGCACGATCAACTTTGAACACGAGGTTCAATTCCGCAAGCAACGAAGAACAAGCAAGAACAATAGTAAAAGCAATCTGAAATTGCGAATAAGAATTGAAAACAAAATCAAGGTGGGGTTCTATTGAATGTCTTGACAAGGTGGATGTCCAGCACAACTCGAAGAAACAAAGTTTGCACTTAGCTAAACTAATCAAACAAAACCCAAGTGTCTAAAGCGACGGCTACTGAGTTTATAAGAGAGATGGACGTGAGAGGGACGTCCTAGGGTTGTGTGCAGCCAAGGGGGGCGCACACAACTTGGGCTTGGGCCCCCACACGTTTACAAGGCCCGAAACAGCCCAAAACAGTATTATAGTATATTGTTTTAATGATTCCGGTTTATGTACGATGAATCTGGGCCTGAGATTAGATCCATTCGAAAGATCTCATTGTAAGCTTTCAATCAAGTCCAAGTTCACCCAAATCGGAGTCCGTATGCAAAAGTTATTCATATTTGAAGTCAGTGCTGTCTCAGGAGGCCGAATTGGATTCCAGAACGTGATGGATTTGATCTCTCTCTCTTCTTGGCCCGTGGATGATGTGTTGAAGTTGGCACAACCAAATGTGGTCATATCCGTAGTAGTAATGTCCTCATCATTGAAGGACCAAGTGGAGGTCAATCCATGTTTGTGATGAGTATTTGACTTTATTTCAGCAAGGTGTGCTCAGGTTTGAGTTTGATTTAAATTGGAATTTCAAGCAATTTGAGTCTTCTCCTGTTTTTGCGGTTGTACCGACCAGGACGAACAAAAATGAATTTTAATTTGTGGACTGTGATGAATCTATTACATATCATTGTGGGCGTTGCTATGTGAGGTATTTCCTTGTTTTTGATGGTTGCAGGACGACGGTGCTAGGTCATGGTGAGGCGAAGGATGGCCGGGACTAGGCGAGGAGAGTCAGAGGTCTAGACGGTCGGTGATCGCCGGAAGATGGTCGAAAATGGAGTCGTTGCAAGCTGTGAAGACAAGGAACAGATGAGATACTATCTAGGCACTGCATGGATTAATGAGGGCCATTGGATCTTGGTCTAGTTGATAGGTTAGCGGGTCTAGTTAGTGTGCTTTGAGAACCGTGCAAGAAAACCCATGTGTGTGGTGGGTTTTGGGTTAGCCCTTGCATGGCTGGTTGAGTGGGTTAATCCTAGCCCTTGATGGATGCTCTAGGGTTTAGAGGCTCATCCAAGGGTGGTAGGTGGCCCAAGAGTTGTATAAATAGGGGTGGAGGGGTAGCCTTCCCCCCTTGAAGGTTTGAGTTGCTCCTTTGAGCTTTGCCTACATCAAGTGAGGCTTTGTTAACCTTCCATCCAAAAAATACAAAAAAGTTTTTACCTTATTGTGAATTTAAATTATGCATTTACATTATGTCTTTACTTTACGCAATTTAAATTTAGCATTTTTGTCCAGAACTTGTTCTTCGCGCAGCAGTCAGTCTTTGATTTTTAGAAAAAATAAAAAAAATCCTTTTTGAGTGATTCTTATTTGAGAAGGTGCGTGACTCATATATCCATCTCTAGAAAAATTTGTGAGTCCACTGGTTGTACCGTTTGAGTGCTATGAAGTGAAAACCGAGTCCTTTTTGAGTGATTCTTATTGGAGAAGGTGCGTGACTTTTTTGTTTTTAGCTTTATCTCTTTTAGAAAAGAAGTCTTTGAATTGATTCCTTTTTGTTTGGACACTTGACAACCAGGATTGTGATTAAAACATCCCTAACATGTTTCATGGTTCTCAACCATGTAAACTAGGGGTACACATAGTTATCTAGTTGTTCCAGTTTTGGAGGGTATGCGAATCTGAGAAGCACCAGTTTGAATGAAAATCTTTGGGTGTTTCAGATTTTTTTACGTGATTGTTTGGAGTACTTTGAGTGGGGGAAAATTTTATTTGGGATCATTCACCCCCCCTCTGATCGCCATCTCGGTCTTTCAAGTTGACCAGCAAGATTAATTTTTATGGCACTTTATTTCTAATCTGTGTGGATGTATCAGTGCATTTACGCCATTGCTAAAATTAAAGGAAGGACAAGAATTTTTTGGGGGAATTGATCAACAAAAAGCTTTTGAAAGTATAAAGGAGTATTTGTCCAAGGCCCCAATTTTAGCTGGGCCTTTCAAGGGCATACCATTTAAACTCTACATATTGGCTGAAGAGATGACAATTGGAGCTGTCTTAGCACAAGAAATCAATGGTAAAGATGGGTTATTTTCTACTTGAGCTGACGGTTAATTGATGCAAAGACCAGGCACCCTTATGTAGAAAAACTTTGCTTGTCATTATATTTTGCTTGCACTAAGTTAAGGCATTATATATTAGCATAGCCTGTAAAATCGTTTGTAAAATCGATGTTATAAAATACATGCTATCGGCTCCAATTTTAAGAGGTTGACTTGGCAATTGGGCATACATGCTCATCGTGTTCGGCCTAACATATAAATTGGCTAAGGCTATCATGGGTTAGGCGATTGCCGATTTCATAACAGGGCATGAGACCGATATGAGTGCTGATCTAGTATTTGTTGCCCCTTAGCACCTATTTTTTGATGGGCCAGTGTGCCAAGAAGGTGATGGTATTGGAGTAGTTTTAATTTCATCAAAAGGATATAGTTTTGAGTTCGTGTTCAAGCAAAATTGCAAATACTCTAATAATCAAGCCGAATATGAAGTACTACTTAAAGGCCTACAGTTACTCGACAACATCATAATCGACTCTATTGAGGCTTATGGTGATTCTTTATTGGTGGTTCAGTAGATTAAAGGGGAATATAACTTCTATGATAAGATCTTGGTCAAATACTTGGAGTAGTGACTCAATATAATCGGCTCATTTAATTCTTTTTCAATTTGCCATACCCCTCATGAATTGAACAACAGGGCCAACTCGTTAGCTCAACAAGCATCGGGCTATAACTGTTTGACCGATTGGAGGACTATGAGTCGATGGAGAAAATGATCATGTGCATCAGTGCAGACGATTGGAGGACAAAAATAATTAATTATTTGTCCGATCCTTCAAAACCCATAGATAGAAAAATTAAGAGACAGGCCCTACAATATTTCTTGCTCGATAATAAACTTTATTTTCAGACTTTGGAGGGTTTATTAATAAGATGTCTTGGAACAAATTAAGCCAAAATAGCTGTGGGTGAAATACACGAAGGTATTTGTGGGACCCATCAATCGGCTCACAAAATGAAATATCTATTGAGGCATACTAGATATTTCTAGCCGACAATATTGGAAGATTGTTTTAAGTATTACAAGGGATGTTGGACTTGTCAGAAATTTGGCAATATACAATTAGCTCAAGCATCGGCTTTACACCCAATTATCAAGCCTTGGTCGTTCAGAGGATGGGCAATAGATGTAATCGAACAAATATTTTCTGCATCGAATAAAGGCCACAATTATATTTTGGCTATGATCGATTATTTTTTAGATGGGTTAAAGTGATACCTCTTAAGAAAGTAACTGGTATTGAAGTGATCGGGTTCGTTATGGAACATATTGTCCGTCGGTTTGGAACTCCTCAAACTATTACAACCGATCAAGGCATTGTGTTTATGTCCAATGAGTTTCAAGGTTTTGCTCGAAGTTTTGGGATAAAATTACTAAATTCATCACCCCACTATGCACAACCTATTGGCCAGGCTGAGTCATCGATCAAATAAAACAGTGATCAAGTTAATTAAAAGGAAAATTGAGGAAAAACCAAGGAATTGGCATGTGACATTATCGGAGTCCTTATGGGTTTATCGGATTGCCTGCCATGGTGTAACAAAGCTATCACCTTATCAGTTGATTTATGGACAAGAAGCTGTGTTGTCTGTGAAAAACAATATCAACTCGATAAGAGTAGCTAGACAGAATGGACTTTCAACTCAAGATTATAAAGATTTAATGACCGATAATTTAGACGACTTGGTAGAATTACGATTATATAAATTGGATCGGCTACGGAGAAACAAGGAAAGAGTTGTGAGTGCTTACAATAAAAAGGTGTTGCCAAAATCATTCCATGAAGCTGACCTTGTATGGAAAACTATATTGCTTGTCGGCTCAAGGGATAGCCGATTTGTTAAATGGTCTCCAACTTGGGAAGGATCGTATAAAGTGCATCAGCTTGTTGATGATAATTCTTATATTTTAGAAACGCTGGAAGGGGTGGTATTTTCTAAGATGATCAATGGAAAATATTTGAAAAAGTATCACCCAAGTATTTAGATTGGATCTTGATCGGCTAAGAAATGACTACCGGATTAGAAAGGCCAAATTAACGCATTGTAGTTAATTCTGGCTGAGATGTGATAGTAAATAGATTATAGTCGATGCCAATATAACACTTGGCATAAAAGAAACAGGAATTTAAAGCATAAATCGGTTAAACAGCTGATTACAAATATTTTACACAACATTCAAGACATTGTTTTAAAAGCGCAGCCGATTACAAACATTTAGTGAATCTTTCATAACAGTCAAGCCGATCCCAACCAAGGTTCAGATGCGATTTGCCCCAAGGACTGATAGAATAGCAACAGCTTTAGCTATGGTTTGCTAGGCCAAGCCAAGGTCAACCTTTTGGGCTTTCAGAGTCGATGAAGAAGTTGTCATGGCATTTTGGGCCTCGCCTAAGGAGTCATTGATTTTTGCCAATTCTGCCTCAAGAGACTTTTTAGCTGATTCTAGCTTTTGCATCATTTCCTTGGTGGCCTTGTAGTTTTTCATCTATTCATCATATTTGGCCTTTTGGGTTTTGGTGTTGGCTACCATCTTGTCAAGCTATTTTGGGTCCTCACGCTAGGCTGCCAAACACTCCAATCTTGCCTTGACTGCGTGTACTACTTCCCTTTTTTCATCAATATGGCATACAATCAGCAATGCAACCATGGCTTCATAAGGGAGATTGGCTTGCACTGCCGCCATGGCGTTCCTGAGCGGCTGAGCATTTTCCATTAGATTAGTCGACGGGGTGAAGACCAGTTTGAAGAAATTGTCCAATCTCTCTTCCACACCTAAAGCCAACGCCACCTTGGCCGATGCATCCTTGGAAATAGACAGGGTGTTTTCTAGTAGATTAGCCGATGGGGTGAAGAGCTGTTTGAAGAAATTATCCAGTCTCTCTTTCACACCGGAAGCTGATGCCACCTTAGCCGATGCATCCTTGGAAACGAACATGATTTTCTGAATCTCCTTTGAGAAACTGTCCATGGCCAGGTCAACCTCATCTTCTAAATCTGAGCAATCGAATCCCAGCACGTTAGTGAGGGGCTTGGTCGGCTTGTTGGCGGGCTCAGTAGTAGCGCTTGTCGCACGTTGGGAGGCATGTACTTGAGGCATTGGCTGTGATGATGGAGGAGGAAAATCAGCCCCGCAAATGGTGGATCAGACAAGGTTTCTGGGTTAAAAGTAGGCAAAGAAAGTAAAGGCTACAAGAAACATCAAATCTATTAGACAATTCAATTAGTTGATTGGTAATCGAGTCAAAAGATATTTTACCTGGCCTGCGGCTGAGGCATGTGGAGAACTTTATCCTAACTATTCTAGGGGGTTTTGCTCTCTAGAAGCTAAGACCTTCTTGTTTGGTCGGCCACGCTTCTTCTCTGTTGAGAGATCGGTAACAGGTGTAAGTTTATACAAAGCAATAAAGAATATGAGGTATAGCAGATGTTCATGGACTTACTCGGTTGTTTATCCAGATCGGAGATGGAAGGGGATTGGATTCCCAGACTGGCCAATGAGTAGCCAGCCAGAGCAGTTCCAACTATGGGGCGTGGCTGTTTACTAGGTTGGCTGACACACGATGACTCCGCTGCAGGTTTCTTCCCTGCTGCCTTAATCTACAAAATAAAAGAATAACCGATCAATGAAGTTCAAAAATATTTGAGGATTATCAACAAAAAAGTCAACTTTAGCCGATACCTCACCAGTTATATTAACAAAACTCGTGTTTGTTTAGCCTGATGAACTAGCATCATTGCTAGAGCTCAAGCTGCTACTAGCGAAGTTAGTCATCGTCGGTTCTGTAGGTAGATTCAGGAAGAATTCAGCAACCACTGCCAATATAGTATGCTCTACTGGATATAATACCTCACAGATAGCTGACCACCATGTGGTGAAGTTCCCCGCCTTCTGAGTATGCAAGAAGAAATGTGACAAAGCTTCAATTTGAATATCATCGGCCATGTGCAGAGCGATGGCAGTACTTGATGCACAGTGAAGACAATCCTTTGGCCTAAGCTGATCAAATAGCTGAAAACTCAGAGGGACTTGTCCAAGTCCAAATTGTCTAGCATACACTGATGGGTGATAAAGTTCATAGGATGGTTGGTAAGTTCGATTCTTTGCATGCAAGCCAACGAATAGTACACTCAGCTAGAGGAAAATCTTATATAAGTCAAGGGTTTCTTCAAGCATGTCATCCCTGTCGGTTGTCAGGTAGAGAAAGGATGGGCATGGATAATTATCGGCTTCTCTATAATTAAAAGTCACGCTGACTGAAATTCTCATTATCAAGCTAGAAGAAGAAGACCAGATATTTTCTTGCTCCGATAGGTGTTATCTTGGCCTCATTGCGAGAACAGAGATAAACTTTTCACCAAATGATCGACTATTTATGTACTTGGTTTCCTGATCTTCTAAAGTTTCTTCAAGTGGAAAGGGGGTCATTTCAGATGAGTTGATTTTGAATGGCCGGCTAAACAAACAATAAAGCCAGACCTAAATAAACTATAAAGGGCTACCCACAATACCGACGGTGTATGACCCCATTCATGTGAAAAGCCGACTGCATATTACATGCATCATCTTAGACTACTCCTAGAAACGTTTCCCCCAGTGCAAGCCGGTGACCCTTTACTAGCTTTTCGGCTATGACTTGGTATACATGAGTGGATCCAAGAGAAGCACCACAGAACAAGAATCGGTTGAGCCACATATTCAGAAAAGCTACATGTTCCTTGTCGGATACTAGGCCAATTCCTTTGTTATTGCTAATATATTTGCTCCATCCTTCTCCCTTGGTATGGATTAATTTGTGCTAAGGTTTGAGACTAAAAGCCGACACTTGGTCCCCATCTAGCCTTAAACAGCAGAATTGTGCTACATCTAGGAGTGTTGGGCCGATTGGACCTATCCTAAACATGAAAGCATTGAAAGTGTCTAACCAAAAATAATATGCCGTGGCCACTAATGGCTCATTGGCTTCAGGGTCAGCTTATTACAAGGGGAGGCACTCCGCTATTCCCATCCGCTCCCACACAAGCATTTTCTATGCTGCTAGATGATTGTACCAATCCCGCTAACCCTTTAATGTTGTTGGCCAAGCCCTAAAACTTTTGCTCCACCTTTCTATGTTGTACTTGGGAGTAGACAATGGAAGATGAGGAATTCCTTGTTCTATGATGACTGACAAGTTGAGATTTCCTACTAGACATAAGTAATACTAATCAATAATGTCGGGTATGGGAATGAGTACCTGATGAGGGTCCATGTTCTCTGAACCGATTTGGAGTTTGCCAAGCCGATGAGAGTTACAACGCTAGAGTTTGAAGTCCAAAAGCAAGATTGAGCTAATAATGAGGGAGTTTGAAAGACCATGTGGAGGTCTATCCATATTTGTGATGAGTAATTGACAGTATTTGAGCATGTGGTTCTCAAGTTCAAGTTTGACTTTGATTTGAATTCAATTTTGCAATTGAAGCAATTTGAGGGCTATCAGGAAAAGGGGGGTACTACCGGCCTTATAGTGATGGTAGTACCTACTAGGCGGCACTATCAGCCTGGGATGGGTGGTAGTGCTAGCCCCTGTGAGCTACCGGGCTGAGAGTGGCGTTAGCTATTTTATAGAGAGGTGTTCCTCTGGGGTTTAACACAGAAGCACTACCAATGTGCTAGGAGTCATAGTACCAGCCCAGAGGCGCAGTAATTATTTTCCAGAGTAGGTCCTATTGGGTTTTAGGGATATCGATACTGCCAGCCATGGGCGGTGCTAGTACCAGCCGAGCGGTACTATCGGCCCTAGGTTGGCAGGGAATTTTTGTGCATTCTCTATTGATTATGTGATTGCTAATTGCATATTTTGTGAATAGTGCTATATGATGGTTTGCTTATCTGTGTTGGTTATAGGACTCCGAGGCTAGGTCATGATGAGGCGAAAGCGAGACCAGGACTAGGCTAGGAGAGCTGATGTCCAGAACAGTCAAGGGACACCGAAAGGTGACTGAGGCCGGGAAGTAGTTGCAAGCCGGGAAGACAAGAAACCGGAGTGTGATGCACTGGTGATGGACATGGCGGACAACGGCATGGACCGGGACTAGGCTCAGAGAGGAGTTTAGGTCCAGAACGGTCAAGAAAGACGATGCCAACATGGTGAAGCAGTCAAGGACACGTGGTGTGCTAAGCTCTTGGGCCCGTTTGCAAGCGAGGACGATTCAGGGGAGTCTGGACACATGAGAGGCTTGGCGGCAAGTGATTGGGGCAACGTGGAAAGCGATGAAGCATGGGCGATGCTTTGAGGAGAAGGAATACCAGTCATTGAGGCAAATTAGTAATTTGTTCAATACCAGCAGTGGAGGCGGTTTGGAAAAATCGTGGCGGTGGCCTAAATGATTTAGGTCATGCCAAAGTGGTTTTGACGAAAATTCAGGCTTGTAGAGCGGATTTGGCGTCAATGTAATAGCCACTTTGAGAAACGTGCTTGTGTGAGTGGAAAACCTGTTAAGAGTGTTGGGTTTCGGGTTATCCCATGTAAATGTGGATGGTATCCACTTGTGTGTCAAGGTCTAGGGATAGGGTTGCCTCCACTATATATGGAGATGTAGGGGGGGATAAGCCTTGAAGCTCTAAGACTAGGAGTAGGTTTCCCACAAGATTTTGGTATTCTTGTGTTGTGTGTGTGCTCCTTGGGAGCTTTGCCCTCAGGTGTGAGAGGTTGTAAACACTCCTCATGATGTGAATGCAAATCATCTTCATGTTCAAGTTTTACCTTAAGTTTTGATCTTCTTCTTACTTTGCTCTTGATCTTTTCTTGTGGTTTATTTCTTGATTGATCTCATATGATTGATAGATGTATCCTCTGTAGATCATCTCTTCAATCATCTAGGCAAGTTTCTTCTTGATCATCCAAGTTTCTCTAAGAAATCGGTTTTTAGGTTGAGAACTAAGATTTTGAGGTAGATCTTGATACTGTTTGTTTGAGGGATCTTTCTTGGGTATTCTAGCTTGCTATGATATGTGGGAGGCCATCTAGGCTCATCTTGATCATCAAAATCCCATGAGCAAGCTTAGGGATAAGTTTTTATTCTTGAGGTAGTTTTTGTGCCCTCTTCCTTGAACTGGAAAAAGATCAGAACTTTAACGTCAATTCTTGCGATTGAAGGTTGGAATAGGTTCCTAATAGCGACTACAAAGTTTCACAGGGTTTGGATGAGCCGATCAAAAGATTCATCGATTTTCGTTTTTGAAGTCGTGCTGATTTTTTTTCCTGTTCATCCCTTTTTTTACTGTAGCATGACACTACCGCTTCAGTACCCGGTAGTACTGGGGTGCTTTTCGTCCGATACTACCGGCCTCTGTAGCACGGTAGTGCCGTCCCTGAGCTAATTTTCAGAAGATTTTTCTTCTTTCGCTCTTCTGAGGTCTTAGGAAGTTTTGGTTAGATTCTTTGGGTGAAAATTGTTGTGTGATCATTCACTCCCCCTCTGATCGCTATTTTCGCTCCTTCAGAGTTGAAAGTCAGGAGCCGTGAAAATGATGGAAGTAAATAGCCGTATTTATAGGGGATAAAACCCGGTGGCATTTGGCAGGTAATTTCTTCAAAGTTTGAAGGATAATTCATGCAAAAATGGCACATTCACACGTTTTACGGCGCAATAAATGGAGCGGTTACCAAAGACGGCGGTGAAGATAACCTAAAAATTCATGGTTAAGCTGATTAAGAAGATTTTTGGAAGATTCACATCTCTCAAAAATGGGGAACATATGTTAGCACCAAAATTTGATAGGATATATGGCCGATTTGTAAGGCCAAGTGAAATTTGGACTTCTAGCCGATATCGGTACAAATAAGGAAGTTTATCTTCAAGAGATAGAGACTGATGCGATTCGTGGTTTGTAACGGATCGAAAAAGGATACGACAGACCTATACAAGAAGATCTGAGACGAACTAAAGGGACAATAACACAATCAATCATCTCGCATCTACTTTTTATTTACTTCCTGTCTACTAGGAGTAGTTTTCGTAATTTATAATCTCTTTGTAATTTGTTTCTGATCAATAAAATTGCACATCACCGATTGTTGATCACCTTCGATTACGCTAATTTTTCCAGGTTTGCTTTTCTCTGATCTTATTGCGAATCGCCTTTTTCGGGAAAATCTACCTTTATCAAACCATATAACAAGCCGTAACAAGCTGTTTAGATTTATCGATATATGTGATCTAATCGGCTAGATAGTTGTTTGGAAAAGATCTTTAGTGAAAACATAATCGACTGAAATAGCTGTTTAGATTGTAATTCTCTTCCGATTGTAGGATTAAATCGGATGGTACGCCACAAACCTCTTGGGCGTTCACGTGTATTTGAGTCGATCAATCCTACATCGTAATTTTTGGCACCAACTGTCATCCAAGTGCCGTCGAGGTCATCCATGGAGCTCAACATAACAGCTGCACGCTCCGCTGTCGTACGGCAAGTAGCGCTGGCGACGCTCGCCGAGTCACTGAATTCCGATGGGCATCGGCGTGCTGCCGATTACATCCCTTGTCGCAGTGACAATGTGACGGTGAAATCCGATTACAAGACCATGTTTACTGTAACAAAGGCTCGCGTGTTGGGAAAACCAAGTTATGGCCAAAACAGACCCTTGGGGGCAAAATCGTTCCTTCAACAGGGGAAATGTCCAGAAAAGCCAGCAAATGGGGAAAATAGCACATAACGGCAGTTCCCAGAGGCGACAGTGCAATGAGTGGTATTTCATCAATTGCTCTAGAATGGGTGGCAATACCTCGATACCCTACAAATAGAGTGGCAAATCGTGGATTTCCCAAGGCAAGAACATATTGAAACAATGGAAATCATAATTATTTAAACACGGGGATAAGCCCTTAAATTTGTCAACCGAATTATGAGCTTAACCTCATAGCACGTTATCAGAATGATGTAAGCCGTCAAATGCATCTCCGGCGACCGGTGCAGTTAAGTGCCGGACGGCACTTTAATCTCCGGCGAAAGTTCTATTTGTGTTATGCATCGATGTGTTCAACGATCTGAGAACCCAATCTGGAAGAACTACTATGTAATTTGTATTTACTTGCAGAAAATCTTTGTAAAATGGGGGACCTTGTAGTGTTCACTTAGTATACATCTGGGATGTAATTTAGCCTTCATGAAAATAAAAGGAACGTAACACATACACAATATAGCAAATCAGGGGCAAATCCAACTGGGAGGCTACATCAGGCTTGAGCCTACCCTCCGTCGTCGGTACCCCACCGGTCTCCAGCGGCCTTGGCTTGCTGCCTCCATGGATGGCATTGGGTGAGCTGCAAAATAAGGAGGAAAACAAAGGGTAGCTCGTGCCTCATGGGCCGCCTCCTAGGGTGTCCACGGCTCCGCGCCGGCATCGAGGAGCCGATGAGGCGAGGCCAGAGGGGCTGACCGCTGGCACCTCTGGCACCTCTGCTATTCGGCCCATGCCCATCAGCCTACCAAAGTGCTACGCCCTCGCTACCTCTGCCGTTGCTGCAACCATCTAGATCGAGATGGAGAGATCCAATCCTTGACAGATAGGAGAGCAATCGCGACCGGGAATTTTGTGGGAGCACATAGTTGGAACTAGAAAGTGAATGAAGATGTGAAAGCTAAGCTTGTGGATTTTTGTCAGAGCATGTAGTTGGAACTTGGAAGTGAATGCAGGAGAGCTTGATTTTACTACTTCGATGTTTTGGACGGGAGTCACGGGATCACCAGTGATTTGTTTTTTTTACGAAAAAATTGTGGGCTAGAAAAGAAATAGAAGGTTACCGTGCATGGTTGCCACATGATCCCTCTATCCAAATTTATAAGCCATATATTTTGAATGATCTTGTGTAGGGACGGAAACGGTCGGTAAATGGCTATTCTGTTTTCATTTTCATATTTTTTTTACCGATAACGGAAACGAAATCGAAAACCCTGGAAACGGATAGTGACGAAAACAGATGCAGAACGGAGTGGAGCGGATATAGAAACGAAAGCGAAAAATTCCAACCAGGTATGTTCCTAAATGTAACACCCTAAAAATTTGCGAATTCTTTAATTCAGATTTTATGAATTATTTCAGAACTTTCAGCATTTTAATTAATGATTTTTGCTATTTTAAGATCAAATAAATAATTTATTTGATAAAATAAAACTAAAATCTTGCTGGAAATAATTTTTCTAAGTTCAAAATGTTATAAAATATTTATGAAAATGTTTATAGAATTTTTGAACTCTATTTGATATTTTATATAAAGCAATATATATTTCTGGTATTATTTAAATTAGAAAACGGAATTTCTGGTTTCATTTATACGAATTTCGTTTCCATTTCTGTCGGAACTGGCTCTCCCATTTCCGTTTCTGGCAAAAATTTCTGTTTCTGTTTCCGTACAGAAATTTTCCATTTCCGTTTTAGAAAAATGGCTTCCGATTTCGTTTTTCTCCGAAATAGTCGGAAATTCCTTTTCCGTTTTCAACCCTAATCTTGTGCACAAATATAAGGCATATTTCATATGTCAATGCACAATTAGTGTGATGTTCCCTCTATACCTCTAATAAATGTTGAACTTTACTTTATATTCTCTATATGCATACCATGGATAAGTTCTTAGAGATAATAATCACGGATTGCCTAGCCATTATTAATATCTCCTTTGTCTATGTACCAAGAGAAAATACGCCCTATAAACATAGACGGAGGAGGTATAACGGAGAACGAACCAAAGGGCTGGCCAGCTAGGGCGGGCCGCTGGTAGCGGGGTCAAGAGGAGAAGGCGAGGAGGCGGACTGCCAAGTGGCAGAAGAGTCGAGTGTAGAGGTGTGAGGACATAGGAATGAGGAGGCCAACAAGCCGAGCGACTCATTTTGATGTTGACTGACTGAGGCTGCTACTGCTACTATATATCGTCAATTTACATTTTACAATTTACAAATTTACAGATTTAGTTCTATAGTTAGTAATTTAGTCAATACTTTTAGTCAATTTACAAATTTACACATTTAGTCAACTTTACAATTACAAATTTAATCAATTTACAAATATACAGTTAGTAATTTAGTCAATACTTTTTTAAGTATTAATTATTTAGGTTTTATAGTTAGTAATATAGTTGTATTACACATTTACACTTTATATTTGTTTGTAGATTTGCAATAATGGATAAACAAACTTTGCCCCACCTCTAACCTTGTTGTGGCAACCACGAACGTGCCGGAGGTGTACACCGTGAGGTCCAAGGAGGCGGTGCTGGTGGCATGGGGAAATTGAGGCATAGGGCATTGTCACCAGCCTAAGGAGGCATGGCTCAGTGGAGGATGGAAGTGAGCCGATGGCCCGAAGTGGAGGGTGGACTGAAGATTAGTCTTTTTAAGTCCACCCTCTATTTTTATCCTGGATTCGCCACTGTAGCAAGTAGTTCAAGTTTCCTAACTCTGTAGCTGGATGCAAGCTGCGGACATTGCTCTTGTAGTACTAAAAAATAGACAAAAAAATCAGTGCAGTAGTTGACTTCAGATGTCTTCAATCTTGCCCTAGCATGTATCCCCACGTGATAGTGCGTCACCATTTAACACATGGACGATGTTTCCGAGCACGTGTGGTCACACCCCTTGTGTTTACCAATAGAGGCTAGCGATCAAGGTGTAGTCATTGTAGGTTTGCCAAATGAGCAGCACAATGATGACATTTCATTGATTCAATATATATAGGGTACAATGTATCACATATACAGATAGGTTTCATACCATGCAAGATCAAAAGAAAATACATTGCCATGCATGGTACACATAATATAAATGCTAACACTCCCCCGCAATCGCATCGGCAGCTTGTCGTATGTTGAGACTAGCGCAGAAATCAAAGAAGGGTGATAATGGTAATCCTTTGGTGAAGATGTCAGCAAACTGTGATGTTGCAGAACATGTAGCATGCGAGCATGTCTCATGGCAACACAATCGGGGATGAAATACAGATCGATCTTGATGTTTTTCATCCGTTGGTACTAGTTAGATATGTAGACAATGCTAACATTGTCACAAAACATGATCATAGCCTGTCGAAGAGGCCGACAACTCCTGAAGAAGTTGCCACTGCTTGACACTCGTCCTCCGCATTGGACCAAGAGATAGTATTTTGTCATCTAGACAACCAAGAAACCAAATTCTCACCAAGGAATACGCAATAGCCAGAGGTGGAGCACGGTGTATTGGGGTGGCCTCCCTAGTCCGTATCTATGTAAGCTATGAGCAAAGTAGGAGTAGAATGGGTGAGTTGGATGCCATCGTACTGCAAGGTGCCTTTGAGGTAGAAAAGGACACATTTGACCGAGAGCAAGTAACTATTGCGAGGGTCATGCATGTGTATGCAAATTTGTTGGAGGGCATCTACAATTCTGCATACACAGTTGGCATCGAAATAGGCGGACCGCTTGAGGAAGAGATGCCGAGTTGCATGATGTCATGCCTACTCGGTCAATTAGCTCAGCAACGTACTTGGCTTGTGAGAGTAAAAGACCAATAGAGTTGTGGGTGAGTGAGATACCAAGGAAATAGTGGAGATTCCCAAGATCAGTAATCACAAACTCGGAGTGAGGAGTAGTGATAGGACATTGCTAGAGCTAGGGAGAAGAAATGGTGAGAATAATGTCATCGACATATAGAAAGAGATTGGCCATGCCAACCCCATTGTTATATATGAAAAGAGAGGTATTGGACTTTGAACAAACCAATCCAAGAGTGGATAAGTGAGAGGCGAAGTGATGGTAGCAAACACGAGGAGCTTGTTTGAGACCATAAAGAGAAAAAATGAGGCAACAAACATGGTTAGGACAAGAGGATTCGGTGAAGCTGGTAGGTTGGCGACAATACACCACTTCAGAGAGAGTGCCATGATGAAAGGAATTCTTGACGTCAAATTGGTGGATTGGCCAATTTGTGGAGAGAGCAAGCTATGGAGAGGACGGTATGTATAGTGGCCGGTTTGATGACCGGATTAAACATCTCCTCAAAATTAACAACAGACTCTAGAGAACCATCAGGTTTAAGCTTGTGCCGAAAATTCCATTTACTCAAGTGTTGTTAGAAAGAAGAGCATGGAACTCATATGTCATGGCTGCATGCTAATGCAGATCCTTGAGTGGCAGACTTGGGAACAAGGGAGACACTGTCAGGTGTGGAGGCAAGAAGGTTTAACTTCTGGCATGGTTTAATGATAAGACAGAGCGGGAGCAAGTTTGGTAGTGGAAAGGTGTTGTGGCATGTGAAGAAGGTTCCACATTTGCAGCGGGATTAGGTGTTGCAGTATCAGGGGGTGATGGTGCAACAGGAAGATTTGCTGTCGTAGTAGGGATAGATGATGTCGCGATAGGGAAAGGAAAGGAAAGGGGTGTGTCATCCGGAAAAGTATAAGGGCATGTACAATGGTGTGATGTCAGTTATCTATATGCTTTGCCACGTAAGATTTTTTACTGACATGGAAGAGAGAAGGAGGAGAGACTATAGTTGTCTCTTCGTGAAGAGATGATCGTATAGACATCATATGACACCATTAGGTGAGTTATTGTCTATCATAAACACTTTTCATATCATAATTAAAATATTTTAGAATTTTATAGAGATAACCTAAGATATCATCTGTCGACGATCGGAACCGTCGACTGCAGAAGAAAGAAAGGGGGTGCGAGGTGTCAGCTCGGGAGCAGACCCGAGGTCGTGCTCGTTCGGGGGCTCCAAGCGTCGCGGGGAAGTCGTCCAAGAAAAGATGCCGGACACGGGGTTTTATACTGGTTCGAGCCCCTAAGGTCAGGTAATAGCTCTACTCCAGTCTCGCCCGAAGGCGAAGGGTGTATTAGCAGCTCTGTGGAAGAGTACAAAGACAGGGCCCGAGCCAGAGGAGGGGGCCACGCCATTCTTCTTTGTTGGTGTTTTTTGTGTTGGGTGTTGCCCTTGTCTTTTATCTATGTCTCTTTTTTTTCTGTTCTCCTTTTGTGTCCCCTCTTCGTGGTTGAGATGACCTATTGCTTTTGTAGCCCTTGGGGAACCTCGCCGCTTGGTCCCTAGGGCAACATCAGGAGCTCGTGGCGATTTGACGGAGGCTCGAAAGTCGTCGCTAGCCGTTGAGAGTCTGACGGGAGCTGTTGAGATCTTGACGGGAGCTGTTGAACCCTAGTTCCCACGCAGGGGCAGGTAGGGTGTTGATTCCCACGCAGGGGAGAGTTTTACACAAGATAAAAATAGAAAATGTTACAGATGTCCCTTTCCTTGGTGCTTGTTGAGGAGTCGAGGTCAAGGGCACCTGCCCCTGCAGCGGTGCCCAAGCCTGAGCTCGCTGACCCCGAGCCCGACCATCGAGGGGGGCACCACCTAGGTCGGGGATGAGCCCCTTGGTCTGTGGAAAGCTGCCACGAGGCCGGGGGGGATGCTTTCACGTGGCGAGGGTACTGATCCCCGAAAGCTAGCCCCTGAGGCTCAAGGGACGACCTCGAAGCTCGGGGCGGCCTTGAGTATTATTGTCTCTTGGGAAGGGATCGACCTTTTGGCCGAGCACGGCAGCCCCGACGCCGACCTTATACGAAATCCTCCAAGGACCTCTATCGTGGTCGCCCCGAACATGCCCTTTCGCCTTTGTGGCATTAAATTGGATATCGTGCCTGGGAGGTGTCTGATTTTTGCCACCTCGGATTCCCGCGGGGGATTTCGAGGAGGCGGCCCGTAATGCCTCGAGTCCTGACGCGGCGGGCGGCAGACACGGGAAGCAGCGCCTCAGGTCCCCGGGGGGGAATTCGAGGAGACGTGACCGTGGCGCTTCACGTTCTCTGCCCGAAAACCCCGATGTGCCTTTTAAGGAGTGACTGACGCTGGCTGTCAGAAATCGTGCTCCTTTAAAAGCTCGAAGCCGCATACTTCCGAAGTCCTTCACCCTCACGCTGTGTCCCTAGCCTTTCTGCTTGTCGCCTTTTTCTTTCCCCAATCTGTCTTGATCTCTCCGAGTGCCATGGCTAAGTTCGGGAAAAGCACCTTGACCACCGAGAGGATGAGGGAGCTCGAGTCGCTGGGACTCCTGGATCCAACGACCTGGCGACTTCCGGCGACCGGAGAGGTCGAGCCGCACCCTCGAGAGGACGAGATCGTGAGCACAGAGCAGTATACGCTCTTCGTGCTATGGACCCCGGAGAGCGACTTCTTGGCTGCTGTTCTCGCGCAATGCGAGATCGAGCTCGTCAACCTGGTGCCAAACTCCATCCTCCTTCTCTCTATCTTTTCGCATCTCTGTGAGGGGTTTCTTGGAATCCTTCCCACCCCCTCTCTTTTTTTCGTTTTTATTCTTTGTTCCGCACTTCAAAGGACCCCGTCGTCGGGTGCCTTTATTTTCGGCTGCTGACTGGGCTTCCCTGCAACTTTCTTCAAGTTCTGACCCGGGACTCCCTCGGGCCGTGGACTGAGAGGTGGTTTTATTTGGAGAAGGGAGGGGGGCGAGCTTGCGTATAACGGCATCGCCGTGGATAGCAAGCGTGAGACACCAGAACCTGAAGACTCGGTGGCCGACCAAGAGGCCGTCGCCACCATCCATGTATGCGTGACGCACGGCCTGACCGGCCAGGCCGTGGTCGTAGATTATCTTCGGGCTCGGGTGTCCCCTCTGCGGAAGAGGGTGCACCCGTTCTTCGAGATTCGAGGGAGGGACGATCCCACTCGGGAAAGCGTCAAATGTAAGCCTCTTTTGACCTCGTCCTTTCCCGAGATCGAGCGAGCTCTTTTTTCGATCGCCCCCCGTCTCATTCTATCTTCCTGCAGCCCCGGCGAAGTCGTGGGTGGCGGCGCATATGCAAGAGGCGTTCGGGAAGGTGGCCCACGCCTACACCCTCTATGACCCCGTCCCCAAGAACATCTTGAGGCGGCGTAGCGAGGTGATCTTCTTCTCATTCTTCTGTTGGGCCCACTTTGGGCCTGGGCATTCTTTGACCGTGTTGAGTCTTGCAGGAGAGCCAGGAGCTGCTGGAAACAGCGAGGCGTCTGCTGCCGTTGCCCGGGCTGGGCAAGGGCAAGAAGGCCACCAAGAGACCTACCCCGGACGCCCCAGGCCAGGCCGCCAAGAAGCCCCACGCCGAGTGGGGTGACCGCGCGATGGTAAGTCGCTTCTACTGAGCCCAGGGATGCCCAGGCTCGACCTTGGTCCTTCGTCGTCTTCCCCGTGTTTTTCTTCTTTGAACTTCCTTTCCTCCTTCTTTCTACAGCAAGAGCAGGCAGTGGCCGTGGTCGCGCCGTCGAGCCCGCGACGGGCGCCGCCGGCGCAGGATGCTCGGGGGGAAGGCACTCCCCCAGCCACCGTGGGTGCGGTGCCTCGTGCCACGCCACCACCACCCAAGAGGCGGAGGCTCGTCACGCAAGTAATTTTCCTTTTTTAGCTCGGGAGTTTTGGGTCTTCTCCCTCCTTGCGAGTGTTAGGGGTCTTTTTCTTCACAGATTTTGACTGTTGTTCAGGGCGAGTCCGAGGATGAGGAAGAGGACGCGGGGGACTATCTCCTGGTCCACCGGGCAAGGCCGCAGCATCCTCGGCCTGTTGCGATGTCAACGGAGGGCGACTCAGCCGAGGCGGCCGGCTAGGGGGTTGTCGTGGCGCCCGGTGAGGAAGCCAGTCGGCGCTGATCATGGGCTGCTGAGCCATTGCTGCCCAGCGGGGCCGTGGGAAGGTCGGATTGTCGAGGCGACGGGGTCGCGCCACCGAGCGATCACGGTGAGTCGGGGCGGTGCACGCAAGCGTCGATGAGCACGGTGGGGCATCAGTTATGGCGTCGACTCCTTCTTTGCTATTGCTTTGTTTCTGGACCTCGGTCCACTAAGCAACTCTGTTTTTCTCTGGTAGGCTCGGCCCCACCCGCGTTGCTCCACACCTCACATGAGGCGACTAGGGGTATGCCCTTGTCGACGTCGCCGACCCGGCACCGAAGGGGGCCACAGAGGGGAGCGGGTCGTCTCTGCGCTCTGCCCGCACGAGGCTCGAAGCGCATCTCGAAGAGGTTAGTTGATTTCGAGCCCGTCTTTCTTCTCTTTGGTTCGCTTTACGTCCGCGAGGCCGTTTGTGATGTTTCTCGCGGCTTCTCAGGGCTTGGAGCAGGTCACCCGAGGGCTTGGGACCCTACGCGGCCATGCCGTTAGCTTCCGGGCGCTATGCTCTTTGGTCGAGGGACGTGAGGAGTACGTCCTCAGCCTCAAGGGCAGCATAGCGCAGACGGAGGAGGAGGTCGAGCAGCTGAAGGCCGAGAATGCCATCGAGCTTTCGAGGGCAGTTGAAGCCGAGTAGAAGCGGTCAGCCGAGAGCCTCGCGAATATTCTCGAGAAGCCCGAGAATGCCCTTGCGGGTGACCACGTGAGGGCGCAGAAATCAGTGAGGCTGCCCGTGCGGAGGCTAAAGCGCTCCGCTAAAAGGTCGTGGAGCTCTCCGCCGCTCCCTCGAAGGCTTCGGCTGACGTCGAGGCGAAGATGGCCGAGCTCGAGGAAAAGCTGGGGCGGGCGACCCGGGCGGAGAAGAACGCCTTGGCTCAGCTTCAGGAGGAGCGAAGCCGGGTTGCCAACGCCGAGGCCAAGGTGCTGGCCCTGAGGGCGAGAGTTGCTACACTCGAGCAGGAGAAGCTCTCCCGGGAGATGGCTGACCTGTAGATAGGTTAGTCGGATAGGAAAAAAGGGCGAGGGGACTCGAGCCCTATGTAAAAGTTGATCGTGTAAATTTTGGTTTTTAGAAGAAATAAAACCCCCTTTGCGTTTGCAATTGTACGCGTCTTTTTGATACTTGGTCGGGAGTCTTGCTTCGAGAGTGAATATCATCTTCTTTTGTTCAAGACTGCTCGAGACTTAGTCAGAAAAATCCAGTATGAGGTTGAATGTCGTTTGCTCGAGACTTAGGCAGAAATCCTGCTCGTGGCTAAAAGATACTTGCTCGAGACCTAGCAGGAACCTTGCTCGAGACTTAGCCAGGAACCTTGCTCGAGACCGAAAGATACTTGCTCGAGACTTTTGGCCTTTGCTTTGTCGCCCTGCCTTGGCCGGCGGTCTGGCGCACAGAGTTGGCCGTTATGACCTGAGGTTCGACCGGCATTCCTGACCTGAAAAAAGGAAGACCCGCGACAGGGTTAGGTCATTGGGCGTACCTTTGATCGGGGCGAACCTTATCCGTGGCGTTGGGTCGAGATGACCAAGCCTGTGATTTAGAACATCCCAAGAGGAATTTACCATAAAACCACTAGACGGGGGAAATAATTATCACAATCACTCGACGGGGGAATAGAGCTACCGGAGGATACTTTTAGAAACCCCCGACCTATGAGCCTGGGAGTACTTCAGGCTCGGTGTTAGGTCGAAATAGCTGAGCTCGGGGCTCCCTTTGCGGGGAGGCCTCCCATTAAAATCACTTGACGGGGGAATTGAGCAACCCCGGAGGATACTTTTAGAAACCCGCGTCCTTCGAGCCTGGGAGTACATCAGGCTCGGTGTTAGGTCGAAATAGCTGAGCTCGGGGGCTCCCTCTGCGGGGAGGCCTCCCATTAAAATCACTCGACGGGGGAATAGAGCAACCCCGAAGGATACTTTTAGAAACCCGCGACCTCCGAGCCTATGAGTACCTTAGGCTCGGTGTTTGGTCGAAATGGCTGAGCCCGCGTCCGGGCCGACCTAGATTTGGGGCGTCGGGTCGAGGCAGTCGAACTCGGGAATGCATCGAGCCCGGGAATTCCCCGAGGGCGGTCTCTGATTCAAGCCTACGGCGGGGGAATAGCCGGCTTTCTACAATTCAGATCATCTTATTGCGACCGAAGCATCCCCTGAGGTGAATGTAGAGTCCATGTCCGCCGAGCCCGGGAATCGTCATCAAGCTCGGGGTGCCCCCTAAGGACGGCCTCCAAGTTGGCTGGTCGGGGGGATGGTTTTCTTACCCCGATAAAGATCGATTCTGGCGGCAGGACATCCCGAGGCGAACCCGAGACCGCGACCGAGGCCAAGGCACGCGAGGTGCAAAAAGAAAAACATTCGCAGATACAGATACTAAGAAAAGCAATCCCTAGGGCACCCCGAGGTCCGGGAGTTCTCGACGTGATCTCAGGTCCAAGTTCTGCTACAGGGGGAGCCAAGATGCGATGAGATGCTACGGTGGAGGCAGTAAAATGTGACTGATTTGGGAGATAGCTTAAATCAGTAGAATGGGAAATGTAGAAGCATCTCGGGAACTCCAGGTACCTTTGCATGTCATTGGCGATTGCCAAGGGTTTCGGAGAAAGGTTGGCGATGGTGAACTTAGGTGGCGGCGAGCCGTGATGGTGAACTGAGGTGGCGGCAAGCTAGGATGGTGAAGGAGCTCGGTGCTGAATGACTATTAAAACCAGCGTGCACGTAAGGCTCTAGAGATAGATAGGAATGTACAAATGATCAAGTTCAGGGCTATGGCTCACCGGAGAGGAAAGAGAGACGGCGACGATAGTGGCGGTGATAGGCTTCACGAGGATGTAACTTTTGTCGAGGGAATGAGCTGAAATTGATCACATGGTGAGATTCAGGTGGTTGAGGTGGTTCTCTAAAGGACCACATTAAAGGCAAGGATTACCAGAGGTAGTTGCAAGGCAATGCCGATGGTGGTGATTGGTGTTAGGGAAGAAGGTGCGGGGCGGGTGCTATACTACATGAATTATCAAACTGGTTGAGGGGTATTGAAGAAGAACTATAGTAGTGTAAGGTGACACGGGTGTCAAGGAGTTAGCTCAACAGGAAGGATGTGGTCCATGGTACAGCGCAGCGAAGGGCACACAATGGAGTTGAGGATGACGGCGGTGTTTTAGGTAGCTAAGTGGAAGGCTGCGACTGCGTAAAAAGGAGACGGTGAGCCTTGAAAAGGAAGAGTGACGTGCTCGGCTTGGCCTTAAATGGTGAGATGAAGATGCTATATTCATCACTTCCTCAAGGTTTTGTGGGAGAACATGTAAATAGAATGAGCAGCGATGGCTTACCGTGGATGCCGAACTCGGCTTTGGAGGAGGATCATCATGGGTGTCGTCTAACACGCTCGATGTGTCTAAAACAATGGGTGATTGGGTGAGAACATTGGGATGCTACAGTAAGTCAGGAGCTCTCCCATTGTTGGCGTGGGTGCATGGAGAACAATGATTGGCAAGTGGGCCCAGTGCGTTAGCAAGTGCGGAGTGAAGAGAGGAGAGGAGACAGACTCGATAGAGGCATGTTCGCACGGGAAAATTGGTTGAAGGGATGGCTACAAGGAGGTCTGCGCTTGGGCTTGGTTTGAGCTAAAATAGAAGTGGGTGGGCTGACAGTGACTATTTCATCCCATGGCAACTGTTCAATTTTTAATTCTTTTCTCAATTGATTTAAATGCAGAAATTGAATTCAAATTTTAAAATAAGAAAACCAACTCCAAAAATTATGAAAGTTTTTTGAGAGGTTCTTGAGATTAAATAGAACTAAAATAATTTATTTCCAAGCTCTGTTCAAGTTTTAATTAGTTTTAAAATTCAAAAATAGCTACAATAAACTAGGAAAATATTGCCTATAATGCATAAAATCTTGAAACTAGCTCAAAAATTTAGAAATGTACATTTGGAAATATATAGATAGACTTTTGGAATTTTCAGATGTTACATTTGAAAGACCATGTGGAGGTTTACCCATGTTGTTCATGAGTATTTGACTGTATTTAAGTTAGGAATATGATTTATTCTTAGCAATTGGATAATTATTGTATATCATTTTGGACATTGCTATGTGATGAGTTTTCTTGTTTTTGATGGTTGCAGGACGACGGTGATAGGTCATGGTGAGGCAGAGGATAACCGGGACTAGACGAGGTGCGTCGGAGGTCCAGATGGTCAGGGATCGCCGAAAGATGATTGGAGACGGAGTCGCTGCTAGCCTAGAAGACAAGTGAACGGCTAAGATGCTAACTTGAAGCTGCTTGGATCAAGGAGAGCCATTGGATTGCGGTTTAGAGGATAGAGTAGTGGTCAAGTTAGCTTGAGTGAATCTCAACCCTTAATGAGGTTTCTTGAGGGCTAAGTAGAATTCATCCAAGGGTGGAGGATGACTCAATCTCAATACTTGATGAGGTTACTTGAGGGCCAAGTAGAACTCATCTAAGGGTGGAGGATGACTCATGAGTAGTATAAATAGAAGGGTAGGAGTAGCTCTCCCCTATTTAAGGTTTTGTGTGGTCCTTTGAGCTTTGCCCACCTTGTTGTGAGGCTTTGTAAACCTTCCTCCAAAGAAATAAAATTTTACTTTCTTACTTTTCTGAATTTAATTTCAGCATTTACATTATGTCTTAAATTCAGCATTTAAATTCCATAATTTACATTCTCGCAAGTTGGATTTGCCTCCTCTCCTTCTACTTGCTTTTAAATTCCACAATTTAATTTCTTGCAATTTACATTCTCGCAAGTTGGATTTGCCTCCCCTCCTTCTACTTGCTTGTGCTTCTTGTGCCTAGGAGTATGATGGATGAATGAATCTTCTTGAGATCATATCCTCATCATCTAGGCAATCCTTTGCAAGAACTAGATCTCTTTGCTTAATCTTTGAGAAATTTTTGTAGATTGCGTATGAGGCTTTTTTTCTTGTGTTCTTGCTTTGCTGTGACAAGGGGAAGAATATCCAAGATCATCTTGATCATCACAATCCTACGAGCAAGTTCAAGACCAAGATTTTCTCTGTTTTGCTCCTTTGCGTTTGATTGTTTCAAGTGAGGTTTTGGTTTGATCCATTGAGTGGGGGAAAAATTTAATTGTGATCATTCACCCCCCCTCTGATCGCCATTTCGGTCCTTCAACATTCTGTGACTCCCCATACTTTTTATTGGTGCACTCTTGCAAGTTTATAGCTCTAACTTGAAACCGCACAAAGGATTGAGCAATCCACTTGTGGTAATCCTTCTCTACTCGAGATAGGTAGACTCCAAACCTTCGTAAGACTCTTGGTGCCTTCCACAAGTGCTTCCAACTATGGTCACCAACTGAAATGCCTCCAAGCAATCTAGGAGCCCCTGACCTCCAAGAGTAATAAACCTAAAGCCCTCACTTGACCCTACAAGGTCAAGCAACTAGGAGTGATGCAAAAAACTAGATCTGTCTACTCTCTCAAACACCCAAGGATCTTCAATCCAAGCTTTAAAGTTCCCTCAAGGCCTCACTAGGATGAATATGAGATGGAGTTATCAACCTTCTCAAATGAACCCTCATAGGGTCTATATATAGCTCCACCCCTCATAAACTAGCTAGTTGACACAAAAAATCCAAAAGTTCTCCTTCAATCAGATCATCTAACTTAAACGCTTTGCAATAGTAAAAAATATAGCCGTTCTGCATAGTCGGATTGTTCGGGTATGACCAAATTATTCAACTACTCGAATTATCTAACCCACTTCGATCATGCAACCATGTGCAAAATCTCGAGAGCACCTTCTCCATGACAATGATCCGATTGATATTCTGACTGACTCGGTTCATCTGACTCCCATTGAAATCATTTCATATATCTATCTACCAAATTAATCCGATCGATTGTCCAAGTGACACGTATAATCTAACTACCATTAAAATCATTTCAGACAACTTTGTCAAATTGATCCAATCGATAGTACGACTGACTCAGATCATCCGACTCCCATTAAAAATTGCAAGACAAACTCTCTGTTGAATTGATCCGATTGGTGATCCGACCTAGTTGGATTATCAGACCCAAACTGAATTTTTTTAACCAAGATTAAAATCACACACACATCCAAATTTGGTGTTCTCACTTGGTTTCTTAACTTCCTTTGACTATATATGAGCTAGAGAGACTTAGTGTATATCACAACTAGTTACCAAACCTCACCAAGCTCAAGATACTAGTCTTGAACCCTCTTAATAGTATGGCCAAAATAAAATAAAAACGTTGTCAATGTCCAAGACCTTGGGTCCCTTAATCGAACTTACGAAAAATATAAATTGTGGGCTCCCAGAGATCAAGGAGAAAATGGAGATTGCTTCTTTATTAGTCAAACGCCTTTGACAGAGTACACGGTTTACAAGGTGATCAGAATGATCGTAGGGTGCTAATCACTAATTACAAATGCTTGATTCAGATTGTTTATGATACTAACAATGTGGATCGGCCCCCTATTTATCCTTGATAAAGAGGCAACAACTGTTCTCAGAAAGGGCGTCGCGTAACCAGGAGACGTCTTCCCGCCAAACAATGTCTTCTCGTCGAAGGGTGCCTTTTCCAAAGATAACTTCCGGGTGGTTATGTATACCTGTCGGACAACTGTCTGCACAGAGACATGTGCGGATGGGGATAACCGCTTGTCTCTGACCAATTCACTAGTCGAGGTGGCCATTTCACAGGTCTGCGACGACCAATGTGAAGCAAGGTTTTGACCACTTTAACTGAACTGGTCGGAGACTTAACCGTTCGGATAGAGATGGGCTTTGTTTAATATATTATGGACTATACATTTCATAGGCCCATTACTAGCGTATAGTCACGAATTATTTTAAAGGGACTAAATAAAAAATAGGCTTTTAATCCTCGCCAAACGTATCACTAAAATTATTCAAACTGGTCTGATCAGATCATTTCTAGTTACAAGGTCCATAATCTTCATGACTTGCTATCAATTATACATTTTCAAGGATATGTGAATACCAAGAACTCTCAATATGCCAAATTCAAGCACTAACTCATCTTGAAACATTGAAACATGGTTAGTCTTGACACTCAAATGTTATTTATCATCAAAACACATAAAACATTGAAATTAAAAGCCTAAATGCTTACATCCAACAAAAGGTAACAGGGCCAACATATGATGTTGAGAACTTTGCTTTGTTCTGGTTTATATGTGGATGGAGATTTTGGTATCCAGTACATATCTGAGAGAGTGAATTAAAATACTAAAGTAATAAGCATGTATTCTTTTCGTTGTTTCATTTTTGTACATGGAAGAAATAATGAGCCTTGATTTATGCATATTGTCAACGATGCTACTCCTATATAAGATAATTATATGAAATTACATTGTTTGATCGCAAGAACATTGAAATCTCAAAGGAAATGTGTAATAATTATAGTTCATGTAAATGGGATAGCAGATGTATGATCACCACCAACCAACTGTAAACATAGAATTTTAGTGGAATGCCATTAGATGATTACACAGCCCGTCTAGTGCCTTGCTCGACTGGTGATAGGAAAGTGGCATGTACATGATTCGACGACCAAGCAGTAATGATGGTTTTAGTTTGTTTTTCGATCTAAAACATGTAAGATGTTTTTAATCCGTAGTAAGGCACAGACATTCTAGCTAGTCGGTACAATAAACACCACAAGCATCCTTAAGCGGCCATCAATAAGAAAACTATTGAAAGTGGGTGTAGATCGAAGAAACCACAGCTATAGTTTCTTCTACATATGATATATCTGGTAAATACGATACTTTAAGTTCTAAGAGATAAAAAGCTAAAAACTAATGGAGTAACTGAATATGCATGAAGTTTTGTAATGAAGAACAAAACATGAATC
Source organism: Otatea glauca (assembly GCA_036346275.1). Classification (NCBI taxonomy): domain Eukaryota; kingdom Viridiplantae; phylum Streptophyta; class Magnoliopsida; order Poales; family Poaceae; genus Otatea; species Otatea glauca. The sequence goes on along the minus strand of CM070733.1, from coordinate 23,994,430 downwards.
TCTAGCCGAGATTTAACAATCTATATGTGCTACAACTTTCATTGAACTACGACTAAGTTAAGCGGTTACCTACTAGCTAAGTTTATGGTATACTAACACTGATTACTAAACAATGCCAACTGGCAACAATGTAACAAGCAAATACGCATTGCCTTTCAAAACAAGTATCAGCTTCCTAGTTGGCCGAATTAGATTAGGAATTTAAGTTAGAGATAGAGTGTAGAATGGTGACCCGTCTTGGCCAGCCTTAGGCCAGGTTGCACACCCCTCTTAGTGATCTCTTTTATATACTTTTGTTATTCTCTACTGTAAACTAAGACCACAAACTATAATATATGAAATATACACTTATTCTTTCTCATTATTTTTGCATATACAATAGAGTGGGGAGTTGGGTGTTGCTTCTTACAAATATTGTTTCCCTCTTTCCCTAGGAATTGAGCGTACAATAGTACTTCACTTGGTGGTCTCGTGAAGTCCAACACGCGTGTGATCTTGACGAATCAAAGAGTTGATATCCCATGGTGTCTGACAGTAGTTAGCAACTAGTAGTTATCGTGATCATACGTCATGAAAATCGGACACCCTGTATCAGAGACACTGGAGTGGTATTATAGCAATTTGATTACGTTCAACCCCCTTCGAATTTTAAGGATGGAAAGTGGCTTGGTGGAGAGAGTGAGGTTGTCGTTCGCCCATCCACTTGTGTTTAATTTTTAGTATCAGTACGATATGTCTTATTTAATTAGAGTACATATTTATATCCATCGGTGATAAAGTCTATACGTAGCCATGCTGTGTAAGGCCTAGAGTCTTTACCAAATTTCTGGCGCATGTGCTTATGTGCTGTGTAAGTGAGGTGTGGATCCTCGGTGTACTTACAAAATGACCGTTAAAATTTTATCGCACGGTCGAAGGGCACCCTAGTACGCATCTACCAGTCCTATGTAATGGAAAATTAAGCATCTCAATCCCGTGCCGCACGTCTGCTGTGAAGCTATCTATCCATGTCTAGCCAGGCTAGTACCGACCGATCGATACAGATGCACGCATGCACGCACGATAGTGATTAATATGATCCGTTATTATGGACATGTATACAACACATGCACCGATCAACAAGTAGTACCCTCCACTACTACAAAAGGACTTATATTAGACCCCTTATCACTGATGATTTTCAAAATCCTTCCGTGATAAGGTGTCATCACAGACGGTTTTTTGCAAAAACAGTTAGTGACGAGTCTCGGGCACATCACAGACGGTTTTAGCCAAAAACCGTCTGTGATGACCATTTCTAGAAAATGAGATGTATTTATCTTGCCCTTGTCTCTTTGTCGTACCCTAGCCCATGCCCGCGGCGGCTTCGTCTCAAGCCTTAGCCTCCCCACGGCCGCGCCTCCACCACCTCTGCCCACGCCCTAGCCCTAGCCTCCCTCCACCCTAGCCCTAGCCTGCGTCAGCTTCATCTCTAGCCCTAGCTCACGCCTCCCTACACCCTGACCTTTCCTCACACCGCATGTTGCCCCCCGTCCAGCCTCTCCCCACACCACACGTCACCCCTCTCTGCCTGCGTCGGCTTCGTCTCCCTCTGATCTCCCCCACGCCGGCCTACTCCCATTGGCCACTTGCGTGGTCTAGCATGGCTACCGGTGCATGCTACTTCGTCACCTTTGCAAGACCTAGATCTGGGTAAGCGTCACCTCCCCAATGCTAGCTCAGCCAGATCCATCATCTACGTGGTGGTAGCAGGCGACGTTAATTCGATCGTCGATGGAGCAACCATAGAGGTGTTGTTTCCCTCCCCCTTCCAGATTATTTTTGTAGTAATTCTGGTGAAATGGTTTGGGAGAATTCGAAGTAAAGGCTGGCCTCTTTTCTCCCTAATTTGTTTTGTTAGTGAGTATGCTTAATTTCTTGTTGATTTGTGGAGCTCTTATAATGAAATTTGAGTGAGTGCATCTTTTAATATGGAATTGCTGCATGTATTGGTGAACTGAGTTGAATTACAGGAAATGTGCCAATATAGATGTATAGAGTTAGAACACAATTTATTTTTGGTCTAACAGTTAATCCTGTGCCTCTTTGATATTTTATATTTACATGCATGTAATGAGCTTCGGGCATAAGGCACTAAACTTTGGGTTATCTTTCTGGCGCTTTGTCACCGAAAATGCTCAATTTGTTGTGCATTTTATCAATAATAACGAAATGATGGTTAGCTCTTGTGGTTCATATGGCGATAGAGATAAACATCATCTCTGCATATTTCTGGGTCTTAGCAACTAGGATTTTTTTGTAAACGATTGCATCGTGTGCATATGTGTATATTTTTGTGTCTTAGCAACTAGGTCTTAGATTTGAGGATATTTTTTGCAACTGGAGCTATATTTTGTCTATACTTGTAGGCTAATACAATATATGGAGCTATTCATGGATTGGAGGTATGAGCTTAGTGTGCAGACTTTAAGTCTTCAAGAACTCCATTTACATATTTTTATGTTTTCAACCCTACTGATTGTACACATGTGTTGCATCATCTACAAAGAGCTAGTTAGAGAGTTATAAATATGCACTCACTTCATGATACCTTTGGTTCTATTTATTTATTGATCAGTTAGGTTTTGCTAGTCTTGTAATTGTTTACTATTGTGCTATAGTTTCTTGGCTTCTTTACTTTTATATCTTTGATTGAAGATAAGCAATTCTTCATATTATTTATTATGCCAAAGTAATGAGTGCTGACTATTATTTTCTTTTCTTACATGAAGCTGGTCATGGTACCCATCCACTGAGGTAACCATCTCCTTTGGGTCTTAAGCTGTCGGGGATCGGTCATCCTAACACGTGTCCGGGCCCCCCCGGGGATTTAGAGCGCTTTCCCCGAGCACGAGGGATCGTCCCCGAGCTCGGGCGGAAGTATCCCCGAGTTCGGGGGATTGTTCCCGAGCTCGAGCCGAGGCATCCCCAAGTTCGGAAGATTGTTTCCGAGCTCGGGCAAGGCTGTCCTCGGGTCCGTGCTGGCCCCGCAAGCCTCCTCGACCTCGGCGCCTTCAATCCGATCTCCAGCATAGTATTCCTTTTTTCTGGCATGACCTCTCTCCCCTGCGTGAGAACTAGGGCCCAGCAACTCCTGTCTAAATCCCCTGCGTGGGAACTAGGGCCAACCGCTCCTGTCAAATCCCCTGTGTGGGAACTAGGGCCCAGCGGCTCCTGTCTAAATCCCCTGCGTGGGAACTAGGGTCAACTGCCCCGTCAGGCTCACAGGCATCGCTCCGACTCCAGCACTCGAGATCAACACCCGGGAGTCTATAAAGCACTGGGCTACCCCGATCCGAGGTGGGAGAGACAACAGCAACACCAAAAACACAAGGAGGCAATACCAAGACACAACAACAAACGCAACAAGAACCACGATACAAGCTCATACGCTGTACCACCTCGCCGAGCTCTCCTCGACCACCGCCCCCCGAGTGGTCCCGAGGTTGAGCTCCCTGTTCATCCTCCCCAAGGAGCCTTTTAGTCACCTTTCGCCTACGGGCAAGACTGGAGTAGAGCTATTACCCGACCCAGGGAGCTCGAACCAGTATAAACGTTGTGTCCCCTGTTCGCTTGTCCTTCTCCCTCGAGCTGTGTGCCTGCTGGTGCTCCCTCCATCCCGGACGAACATGACTTTGGGCCTCGCCCCTTTGCACGATCCTTTCCCCCTTATTTGTGGTTGACGGTCCCGATTGTCGACAGCTGGCACCCACCGTGGGGCCCGAGGTTTCGTTCGTCCGAAGTTCATCGCCTCAGCACCGTCAGCACCTCCATCTTTACCGACAACATGTCGCGATCAGCAAGCCTGGGCTCGGACGCGGTCCCTGAGTGCCAAGGCTCTACCTCCATGCTCTCGCCCTCGTTGCCGCCTCGCGAGCGCCGGGTCTTCATGTCCGGCAGCCGCGAGGCGACTTCGAAGCGGATAACAGCGGCCAGAGACTCGCGGGAGAGCCGTCGCCTCGTCTAGGTCGCCATCAACCAAGCCATCACCGCCATCCGTGAGAGGATCATGAGGTGGCCTGCTCTGTCCGACGGCTCGACCCTCCCGGCCGGACGGGCGGGCCGAGCGCTGCGAGCCATCACCCGGGTCATGGCCGACCCAGCGTGGGCCGGCTCGGCCCTCTTCCGGCGGTCCCTCGCCGAAGAGCTCAATAGGGCGACCGACGACGTCACACCTCCGTAGCAAGAGAGGCCCCTGGGCTCCGAATCTCGCCCCTTGGCGAGCAACAGCGCCCTGCGGCACGGTCATCGGCCGTTCCACCATCATACTACCTACTTGCGGGCGCGTACCCCGTCACCATCCCTTCCACCTCGCCATGGGGGACGTGGCACGAGGGCACGCCCGGCGGCGAGCTGCGATGGCGCCGCTCAGCGGCAGCGCAGGAGGCCTTTCCCCGGACATTCCACCAAGGCACCAAAAGGTTCGCGACCATCCGCGCCAGCGTCCCAGCGACGCCCCTGTTGACCATCGTGGCCGGTGCGGGATACGCCGCCGACTCGAGTTCCCCTTGCCGACGGACGACGACTTGGCCTGGCGGCGGCGACAACGGTCTCCGACTTACGGTACTGGCGTGCTCGGACGACCTCCGTCGAGTCGCGTTGGCGGCCAGTTCAAGCGGCGATAATAAGCGATCAGCGGGACCAAAAACCCCGTGAAATTCCTCTCCATATACTCCACCGCCATCTTGGCGGCCGACGGTGACGAGGCCGCAATGGCCAACTATCTCCCCACCGTCCTGGACGGGGCCGCCCGCACTTGGCTCTTAAACCAGGCGCCCGGCGCCTTCCGATCATGGCACCACCTGCGGAGCGCCCTCCACTCCAACTTCCAGAGCTGCTACGAGCGGCCCGGGCGAGAAAGGGAACTGGACCGAGTCATCCAGGGAAAGGGCGAGCCCCTCCGAGACTTCGTGAGTCGGTTTACCCGCACACGAAACTCGATTCCCAATGTCTCTGATGAGATTGTCATCAAGGCCTTCATGTTCGGCGTCTGCGACAGATGCCTCACGGAGGACCTTGAGATCGCTGCGAAGCTCACCGTCAACAAGCTGTTCCGCATGGAGGAACGGTATGCAGACGTGGACGATGCCGTCCGTTGGAAGCACGACTGCGACCGAGGCAAGCTCAGCCTCGCCTTTCACGAGGCGGGATCGTCTGGCACCAAGGAAGGAGGTCCAACCCCGCGCGACAAGAAGCGGGGAAAGACGCTGACTCAGGCGGCGGCTCGCGATCGACAATGACACGTAAGGCGGGGCGCGCGGCCCGACCGCCCGAGGGCCTCGGCCCCAGCAGGATCGCCCACGGCCTCAGCAAGCGCTGCGTCGGCCCCAGCAGCGGCGTGGTCGGGCCGGGCCCCCTCGGGCGGACGCCCGACCCTGGGGCGACGAGGAACAACCCAACCTCGACGCTGACAAATTCTGTCCGTTCCATCAGATCTACGACCACGACCTGCGAAGTTGCGGTGTGTGGTGGCAATGGGCGCCTTTATAGAGACACGGCGAGATGCCCACACTCCCGAGCGGCGGCGGCCGGCGGAAGCGATGCGGCGAGGACCAAGTAGGCCCGACACGGAGTTCGGCAAAGCGACCGTCGCGTGGGCGTCATCTTTGGTGGCTCTTGGCATATCGGTTCGGCTGGTGAAAGACGCCACCCGCACCGTGTACCAAGCCACCGTCGGAAAGCCCACCGACCAACCCTGCAGGTGGGATGGTGTCCCCATCACCTTCTCTCGGGACGATGCTCCCCCGGGGATGTCACGAGACTTCAAGACCGCCTTGGTCGTCACCCTGACCATAAGCAACGCCGTCGTCGGCCGAGTTATGGTTGACAGGGGAAGCTCCCTCAACCTGCTCTTGGCGGCGCTGCGGACGAATCACGGATACGGCGAAAATCAAGAATATAGCGGTCCCCTTCTTCGACATTGTGCCAGGAAGCTCGACCACGCTGCTCGGGCAGGTGGTTCTGCCCGTTACCTTCGGTGACTCGGCGAATTTCCACACCGAGCTGATCACCTTCGAGGTCGTGGATGACGACCTCCCTACAACGCCATCCTCAGGCGGCCGGCCCTGATCAAGTTCATGGCTGCAAATCACTACGGGCACCGGTGCATGAAGCTCCCAGGGCCCGGCGGCATCATAACGGTCCGCGGCGACCTCAAGGCAGCGCACGGCTGCGAGGAAAAGGCACTAGCGCTCGCCGGCATGCTTTGCCTCAGCGAGGTCGAGTGACCCGCGCTTCGCCGGAAGGCAGCTATCCAGCCCGGTGGCCCTACCAAGACCGTGCAACTCGAAGAGAGCTCGAGCAAGTGCGCCTGTGTTTCGCTCAGCTCGACCCGAAATAGGAAGACGAGCTCGTCACCTTCCTCCGAGATAACAAGAGTATTTTTGCATGGGAACTCGCGGATATGTCGGGGGTCCCACAAGAGGTGGTCGAGCACAAACTGCAAACAAAACCTGGCTGCAAGCCCGTCCGCCAGAAACTGTGGTGCTCCCTCCATCCCGACGAACATGACTTTGGGCCTCGCCCCTTTGCACGATCCTTTCCCTCTTATTTGCGGTTGATGGTCCCGATCGTCGACATAAGCTATAAAATTTATCTTCTGGCTAAAACACTGTTAGCTTGCAACAATCTGTTTGATTCCATATAATGTACATGTTCTTATTATGCAGTAATCGGCTGTGGAGTAGAGTAATTGCATATGGTGCATGAATTGCAGTGGAGAATAAAACTACATTAGATTAAACAGAAAAGAGCTAAAATAGAGAGAAAAAGTACTTCAAAGTAATAGATTGAAACATGTAAAAGTAGAGATTTTAAAACAATTAAAAAATCAATGAAGTTTATGTGATCTGGCCTCCATCACCTCCCTTTCATATTGATGTGTATGCATTTCCCAGAACCTTATAGCTATATTCTCTTCTAGCAAGACATGCCTAAATTTGAATAGAACTGAATTATGAAGCGATGAGTTATATGTTTCTGCACATTTGTTGAGAATCATTAGAAAGAGGGTTGCTTCCTGTTAGATATGTGATGTTTTTAATTAATGAGCTTTTTTCTGCATTTGAATTCATAGTAAGCTTTACTGCTATGCTCTTGTAGTCTTGTGGGCCAACTGTCTATTTCCAATGACACATCCTATGCATGTGGAAAGTTTAAATAATAATATACTACCGTATATAAGTGTGGGAGATTTCCCGGCAGCCCACGACGTCCACGTCGTCGCCTGGCACTCGTGGCCACACACTCGTTCGCCCGCGTCGCCGCGCGCGTCCACGAAAGCGCTCGCCCGTAAATGCAGCGCGCGCGGCGTTGAGCCACGTCGCCCACGTGACTCGCGGCCGTGCCAGGCTCAAGTATATTTCCGCGGTCGATTTTCGGCGTGCGGCCAGCGTAAGCGCGTGATCGAGTCACTCGCGAGCAGCGAATGCCTTCCCCCCGGCGCACGTTCGACTCCGCTTGCTCGCACGCGCAGAGCGCCTCGGCGGGATTTTTTCCGCACGACACGTGGCTTGGTTTTTTCCCGAAAAGCCCCCCAAAAATCAGCAATATTACATGTAGGTCCTTTCTGCGTTTTTAGCGAAAAGGTCCCTGAGATTCCGCGATTTTGCATATAGGTCCTTTCTGCGGAAAAAACCTAAAAAATACACCTTTTCAGCTATATTACATCTAGGTTTTTAAGCGAAAAGGTCCCCGAGGTTCCGCGATATTGCATATAGTTCCTTTCTACGAAAAAACCTAAAAAAATACACCTTTATCCACAAAATTCCCCATAATTCTGTCCAGTAATTCGTTTTTTTAGATGCCCTGTAAATTTTTTTCCCAATGTCCCGGAAACGTCTGCCGCGATGCGGTGCGGCGCGGCGTGTGCCACGCCAACGCATCTAGTATATATTAAGCCCAGAAGAATCTGAGCGATTCTAGGCTATGAGGTGCAATTTTTTGCAAAAATGTCCTTCGGAAATTTTGAAATCGCAAACAAGTCCTTCCACATGTTATTTTGCAAAAAAGACCCCGTGAATTCCGAAATCGCTAACCGGTCCTTCTACCATTTATTTTGTAAAAAGGACCCCGTAGTTTCACAAAATCTGGTTCTTTCGACCGGAAATATTCAAAAATCGCGAACAGGTCCTTCCATCGGTTATTTTGCAAAAAAACCCGTAGTTTCGCAAATTCGACATGGGTGTCGGTTCTTTCGACCCGAAAGATTTGAAATTACGTTTAGATCCGGTTATTTGATTAAAAAAAAAGAGAAAGCTCTTCCACAAATTCAACATGGACACCGATTCGGATTAGATTTTTCCGCGCGACGCGGCATCGCGCGCAACTCTACCTAGTTCTTCTTACTTGCAGAATGCTTGGACACCATCAAAGGTGATTGCTCGTCTTGGCAAAGAAATAAACAATGAAAGTTACTATCTTTATTGGGCCATATAAGGTAACGTGTTTTTGACTGCCACTACTACAGAAAGGCTTATATTAGACGTCTCATTACAGATGATTTCTCAAAACTGTCTGTGACGATGAACAACACTGACGGTTCTATATTGCAATCGTCAGTGACATTATCATAGACGGTACTCTTCAAAAACCGCCAGTGATATACATTAATATCACAGACGGTTTTAGTTAAAAACCGTCTGTGATAATATTACAGGCGGTTTTTAACTAAAACCGTCTGTGATATCATATATTATCTCAGACGGTTTTATAACAAAACCGTCAGTGACTTATCACAGACGGTTCGTTATAATAACCGTCTGTGATGTGATCCAGACAGAACCGTCTATGATAATATTTCAACTTTCGCGCTCTCACCAAATTTGAACTTCCCGCTCGTCTCGTTTTCGACTTCCTTTAAAATGCCAGCTCTCTTCTCCTGGTGCTTTCTTCTCACTTCTCCTGCTCTCCTCTTCTCTTCTCTTCTCTCTTCTCACTTCTTTTTCCTCTCCTCTTCGAATGTTTGGTAAGTATGGTGTTCGAATCGTTCAACTAAAATGTTATAGCTCATCCTCTCCTCTTCCTTTCCCTCTTCTCTTCTCTTTTGCACTCTTGATGTTGTAGCGTTTTCGTTTTCGATCCGTGCACCTTTCGGTAAAACGGCCATAACTTTTGCATACGAGATCCGATCGCGACATTCTTTTGCTCGTTTTAAAGCTAATGAAAAGTTCGATTTGAAAATCCATATTCTTACAAAGTGCACTTGCATATTCTTACAAATTGCAAAAGAACAGCAGAAGTAGTAAAACATTGATTCTATTTATGAAGTCCATGCATCGCTATCTTGATTCTTGAGTAAACAATGCTATAGGCTAGTTGAAATTTTTCTAGGCATGATATTACGTTATCAACTTATCAACATCAAAATACTCATCTTGCAAAGCCAACATGAAAGCAATCACCAATGAATATATAAATTCTTTAGTCATGCTATTACATTTACACGTATAAGCTGGCACTATGACTTGCACATAAACTTAGTCAGTGTAAGTAATTAGACAAAATGGTTATCTTATGTGTAACATCCCAAAAATTTTGGCTTAATTAAGTTTTTATTGCTTAAATGTGCATTTGTGATTTCCTGGAATTTATTTGGATTTTTCTGGATTTATTTGAATTAAATTTGAAATCAAGTTTATTGCCTTTTATTCAAATCTATTTAAATCTGTGCAAAGTCAAAATAAAGTTTCGCCGAAAACATTTTATTTGAGTCCAGAATGTCTCAAAGTATTTTTGAGATTTTTCTTGGATTTTTCCCAATAGTTTTATTGATTAAAATAAATAAAATGAATTTCTAGAATTATTTTAAATGGAAAAACCTTTTAAAATCTGCATGAGCGATGAGTGGGCTTGGCCCATTTCTGTCGTGGTGGGCCTTGGTAGCGTGGCCGTTTGGCGAGTCCTTGAGGGTGGTTGATGGCCATTGGTTGACATCGTCTTTGTCCACATTGTCCGCGTGGCGAGCATCTGGCCGTAGGATCGTGATCGTGTGGTCCAAAGTGGTCATGCCCCTCATAACCCTAGTTGATCGTGGCCGTCAATCGGACACGTGGGCGTTGAGAGGAGTTCGTCTCGTTGCGTCGCGGAATCCGAGTTCTTCACGAGTTCGCGCGTGCCGACTTAGGTCGTCGTTTGCGCGTCGTGAGCACTATATAGCTGCTACCCGAGGCCGTGGACTCGTCGTCGTCTGCGCATCTTTTCTCTAAAGCGCGTAGCGGTGGAGCCCGATGCAAGCGCTAGACCTGCGCTTGATTCGTCGGTCGCGCCGCCATGTTTCGGCCGAAACGTCGCCGTCGAGCCATTCTCCGCCGCGTTGGTTCGGATCTGGGTTCACCGAGAAGCTTTGCGTCGAATCGGTAGGTTTCGTCATTTGGGCGTCGCCGAACGCCGTCGGGTTCGTCATCTTCTCCACGTCCGGTAAAGCCTAGTGGTGGCGTCGCCATTGTCGTCGGGCGAACCATGGGCCGTCCGATCTGTAGCGGAAGGTTGAGGATCTGCCACGTTGCGAGCAATCGGGGCCATCCGATTCGTTTTCCTCGGGCCAGATTGAACCGCGCGAGGTGCCAGCCAGATTGCGCCGCGTGTCGCGCAGAGAGCGGCGGCGTGGCCGAGTTCACCGTGGTGGCGGCGGGCGTGGACCAGCACATACGCCGCCGGGCACGCGGTCGCTGCTGATTAGTCAGGTCAGCGCCGGCGTCATGATGACGTCACGCTTGCGCAATAATCTATTTTCGATTTAAAAATAAATCTGTTAATTCTGAATTTCTGATTTTCTGATTTCAGTATTTATTTCAAACTTCAAAAGGCTATATCTTTTGCATCATAACTCGGATTTGAGTGATTCAAATTTCTAAAAAATTTTAAAATTGAGATCTATTTAATGGTGAATTTTATTTGATTTTTGGAGTTCAATTGCTCTCTGTTTTGGCATTTATTTGCTTTTCTTCTTGATGCAGCGTGAGGCGTTGAATTGTGCGACGCTTCGGAGGAAGATCAAGCAACTCAAGAGCAAGCTTCAGATCAAGATCAGGATCTATTCCAAGGCAAGTTGTGCTTTGATCATATTGAACCCATGTTTATAAAATTGCTATATTGTTTTACCCTATTGCATACTATTTCAAGTATACAATTGTTTCAAATTAAATTGGGCTTAGCTAATATACCAGATTGATCTATACCCTACCTTGTCATTGTATGCCATGATCCATTGTCACCCTAGATTGGTTTAATATAGTTGGTTAGTAATTATAATCAACATGGGATAGTTAGTCCGTATTAGTTGCTTAGCCATGCCACGTCGTCACATGTGTCAGAATCATTGATAATTAATCTTGATTAATGGAATATAGAACAATGTTATGAACTTGTGTGTCATGTGGGATCACACGATGAGATTGAGTTGTTGTGACGAGTCATGTCACGCAACGATGTTGAATTGTTGATGGCACGTGGTGCTTGGTAACCAACTGGGTGATAATAACTTGGATTGGGGCAAGTGACAAGGGGCGAGTATGCCAAGGTGGGCCCAATGGGCAGAGGGTATGTGGATGTCTTGCCCTGATCACTCTAAGGACTTAACCTTGCAAGCCTTTGACTGAGTCAATCATGCAACCACATATGCAGTATGGGCCACCCTAGGTGATTAATTTGCAATGTCTTAACTTTGGTACTATCTTGGTCGGTGTGAGTTCCCAAGTTATGGTGTAATTCACATGGCGCAAGAGGGGGCCCTGGTTGTGGTTTCGGACCCACGGTGTTGAAACCTTAGCGGGTAGTACCGGATTAAGCCAGAGCATTGTAAAGGCTTTGTCATGATCTCTTCGCCGACACACCAAAGGAAGTGTGTTAATTGCATGGCACCAAGAGACGATCATGTCACGTGGGTAAAGTGCATAACCTCTGCAGAGTGTGAAACTATTCGGATAGCCGTGCTCGCGGTATTGAGAAATGCTCGGGAATTACAGTTAAGGGTTAGCTTAATTAATTGGACAACGTGGTTGGGATGGCGGAATGCCATGTGAAAGATGGAATTTGACTTAGGATTGGAAACTTGGTTTACTTGAGAAATATTGAATTTATTTACTATTGTTATTTGTTTTACCTTCTTTACAATCTATTTATTATATTTGTTCATAAATGTTGTTTATTGCAAAATAGCCATGATAGCCTATCCATTGGAATAAGCCTTACATATAGATACATAGAATTGCATTCTGTGCACAACTTGTTGAGTGCTTTAAGTACTCACCCTTGCCAAACAACAATAATCAACAGTTGAGGAATCTACACCTGTGTTGGAAGATGAAGTCCGGGAAGACCACGAGTCACTAGGGTTAGAGCCTTGTCGGTTACTGTGGTGAGTGATGAGCTATCTACGTTTCTATTTTTCATTTGCTTAATTATTAGTTTATATTCTCAGTCTTGCCCTGCGTGGCTTAATAATGTAAGTTGGTCATAAGATCATACATTTAGCTATATCAATAAATGAATTATTATTCTATTATCGTTGTGTATGATGGGATATGTACCAATGTTAAGCTGTGTGCACTAGCGTTGATCCTGGGACTAGTGCGGCAAACACAATGGGTCCGAATCAGTGTATTCGGGTCCTTACAGAGGTGGTATCAGAGCCATACTGACTGTAGGCCTTGACCCTAGATAGTCTGGTCGTCTCTATAGGAACTTCAAAATTATTTTCTAAAGAAAAGAATTAACTTGGAAGAATAATATGTTCTTGACTTATCTTATTCTTCTATTCCTTTCCTAAATCAAAATTTCTCTCTTTTCCCTATTTGAATTTCTTTCTCTCTCCTTTCTTTGGATCGAGTTAAAAACCTTATCTGAGTTGTCTTGGTAGTTGACGTGCCACATCATAGAAGAAAGCATCAAGTGTTCGCTGTCAACCCTGAAGATCAAGAAGGAGGGAATCATCGAGCTCAAAGAAGGAGTAGATCGATGAAGTATTCCAGAAGTTAGATGACCAATGCTTCGAGTAGCCAGTTGAGACTCATGTGTGGGAGTCGCGTCTGCTTAAGATAGAAATGTTACCTTTGTAGGCGGTAGTTTTGTGTGTATAGGTTGAATTGGTTCTTCCTTGATTGCTGAGTGTAAAGTATGTGTTGCAGAGCTTTTAGGCTTATATAAGCAACCATACCAAGTTATTAATATTGATTGCTTTAGTTATTGGGTTAAACCTATCTCCCCTGCTTTAGGATCCCTGCTTCTTACCTATGCTATTCCCCTCTCCCCTAACCAAGTGAAGCAATCAAGCAGATGGATCAGACTTGAGGAAACTACAGAATCAGTAGAAGTGAAAATCAATCCAGTAAGAACCTCAATAATGGATTAGTTCTTCAACCGTCAGTACAGATGGATATGCAGAGTTTCAGAGAGTTTTTGACTGCTCAGACTCAGTTGATGCATGCAATGATGAAGCAGATGCAGAATATGACTAACCAAGCCAATGTCAACAAAGTGTTCCAAGCCGCTACCAATGATTTCCGTCCCTACTCAAGGTTATCAGAATTCATAAGGACTCGTCCGCCGGTGTTTTCAGGAAATGTATTACCATCGAAAGCAGATGATTGGCTCAAGACCATTGAGAGGAAGCTGCTCATTGCTCAGTGTGAAGGCGATGAGAAAGTCCTGTATGCTTCTTATCAGTTACAAGGAATCGCTGCTGAATGGTGGAAGAAATATTGTGCTGTTCATGAAGCCCCGCAGAATATCACTTGGAATGAATTTGTGGTTGCTTTTCGTAATCTCTTTGCGTCACCTAGAGACAGTATGGTCACAGTAAATACGGAGCAGAATGCTATTCTTGCACCTTGTTCAACATCTAAGAGTTGCTCTCTGAAGTGCTGTCAACCAAACAAATCAGAAGATCGTGCGTGCATTCGCTGTGGAGAGCTAGGACATACCGCTGACGAGCATGCGATTAATTGCTCCAGCTGTGAAGGAAGTCATTCTCTGGGAGAATGTCCTATGAGTGACATCACTTGTTACCTTTGTGAAGGCCGAGATCATGGTCCAGCTCAATGTCCTCTGGATCCAATAGTTCTGCTTGTAATTGACATCGACAAAAGAATCTTCGAGCCATAGTTGCTCAAGAGTCGTCAAGAAGAGGCGGAACGTCAGTTGCAAAAGAGATGCCGCTCGAAGAGCTAAGGACACAATACCTTAATCCTGTTGGCCCTCATCAAGAAAGAAGTAATTGGCAATCACCAACAACATGTGTCTTGTGTGATGAAGAAGGCCATTGGTCTAGAAAATGCCCTACGAAGCAACCAGTCATGACGCCACCAGAAGACAATAATGTGCATGTAGCTGCACCCAGCAAGGCACAACAGCGAAAACGTTTGTGCTACTACTGTCATGAGGAAGGCCATTTTGTTAAGAAATGCCCGTGAAAGAATCTAGAGTCTCCTACAGACGCGGTCCTTCCGGAAGTTACCTCTGTCAAGTTCATAACGCCAAACGAGAGCAATAAGGTTGCAAGAGAGGTTTGTGCAAAGAATCAATTGAAGAAGAGGCGTCTGAATAAAGACACTGCCCTGGTCGATGAATGCTCAGGGAAGATAGGTGGCCCTAAGCTTTGCTACACCTGTAACAAACCCGGGCACTTTGCCAATAATTGCCCTCAGAAGAAAGTAAAAACGCCAGTTCAAGTCAATCTCAGTTCTGTTCCAGTCAAAACTTCAGCGCCAACGACAATCGAGGAAGTTTAGATCAATTATTCTACCCTATGCAAGTGTCATATCCTCGTTTGTAAAGGAAAGAGGACTAGTGACGAATTCCATGTAAGGATTTCCTTGCTTAAAGAAATAAAGTAAAGATGGTTGAGATGTTGGAATGTGAAGTGTAGGGATAAAAGCATTAATGATAAAGGATGTTTTTGAGTATTCACCTATGTTGATCAGTTCAGTGGTGTTTGTAAAGATTGTCAGCTCAAGGAATTATCATGGTCAGAAAGTATACTATTGCCTGATCTAAACTAGAATGTGATGGAGTTAAGTTGGAGAAAAGTCTCTAGCGAGCGATATTGGATATCAGACCCGCGATGCTACTCCTGAAATGAATTGGTCGTCGGACATAAAGGCATCTGGAGTTTGGTTAAAGAATTGTGTCAGCTAAAAGCCCTGAAAGCGGGAAAAAGGAATTTCAAATGACTACAGTTCGTGTTGGTCAGCGGAAGGTCAATAGTGTGGAAGTGTCAGCTTTGAAGAGGTATCAGTTGTTAGAGAGTATCAAGATGTGTTTCGAAGAATCCCACGGTCGAGAGATCAAGTGTGTGATGGAGTTAGTCCACAGTACAACGCCAAAAGTAAAGAGATCTCATCGAATGCCTATTGATGAGCTAGTTGAGATGAAGAAGCAGACCGAAGAGTTGCTAGAAAGGTGGTTCGCTACAACCAATTTGTCACCATAGGGAGCACCTGTTTAAAAATGGGAGCTCAGGAATGTGTATCGACCGTCGAGAGTTTAATGAGGTGATGATCAAAGGGTAAGTATTATTTGCCCGGGATCGTAATTTGTTTGATCAGTCAAAAAGGTGGAGTGTTCTCAAGGATAGATCTTGATCAAGTTATCATCGATTAAGAAGTGCGATGCGAGAGAATGTTCTTAGGTCGAGTTTTCTACGCATTATGGACGATGTGAGTTTACGATGTATGCGCTAGAATGATCAATGCCATTCTGAATTTATGGACATGACGAATGGAGTTCCATGGGAAATTGGTCAAGCTGTTATGGTGTATAGGTGGGATGTTTTTGTTTACTTCAAGTCAAAAGGAAAGTAGGCGGAACAAGTTGGGATTGGTTTTGGAAAGGTTGCTAGACCAATGGTTGTATGCTAAGTTTAGCAAATGTGACTTTTGGAAGGAGAAAGTTGAATTTCTTGCCATGAGATGACTGCTAAAGGAGTTACCGTGGATCCAACATAGCGATGTTACGTTAGAACAACGAGACCGCTTAGGCGATGGGAGAAGAAGTTTGCATGGGCCTTGCGGATGCGTAAAGAGTTTTCGTGATTGAGAAGCGTTTGGCGATAGCTTTGTCTTAGTGTTGCGGATGTGTAGCGTAGTTTTGATATATACTATGATGCCTCAAGACAAAATCTTGGATGTGTGCGTCAGGACAGTTGAGGCCACATGAAGAGAACTATACTACGCATGAATTGGAAATTGCTACCGTAGTGCATGCTTTGAAGTCATTGCGTCATTATATTATTGGGGATAGGTACAGACCATAAGAGTTCGAAGTGCAGACCTGAATATGGAACGAAAAGGATGGTTGGAGTGATTAAGTATTATAAGGCTGGGATCTATTACCATCCTGGTAAGGCTAATGTGGTATCCGATATCTTAAGTCGTAAAGGCCATAGTACCAATACACCAATATCAAGTGATCAATAGAAATTGTGCAAAGAGTTTCAAAAGTTGAAATTAGAAGTGGTTTCACAAGGATTTATAGCTGCTTTGAAAGCTAAGCCAATGCTTGAAAATCAGATCGAAGTGGGTCAGAAGGATGAAGGCTTAGCTGAGGATTTTACCATGGATAACCAAGGAACCACACAGTTTAAAGGTCAAAGCTATGTATTGAATAAGAAAGAGATTAAACAGTTGATTTTGGAAGAAGCTCATGATTCGAGTATTCAATTCAATCCAGGAAGTGCCAAGATGTACCAGGATTTGAAAGAGAGATTTTGGTGGCCTAACATGAAGCGTGAAGTAGCTGAGCATGTTGCTTTATGCGACGTATGTCAGAGAGTAAAAGCCATGCATCAAAGACCCGCTGGTTTGTTGCAGCCCTTGAAAATTCCGGAATGGAAGTGGGAAGAAATCGGAATGGATTTTATCACCGGTTACCTAAGACTCAAAGAGGTTACGATTCCATTTGGGTTATTGTGGATCGTCTAACCAAGGTCGCCCATTTTATCCCAGTAAAGACCACTTACTCAGGAGATCGTTTAGCAGAGTTGTACATGTCAAGGATTGTATGCTTGCATGGAGTGCCCAAGAAGATTGTGTCAGACAGAGGTACCCAATTCACATCAAGGTTTTGGAACAAGTTGCACGAAGCCATGGGAACTCGTCTGAATTTTAGTACAGCATATCACCCGCAGACAGATGGTCAGACTGAAAGAGTAAATCAGATTTTAGAGGATATGTTGAGAGCTTGTGCTTTAGCTTACACTACGACGTGGGATAAGTGTTTGCCATATGCAGAATTCAGTTACAATAATAGTTATCAAGCTAGCCTACGGATGTCACCGTTCGAGGCATTGTATGGACGTACTTGCCGTACTCCGTTGAATTGGAACGAAACAGGAGAATGTTTGGTGTTTGGGCCAGATATTCTCGAAGAGGCAGAAAGTCAAGTTGCAATGATCAGAGAAAGGTTGAAGATAGCACAGTCAAGACAGAAAAGCTACGCAGATAACCGTCGCCGAGATTTGAGTTTTGAACCAGAAGATTATGTGTATCTTAGAGTTACCCCTCTTAAGGGCGTTAAAAGATTTCACGTTAAAGGGAAGCTCGCGCCAAGATATGTGGGTCCGTTCAAGATTTTGAGTCGTCGAGGAGAGGTAGCGTATCAGTTAGAGTTGCCTCAGTCTTTGGCAGGAGTGCATGATGTATTCCATGTGTCGCGACTTAAGAAGTGTCTCGAGTGCCAGAGCAAACCCGTTGGATGCAATAGAGTTGCAAGAAGATTTGACTTACAAAGAGCAACCCGTCGAATTTTGGATGTTGTGGGCGCAAGACCGAGAAACAAGTCTATTCGCTTTGCGAGTTCGATGGAGCAATCATTAGAAAGTGAAGCCACTTGGGAGCGAGAAGAAGATTTGAAGTCGAATTCCGAACCTATTCTCTAGTTAGCCACGAATCTCGGGTCGAGATTACATTAGGGGAGGTTTGTAACATCCCAAAAATTTTGGCTTAACTAAGTTTTTATTGCTTAAATGTGCATTTGTGATTTTCTGGAATTTATTTGGATTTTTCTGGATTTATTTGAATTAAATTTGAAATCAAGTTTATTGCCTTTTATTCAAATCTATTTAAATCTGTGCAAAGTCAAAATAAAGTTTAGCCAAAAATATTTTATTTGAGTCCAGAATGTCTCAAAGTATTTTTGAGATTTTTCTTGGATTTTTCCCAATAGTTTTATTGATTAAAATAAATAAAATGAATTTCTGAAATTATTTTAAATGGAAAAACCTTTTAAAATCTGCATGAACAATAGTGGGCTTGGCCCATTTTCTGTGCGTGGTGGGCCTTGATCGCGTGGCCGTTTGGCCCGAGTCCTTGAGGGGTGGTTGATGGCCATTGGTTCGGCATCGTGCTGTCCACATTGTGCCGCGTGGCCGAGAGCATCTGGCCGTAGGATCGTGATCGTGTGGTCCAAAGTGGTCATGCCCCTCGTAACCCTAGTTGATCGTGGCCGTCAATCGGACACGTGGACGGTTGAGAGGAGTTCGTCTCCGTTGTGTCGCCGGAATCCGAGTTCTTCACGAGTTCGCCGCCGTGCCGACTTAGGTCGTCGTTTGCACGTCCGTGAGAACTATATAAGCTGCTACCCGAAGGCCGTAGACTCGTCGTCGTCTGCCGCATCTTTTCTCTAAAGCGCCGTAGCCGGTGGAGCCCAGTAGCAACCGCTAGACCTCGCCGCTTGATTCGTCGGTGCGCGCCCGCGAGTTCGGCCAGAGCGTCGCCGTCGAGCCATTCTCCGCCGCGTTGGTTCCGGATCTGGGTTCACCGAGAAGCTTTGCGTCGAATCGGTAAGGTTTCGTCGCTGGAACGTCGCCGGAACGCCGTCGGGTTCGTCATCTTCTCCACGTCCGGTAAAGCCTAGTGGCGGCGTCGCCATTGTCGTCGGGCGAACCATGGGCCGTCCGATCTGTAGCGGAAGGTTGAGGATCTACCACGTTGCGAGCAATCGGGGCCATCCGATTCGTTTTCCTCGGGCCAGATTGAACCGCGCGGTAGCGGCCAGATTGCGCGCCGCGTGTCGAGCGCGAGCAGCCGTGAGCCGAGTTCACCGTGAGCTGGCGCGGGCCGTGGACCCAGCCCATACGCCCGGGGCACGTGTCGCTGCCTGATTGGTCTGGGTCAGCGCCGGCGTCATGATGACGTCACGCTTGCGCAATAATCTGTTTTTGATTTAAAAATAAATCTGTTAATTCTGAATTTCTGATTTTCTGATTTCAGTATTTATTTCAAACTTCAAAAGGCTATATCTTTTGCATCGTAACTCGGATTTGAGTGATTCAAATTTCTAAAAATTTGTAAAATTGAGATCTATTTAATGGTGAATTTTATTTGATTTTCGGAGTTCAATTTCTCTCTGTTTTGGCATTTATTTGCTTTTCTTCTCCAGTACGCGTAGACGTTGAATTGTGCGACGCTTCGGAGGAAGATAAACAACTCAAGAGCAAGCTTCAGATCAAGATCAGGACCTATTCCAAGGCAAGTTGTGCTTTGATCATATTGAACCCATGTTTATAAAATTGCTATATTGTTTTACCCTATTGCATACTATTTCAAGTATACAATTGTTTCAAATTAAATTGGGCTTAGCTAATATACCAGATTGATCTATACCCTACCTTGTCATTGTATGCCATGATACATTGTCACCCTAGATTGGTTTAATATAGTTGGTTAGTAATTATAATCAACATGGGATGGTTAGTCCGTATTAGTTGCTTAGCCATGCCACGTCGTCACATGTGTCAGAATCATTGATAATTAATCTTGATTAATGGAATATGGAACAATGTTATGAACTTGTGTGTCATGTGGGATCGCACGATGAGATTGAGTTGTTGTGACGAGTCATGTCACGCAACGATGTTGAATTGTTGATGGCACGTGGTGCTTGGTAACCAACTGGGTGATAATAACTTGGATTGGGGCAAATGACAAGGGGCGAGAATGCCAAAGTAGGCCCAATGGGCAGAGGGTAGGTGGATGTCTTGCCCTGATCACTCTAAGGACTTAACCTTGCAAGCCTTTGACCTGAGTCAATCATGCAACCACATGTCTCGTATAGGCCAGCCTAGCTGATTAATTTGCAATGTCTTAACTTTGGTACTATCTTGGTCGGTGTGAGTTCCCGAGTTATGGTGTAATTCACATGGCGCAAGAGGGGGGCCCTGGTTGTGGTTTTCAGACCCACCAGTGTTGAAACCTTAGCGGGTAATACCGGATTAAGCCATAGCATTGTAAAGGCTTTGTCATGATCTCTTCGCCGACACACCAAAGGAAGTGTGTTAATTGTATGGCATCAAGAGACGATCATGTCACGTGGGTAAAGTGCATAACCTCTGCAGAGTGTGAAACTATTCGGATAGCCGTGCTCGCGGTATTGAGAAATGCTCGGGAACTACAGTTAAGGGTTAGCTTAATTAATTGGACAACGTGGTTGGGATGGCGGAATGCCATGTGAAAGATGGAATTTGACTTAGGATTGGAAACTTGGTTTACTTGAGAAATCTTGAATTTATTTACTATTGTTATTTGTTTTACCTTCTTTACAATCTATTTATTATATTTGTTCATAAATGCTGTTTATTGCAAAATAGCCATGATAGCATATCCATTGGAATAAGCCTTACATATAGATACATAGAATTGTATTCTGCGCACAACTTGTTGAGTTGTTTTAAGTACTCACCCTTGCCAAACAACAATAATCAACAGTTGAGGAATCTACACCTGTGTTGGAAGATGAAGTCCAGGAAGACACGAGTCACTAGGGTCCGAGCCTTGTCGGTTGCCTGTGGTGAACTGATGAGCTATCTACGTTTCTATTTTTCCACTGCTTAATTATTAGTTTATATTCTCAGTCTTGCCCTGCGTGGCTTAATAATGTAAGTTGGTCATAAGATCATACATTTAGCTATATCAATAAATGAATTATTATTCTATTATCGTTGTGTATGATGGGATATGTACCAATGTTAAGCTGTGTGCACTAGCGTTGATCCTGGGACTAGTGCGGCAAACACAGTGGGTCCGAATCAGTGTATTCGAGTCCTTACAATATGCTGCAAATATTTGAGTGCCATCTTTTCCA
The DNA here is from genome assembly GCA_036346275.1 of Otatea glauca. NCBI lineage: Eukaryota > Viridiplantae > Streptophyta > Magnoliopsida > Poales > Poaceae > Otatea > Otatea glauca. The sequence continues at coordinate 23,973,316 of CM070733.1, read as the reverse complement.
GATATATATGTAACACCCTGGCCCAAATTAGCTCAAAGTCCAGCCTACCGTAGGGCAGACCTAGCATGCATAGTACCCCACTTACAATTTCGTTCTCGTTTCGTGTAAAAGGGTTAACTCAGAGGTGCTATGTTTGAACCCAACAGGCATTATATACTACTACAACTCACTTTGTGCAAGCAATGTGGGACTAACCGACCACCACTACACATGGACCACACGGGCCTTCACATTAACAGATCGGGTTATTACAATATGTCACATTATGTGTAGAGCCATTCTTGTAGAACCGTTGTGATGTGTAGTCATCACAATGTCTCTTTTCTCAGACGGTTCGAAAACCGTTAGTGATGTGTCCTTACATCACTGATAGTTTGATACAGATGATTCATAAAACCGTCTGTAATAAGATTTGTGACGAGGATTGGTGCAGTAGTGCTCATTACTGCGTCTGCACGCACGGATGCATGTGTGTGCGTCGGCCTGCCGGCAATCATTAGTCGTAACCATATATTGGTGCACGCACGGATGCATGTGTGTGCGTCGGCCTGCCGGCAATCATTAGTCGTAACCATATATTGGAGCTACGTCTACGTACAAACTAGTTAAAATATCGCTCGTTGCTGTGGACAGTTTGTTAATCTTAATAGAGAGAGAAAATATTTTTAAAGAAATAAATTTTTTTTAATATAGATATTTTTTAAATATTTATGTAAAAAAGTCTTAGAAAATAATCCTTTTAAAAAAATATTAGAAAAATTGATTTTTTTTTAAAAAAATATTTTTTGAAAGTCTTAAAAATTTAACAAAGGGAGGAAATCTTTTTTAAGAAATAAAAATGGAAACTTATAGTAGCTTAGGCATTCTCTCATAACCCTTCTCAAAAAATTTTAAAAATAAAATTAATTTGATGGCTCTAGAAAGCCGAAAATAGCGAAATTTAAACACATTAGTAGCATTGTCAGAATTTTTAAAAAACGTACAACTTTGACCATGATCTGACATTCTTATGGTAGCTTAGGCATGCTCTAAGAACCCTTCTAAAAAAGTTTTAAAAAATTCCAACATGATTTGGTAGCTCAATTAAACCAGTGCATGTCCTTTAAATGTATTAGTACCATTATCGGAATTTTTAAAAATCGCAAAAGTTTGATCATGATCCTATTTTTTATAGTACCTTAGGCATACTCTCAGGATCCTTCTCACAAATTTTGAAAAATTGAAAAATTTAGTAGCTCAATTAAATCAGTGAAGTTGCTCTAAATGCATTAGTAGCATTGTAAGAATTTTGATAAATCAGAAAAGTTTGATGGCATTCTCTTAGGACCCTTCTCAAAAATTTTCAAGAATTCTAAATTTTAGTAACTCAATTAAATCAGTGAAGTTGCTCTAAATGCATTAGTAGCATTGTTAGAATTTTTAAAAATCATACATGTTCGATCATGATCTGATTTTTTTATGGTAGGTTAGGCATGCTCTGAGAACCATTCTCAAAAAGTTTCAAAAATTTAAAACACGATGTAATAGCCCAATTAAATAAGTAAATTGGATGATTGTTTTTTTAAAGAAATTCGCTTTTAACGGGATTTAAACATGAGACCTCAGGCACGCGCGGCAAAGCATCTGCCATCAGAGCTAAGAGCTGCTTGTGAAATATGATGTCTAATAAATATATGAGCGTATGTAGCAATTCACTGTAGAAAAAGCCCAACATGGCTGGGAGGCGAATAGCACACCGTACATCTCCGAAAATATAGATATATAGATTTGACGAGCAATGTTTATGAGCTGAGAAATGGACCAGAACTATCTTCACTACTTGATGGGTGTGTGCTGGGAGGGTTTTTCAAATTTTCTTTTTTTTTCTGTTTGTCCCACGGTAAATACGAAACATGGTCAATACCAAAACTAGCAAAAAAAATGTAACCTACTAGTAATAACTAGTCAAGTGCCCGTGTATTGCTACGAAAATTCTCAAACAAGAAAAGTTTTTCAAAACAACAGCCAAGTTGGTTGATGAGATAGACATGTATGAAGCGAACTTGTTAGCTACTTAAGAGTGCTTCAAATTATCAGTTAATCATTCATGCTAGTATAATTTTAAAAAGCCTCAACATGATACTACAACGGCAACTTTAAAGAATTTTGTTTTTTTTCTTTTTTTCCTCCCCCTTTTTTGTCTCAAGTGCAGTCTTTTGCACCTTGTAACTTTAAACTTTGTTTTCTATTCTCATAATTTAATCACAGCTTTAGCTGTCTTAAAAATGAGAGAAGGAGCCATGGCCATGGCCTCCTTCCATATCATTTCTTGCGCCCCCTTGAATCTTTTGTATTGCTTCTTTTATCTCTTTCTCCTATGTGTGTATGAGCCTTCCTCTCCCTGTCTCTTCCTGTGTCTCTTCGTATGTCCTCTATGATGGAGATGAAGGTGGCCTTTTATAGGTGGAGGAGAGGGCAGCTAGGCGTGTGAGTGCTCAGCCTCTATGTTACGGTGTATTGTGATCTTCGGGATTGGCACGTGATTTGATTATGCAATTCTTGCCTTTTAATCTCTGTATTTCCATCCGAATGAGATACAATGAAATAGGATTTTCATGTTATGGGATATGGTGAGTATGTCATTCTATTCGAGCAGGATATGATGAGAAAACTCTTTCATTTATAAGAGATATAAATAAAATCCTTCCATTTTAAGGAGATGTGATCAGTAATATTTTCATAAAATAAAGAGAATCTGGATCGGGTGGGGGCGGGCTGAGCGAACAGAAGGAAAGGCTGGGCGAGAATCTGAGCGTACAGAAGGAAGGGGGGTGGAGACGGGCTGAGCGAATAGAACAAAAGAGAGGATATGGAGAACGGACCGTTATCATCAAATAGTAATTAGAAATAGTAAAGATACCGTTGAATAGTTTAACTGGTTCGTTTCTATAGGAAGAATAAACAAACCTTTGTTTCTCGCATGTTTCATTAATGCTTGTATCGTACATCGGGAAGTAGCGAAGCAACCTAGATGTTGCATTACGGCTAGAGGAAGCAATGAAGGTCTTTTTTTGTCTATTGCGTAGATATGCTTTAGAGACAATCATAGAAATGATTATATTTTTTTTATATTTATGATTTATTATCTTATTTTTTGAATAATATCATTATTATTTATTAGTAAGTATATGACTTGTTTGTGAAACTATATATGATTTTATGATTATTATTCAAAAGTGATCCCTAGTCGATAATCATATAAACACACATATGAATATATCATGTTTTATGGGTCATGAAAATAGAGATATCAAACCAATAATATGGACATATGTTAGAGAACATCAAGTTGGATCGACTCACTTTGAGACACTACGAGAACATTATAATCTTACTTGTCATTAGTTGGTCTCATATACAAATGTGTATACTATATCCTTAGACTTGAGGTTGACGCATATACTCGAGATGTGTAATGACTTACTTAGGGGTTGCTAAACGCTACTCCTTAACTGGGTAGTTACAAAGGTAGCTTTTGGATTTGTCGTGAAGCATGCTATGAGGCATAGCCGATCAAGATAGGATTTGCCTCTCCATACAACGGGAGAGATATCTCTAGACATCTCGAGTAGTCAGATTCTGAAAATGCATGGCCATGCTACTCACTGTTAAAGAGTTAATCGTAGTCAGAGATTTCAAGTCACGTAATCGAGAAAGAGTAGTCAAGCTATCTAAATAAGGGTGGCACATTCTCGCTTTGAGTTTGACTGACATCGTGAGGCAAAGGGAAATGCATATAACTAAGTATTGTTAAGATTCATTCGCTCGATGTGATCTTTACATATACTCAGGAGTTAGTACGTCTTTCTAGAGACCGCTACCATTTAATGGTCGAGTAAGAGTACTCAAGTCATGTTCAAGTATATATGAACCTAAAATGTTACATGCTTAAAGGGTTGGGACTTAATTCAGATGGTGATCTGAATTTTGATAGGCTTCGAGTACCTGATAGGCTTCGAGTTCCTGATAGGCTTCGAGTCCCTTATGGTCTCTAATGTAGAGACCCATTGTGGGTCATCTATATAAAGGGAGGCGATGGTGGCATTATGGTTGAGAGACACTATAGAAATTTGGAATTCTCGAAACCCTAACCGTCATACTTCCTTCGCTCAAAACCATGCATTGGGCATTAGCACTCCAGCGTATGGTGTTCCTGCCCCATACGTGTGGATACCTTGGAGGTGTTGCTGTGTAAGGCCCCCATTTTTGATAATAAATACCAAAAATGGATACCATGTGCATACAGTACTAGTCCCATGATCAATAGCTAGTACGCACAAATACAAATTGATATCACAGTCATACACAAACTTTATTACAGTGAGTAAGATTACATATTATTTTACAATACCAAAAGTAAAGCTGCGATGGAGACAACTTCTTGTAGTATGCCTTTTTAACCCATTGTTCCACAGCAAGCGACAAGGAAAAATCCTTAGATAAATTCATCGTTAATTTCCCCGTATCCTGCATCAACGTACGAATCATCGGGGAAATCTGATTCTTCACCTAAAAACATCAACATGGGCAAGTTGAGTACTTACGTACTCGCAAGACTTATGCAAATCCTAAAATACATACAGGTGATTCCAACGGAAGGTTATTAAGGTTAAATTTTGCATAAAGCCAGTTTGAATGGTAAATACAGAATAATAGATTGCGAAACAGAAATTTAGTAAAAGCAATTTAATACTGAAAGTGATAGAATGTAAGCGTAAATAAATCATAAAAGCTTGAGTATAATGACCATATTCAAAACCAATTTCCACCGACACACAATGAAAATTTCTAACACATGGTAGAAACCATATTTTATGAAAATAAGCAAAACTGCTAACTATGTGATGACTTTACAAGTGTCCATGATCATGACGCGCTAATCGATTAGTTTTACACTCTGCGGTATCTGACTTTCCCACAAGACATGGTGACTCTTTGAGCAATCGATATTTGCACACTTCCTTTGGTGTGCCGCAGAGAGTCATGTTATAATTGTTACAGTGTTTAATCCTAACTTTGCACCAGCACGGTGACGATAAACTCATTCTGTGGCGTAAGAACTCAGAGCATAGAAATGATGGAACTACCCACAGTATGGCGTACACCGTTATATTGGTAGACGTTTAATCCATGATCACCTCGGTGTGGACGTCCCGTCGAGCAATTCATTAAGAAACAACTCGTACTACTCCGGCCTTCCAAGTGCAAAGCTAGTTTTAAACAACTTAATAAGTTAGAGCTGGCCCATACCAGCACTTGTGGTTTTATGATTATTCTTGGCCTGAAAACAACCCATAGTTCGGTCCTTAACTCGACACGGGCAATAATCTCCACCCTACACTACGTGCAAGACATGCACAACCGGCTATTGCCAATAATTGCCCGAATCTAAACCATAGTTTTATTTTCATTTTCCAACCAAAATACCAACCACAAAGACGGTCATACTCATTTAAATGTCGTAACCAAAGTCTTTAATCATGTCACAGTTTTACGTTCATTTAAACTTGGCTAAGCATGTCACTAAATGTGAGTAACCCAGATTGACATTAAATATTGTCTAAGCTATGCTAGGGTTTTCAAGGTTCACAAATTTCTACTTATCAAGGAAGTTCCATAATTCTACTGGTACAACTACCATTACCCGAAAGATCGTCGAATGTACCGGATTCGTCGAGTTCACACGTTGTACGGCAACATATAACAAATACCAAATTTCAATAAGGCCAAAAAGAAATCAGATGGAAATATTCAAATATAATAACTTCACAAATTCAGAAATGGTTGCAAGCATTATTTGTTCTCATTTGCAATTTAAATATTTAATCTATTTAAACCATTATTGCATTATTTACTACCCATTTAATAACTTAATTTTTTCTTATAACAAACCCTAAATATTTTTATAGATTCTGGTTTCTGATGTTACAAGGATTCTAACAAAATTTATTTTACTAAATTTGAAGGTCATTTGCAAAATTTTCATGTATGACATATTTTACTAAATATTTTTATAGAGGCTGACCACCCGGGCCCAGATGGCAGTGACGCAACACGTAGCCGGTGCGGCGGTGACGACTCGAGCCAGCAGCGGTGACCAGGCGGGCGCGGCAAGGAGAGCTCGCCGGCAGCGATCTGGTGCCGGAGCGGCGGAATGGATTCCGCTCCGAGCATCAGCGCACTCGCGCGAACTCAGGGACGGTTGCGCGACGGTCTGAGGTGGCTGGGAAGGGGGCTTCCACCGGCGGGTTGCGGCGGTGGCTTTGGCGGAGCTCGTCGACGGTGGAGGAGGCCCTCCGGGGTGGAATGGGTTCCACCCTGAGGTTCAGGGCACCCGTGCGCACACGTTGGTGGTGGCGCGGTGGCACGAGGGCTCTGCGCACGCCACCGCGTCGGCGGCGGCGGCCATGGCGGCGGCGGCGACGCAAAACTAGAGCCAGCCGAGCCTCGCTTGGACCAGTTGAGCATCTGCGCGACTCAAGGAACAAATTCCATCAAGCGCTTTGAAAGATGAGAGAAGGAGAAGAGCTCTCACCTAAGCGCGGCGGCGGAAGGAAAACACTGCGGGAAGCTCGCGGGAAGAAAGAACTTCAAACAAGATTGGGATGAACTCACGGAGGCCCTAAGAAGCTTTGGGTGAAGTGGTTCGGGGCGAAATGGTTCGGGGTGGAAGAATTGACGTTTTCTTCTCTCTGCGGTTTTTACCAGAATTGGGGAAGATGACCAAAGCAACGGCGGAATAGTTGCACAGGGCGGTGGCTAGGTCGGCTGCGATGAGAGGGCGCCTTTATATGGGCTTCAAGGCGGTTGGGAGAGAGGCGTGCTCGAAGAACCAAGGCAGCTCGTCTCTGCGGGGAGAGAGCGAGGAGAGGGGAAGAAGAAGGCGCGGTGGTCGCCGACGCGTGGGGCGGTGGCGGCGAGTGCCGACAGTTTGTCTCAGCGACAGACCGGGCCCACACGGCAGTGAGAGCAAGAAAAGAAGTCGGGTGAAGTCTCTGGACAGGACGGGATGTTCACAGCGTTTTCGACGGTCAAACCGACACGAAATTTTATAAAAATTTTACCATAGGTCTGAAACACAATTATAAGACTCCTGTAAACGTTTCACCATTTTATGATGCATGTAGATTTTTAGAAAATTTTGACAACACAGCTGTCGTTGTTCTGCTCTTTCGGTTTTTCCTTCACTTTATGACTGAAATAAAGTTAATATTTTACAAAACTTTTTATGATAGTCTGAAATATAAAATGAATTATTTAATTCTTGATAATTCTGACATTACTATTTTCCACTTTATTTGTTCACTATTTTTGAATTTTTAAAATTATAAAATGAATTATTTAATTCTTGATATTTTTACTGGAGGTTTAAACTGTGTTGATGTCGGCAAGGTAAAAAGTTTGGGTTAGGATAACTTCATAAGATTTTTACCAAATTCTTTTACCATTTTTACCCTGATTTCCTTGCACATGATTTGCTTTAATTAAATATTATTTTAATTATCCCACTCTTCCACCTTCTTAAACAAATTTGTGGAGAGCACTCATTTTTATTGTGACTTTGGTAAATTTTTGTTAACTTGGCATTTTTACTTTTTACCTTTTTCCATTTATTATATTCTTTGTTTCACTTTCTTGTATTAAGAAAAAGCCAAAAGAATATTCAATAAAACCAGAAAATTCAGAAATTTCAGAAATAATACACAAAAGATTTTTAATTAATTTTTCTTTATTGTATAATTTTTTAGGCTGTTACAAATCTACCCCCTTACAAAAATCTCGTCCCCGAGATTTGGAGATGACTAAAAGAAATCGGGGAACTCTTGTCGAAGATGATCTTCTCTTTCCCAGGTGGCTTCGTCTTCGGTATGATTGCTCCATTGAATTTTTAACATTTTGTTGGTCTTGTTCCTCGTCTGGCGCTCTACTTCTTCCAGAATACGAATTGGATGCTCCCGATAAGATAGGTCTGGCTGAAGATCTATACCTTCCAAATTGGCGAGGTCAGAGGGAACACGAAGGCATTTCTTAAGCTGAGAGACATGGAAGACGTTATGAACTCAGATAGTTGAGGTGGCAATTCTAACTGATATGCCATCTCACCCATCTTTCCAATGATCTGAAATGGTCCAATGAATCGAGGAGCCAACTTTCCACGGATTTGAAATCGACGAACTCCATGGAGAGGCGAGACTTTAAGATAGACATGATCACCAACTTCGAAACTGAGTTCACGACGACGATTGTCAGCGTAACTCTTTTGACGAGACTGAGCTTCTTTGAGTCGGCTTCTGATCATATCTACTTGCTCTTGAGCTTCCTGGATAAGATCTGGGCCGAAGAATTTCCTTTCTCCAACTTCAGACCAGAAAAGAGGGGTTCAACATTTCCTTCCATACAGCGCTTCAAAATGCGACATTTGAAGACTAGATTGGAAACTGTTATTATAAGAGAATTCAGCAAAAGCCAAACTCTTCTCCCAATCAGAGCCATAGGATAGCACACAGGCTCTTAACATGTCTTCCAAAATTTGATTGGTCCTTTCCGTTTGACCATCTGTCTGAGGATGATAAGCCGTGCTGAAATTTAGCTTAGTACCCAAAAGACGGTGCAAACTTTCCTATAAACGAGAAGTAAACTGGGAACCTCGGTCAGAAACAATCGTCTTCGGGACGCCATGAAGACGGACAATATTCTCCATATACAACTCGGCAAGCTAATCTCCAGAGTGAGTAGTCTTGACCGGAATAAAGTGAGCCACTTTAGTTAAACGGTCAACGATTACCCATATGGAATCATGCCCTTTCCTGGTTCTTGGCAAGTCAGTAATAAAATCCATGCTGACATCCTCCATTTCCACTCTGGAATCTTCAAAGGTTGGAGAAGTCCAGCGGGTCGTTGATGCTCGGCTTTGACACGCTGGCATACATCACAGATTGCGACATATGCAACAACATCTCTTTTCAAACCGGGCCACCAATAATCCCGTCGGAGGTCTTGATACATCTTTGTACTTCCAGGGTGAATCGAGAGGGGAGACTCATGGGCTTCTTTGAGGATCAACTCTTTCAATTCCGGATCATCAGGAACATATATTCGATTCTCGAACATAAGCACTTCATCTGAGCTTCCATGAAATTTGGATTCCTTTCCTTGCTTTAACTCTTCAAGGATTTTGATAATGGCTTCATCTTTGAGCTGAGCAGCTTTAGTTTGGGACTTAAGGGTTGGTTGCACCTCTAGTGCGGCCAGATAACCTTTTTCGATGACTCCCAAGTTAAGCCTTTGGAATTCTTTCACCAGATCAGATTGATTGGTCAAAGATGAAACAGAAAGACAATGAAGTTTTCGACTCAGAGCATTTGCTACGACATTGGCTTTACCAGGATGGTATTGAATGCTAAGGTCGTAATCTTTTATCAACTCTAGCCATCTTCGTTGTCTTAGATTTAGATCAGGCTGGGTAAAGAAATATTTCAGACTCTGATGATTTGTGAATACACTGCATTTGTTTCCAATCAGGTAATGACGCCAAATTTTCAAAGCGTGCACCACCGCAGCTAATTCCAAATCATGAGTCGGATAATTGAGCTCATGGGGTCGCAACTGACGGGAGGCGTAAGCTACGACTTTTCCTTTTTGCATAAGCACACACCCAAGCCCATTCTTGGAAGCATCACAATAAACATCAAAGCTTTTATGGACATCGGGTAACACCAGCACAGGAGCTGTTGTCAACCTTTTCTTTAACTCCTGAAAGCTTTCTTCACATTCAGGTGTCCACTCAAACTTCTTTTCTTTCTTGAGAAGCTGGGTTAAGGGACGAGCGATTTTAGAAAAGTTCTCGATAAAGCGGCGATAATATCCCGCCAGACCGAGAAAACTTCGAATTTTCGGAACAGACTGAGGGGCTTCCCAGTCTAGAACAGCTTTGAATTTACTGGGATCAACGGAAATACCACCTCTAGAAAGAATATGCCCAAGAAAAGCAATTTCTTTTAACCAAAATTCGCATTTCTCGAATTTGGCATAAAGCTTATGCTCTCGAAGCTTCTCGAGTACCATGCGCAAATGCTGCGCATGATCTTTTTCGGATTTGGAATAGACGAGAATATCATCAATGAATACCACCACGAACTTATCCAAATACTCCATGAAGACTTTATTCATGAGGCACATGAAATTAGCAGGAGCATTTGTAAGTCCGAAAGACATTACGATATATTCATATAAACCGTAACGAGTGGTAAAAGCGGTCTTAGGAATATCTTACGTGCGATCTTCAATTGATAGTACCCATGTCTTAAATCAATTTTTGAAAAGATTTGAGCACCAGTCAATTGATCGAACAGATCATCGATACGAGGCAAAGGATATTTGTTCTTAATTGTAACATCATTCAAGGCGTGATAGTCCACGCACATGCGTATTCCACCGTCCTTTTTAGGCACAAAAAGAACTGGACTACCCCAAGGAGAAGAGCTAGGTCGAATAAAGCCTTTTCTTAATTGCTCTTGAATTTGATTCTTTAATTCGACTAACTCATCAGGGGGCATACGATAAGGACGCTTGGATATTGGCGCTGTTCCAGGAAAAAGATTTATGACAAACTCTATATCCCTATCTGGAGGCAGGCCTGGCAATTCTTCTGGAAAAATGTCAGGGAACTCGGAGACAATTGGAATCTGGCTTAGATCTTTTACTATGGCTGAACAAAGGGAAGCTTGAGAATTTGAAGAACTTTGGATGAAAGAGAAATGAACTGGAATTCCTTCAGGGCTAACCAAAGAAATGGATTGATTGGCACAGTCTATGCATCCTTTGAAATTAGACAACCAATCCATAACAAGGATTACTTCTAACCTTGAGGTTTCTATAAGGATAAGGTTAGCATGAAACATAACTCCATTAATTTCAATGCTAACCCTAGGACAAAACTTAATTGAATTCATGACTGAACTAGGGGAATAGATTATCATTTTGGCAGAAAGGAGATCAATTTTTAAGTTATTCTGATCGGCGAATTTCTTAGAAATAAAAGAGTGCGATGCTCCAGAATCAAACAATACCAAAGTAGGTACTGAGTGCAAAGGAAACATACCGATATCACATCGGCGCCGCTTGCTTCTTGGTGGTCACATGATGAAGACGACCGCTACTCGCACTGCGATTAAGAGCTGCAGCAGGCTTGGAAACTTGAGAATTCCCAGCTCCTGAGGGTCGACCTGGGGGTCTCTGGACTCCCTGCGACGACTGCTGCCCTGACGCTTGACCTCTTTTAGGGCAGGCATTTGCATAATGCCCACGCTCTTTACAATGATAACAGGTCACACCGGCTGCTTGATTTTGAACTCCAAAAGTCCTCCCTTCATTGCTGCTCGAGGGACGAACAGAGGGCTGCTGGGGCCGAGGAACCTGAACTTGACGCCTCTGCTGCTGCTAACGAGGCGGAGGAGGTCGAACATTGGTCGGCTGACCAACGCGCGGCCTTGGCAAACTTGGACTGGCGGCTTTCCGCGCCATCCACTTCCTCTTACGACTCTCCATCACGTCCCGTGAACTATGCTCAGCTATTATAGCTTTGTCCACGAGCGTTTGAAAGTCATGAAAGTCGTGAATGGCCAGAAGATGCTTTACTTCATTGTTCAGGTTGTCCCGGAAATGCTCGATTCTTCGGGCTTCTGAACTAACTTCTGACGACGCATAACGAACAAGGTAATTAAAGCGGTGAAGATACTCCATCACAGACATATTTCCTTGACGCAGATCAAGGAATTCCCGTCTTTTTAAATTCACCAGGCTCGAAGGAATATGCGTCTTCCTGAAGGCTTCTCTGAAAACATCCCAAGAAATTTCTTGACCTTGGGGCCTTGCCGCTTGAAAATTTTCCCACCAAAGCAGTAGCGGCTCCACAGGTTGAGTACGATGCATATAGAACCTTCTCATGATCATTGCATTGAGCAATGGTCAACTTGCTTCCAATAGATCGTAGCCAATCATCAGCGTCCAGGGGATCTGATGAAGAAGAAAAGATTGGAGACCGGGTCTTCAGGAATTCTCTCAACTTAGACTGATGGGATGATTCGCCAAACCCAGGCCTAGCACTTGTGGCACCAAGGTTGGTCGTGTTCTGGACCAACTGCTGGAGCAACAGGGTATTCGTCTGGCGACCCTGTTCTATCATCGCAAGCACCTGAGCCATGGTTGGCGGACCTGGCAACTGCCCCTCCGGAACCTCTTCCTCTTGGACTTGAGGGGGCGGAGAATCTCGGCGCGGACGACGCGACGAAGATCCTCGGGCGCCATCGGATGGGTGGATTAAATTTGGGCCGAGTGGCCAAGGTCACTCGCCGCAATTGAGTTTCCGGGGTTTCCTCACTCCCCAGAATCTCATCCAAGGATCGGGTGGCAGGCATCTGGAACAAGATTATTAATGAATTAACAGATAAGATCTAATAAATTTTAATCTCAGTTGTTACCATTTGTTTTAGAAACATGTTTCAACATTATTCATGAGTTGATTATTATTATTGAGGATCACAACATCATAAAAATATTAGCGAAAGTTAAATATTCTGAGTAGGAACCAAAAGCACACAAAACAATATTAACAAGACTTTATTTCAACTTTATAATATTCACAACAAAACATAACATTTATTTTTGACGCTACTACATAAAAGGGCAAAACAAAAACTTTCTCCAGCCCTACTCATTTTCTACCCATCACCTAATCTACTCATGGACTATTACAATCCCTACGACTAGAACTCTCGGCGTCGGGACGAAAAGGAATCTCTTGACAGCGATGCTCCTGCGGCCTCTGAGGACGCCGCGGAGGAAAACTTTGGGGGTCTACCTGGATGCTCGGCAATCTAGGGCGACTCCCTATCACTGACATCCTCGCCTGGCGACACCTGGGTGGTACTTGGGTGTCGTCGGGCGCGGGCGTCTGAGGGACTTGTCCTAGAACTGAGCGAGGGACAATACCTCGGGCAACACAGGGGGCAATGGCATTCTCTAGGAATGCTATGCGACGACGTGCCTCCCTGTACTCAGTTACTGCCTGACGGCAATACTAGTCAGAGGCATTTATGAATTCTACTAGGTTACGTAGAGTTGGATTTTGTAACCCAGTGGCATCCATATAGCTATTCTCCCCACCTGGTGGTCGGGATGGAATCCTCCTATATGCAACTGCCAGTTCAGGTAGAATGTGGCGCAAACTGACAATAGCCATATAGGAGGCTTCATTTATGGCCATCATGAGGGAAGAACCGGGACCCTCAAAAGACAAAAACTCTTCACTGTCCTCATCTCGGGTAGGGATGTCCACCCTAGCTATGTATTCCACAGAGACAGAACTAATTGCCGCGTGAAATACTATATATCGTGGATTTTCGGAAAAATGGGCGAACTCTAGCAAACGAGCAAGAAATCCCGCCATGCCAGAATCTTCCCTATTAGTGGAAGTATAACATGAGGTGTATCCGACCATCTGCACATTTAACAAGGAATTAGCATTCCTGATTAAATGTAAGACAGTAAAGCAATTTTTGGAAGAAAAGATTCTAGCAGAAATTTTAAAAACAGAAAAGAGTTATTAACAGGTATATGCATAATCAAAAGAGAAGTTTCATGCATATAAAGAACAGACATGTAAGATGTCCTAATTCAATATTTTAGTTTGTTTGGGTCCTAATGTCAAATTTAGGTTTTTATTATTCCTAGACTACCTAAGGTTTCCTACAGTCAGCATGGCTCTGATACCAACTTGTAAGGCCCCTATTTTTGATAATAAATACCAAAAATGGATACCATGTGCATACAGTACTAGTTCCATGATCAGTAGCTAGTACGCACAAATACAAATTGATATCACAGTCATACACAAACTTTATTACACAGCGGAAGTAAGATTACATATTATTTTTACAATACCAAAAGTAAAACTGCAATGGAGACAACTTCTTGTAGTATGCCTTTTTAACCCATTGTTCCACAGGCAACTGACAAGGGAAAAATCCTTAGATAAATTCAACGTTAATTTCCCCGTATCTTGCATCAACATACGAATCATCGGGGAAATCTGATTCTTCACCTAAAAACATCAACATGGGCAAGTTGAGTACTTACGTACTCGCAAGACTTATGCAAATCCTAAAATACATGCAGGTCATTCCAATGGAAGGTTATTAAGGTTAAATTTTGCATAAAGCCAGTTTGAATGGTAAAAACAGAATAATAGATTGCGAAACAGAAATTTAGTAAAAGCAATTTAATACTGAAAGTGATAGAATGTAAGCGTAAATAAATCATAAAAGCTTGAGTACAATGACCATATTCAAAACCAATTTCCACCGACACACAATGGAAATTTCTAACACATGGTAGAAACCATATTTTATGAAAATAAGCAAAACTGCTAACTATGTGATGACTTTACCAAGTGTCCATGATCATGACGCCGCTAATCGATTAGTTTTACACTCTCTGAGGTATCTGACTTTCCCCACAAGACATGGTGACTCTTTGAGCAATCGATATTTGCACACTTCCTTTGGTGTGCCGCAGAGAGTCATGTTATAACTGTTACATTGTTTAATCCTAACTTTGCACCAGCATGGTGACGATAAACTCATTCTGTGTCGTAAGAACTCAGAGCATAGAAATGATGGAACTACCCACAGTATGGCGTACACCGTTATATTGGTAGACGTTTAATCCATGATCACCTCGGTGTGGACGTCCCGTCGAGCAATTCATTAAGAAACAGCTCGTACTACTCCGGCCTTCCAAGTGCAAAGCTAGTTTTAAACAACTTAATAAGTTAGAGCTGTCCCATACCAGCACTTGTGGTTGTATGATTATTCTTAGCCTGAAAACAACCCATAGTTCGGTCCTTAACTCGACACGGGCAATAATCTCCACCCTACACTACGTGCAAGATATGCACAACTGGCTATTGCCAATAATTGCCCGCATCTAAACTATAGTTTTATTTTCATTTTCCAACCAAAATACCAACCACAAAAACGGTCATACTCATTTAAATGTCGTAACCGAAGTCTTTAATCATGTCACAGTTTTACGTTCATTTAAGCTTGGCTAAGCATGTCACTAACCGTGAGTAACCCAGATTGACATTAAATATTGTCTAAGCTATGCTAGGGTTTTCAAGGTTCACAAATTTCTACTTATCGAGGAAGTTCCATAATTCTACTGGTACAACTACCATTACCCGAAAGATAGCAAACTTTAATAAAATAAAGTATGCAATAAAATATTTAATGAAATCATTTATAAAACTGGGATCAATATGATCAAAGGGGTTTGCTTGCCTTGTTGATTATCCTCGACTTCAAACTCCTGATCGTCGAATATACCAGATTCGTCGAGTTCTACACGTTGTACGGCAACATATAACAAATACCAAATTTCAATAAGGCCAAAAAGAAATCAGATGGAAATATTCAAATATAATAACTTCACAAATTCAGAAATGGTTGCAAGCATTATTTGTTCTCATTTGCAATTTAAATATTTAATCTATTTAAACCATTATTGCATTATTTACTACCCATTTAATAACTTAAAATTTTCTTATAACAAACCCTAAATATTTTTACAGATTCTGGTTTCTAAGGTTACAAGGATTCTAACAAAATTTATTTTACTAAATTTGAAGGTCATTTGCAAAATTTTCATGTTTGACATATTGCTAACTTTTTATTAAATTTAAATTCGAAATTCAAATCAAATTGAATTCTGAAATATTATTGCATATTCTGAATCTACTTGATTTTAGATGAATTTAGAAATTTATTTCATCACATTTCGCCAAAAGATTCAAAAGTTATAGCTATTTGAATATCTAGGTTTTGGATAAATACAGAAAATCAGAAAACTGCCGAAAATGGAAAGTGCGCTTTCGCGGAGAAAATGCGCTTTCCCCTTTCGGGCGAAGCTGCTGTTGAGGCCGACATGCAGGGCCACTTTCGATGGCCGCGCGCCTGTGCGGTATGTGGCCGACCTGTGGCTAGTAGGCTGGCTGCGATGTGGACCAAACAAGTGGGACCGGTTGGCAGCGACACAGCTTTGTGCAAGAGGTGACCACCGGGCCTAGATGGCGATGGCGCAACACGATTTGGTTGCAAGTGGTGACAGCTCGGGCCCTTAGCGGTGACCAGGCGGGCGCGGCAAGGCGAGCTCGCCGGCGGCAATCGATCTGCGGAGCGGCGGAATGGATTCCACTCGAGCATCAGCGCTCGCGCGAACTTCGAGGACGGTCGCTCGGCGATGCGAGGTGGCGGAAGGGGCTTCCACCGACGAAGTGCGGCGGTGGCTCTGCGGAGCTTCGCCGACGGCGGAGAGGCCTCCGGGTGGAATGGGTTCCACCGAGGTTGAGGCACCGTCGCGCACGTTAGTGGCGGCGTGGTGGCTGAGGGCTCTGCGACGCACGCATGCCGTCGAGGGCGGCGACGGCCATGGTCGAGCGGCGGCGACGCAAAACTAGAGCCAATCGAGCCTCGCTTGGACCCACTTGAGCATCTGCGCAACTCAAGGAACAAATTCCATCAAACGCTTTGAAAGATGAGAGAAGGAGAAGAGCTCTCACCTAGCGCAGCGACGGCCGAAGGAAAACACGGCGGGGAAGCTCGTCGGGGAAGAAAGGGCTTCAAACAAGATTTTGGGATGAACTCCTGGAGGCCCTAGGAAGCTTTGGGTGAAGTGGTTCGGGGCGAAATGGTTCGGGGTGGAAGAATTGACGTTTTCCTCTCTCTGCGGTTTTTGCCGAAATTGGGGAAGATGACAAAAGCAACGGCGGAATGGTTGCACAGGGCGGTGGCTAGGTCGGCTGCGACGAGAGGGACGCCTTTTATATGGGCTTCAAGGCGGTTGGGAGAGAGCTGTGCTCGAAGAACCGAGATGCGCGTCTCTGCGCGGGAGAGAGCAGGGAGAGGGGAAGAAGAAGGCGCGGCTGGGTCACTGACGCGTGGGGGCGAGCTGGCAGCGAGTGCCGACAGGTTTGTCTCACTGACAGACCGGGCCCACACGGCAGTGAGAGCAAGAAAAGAAGTCGGGTGAAGTCTCTGGACAGGACAGGATGTTCACAGCATTTTCGATGGTCAAACCGACACGAAATTTTATAAAATTTTTACCATAGGTCTGGAACACAATTATAAGACTCCTTTAAAATATTCACCAGTTTATGATGCATGTAGATTTTTAGAAAATTCTGACAACACAGCTGTTGCTGTTCTGCCCTTTCGGTTTTTCCTTCACTTTATGACTGAAATGAAGTTAATATTTTACAAAATGTTTTATAATAGTCTGAAATGATATTCTACACCTTATGTAAAAATTTCAGATTTTATTTAATAATATTTAATTTTTAATAATTCTGACATTACTGTTTTCCACTTTATTTGTTTACAGTTTTTGAATTTTTAAAATTATAAAATTAATTAGTTAATTCTTGATATTTTTACTGGAGGTTTATAATGTGTTGATGTCAGCAAGGTAAAAATCTTGGTTTAGGATAACTTCATAAGATTGTTACCAAATTCTTTTACTATTTTTATCCTGATTTCCTTGCACATGATTTGCTTTAATTAAATATTATTTTAATTATCCCAGCTCTTCCACCGACTTAAAAAAGCTGTGGAGAACACTCAGATTTTTATTGTGACTTTTGTAAATTTTTGTTAACTTGGCATTTCTACTTTTTACCTTTTTCCATTTATTATATTCTTTGTTTCACTTTCTTGTATTAAGAAAAAGCCAAAAGAATATTCAATAAAACCAGAAAATTCAGAAATTTCAGAAATAATACACAAAAGATTTTTAATTCATTTTTCTTTATTGTATAATTTTTGAGGCTGTTACATGCTGTGAAGTTTCAACAATAGAACGATCCGCAACTTGTGATGGTGACGAGGATGATCCGCAACCTATGACGGTCACGAGGAGCTACTAGAGTAGGCACCAGGCTGGTACGATTACAACCGCACAAACGTGCTATATCAACTCTACTTTCGCTACTGGTATGTGAATCTAGTGGTAATTCTATTATCTATAACTTGCCGTGGTTCTTTGGTTACATGTTAGAAAATTTTGATTTTATACTAGAGTAACCTACCTGTTTCCCTTCACATTGCTCATGGCTGGTAATACTGCTCTTACAGCTACTGTTTAATGCTCTTAAATATTTTTAGCACGTTACTATTTATACAAATATAGATAGATACCTTATTTGCGTTGGGCTGGGGCGGATGCCGTTGGCCCAATATTGGCCCTGCCGACTCCATAGCGGAATCGTATTCGAGACCGACTTCTTTAGCGGCCGGGTCGGATTTGAGTTGAACCATGTACGAGTTTGAGTCCAACAGCCACCCGCCCACCTTCCCTTCCCTATATATGCCCACCAGCGCGATGCATCAGGCTACCTCGCTTCGATTCACCGCATAGAGCTCAACTACTTGCGAAACAAGCGTAGGCACGTACGCGATGGCGGCTTCCGCGAGTAGGCGGCTCGTCGACGGCGACGGAAACAAGGAAGAAGCCGCCTGGCCTCCCGTGATGGACCGGTACGAGCGGCTCGAGAAGCTAGGCGAGGGCATCTACGGCGCTGTGTACAAGGCATGGGACACCAAGGCCAGCCAGATCGTCGCCGTGAAGCGGCTCAGCGGGCGCGGCGACGACGGCCTCGTCCAGTCCGGAATCCGCGAGCTCGCGCGGGAGGTGATGTGCCTCGCGGCGTGCCGCGGCCACCCGTCGATCGTGCAGCTCCGGGAGACCTTGGCCGACAACTCCCACGGCGAGGGCGACGCCTTCATCGTGATGGAGTACGTCGGGCGCCTCACGCTGCGCCGCTACATGCTGTGCCGTCGGGTCCCGTTCTCCGAGGACGAGGTGCGCCGGATCATGCGGCAGCTCCTGGTGGGGGTGCAGGTCGTACACGAGGCCGGCCTCCTGCACCGGGACATCAAGCCGGAGAACGTGCTCATCGACGACGGCTCCGAGGACAAGACGCAGAAGCCGAAGGAGGACGCGATCACCGGCGAAGGCAGCGGCGAGGGAAAGGACGGCCGCGTCAAGAAGCCGAGGGAGACGGTGTACAAAATCTGCGACTTTGGGTTGTCTCTACCGATGATGGAAGAGCCGAACTACCCACCGGAGGGGCTTATGATGACGGTCTACAGCGCTCCGGAGATCTTCCTGAGCTCGCGGGAGTACGACGGGCGCGCCGACACGTGGGGGCTCGGCTGCATCATGGCCGAGCTCCTGGCCAGCACCGGCAAGCGCTTCTTCGACGGCGGGTCGGAGATGGAGATCATGGGCAACATGCTCGACGTGGTCGGCGTGCATGGCTTAAAGGACTGGCCAGGGTTCAAGCGGCTAGCCACCGACCCGACGGTGCTAACCCGTGGATGCAGGAACACCAGTCGCCTCCGGGAGCTGTTCCCCGACCGCAAGAAGGCCCGGCGCACTGGGCGGCCGGCGCTGTCTACGGCTGGCTTCGAGGTCCTGAGCGGGCTGCTGGAGAGCAACCCGGAGAAGAGGCTCACCGCGGCGGAGGCGCTCCAGAAGAGGTGGTTCAATGCCGGATGCCGTGGTGGGTTTGGTGGCTGCTTCACGTCGTGCGTGGGAGATGTCGTTGCTAATGTATCCGGTTAATTAGCCGGCCAGTAGGGTAGTTAGTATCTTCATGAACAGAGTCCTTTTGTTCCTAGGTAATATTAGTTAACAACTTTGTAACCTTTATCTTTCCTGTTTGATTAGTTATTCTAAAATAATTTTAGTATAAAGTTTTTCTCGCATGGTTGATTGAAAGCTTAATTATGAAACGGCAGATGTTTCTAATATCGTTCTGAATATGCATGGCAAACTTCTTTGGCTCTTCTAGTTCTTTTCCTTCAACATGTTTACAATGGTTAAATAGGCATGGCAAACCTCTTTGGTTCTTCTTGTTCTTTTCCGTCAACATGTTTACAATCTTGTACTCTAATAGATGGTTAGACCATGACTTCTGGAATAGTTGGGGTTTTCATCAGAACAAACTAATCAAGAAAAGGATTGATCAAAGTTTTTTTTATGTGATCGTTTTTACCTTTAATCTGAGCAGTTACTGTGCTTTAAATTCCTGAAGTGTGAGAAACATAGCAGCCAATGCAATTTTTTGTATTGTTTGAGCTGGCCATATCAACAATTTGTGATAAGATTTATATTTTCTAACTTATATAATTTATTTTGTATTATTTGAGTTGAACATATCTACAGTTTGTCCTTGAAAAAAAAAGTATACAGACCGTGAAGATGATTTTACCCCAATTTATGTAGTTTTTTGGATCGAGACAAGATGCATATGGAACTTGCAAGCAATGGACTACTCGATTAATAAGAGTAAAGGAGAATTAGAAACACAGGTATTTGCTTCCTTAATTGGAGATAAGCGGTACTGGGGGTAGCCCCACACGGCAACAACTCAGGAGGTTTTCTCGATGGGCCGCTTTGATCAGATTAATAGAGATAACAGAAGGCACGGATCAACTTGGAGTTCAAGTGCAATTGGATGATATTATACCAACAACATTATGAGATCAACTTTCTTTTAGTTTAAACGGTGTGCTTTTCATCAAGAATATATAGGTGTGTGCTTTGGAGATTTGTACATGATTAGTACTCCCTCAATAGAAAATTACAAGCCACGATTTGATTTAATACGGTCTCTAAAATTGAGCTTTGACATCTAATTTGTTTTACAAAATTTTGTATCACAAATATTTGTCGTTTTGGATATAGGTGCAATCAAACTTTCGAAACTTTGACTTTCAATATTTTTTAAAACATTTAAATTGGATATATGAAAATTATATGTGTAGATTTGTCTCGAAAATTATTTTCACAATATTATAGTTTATTGTGTTTTATAAATATATTATAATATAAATTAGTACTTAAAGTTGTGTTTTGAAGACTATATCCATACCCAAAATGATACACTACTGCAGAAATCATCATCTCAGACGGTTCAAAATCGTCATCTCCGACGGTTTTATGAACCGTCACTAACAATGTGTCAGTGATGTAAGGGCGCATCACAGACAGTTTTCGAACCGTTTGAAAATTATCATCACAGACGGTTCTAGTTTAGAACCGTCTGTGATGGGGACTCATCACAGATGGGTTTTTACTAAAACCGTATGTCATACATAAATATCACAGACGTTTTGTAAATAGAATCGTCTGTGATCCTCTTTTTTTCCCCACACCCCAGTAGAACTTCCATCATTAAGTATGTGTTGTTCGAAATTTTCTTCTGCTTAGGTATTTTTGCAACGAAATTTATAAGGCACAACCAAGTTATAGATTTAGTAATTGAATATCTAAACTTCCTAGATGCATCGAGGCAACATCTTGTCTGATTAGGATCGTCTTAAAATATAAAGTTTTGTAGCACTTTCATCTCTTTCTTATTATAATATTGATGGATTCTAAGATAAAATCCATTTCATTCCACAGTTCGTCTCATGAACGCTGTCATGCTCTGATTTATCGTTTCCACTTCATCCTCATCTCCGAACGAGAATACCGTAGGCAGCCATACTTCTTGAATTATAGAGTTGATTAAGTCATCGTATATGTAGTTGATTAAATTATCGTATGGTGCCATACGATAATTTAATCAACTACATATACGATGACTTAATCAATTCTATAATTCAAGAAGCATGGCTGCCTACGATATTCTCATTCGGAGATGAGGATATAGTGATAACGATAAATTAGCGCATGACACCTTTCAGGACGAACTGTGGAATGAAATGATTTTACCTTAGAATCCATCAATATTTTAATAAGAAAGAGATGAAAGTGCTACAAAACTTCATATTTTAAGACGATTCTGATCAGACAAGCTGTTGCCTCGTTGCATCTAGGAAGTTTAGATATTCAATTACTAAATCTATAACTTGGTTGTGCCTTATAAATTTCGCTATGAAATACTAAGGTAAGAAAATTTCGAACAACACATACTAATGATGGAAGTTCTGGGTGTCGAGAAAAAAGAGGATCCTGACGATAGCGTCTTGGAGAATTGGATTAGGTAAGAAAGATAGAAAAAGTTCTCCAAAATCATCAAATGATCTTTCAATTTATTTTATGCCGTGTAGTCTACACATTATTGGTTGACAGGCAAGTACTACCATGTCCTTGCAATTGCTTCATATACACATGTATATGTGGTGTCTTCAAATAGAAACATTTGTAAAATAGTACACAAAAATGGCAACTCCACGATGGTCGTAGCCAATATATATAAGTCAATCTCACACTGCTGTTGGCTATTTTGAAAAGCATGTTAGGCTATCTGACCTTGCATTTGTATACTTTGTTTCTTAAAAGCTAAACAGCAAACAGGTAAATTAAGATATTAAAGCTAACCAATATATATAAGTCAACACCTCACATTCGGGGTTGCCAATGTTCTGATTTGCATGCATATATAATCCATCCAAAATTCCATATAATATCATTTTCTGCAACTAGAGATGCTAGCAATCAATGCATTATATTACTAAAGATCCATGCAAATGTGATACCCAAGCATGCATGCTGTTTTACCCATTCTAATAATGCAAATTGACTGAACAACATCAAGCAAATGTGATTTCTACGAGTCACATATGAACTAATATATGGACATACTGTCTATATCACACGCATTTATACTGTGTAGCAAATGTGATTGCTATTGTGTCTGCATGTAACGACCCCCATTTTTACATACATGCAAAAATGGAAATCTCATGTGCATATCGTACTAGTCCCATGATCAGTAGCTAGTACGCACATACACACCAATTGGAATCACAACCATACACATATTATTAAGCGAAAGCTATTATACAAAGAAGATCTTACAACTCAGAGTATATAGCAGCAAAAGAAACAAAGTCTTGTAGTGTGCCCATCCAAAACCCGCAGGCAACTGTCAAGGCATAATCCCTAGAAAGATCACGATGAAGAAAATCCCGCAACCTGCGATGAAAGGAACTTCGAAGCTTCGCTAACTTATCCACCTAAAAACAACATATAAGCAAGGTGAGTACTTTCGTACTCCGCAAGACTTTAGCAAAACCTATAATATATGCAGGCTATTTCAAAGGAGGCTACTACAGTTAATTTGCATAAAGCAGAATTGATATTGTAAAATCAAGTTATTTGTAAACGGAATTTGTAAGAGCAAGTTGACTGATATGAACTAAGTAAAGCATAAGTAATACTCACAACCCTTTGTGAATATCGAATAATCCAGAAATGGAATCCAACAATGTCGATCCTTTGACATAAAACAACAGCTGCTAAAACAAGCTCAAACCAAATCCCATTTTTAGAAAATACCAAAACATTTAACTAGTGCAAGTTCATCAAGTTTCCCATGACCAAGGGGACAGCTAATCAATTAGGTTTACACTCTGCAGAGGTGTACAACTTTACCCACAAGTCATGACCTTTTCTTTTTGTCGCATGTTTCACGCACCTTTGGCGTGTGGCCGGAATGTTAATGACGAAAACCTTTACATTATCTAAGTTAACTTTGCACCAGCACCAGGACGATAAACCCATGCTATGTTGGAAGAACTCAGAGCATAGAAATGTTGGAACTTCCCATAGACATGGCGTACACCGTTATATTGGTAAGTGTTGTTCCCAACACCTCGGTGTGGGCACCCCGTAGAGCAAACCTCGAAAGGAGAGCCCGTACTACTTCAGCCTACCAATGTGCAAAGTTAAACTAGATAACTTAATTGGTTTAAGGATGACCCATACCAACACTTGTGGTTGTACGGAATATCTTGGATCATACAACACAAAGTTCGGTACTTAATCCGACACGGGCGATACTCCACCCTACACTACGTGTAAATCCCTTTGCACCTCCGGCTATTGCCAATAATCGTCCACATCAAAACTTTGGTTTTTTAATCAAAATACCCATAACCAACAGCTTCATTTCCAACATTTTCCATTTCTCAATAAACAAATTTTGATCTGATCATCATTCTCATTTGTTCTAAAGCACGGCTAAGCATGGATAAAAGTAATCGCATATACCCATAATGATATTAAGTAATTGTCTAAGCTCAATCTAGGGTTATCAAGGTACACATGTTCATACTTATCAAGGAAGTTTCATGAGACAACAGGTATAACTACCAGTACCACAAAATAGCAATTTACAGAAAGTAAACGTATGCATGAAACTTTTTAATGAACAGAACGCAAATTTAATTCTGGGATCAAGATGGTCAAAGGAGGGTGCTTGCCTTGCTTATTTATTGCTTACGACGAAGATGCGATCGCAGCTGACGGAGGCGACGACGGAGAAAGGAACGTCGAATTCTACACGTCGATTAATCGGAAAATATAGCAAATAATAAACTTCAATGAGGGCAAAAAGAAAATAAACAGAAAATCAAATAAAGATTCACGACAGAAAATAGGAACGCTTTAGGGTTGAATTATGATTTTAAGATCTCATGATTTAGGTAAATACACATTCATATACTTAATGGCTTTATGACAAACAAAACATGGTTTCTTTTATAGATTATCTATTCTTGATTTACGAATTCAAGAGGCTAAAATTATGAATTCTTGCATTTATAACTTTGAATTATAGATGCTAAAATTATTTGGATTAATAGAATTGAAACACAAATTAAAGGGTTATGCGAATAGCACTTAATTCCTTAAGTGATTTTGCATAAGAAGTGACTTTGAATATGTTAGATCTATTAAGCTAGATTACTAGATTTACTTATGGTTTTTAAGAAGGTTCTGGTGATACAAATATATTAGCTACAAATTTCTTCATTATTACAAAGCTCACTTATTCATATTATGAAGTTCATTAAACATAACACTTAGGGTTATTTGGCTAATAGAATTTATATGCAAAACATGATGAATAAAATTATTTCTTCGAAATTGGATAGCATATACTTTGAAGAACATATCTAGGCTAATTTCGTACATTTTAGTGTTTAGACGAGATATTAAATTCACTGCTGAAAAAGCTTATATGATATTAAAGGTTACGACAACCATAATTTTTAAGGGTATTGAACTAACAGGATTTAGTTGAAAAGCAAGTTGTAAATAAAATATTTTTCTAGGATATGATAGTACATATCCCAAATATCATTTCTAAACTAATCTTCATAATTTTTGCACTTAGACGAGGTATTCTATGGGTTGATGAAAAAGCTTGAGTGTTTCTATTACTACACGACAAAGGTTCAGTTTTTGGTATAAGATTGCAACTACACCCTATAAGATAATCTATCCATTTTTCAGGTATTAACTGGGTATGACACTAAGTGTGATTTAAAGTTGATTTTGCGATGATTGGCCTTTATCCAAGATGTTTTCCATGCAAAAGATCATTAGGGTTTAATATGGATTTATTTCAGATTAGCAAAAACACAGGATATTTTTACATACAAAGCAAGGATATTATATTTTAGGTTACTAGGAATTGGTTTCGTCAAATTTGATGCTTATTTGTGAAAGTTATAACTATTCAAATTATATAAGTATTAACACTTCGACTATTAACCATTTATTGTTTTCTAGGGTAATCCTTAAATATTTTTATACATCTGGAATCCTTGTAATGCTAGGAGTATAACAAAACTGGTTTGGTGATTATTTGAATTCATTTGATCCATATTTTAACTATCTGATTTTCTATGCATATATATACATTTGCACTTAGGTTATTTCATATTTTTCAAAATAGTTCAAATCAAGTTCACTTCTTAATTATTTTGGCAAATTCAGGTATAATACTATCATACTAATATTTAGAAATCAATTTTACTTATTTCTCCTTTCTTTCATACAAGTTATGCATATTTGAATTTCTAGTGTATTAAATGAAATCTTTAATGGAAAGTAGTTCAGAAATAAATGAAATTTAAATATTTTTATATATTTGAATTCTGGAAGCATAAGGATTTCACTAAAATTGGTTTCATTCATTTCTAAGTTTGTTTGCAAGAATTTCTATATGAAGCATATCTTTAGCCCTTTCTTTCAAATTTGAATTTCAATCTCACCCAATGAACATTTTCAAAATATTATTACATATTCTGAAAGTAACTAATTTTACATGAATATAGAAATTTATTTCATTCAATTTGGAGTTATAATGCAAAATTTATAAGCATTTGAATTAACTCGGTTTCTGAAAATTAAAACGAAATTCGGAAATACGGTTTCACAGAAGGGAAAACGCCTTTACCGGTTGAACTGAGGGATTTTGCGCTGGCTGACAAATGGGCCCGCAGCACAGCGAGAGAAGAGCAGAGCTCCGGCTAGGGCAGCTCACCGGCGGCGAAGGCGCGGCGGAGGATCTCGGCCGAGGGCACTGAGAGCTCCAACTCATCACGGCGCACACGGTGGTGGGGTCAATCATCCCCGGTGATGGCCGGAGTGAGCTGCCATCGAGAGGGGTGCGGCGGCAATGGTGTTAGCTCGCCGAAGAAGGAGAAGAGGTGAACCTCCGATCGAATCGGTAATGATTTAAGCATCAGCGAGGTCAGAGTGATCCATTTTGCCGGTCGATTCATTCGGAGAAGTGCTGAGTTGGGCCGCCACCATGCGCCTGAGCTGAGGAAGAAGAAGAGGGTTGCGGCAATGCTACAGGTAACGAGACATGAGAACAAGGGTTGGTGGGTGATCTGGGATGCACTAGAGTGCTCTGGACTCAATTAATTCGAAATCTTCTCACCGGGTTGGCTTGAATCGCTTTCTCCCCTTTTTGAGCTTTTTGCGGCAGAACGAAGAGAAGTTCCGGTTTTGGTTTCTAAGTCTCAGCACAAAGAATGGCTAAGTAAAGGAGGTTCCTTAGTGATGCTTGACTGGTATTTATAGGCGGTGAATTCGTCTTCATAGGGTTAGAACGCGAAGAGGGAGTTGCGGTTGGTTCTGAGCTGCTCGGGCGCATAGGCACGAGTCTCACACCGGCAAGAAATGATGCGAGGCTGAATGGTAGGGCATGGCGCACAGCTCCCAAGGATGAACGTGGCGCCAGCTGATTGTGCGGGCATCGCGGGGCATTGAATCGGCGCAGAGAGTCGGCGAAAGCTCGAGAGCGAGCGAGCATGCCTCGGCTGCGGGAAGAAGAGAGGGGAGAAAGGAAATCCGCGGCTGACAGATGGGGCTAGAGCCACCAGGCAGAGGCTGAGCCCTTTTTCCATTGTCGTGCCAGAAAACGTTACGGCAAAGGGGCTGTCTCACACGTCAGTGATGGAGAAAGAGTTAAAGGGATAAGGCTTCAAGACAGCTCCATGTTCAGCATTAAAACGGCTATCAAATCAAGTTGAAAAATTCTATAACTTTTTTACTGAGGTCTCCTAGTAGCTTTAGTCCTTCAGTAAACTTTTTGGGCCAAAATATCCTATAATGAATTAATTAAAATTCTGACACTGTGCATCAACCAAAATTTCTATTTCGGGTTTTTATTTATATAAAGGTTCAAATTGTATTATTTATTTTTGAAAATTTTATGAAGAATTATATTTAGGTCAAGGATCCTCCCATAAAATTATCAAGATAAAATATTATGTATTTATTTTATAATAATTCTGACATGCTGATTTTTAGGTTTTCCAAGCCTCTATTTTTGAATTTTTTAGAAGGTCCTAATGACACGATAAATTCCTGGAATTTTTACCAGAGATAAATTCTACTCTGAGGGTGTTATAGTAATTTTTAAAGCTCATATAAGTTTCAAATATTTTACATTAATTCTGACTTACACTGTTTCTAGTCAAAAGAGATGTCACTCATTTTATTTATTTATTTTGTGTGCACAAAATTTTTACTTGTTGATTTTACTGACTTACCAGCATGGTTAGGGTTCCATGGTAAATTTTCCAAAATTTAAATTTTACCTTTTTATCTTTTTACCATTATCCATTCTTTAATTCTAGTTGTTTGATTTTTCTCACAATACACAAATCCAAGAAAATCCAAATAAATTCCAATAATGTCAGGAAAAATCAGAAATAATTATATTCAAAATCAAAATATTTATTTTTATATTATTTTATTTTCCGGGATGTTACACTGCAACATGGTATTTATAATCTGCAACATGATTAGAATCAATGTATTCAAGAGCAAGTATAGCAATTGACACTGGTTCACAATCACAAGCAAGCCCTAGGTAGATATCGATGCTTCACAATCAAAATCACATGATGATGCTTCACAATCACAACCATCAATCTATTAACACAAGGACACAGGCTACTGATCACCGACGAGGAGTTCGGTGGCGAGGAGGAGTAGCAAGCGGGGAGGAGGATGCTCGTGGCCGGGATGGTCGTTGTCACCTCCACAGCCTCGGGCTCGAGGGCGACCAATGCGTGTAGCCACCGGTGAGGGGAGGTCGAGGGCGCGAGGAGAGATGCCGACCAGGGACGCGCCGAGGCCGGGGGCGTCGGCGAGGTCATCAGGGGGGGCGCCGCAGCGGGGGACGAATCGTCGGCGACAGATGAAGCGTCGGCTAGGGTAAGTGAATGATCTGTGCGAAGGAGGTAGCCTGGGAGGAGGATACTAGGGAGGACTTCGCCAGGGAGGAGGTCGCCCAGGAGGAGGAACACCGGGTGCTAGGGTTTGAAGGAGACGAAACGTATGGATATACGCTACGAAGCTCTATCGGTATGTTTATATAGTGGTTTGAGATCATATCACAGACGGTTCTTAGTTAGAACCGTCTGTGATGTGAATTCATCACAGACGGTTCGTATTTAAAATCGTTTGTGATATTATCACAAACGGATTTTAACTAAAACTATCTATGATATTCACTACAAGAAACAGTGAAAAATTCGTAAGTTTTTTTAAATTCGTGGGCCAAAACAAAACCCACAAATTTATATATTTAAATTCATCGATTTCTAAAAAACCCGCGTGTTTAATTAAATTCGTGGGCCAAAAAAACACCCACGAATTTATATATTTAAATTTGTCGGTTAATGCAAATACCCACGAATTTAGGTAAATTCGTGGGAAAAACAAACTCACGAATTTATATACGAATTTAATAGCCCCGCGGGCTTCTCTCTCTCTTCGCTCCTCTCACCCCCGCCCGCGCGCTACCCCACCCCCGCCCCGCCCGTGTTGTTGCCGCCGCCGCCCTCGCCGCCCGGCCCCGGCGCCGCCGCGCGCCGCCTCCCGCCATCGCTGGTGCCACCCGCCTCCCGGACCCTCCGCGCGCCCACCGGCGTTGGAGAATTTAGGTATATTTCATCTCATTTTATATTCGTTTGAAGTTATTTCATCTCATTTTATATTCGCTGCATATGGTATATATATTTTTATTCTCTCGCTGCCGTTGTATATAACGTTAGAGTTTAGGGTTTGTGTCGAATAGTAGAGAGCCTAGGCGTCACCCGTTCGGGAACGGCGCGTGGTTCCGAAATTGTCCAGCGTATTTTGGATAGCACGAGAATGTTGGTTGTTGCATGGGGCCTGTGACGTGCGAGCGATCCGAACGTGATTTCGGCCGCATAACCCTGTTGTTCTCCGACGCACCAAACATCGCGCGTGCGTTTGGAGAACAATGGGTTATGCCGCGAAATTCGCTCGGTTCAGAGCGCACGTCACAGGTCGCATGCAATGCCCTCCATTCTTGGGTGGGTTTAGAACACATCTTTCCTAATAGGGTTGTCTTTGTCACCTGAGCCACGGTCGTACGTTGACATCGTTTCATTTGTTTAGCTTTCAGAATGGGTGACGATCGAAGGGCTATGTATGACGGATGGAGGAGTGATGGGGGGCACTCAAGGGAATGGGGGCAGATCACGGATGCTTTCTTGAAGCAAGCATTCGCTGGAGGAGCTGAATATGTATATTGCTCGTGTACCCTCTGCGAGAATAACAGCTACTACAGCAAGGATATAGTGCAGTATCATATTTGCAAAAACGGGTTCATGCCTAACTATTTGGTGTGGCACCGTCATGGAGAGGCCACAGGGCAGGCCATTGAGTCGGACCATGGGGAGGAACGACCGGATGGAAGAGATGCTGGATGATCTTGGCAGGGGGATTGAATTTAACTCCGGGGAGGGGTGACAGCCGGAGGAGGTTAAGGAATTCTATAGGCTACTTGACGCCTCGGATGAGAAGCTGCATGACTTGACCAATGTGACCGTCTTGCAGGCGGTTACACGGCTTATGTCGATGAAGTCGAAGTTCAACTTTTCGAACAAATGCTTCAACGCTTTGCTTAAACTTATGAATGATGTCCTTCCGCCTAACCACAAGATGCCAAAGGATTTGTACCAATCGAAAAAGTTGATGGCCGGCCTCGGGATGAATTACAAGAAGATTGATGTGTGCGAGAATAATTGCATGCTGTTCTGGAAGGATCATGACAAGGATACTCATTATATGCATTGCGGTAAGTGTAGATTCGTTGAGGTGGTAGATGAGGAAGGGGTATCAGTGACTACAAAGGTCGCGACTAAACAGCTTCGGTACATGCCGATCACGGATAGGCTTAAACGGCTGTACATATCAAAAGAAACAGCGAAACATATGCGATGGCACAAAGAAGGTAAATGTGAGGACCAAGACCCGGATATGATGGTGCATCCGTCTGATGGCGAGGCATGGCAGGCATTGGACCGATTTGATCCTGCATTTGCATGCGACCCTAGGAGTGTCCATCTTGGTTTGTCCACGGACGGTTTCACACCTTTTAGCACAAGCGCTAGCCCCTACTCTTGTTGGCCGGTCTTCATCATGCCATACAATCTTCCACCTAAGATTTGCTTGAAAGAGGGGTTCATATTCCTTGCTCTTGTCATTCCAGGTCCTAAGCATCCAGGGAAGGATCTCAATGTGTTCATGCGGCCCTTAATTGATGAGCTGAAAATGTTGTGGCGAGGGGAAAAGGCATACGACAGCGTTGGTGGTAGAGAATTTACCTTACGAGCTGCATACCTGTGGTCGGTCCATGATTTGTTGGTATATGGCATTTGGGCCGTTTGGTGTGTTCATGGTCGCTGTGTTGTCCAATTTGTATGGTGACTACGATGCATTCAGCTCACGCGCAGTAAAAAGATCACATTCTTCGATTGCCATCGACGGTGGCTTCGCGAGGCACCCTTTAGGAACGATGCCAAAGCATTTGAAAAGGAAAGAAAGTTAAAAAGGGCACCAAGGCGACTCACGAGAGAGAGATAGCTGAATGGCATAGTCGGCTTCTACGATCTACTAAGTGGGTTTCTTTGGATATGGAAAGGAGCACAACCGACTCATATTTCTTTTCTTTGGGAGCTGCCTTACGCTGAAAGCTTTGATTCTGCCGCATAACATAGATTTAATGCACCAAGAGCACAATGTGGCAGAAAGCATCATAAGCATGGTGTTTGATGTAATCGACAAAACAAAGGATAACGTGGGGGTTGAGGAGGAGGGGCAGGTGGGATGTGAGGATGAGGACATGGGCGAGGCGGACGACGAGGAGGTCGTTGGGGGTGGTGGCGATGGGAAGACAGATATAGATGCAGACGCCGAGGCCGAGGCAGCTGCAGATGCAGAGTTGGCGGTGACCTTAGAGCCAGTTGAAGAGGGCGGGTCTTCTTCGGGTATCATCAGGTATATGCGTAGTATTGGATTATCATTTAATGTCCATATTTACATTGTAATGTCTATGAACTAATGATTTGCATTTTAGGTTTCGTAAAACCGTCTCAGTTCATCCGAGATGCAACCCGACCGATAGGAGGTTGATAGAGCTACACGGGAGCAGGTAACAGTTATATCTTTCATGTCTTTTCTTTTAGCATGAGCTAAGTGACAACTTATTGTTTTGATGCATCTTTGTCTTGTATTTTGTTGTAGGCACTGGAAAGAGTCGGGTTGGACTGGGACGGGCCACATTACAAAGGTTAACGCCGTGCTGGGAGCCCTTGGCCGCTACTACTACCCTGGCATGGTTGAGTCAGGCGGGGATAGATTTGCGGCCCACAACTAGAAGCATTGGGCGTTGAAGGAGAACGTGGAAGGAGGCGAAGACAACCAAACATGTCAGGGCGCAGTGTGGGCTGGCTTCTGGGTGAGTTTGCGTTATGTATTTACTCTATTTGAGTATTGCTTTAAATGTAAATACAATTTGACAATGTGTGATTATATGCAGGAGAGGTTTCGGCTTGAGAACGAAGACGATTACAACGCTTTAAAGAAGGTCAAAAGAGTCTTCAACAAGGCGGCACAAAAGGTTGTCGGAGATTCGTTCAGCAATGCACGGATTCAAGCTGTCATCAATTTTTACAAGAGGGTGAAGAAGGTGAACATGAGAAGAGGACCAGAGGCGAGGAGGATACACCTGACAGAACAAGAGTATCTCCAGAGCTCGGTCGATTGGAAAATGAAGGACATGGAGGCTTGGAGGTGGATGTGCTGGTACTGGGCGTCGGAGGATTTTCAAGAAAAATCAAATAGAAATCGAGGGAACAGAAGAAGTAGATTGGGGAAGCACAAGTACGGTGCAGACGGACACATTGGCCTAGAGCAATGCATGGTAAGTATCGGTATTATAATTGTTAGTGAATTTGTCACTATGTTTCTAACTTTGCACCGTAGGAGGCTGAAAGTGGGAGTACTCCCACTTTTGTGGAAGTTTACATCCGGAGGCACCAAGGCGAGGATCCACAGAACCCAGATGTTTTGTACGACGACGGGGCTAGTGAGAGGATGGTAAGTATGAATGACACAATATGTTTTGTGCAAATTTACATCCGGGAGCACCAAAATGATGTTTTGCAGGCGTCATATGCAGAACAAATGACACAACGTCATGGGCCGGAGTTTGATTGGAGGGCCACGCCGGTCGATGTGGAAGCGTTGTACCACGCTGGAGGGGGCCTAAAGCATGGGAGGTTCATTAATAAAACTGATTTTAATTGTTTTCGCTCTACTAAGGAAAAAAATGTTGCATGGTCACATTTCAGTATATATCGTTTGTAGGTGGGCCATGGGGGACGGAGTTGTGGACTGCGATCGTCTTCCACGAGGCTCGGTTTCCTCACAGGGGAGTGCTCGCTCGTCGAGGTCCGCACGGGAAGCACAAGCGCACGAGGAGGCTCGTGAAGCGCGAGAGGAGGCTCGTCAAGCACGAGAGGAAGCTCACAGAAGTCGAGAAGACTCAGAATACATGAAAATGTATCTGCAGGTACAATCTCAACTTTGAACAAATCGCTCAATTGTACATTTGTGATTAAAATCTAACAAACAATCTATATGCAGCAACTGTCACAATCTCTTGGACCTAACGTGCCAGTGTTTTGCCCTCCTGTTATGCCCCAGGTAAAGATACTTGAGTTCATTACTCTCTAATTCAGTTAGCTCGTAAAATTACGTTTCTCACAAACTTGACTATTATATCATAGGGCTCCTAGCCACCTCCCTTCTATATGTTTTCTCCGCACATGCAGCCACCACCACAAGGAGAAGCATCACAGGGTGCTCAGCCTCCCCCGGCGTCCTTCATAAACCCTACTGGGATGCAAGCACCACCCCTAGGAGATGCACCTCAGGTTATATGAAATTCTCATGCATTCTTTATTTTAAAAAAACTCTATTATGTATACTTTATATCACAAACTATGATCCACAGAGCTCCCAGCCTCCTCGTCCTTTCTACATGTTAACTCCACAGATGCAGCCACCTTCTGTAGGAGAGGCACCACAGGTAAAGACGGATCGGTTCAATTCGTTATTCAAAATTTGAATAAATGATTTATATGTGGCATAATGTACCTGTCTATGCCTTACAGGGCTCCCAGCCTCCAAACCCGTTCTACATGTACCCACCACCTATGCCAGGCCAAGGAATGCCTATGTACTTCAACCCGTGGGCCTTGCAGCCACCTCAGACGACACCACAGGTACGGATGTCAAAAACATTCTAAGTTTGCGAAACGAGCTAAGTTTGTCAATTGTGAGCCAAACCAAATCAAATTAAGCAAATTGAGCTACCTTCACAAAACTTAGTCAATTATATCACATTTAGGCAAATAAAGGTTAATTCTGTCAAAGTTGAGCCAGACTTAGTCAACTTGAGCAAATTTAGCTATACGTGCAAACCTTAGTCAATTTTAGGATATTTAGGCAACTCTTTCTTAAACCTTGCACAAATCATCTCAATGTTCATACTTGAAAAGGTTTACTTGTGTGCTTATGAAAGTTCATTGCTGTTCTCCTGTAGATATGTGATGGTTTACCAAATTATTAACCCATTACATGCTATTCGATTTTTTCTTTCTGTCAATAACTTTTTGATTTGGAACCTTATATTGTGCTAACTTGTTGAAATTGAAAAGTTATCTTAAGACAACTTGTTGAATTGCAAACTTATGTTTTAAATGCTTTATATGGCATCCTTGTAGAATGTGTTGTTTGCCCATGTACAATCTGATTGTTTATCCTTGTAGAATGCTTTATATTTGTACTTTGTATACTGAACTCTTAAAATGACTACCTAAACTCTTAATTGCTTCTTTGAACTATTTTCACTGTTTGTTATCTTTTGAATACTCAGTGATGCAATTAGGGTCTTTGGAAGTTGAATTAAATAATTTTAGTTGTAATCTTGGCCTTGAACTAGATGGTTAATTTCTGTTAATACTAGAGAGTATTACTTTGATGCTTCATTGACTATGAGATTGATGTTCATATGATTATCATCACATCATATCTTGACTAGCTCGTAGTTGTAGTTCTTATATATAGTATCTATTCTTGTTTAGCTTGACCTGTCATATTGATATTCTCATATTGTGTCTTGGTCGAATAGTACTATTCTGAACTTGTTTCATGTGAATCAGCATAATTTAGGTAAAGAAAGAGTTAAATGCCTTATTTGCTAAACTCTTGCTAAACTTACTCGATTCTAGCACATTTAGCAAAAACCGACGATATGTTACTTGTAACACAACCTAAGTTAATCTTGAACTTGCAGGTTTCTGGGTCATGCCCTCCAACACGTACTAACGACGACATCATAGAAGACATCTTCAACAGCGCAGGCGGTGGTGGTAGCGCCTACAACTCCAACAACCCCGAGGCATGAATTCCATTGTGAGGTCGATTGGTGTATTACTGTTGTACTTTATGACTTGTTGTGATGGATAGATTGTGATCGACTTATTGTGATGGACTTATTGTAATGGAATGTGGATTGTATCTATTACAGTTGTAATGTGTTGTACGTCATTGCGTAGTTTACAAATTGCCGTTGGATGTGTGATTGATTATCTAAGGATATGCTAGAATGTCACCTTCTGGTTTGAGAGATTGATATATATATTATAATTGCAAATGTTTTTTTTGTCTGCTGAGTAGATGTCCTATTTACAAGAGAGGTCATGCCGAAATTTTGTGCATTTCGGTGACTTAGTTTTAAGCCAGTTTTAAAGAGTTAAAAGGTTGGTTTCAGTCTTTTAGTAGAGGTAATAGGTTTGGTGTCTCGTTTGTTAATTCTTCGTTCGCTTGAACTTCGTTGTGGAGTTTGATGACCTTGGTGAGCTAGCTGCCCCCTCCCTTCCTTCCTCTTGCTCAAATTTAGGAATATTAGTTGCAATTTAGTCGATGTGCAGCGGATGGACAGATGCTTCTGTAGGAAATTTAGTTGATTCTTTTAGTATATATCAATTTGAGTAATCTGTTGCAATAGTGATAATTTAAGTTGAAATGCATAAATCTGGATTGATGATGTAGCCATATGAGTTGCATATATATGTTTGTGATCTAGTCATTTGTATTTTTGTTTATTGCAAATATATGTTCAGTCATTTTGTACATTCAGAGTTGTTTTTATCATTTTCTTGCTTTTGTCATTTCCGACTTCTATGTCAAATGATGATATTAGGTTTTGATATGTGACTTGTTCTGAATGAATGACAGAAACACATTCATCTTCAAATGATAGAACAAGTAATGTCAATGTAGTTTCCCGTTTCCAGAGTTGGATCCAGCTGCTGAATGCCATTGCATTCGATTGATACTTTGCATCCACTGAAATGGGCTACGCCAATGGTATATATTGCCATAAAAATCTGATGCTAACTACTTTTCTTTTTGTTTTTAATTTGTTCTTTTGTGTTAGTGTTTCTGATCAGATTTGAACAAAATAGATGATCCTTCTTATTCTTCGCTTAGCAATTTTTAGTTTCAATTTTCTTTTTGCCTTTTCTTTTGTTCTTTAGTTGTTATATGTATTGAGTGCGATGCATATGGATATATATACATTTGTGTACAAATGACTGCGTGAGCCATTAAAAACCCACGAATTTATCTAGACGCTCCAGATAAATTCGTCGGTTCCTTGAGCCCACGAATTTAACAATTAAATTCGTGGGTTTATTAAGCCCACGAATTTAACAGATTAACTTCGTGGGCTATATAGTTTATGAATTTAACAGATTAAATTAGTACGCTCGTTCATTTAATTTAATCTGTTAAATTCGTGGGTTTCCCGGGCACACGAATTTAACTCAGATTCCTAGTTAAATTCGTGGGCTTGGCAGTAACCCACGAACTTAACTTAAATTCTTGGGTACCTACGAATTTAATTGATTAATTTCGTCGAGTTAAATTCGTGAACTAAATTCGACGGTTTGCCCACGAATTTAACTTAAATTCGTGGGTTTTGGTCTAAATTCGTGGGTTTCTGGCCTACGAATTTTTCCTTGTTTCTTGTGGTGATTGATGTATATCACTGACGGTTTATAAAGAGTACCGTTTGTGATTGTTTCAGTGACGGTTTCACTATAGAACCGTTAGTGATATTCTTTATCACAGACGGTTTATTCTAACCGTTTGTGTTGAGGCGTCTAATATAAACCTTTCTGTAGTAGTGATAATTATTTGTGAACGGAGGGATTTGCTGATAGCTACTCGTATATTGACGCTGTACTTCGGGATATTGAGAAGATGAGCATGCCCTTACAGGAGTTCAAGTTAAGCTTTGCGTGCAGGACAGCCAATACAGCCACCCATGCATATATAAACTCAGCAGGCCTCGTCGAGAGTATCAAGTTGTTCGTAATACGTGTGTCCAGATTTTATTTCAAATATTATCCCTAATGTTTGTAACTCGAATATGAGTACTTAATAAAGTGATGCTCTACCTTGTTGCCAAAAATAATAATCACAAGAAAGTGCTCTTAAATATGAATCCAATGGTATCTAATAAACTTTGAATCTCAAAATACATGGAGATCTTACAATTTTCCACGGAGGGAATTGTTAAATGGATTGTAGGTAGATGTTCAAACAGATCGAATTTTGGTGAACCATATTCATATTCTTTTTTAAAAAACAAATATAATATGAATTCGAATATATATACTCGAATACAAATCGAAATGAATGTCATAACTAATACGAATATCTACTCAATTAGGTCGGATTCAGATATCCTCGTAATTTATGTAGAGTGGAGATAGCAGTACGCTTTGTCCAGCTCGTTGGCTCGTGCTTCATAATTCTAATTTATTTATTTCACCTAAAGAAATATAAATTCACATTGAATTATAAAAACTCGTCCAACTAATTAGACACACCGTAACAAAGTCCTTAGATTGCTTCATCGAATTCAAATAAGAAGGGTTCACAACAAAATGCTTATAACGCTTCATCAAATTCAAATTAATGCGAATAGCTGCCTTTGCTCCGGCGATAAGCACGGTGGTCGTGAGCAGTCGGACTGATTAACCATAGATAGCTTGAGACAGTATGGCTGAACCATGGAGAAGAGAACGTCGTGTCACACGCGGCTGTCCCACTCCTAAACGATTAGTAAAGGAATTATATTCCTCTGGTCACAAATACACTACTACAGAACAACATATCACTACTACAGAACAG
Source organism: Otatea glauca (assembly GCA_036346275.1). Taxonomy (NCBI): domain Eukaryota; kingdom Viridiplantae; phylum Streptophyta; class Magnoliopsida; order Poales; family Poaceae; genus Otatea; species Otatea glauca. The sequence goes on along the minus strand of CM070733.1, from coordinate 23,935,318 downwards.
GCAATTCTTGCTGGCATATCACTGCTGGTTAGGACCGAGCCGGCAGTGATAACATATCTCTGCCGGTTCGAAAGTTAAGTTGGGGGGAGAACTTATCACTGCCGGTTCATGCAACCAACCGGCAGTAAAACGCAACATATCACTGTCGGTTTGAGAAAAAAACCGGCAGAGATATATCACTGCCGGGTCATTCTTAAACCGGCAGTGGTACTTGCCTTTTCACTGTCGGTTTGAGACTAGAACCGGCAGTGATATTATTTTCCCGCGCAATATGATTTTCTCGCGCGTTCCGAGCTTATCACTGCCGGTTCTGCGTAAAACCGGCAGTGATAAGTCGTTTATATAACTGAGACCCCTGCCTCCCGACCGATCGAGCAAAGACAGAGAGGCGCTCTGTCTTTGCTCGATTTGTAGATTGCGACGATCTGCTGCCAAAAAATTTGTTAAAATTTGTATTGTACTTCTGTTTGAGGTTAGTAATTTGATCTCAATTTTTGTAAATAATAAAAAATTGCCACGTGGATATTTACATAATGAGAAAAGGTTCATGTATTTTCAAATGTTGAAATAATAAAAACTTGTTAGATGGATATTTACCTAATCAAAAAATGTTGATGTATTTTAATGTACTCAAAGTATATCCTAAGTACTTACAATTATTTCCAAATTTTTAAATAATAAGGGACTGCAAGATGGATATTGACGCAATGAAAAAAGATAGATATATTTTGATATAGTCTAAATATATCCTAACTATTTACAATTAATCTTATTTTTTACAATACTAAAAAATTGCTACATGGATATTTACATAACGGAAAAAGGTTGATGTATTTTAATATAGTCAAAATTGCTACCTAAGTTTTTAAATCTAATCATTTACAATTATTTGTTATTTGCAATTATATGCGTATGTAATGTTTGATTTAATTAATTGTAGATGGACCGAAGGTGGATGTATGACACGGACCGTTGCGGGGTAGAGTTTTTTAATGGTGTGAGTTATTTTCTAAATATGGCTGCGGCGCACTAGTCGAAGAATTTGGCGGACTACATGTGCTGTCCATGCGTTGATTGCAAAAATCAGAAGCTGTTTTCTACCATAGAGTCGATACGAGCACACTTGCTTCGAAGAGGTTTCAAGGCTGGCTATACCTGTTGGACCAAGAACGGCGAAGATGAGATTGTACATGAAGGGAAACACATTATTAAAGATGACGGAGACAACGATATAACGGCAGTTGAAGATACGTTTGTCGACAGCCACGACGACGATCTGGATCAAATATTGCGTGATGGGGAGGGAGACTTCACGAGTGAAAGAGAGTTTCAAAAGTTCCAACATATGGTACAAGACTCCACGACACCATTGTACCCAGGCTGCAAGGAGGAGCACAAAAAATTGCAGACCGTGCTTACACTACTGCAGTTGAAGGCAAGCAATGGTTGGTCCGACAAGAGCTTCACTGAGCTGTTATGTCTCTTGGGGGATTTGCTTCCAGAGGGTAACGTGTTGCCTACAAGTACGTACCAGGCCAAACAGGTTGTCTGCCCGTTGGGATTGGAAGTACAAAGGATACACGCATGTCCAAACGATTGCATGTTGTATCGCAATGAGTTTGCGGACTTGGATGGCTGTGCTGTTTGCAAAGCAAAGTGGTATAAGGGCAACGATGATGACATCGATAATGAAGATGTCGGGGTGAAGCGTAAGAAGATGAGATCCCCCCGTAAGGTGGTGTGGTATTTTCCTATAATTCCCCGTCTGAATCGATTGTTTGCGAACAAAAGACATGCCTAATTGCTACGATGGCACGCCGAAGAGCGTAAGAACGATGGAATGCTCAGACACCCTGCTGACTCTGTGCAATGGAGGAACATCGATAGAAAATATAAGAAGCACTTTGCATATGATGTGAGGAACATAAGGTTCTGGTTGAGTACGGATGGGATGAATCCTTTCGGTAACATGAGCAGTCGTCATAGCACTTGGCCGGTAACTCTATGTATCTACAACCTTCCTCCTTGGCTTTGTATGAAGCGGAAGTACATTATGATGCCACTACTGATCCAAGGGCCCAGGCAACCTAGCAACGATATCGATGTGTACCTCAAACCATTGGTTGAAGATCATCTAATCTTGTGGAACGATGGAGTACGGGTATGGGATGAGTATAAAGAGAGAACTTTATCCTCACGCGTATTGTTGTTCGTAATCGTCAATGATTACCCCGCCCTTGGTAACTGTCGGGCCGGACGACAAAAGGCTTCAATGGATGCGCCCGATTGCTTAGATAGTACTGACTAGTCGATGGCGTAAGAAGCGTCGAAAAATGTCTTACATGCGGCATCGTAGGTTCCTCCGCAAGGATCACCTATACCGCAATAATAAGAAAGCTTTTGACGGGACAAAGGAGACTACTTTAGCTCCGAAGAATCACACTGGGAGAGAGATATTTGCAGCTGTAAAGGATCTTAAAATTATCCACGGAAAGGGAGCAGGCAGTACATCTATCCCGAGTTCCCGTGATAAGGCTCCTTTGTGGAAAAAGAGGTCAGTATTTTGGGTCCTACCTTACTGGCAGCACTTGAAAGTTCGACACGCAATCGACGTCATGCACATAGAGAAGAAAGTGTGTGACAGCTTGCTTGGTATCTTACTGGATATACCTGGCAAAACAAAAGATACTCTCCAAGCACGGATGGACCTTGAAGATATGAAACTCAGGAAGGAGCTGCATCACGAGACATGGATACAGGAAAAGTACCTTCCCGACCGCTACACTCGAGCAAGAAAGAAAAAATTAGCTTTGTGCAAATGCTTGCACAGAGTGAAAGTTCCGTCCGGGTACTCTGCCAACATAAAGAGACTAGTCTCAATGAAAGACTTAAAATTAATTGGCATGAAGTCTCACGATTGCCACGTGATGATGACGCAGATGCTTCCAATTGCAATTAGGGGTATTCTGCCAAAGAAAGTCCGAGACCCAATTATAAAGTTGTGTTCATTCTTCAACGCGATTTCACAAAAGGCCATCAATCCATTGAAACTAGATAAGCTACAGGAAGACGTGGTCCACACTCTCTGCAGGCTCGAGATGTGTTTCCCTCCATCTTTTTTTGATATTATGGTCCATCTCATTGTTCACATCGTGAAAGAGATACGGATTCTCGGTCCCTTGTTTCTACATCAGATGTATCCTTTTGAGAGGTTCATGGGGGTTATAAAGAAATATGTTCGTAACCGACATCGGCCGGAAGGTTGCATTGCAGATGGTTGGGGAACCGAGGAGGTCATTGAGTTCTGCATCGATTACATGGATCTCAAACTGATTGGTGTGCCTACATCACGGCATGAGGGCAGGCTACAGGGAAAAGGGACACTGGGCGAGAAATCACTCCGTACAAACAATCTAGCTTCATTCACACAAGCACATTTCGCAGTTTTGGGACAATCAGTTGTGGTGGCCCCATAAGTCAACATGCACAAGAGCATGCTATCCAGAACAAACCAAACGAAGTCAGAGGGTTGGATCGCGAGAGAGCATAGACATAACTTCGGCGATTGGTTGCGTAGGCACATGATGCATACGGAGATAGAGTGCGCTCAGTTGAAAGTGTTGGCTCAGGGACCGTCCACTACAATCCGGACATTCCAAGGATACGATATAAATGGTTTTACTTTTTATACAAGAGCACAATATAAAAAGAGCACCAACCAAAATAGCGGTATCCGTACAGATGCCTACGACAACAACGGAAATAGGAAAACCTACTACGGATTCATAGAAGAGATTTGGGAGCTTGATTAAGGACCTTTGGAGGTCCCTCTCTTTCGGTGCCAATGGGTAAGACTTCCAAGGGGCATGAACATCGACAAGTGCGGTATCTCTACCGTGGACCTAAAACTGGTCGGATATAGAGAAGAACCATTCGTACTTGCTAATTCTGTTACACAAATCTTTTTTGTAACCGATCCAGCTAACAAGGAGCGCCACGTGGTTATTCAAGGAAAAAGAAGGATTGTCGGGGTTGAGAATGTTGTCGACGAGGAAGAGTACAACCAATTCGATGAGCTTCCTCCTTTCGGAGAGGACGTTGACCTAGGTCTCATGGAAGAGAGTGAGGACGAAGGTGCATACATATGCCACGATCATGACGAAGGTCGAATCGTAGCTTAGTTGTCGTAATTACATACATGTTTATTTTCTCATATGTCACAATTAATGTATTCTTTTGTCATATGTATCAATTTGTGTGAATTCAACTTCATCTGTGTGTTTTTTTGTATTTGTGTGAATTTTTGAAATATTAAAACTATCAAAACAGTGAGCAATTTGGATTTTTTTATTTTGAAATATTAAAACTATGAAAATAGTGAGCAATCTGGATTTTTATAATTTTACAACTTTGTCAAAACTTAGGTGAAATATTTAAATCAAATATTACATGTCCTGAAGTATTCCTCCAAAAATTTTCAGAAAATTTGGATAAAAATTGATAGGATTTCAAAAATCATCCTTTGAAAACTTTGACATAAGTGACAGGAGCTTATCACTGCCGGTTGTATCACTAAGCCGGCAGTGAAGTGATTTATTACTGCCGGTTTGTAGTATTAACCCGGCAGTGAAAATCAAATATTACTGCCGGTTTTTGTTTTGAACCGACAGTGATAAATACTTTCACTGCCGGGTGTAGATACAACTGGCAGTGATAATGTATTATTACTGCCGGTTTTAGATTGGACCAGCAGTGAAAATAGATATTACTGCTGGGTTGATCGTGAACCGGCAGTGATAATTCAACTATCACTGCCGGTTCTTTTTATGATCGGCGGTGATAGTGTATCATCGCCGGTTTTGTGGTGACCCGCGGCGATACTCCAACCCTATAAATTCGAACGTCGCGCCACTCAGCCCCTCATTTCCACTTCAACCTCATGCCGCCACTTCGTCGCCTAGACCTCCTGGCTGTCGCCTCGCTCTGCGCCCCACCGCCCCGCCGTCTGCCGTCACAAGACCGCCTCACTGTCCCCGTCGCACCGCCGGCCGTCGCCGTCGCCGCCGCCGCCAGCCGCCCAGCCGTCCCGTCGCACCACCTCAGTCGTTGCCGTCGCCGCGCACCGCCCCAGCCATCGCCGTTGTCCCGCCGCCCCGGCCGTCGCCTCAACCTCCCTGCCGAGGAAGAAGACTACAAACGTGAGGTACCGTAATACTGCAAAAGAAAGAAACTAGGCACATTGCTATACAATTGCAATGAGCATCCTTTGTTGTACCAAAAAAATGGTGATTTTGTTCGCTAAGTCCAATTCAGATTCGTCCTACCGGTTCCGATTTGGCCAATTTGGCCCTGATGAGTTCATACACGTGTTATACATGTGTTTTACAGTTCAACTCAAATTCTTATGTCTATTGCACACTAGCTATTATCAAGGTTGGCATGATGCAGAGGAAACTAAAATAGATGCCGGAAACACTAGTAATTTCTGTCAAACATGTGTCCGTGTCGATTGCTTGTCTTTGTACTGAAGTTAAATGCTCATTTTCATGCAATGATTGCAAAGACCGACATGTGCGGGTTATAAGGAAGCAATTGTAACCTTTGAAATGCTACAGTTGATCAGGCGCCAACTTCCATCTACAAATTAGTATCAGCACATTAGACATCAAGTTAATGAAAGCAAACTAGTCATGTGTTGCCTCCCCATAAGAGATGGTAATTGCAATTTGCAACTTCATAGACTAAAAATGATAAAAAGAACATGATTTTTTTTGCTGGTTCTTTTTTGTTTGGTACTTTTGTGACAAGAACTAGCACGAACATATCCCTTATTGTGCTGAAAAGAAAGCTCTATGGGCATCCATGTGTCAATGGTCATCATGAGCCCTATGGGCTACCTAGCGTGAAGGGAAAATACCTAAAGATGTATTTTAGAAGCCTCGTATAGATATGTTTGTAATATCAACTCAGATCGTCAAAAGCCTGTAAATAGCCCGGCCCTATTTTGTGAAGAGAGAAAGACTAATGTCACTTGTATAATTGCTTCACATTGCATTTGCTCCTCCTGAAAACACTAATGTCATTTGTATAATTGCTTGAATAGAACTGTTGTAAAGATGTATATGTGTATGTATCCTGGAATATGTAAACATCCTTTCACGAGATTAACTTTAATGTCAATCTCCATTTGTATGTGTCTTTCAAAAATGACCCTGTTAATTTGAAATTTCTGGTAAACTTGCCAGGAATGGCCTCCGACGAAGGACAAGTGCCGGAGGGAGTTGGGCCCTCAAATATGGACAAAGGAGGAAGGGGTAGCCCGAACAATAGCCCAACGTCCTATATGAACTTGCAGGATCCTGCCTTGGACCAACCTGACGTTACTAGCGTAGGTGAGGTAAAGTTTTATTACACTGTGGTTCCCAAAACATTGTAGGCCCACACGACTAATAATTTGGAAGAGCAAATTGTAGGCTCAGACGTCTGATCAACGAAGGCAGCGCGCAAGTCGTGGTCCGAACAAGATGCCTAAGGGAATTTTTAACATAGTGGAGCTCTCTCAAGATCGGGAACTGCTATACCAGAGTCATCATTGGGGCCGTACAGGACAGCCTGCGGGGTTATTGCTAGGGATGATGTGCCCATCAGCTATAGATCATGGATTGGCCGCGAAGGTGACCCATGGGTGGTACCCAGTGACCTGAAGAACTCATTATGGGACAAGCTGAAACAAGTTTTCCAGTTCCCCCAAGGGACCGAGCTGGATGCAAAGAAACGAGCACTCTGCATCATGTGCACTGCGTGGAAGAATTGGAAGACAACACTAAACAAGAATTATGTGAAAAAGAATGAAACACCGAATTTTGACACGTACCCAAAGTTAAGGGAGTTCTGAGATGAATTTGTGGCGTACAAGAGGTCTGAAGAAGCTCACATAGTAAGTCAAAGGAACAAAGCAAACGCGGATAAGAATATTCACCCTCACAAACTAGGAACAGGAGGGTAAGTGAACAAAATACCAGCATAGAATCGGTCCGAAGAAGAAATAACCCGCAAGGGTATAATTCCTGCAACGGTCGCCTTAAACGAACGATCGAAGCACTGGTTGCTTGGGAGGGGTGCTTCTATCTCCGATGATGGCAGCTTAAGCTTCGAGCGATAGAGAGAGTGAAGTCTTCGCGCAGAATCACGAGATGCTCACATGCGCCTTCCCAAGGATCTTTCACGCCACGAAGGGAGAATGACGAGCTAACCATAGCCCTGGGTAACAAGGAGCATCCAGGTCGCACCAGAGGAGTTGGTTTGGTCACGTGGAAAGAAGCCTTCCCCGCAGACGCATGGATGTACAAACATTCAAAGAGATTAAGAGAAGATCAACCGAACGCCGATAAAAGATCTTTGTCGCGAGGCGCTAGAGGAACAAAGAGCGAGAACTAGATAAGGCCGTGGAGCAAGCCGTGTAAAGCTCTCGACTCACGACCGCCACCCGGTGAAAGCCCCGAGCTCATCGGTCGGTGCTCGTAGAGTAGCTGCAAGCGTCCACGAGGATTCGGAAGAGCATGAACTGCATTTTCCGTGGATGACATCAAAGAACCGACACCGTGCAAGCTACATTTGGCCGCACATGGCATTATCATAAAGGTGGCTGAGGGCAGGGCTTGGCCATGCCAGGAGTCATAGATTTTGCACTGTCGCCCGATACCGTAGGGATTCGCCAGGGTCGAAGTGGACAGTGTCATCCGCCAATACCAAAAAATGGAGGTAGAGATCCTTGGCGAGGATGGGAACAAAATGCTAGGAGAAAACGTGAATGGCTTCCTCGCGTGGCGCAAGAGCTTGATTAAGTTTGGCTCGAACGATGAGGGCGACGACGATGATGATCAGCCGCACTCTTCACACAGAGACCTCCCGCCCTTCTCACCGCCAACCAGGAAATGTCCAACTCCTCCGCCGGCACCAACCAGAAAAAGCCCGACTCCTCCGCCAAAAACTGTAAAGAATCGAACAACAGGAACATCTCGGCAGTCGGCACCGTCCTCGAAGAAATCTCAACCATTTTTGAACCCAGGACATTCACAGAAGAAATTATCAGCTGACATGACTGAAGAAGAACGGAAAAAGCATGTAAGTGCCTGCGTAACATCTCAGTTTAAAAAGGTGCCATCAAGTAATAAGACTAAAGTTCATGCTGACGCGCAAAAGTTTTTCTTGAGTATGGCAAAAGTGCAAAAGACGGGCAAAGCTTCAACCTTGCAAAATATCGGACTACGGCGCATATCCAGAAAGCAATACTTGCAGGCGGCTAGTGCCGACACGTTAAAGTGGGATGCTCAAGCAGATGATGCTCAACTAGATGCTCTAGCGCAAGGTCTCAGGTGGAAGTTCGTTGTGGGAAAATCGCTGGTTGAACCAGCTCATTTCGACAACCTTACAACACAATCTGCGGCAAGGCCCATCGCTGGTACATGCAAGCGATCCAACGATGGTATGGAGGCGTTCGCATCGGATACACGAGCAAGATTTTCACAATGGGGATAACATCTGCTGGGTTCTTTTCACGGAGTCAGATATGTTGTACCAAAGAAGATGCCCGGACGTGAACATACTTAGACTATGGACTTTGTAAGTCCGTCCAGTATATCGCTCAAAGATTTGTCATCGCTTAATTGCATCTCTAACTTCTTTCTTATGTAGAATGGAGATACAAACATGAAGAAATAACAATGACAATCTAGCATTCCTAGATTCGGGGCTCGACAACGAGAAACTTGTGAACGACAATCCACGATTCGTTGAAGACTATTTATTTAATACTTTTGAAGTGCAATACAAAACCTCCGTACTTTTACCCTATAACTTTAAGCACGATATCCCGACTTCTAATATCGTTTTACTATTTTTGCGTAACACGTACGATGTGGGAGTAATTGACTATGTTGACATATATGTGCAGGTTTCTTTGGGTCCTCCTCGTCATCCAGCTTAGATGCTAGCAGATTTTTATCTTGGACTCTAGGAGAAAACAAACAAATCTGTACTCAAGACCTTTGGGACATCTTTGAGCAATGTAAACTCGATCGTTGTGTTATTACTCTAGCAAAATTCCATTCTATTGCATTTAAGTTTAATTACTATTCAAAATCATTCACGAGGCTTTCATGCGATCATCGAAGAAAAGTGTTCGTATCGTCCATACAGGAAAAATTTTGAAATAATAAATGACTTTCCATGCATGAGGCAGGAACCCGGAAACAATTTATGTGCATTCTATGTATGTACAAATATGCATTCAATTGTCACGGAGAGTGTCGGCTATAACGAAGCCATGGTACGTAATTACACTTTGATGCCCTTTTTTATTTAATAAATATCATCAGTAATTAACTTCCTTTTTTGTTCAAAAACAGCGCTCCAAACTGAGAACCAATAAGTTATTGCTGACAGAAATTATAGCAATTCAAGAACAGATCGCCGGATTCATTCATGATGAGATCATGAATCCAAACGGCGAGTTCCACGGGTAGCCTCATTGCCCTCATTCCTACGGCCTAGACGCGTGACGTGTCTACTTTGACTCTTTGTAAAATCAAAGCGAATGGGATGACATGTAGTCGAGCTACATTTGTAAATAAATCATTGTAAAAACAAATTATTTGATGCTTAATTTAATATATTTGAATTATAATTTTAACGATGCTTCATATATACATGGATATATTTGAATTATGATTTGAACGATGCTTGTATACTACATATGGACACTGTAAACAATTGTATAAAAATATATATATTGCACAAAAAATATGCAAGCTTGTCATCGCCGGTTCTTGGAAAACCGCAGTGATATGTACATATCACCGTCGGATTATGGTACAACCCGCGGTGCTAGTTCGATATCACCGCCGGTTTACGTATAACCGGCGGTGATAATTATCATCATCGCCGGATTTAGGTTTGATCCGCGGTGATAGTACAATATCACCGCCGGTTGTAGATAGAACCGGCGGTGATAATCCTTATCATCGCCGGTTCTCGAGCCGACGGTGATAATCCCCAGTATCATCGCCGACCAATCACCGCCGTGCCAATGACCGCATGATGGGATTCGAACCGGCGATGATGTCTTCGCTCGTAGTAGTGTATCATTGTTGGTTTCAGAACGCCATCACTACCGGTCATTGGTGCCTGCAGTGATTGGTCGACAGTGATACTCGGGGATTATCACTGCCAGCTTAGGAACCGACAGTGATAAGGATTATCACTTCCGGTTCTACCGACAACCGGCAGTGATATTGAACTATGACTGCTAGGTCAAACCAAAATCTGGCAGTGATGATAATTATCACTGCTAGTTATATATAAAATCAGCAGTGATATCGAACTATCACTGTCGGGTTATACCACAATCCGATAGTGATATATACATATCATTGCTGGTTTTCTACAAGAACCGGTAGCGACAAGCCATGAACCAAATATTTTTATTGCATATTTTTTGTGTAATATATATATTTTTATACAATTGTTTATACAGTGTCCATATATAGTATATAAAGCATCGTTCAAATCATAATTCAAATATATCCATGTATATATAAAGCATCGTTAAAATCATAATTCAAATATATTAAATTAAGCATCACAATATTTTGTTTTTACAATGATTTGTTTACAAATGTAGGTCGACTACATCTCATCTCATTCACTTTGATTTTGCACCGGCTATAGTAGGAGTCGAAGTAGGCATATCACGGGTCTAGATCGAAGGAATGAGGGCGATGAGGCTACTCGTGGAACTCGCCGTTTGGATTGATGACATCATCATGAATGAATCCGGCGATCTGTTCTTAAATTGCTATAATTTCTGTCAGTAATAACTTATTGGTTCTCAGTTTGGAGCGTTGTTATTGAAGAAAAGAGAAAGTTAATTAATGATGATATATGTTAAATGAAAAAAAGTAAGCATCAATGTGTAATTATGTACCACGGCTTCGTTATAGCCCACGGTCTCTGTGACAATTGAATGTAGATTTGTACATACATAGTATGCACATAAATTGTTTTCCGGGTCCTGGCTCATACATGGAAAGTCGGTTACTATTTCAAAATGTTTCATGTAGGGACGATGGCGAACACTTTTCTTGCAGTATCGTGCGAATGCCCTGTGAATGATTTTGAATATTAAGTAAACTTAAATGAAGTAGAATGGAATATTGCTAGAGTAATAACGCAACAATCGAGTTTACCTGTTCAGCATATCCCAAAAGTCTTGATATAGATTAGATGGTTTTCTCTAGAGTCCAAGACAAAAATCCTGCTAGCATCTAACTAGATGACGAGGACCCAGTGAAACCTGCACATATATGTCAATGTAGTCAATTACTCCAACATCGTACATGTTACGCAAAAATAGTAAAACGATATTATAAGTAGGGAAAAACATACTTAAAGTTATAGGGTAAAAGTATGGAGGTTTTGTATTGCAGCTCAAAAAAGTATTAAATAAAAAGTCTTCATTGTATTGTGGATTGTCCCTCACAAGCTTCTCGTTGACAAGCCCCGGATCTAGGAATGATAGATTGTCATTGACATTTCTTCTACATGTCTGTATCTCCATTCTATATAAGAAAGAAGTCAGACATGCAATTAAACAGTACAAGAATGCACAATAATATACGTAGAGACTTACAAAGTCCACAACCTAAGTATATTCACGTCCAGGGCATCTTGCTGGTACAACATGTACAACTCCTCGAAATTCACCCAGAAGTTGTTATCCCCATTGTGGAAATCTTGCTCCGTGTATCAGACTGCGAACGCCTCCATACCATCGTTGGACTGCTGCATGTACCACTGATAGACGCGTCGCAGTTGTGTTGTTAGGTGGTCGAAATGAGCTGGTTCGACCAGCGGTTTCCCCATAAAGAACTTCCACCTTAGACCTTGCTCCTAAGCATCTCGTTGAGCAGCATCTGCCTGAGCATCCAACCTCAACACGTCGGCACTAACCGCCTTCAAGTATTGCTTTCTGGATATGCGGTCGTAGTCCGACATTTTACAAGGTTCAGAAGCCTGCCCTGTCTTTTGCACTTTTGCCATACTCAAGAAAAACTTTTGCGCGTTAGCATCAACTTTAGTCTTCTCAGGTGATGGCACCTTTTTAAAGTGAGATGTTACGCTGGCGCTTACATGCTTTTCCGTTCTTCTTCAATCATCTCAGTTGGTAATTTCTTCTGGGATTGTCCTTGCTTCACAAATGATTGAGATTTCTTCAAGGACGGTGCTGACTTCCGAGATAGTGCTGGTGTTCGATTCTTTTCAGATTTGGGCGGAGGAGTTAGACTTTTTCTGGTTGGTGCCGGCAGAGGAGTTGGACTTTGTCTGTGTGGTGGCGACCAAGGCGGGAGGTCTCTGTGTGGAGAGTGCGGCTGATCATCATCTTCGTCGTTCTCATCGTCGGAGCAAAACTTAATCAAGCTCTTGTGCCACGCGAGGAAGCTATGCACATTTTCTCCTAGTTTTTTGTTTCCGTCCTCACCAGGGATCTCTACCTCTATTTTACAGTATTGGCAGACTACACTATCCAGTTCGACCTTGGCGAATCCCTGCAGTATCGATCGACAGTGCAAAACCTGTGACTCCTGGCATGACCAAGCCCTACCCTCAGCCACCTTGATGGTAATGCCATGTGCGGACAAATGTAGCTTGCACAGTGTCGGTTATTTGATGTCATCCACAAGAAAATGGAGTCCATGCTCTTCGGGAATCCTTGTGGACGCGCAGCTGCTCTTACGAGCACCAGGACTGATGAGCTCAGTGCTTTCACCGAGTGGCGGTCGTGAGCTGAGAGCTTTCTGTACTGCTTGCTCCACAACCTTATCTAGTTTCGCTCTCTGTTCCTCTAACGCTCTCGCCACAACATCTTTCATTTGACGGTCCAGTTAATCTTCTCTTAATCTCTTTGGACGCTTGTACAACCATGCGTCTGCTGGGAAGGCTTCTTTTCACGGCACCAAACCAACTCCTCGGGTGCGACCTGGATGCTCCTTGTTACCCAGGGTTACGGTTAGCTCATCATTCTCCCTTCGTGGCCTGAAAGATCCTTGTGAAGACTGCATGTGAACATCTGTGATTCTGCGCGACACTTCCTGCTCTCTATTGCTTATGAAGCTTAAGCTGCCATCATCTGAGATAGTAGCACCCCTCCCAAGCAACCAGTGCTTCGATCGTTCGCTCAAGGCGGCCGTCGTAGGAATGACACCCTTACGGGTTAGTTCTTCTTCAGACCGATCCCATGCTGGTATTTTCTTCACGTACCCTCCTGTTCCTAGTGTGTGAGGGTGAATATTCTTATCCGCGTTTGCCTTGTTCCTTTGACTTACTATTTGCGCTTCTTTCTTCAGACCTCTTGTACGCCACAAAGTCCTCCCAAAACTCTCTTAACTTTGGGTACGTGTCAAAATTCGGCGTTTATTCTTCTTCACATAGTTCTTATTTAGTGCCGTCTTCCAATTCTTCCACACTGTGCACATGATGCATAGTGCACGTTTCTTTGCAACCAGCTTGGTCCCTTGGGGGAACTAGAACACTTGTTTTAGCTTGTCCCACAACGAGTTCTTCAGGTCATTGGGAACCACCCATGGGTCACCTCGGCGGCCAATCTATGATCTATAGCTGATGGGCACATCATCCCTAGCAAGAATCCCGCATGTTGTCCTGTACGGCCCCAACGATGACTCGGGTAGAGCAGGTTCCCCGACTGTCGAGAGCTCCACTATATTAAAAAGTCCCTTAGGCATCTTGTTCGGACCACAACTTGCGCGCTGCCTTTGTTGATCAGACGTCTGAGCCTGCAATTTGATCTTCTTATTAGTTGTTTGGGCCTACAATGTTTTGGGAACCACAGTGTACTAAAACTTTACCTTGCCTACATTAGTGATGTTAGGTTGGTCCATGGTAGGATCCTGCAAGTTCAGGTAGGACATTGGGCTATGGTTCAGGCTACCCGTTCCTCCTTTGTCCATATTTGAGGGCCCAACTCCCTGTGGCACTTGTCCATGGTCAGAGGCCATTCCTAGCAAGTTTATCGAAAATTTCAAATTAAAAAGGTCATTTTTGAAAGACACATACAAATGAAAATTGACATAACGAATGAACATAGATGTAAAAGCATATGAGCATACGTATTCAGAAGCAAAACAAGTTCTAATTAGGATCTTTTTCTACACTATGGTAGTATATATATCCCTACAAGTGTTTTAAAGTTAGTCCCGTGATATTTTGCACTTATTCGAGATTGTTTTCATATAGATTATCATTAAGCCTTAATATGGATTATCATTAAGGCTTAAACTTAGAGGCAGTAGCAGATCGACCTAAGTCATTTTCTCTCCTGTCTTTCTCAATTTCAACTTCACCACAAATTGTAAAATTAAAATACAGCTAATATTTATTGAAAGAGGGAGTACTCAATAATAATGTACATAACAATCCCCGAACTTATCAATTCTAAGAAATAAAATTAATACACATATTTGAAAGACACATACACATCTTTAAAGAACATGTACACATATATATATTTTTTATCTTTATACACACATCTTTGAAGGACACATACACATATACATCTTTTTTTCGAATCTGCATGCTCCAGAATAATTTGACCATGAACACAAATATACACATACACATACACATACACATACACATACACATACACATACACATACACATACACATACACATACACATACACATACACATACACATACACATACACATACACATACACATACACATACACATACACATACACATACACATACACATACACATACACATACACATACATCTTTGAAGGACACATACACATATACATCTTTTTTTTGAATATGCATGCTCCAGAATAATTTGACCATGAACACAAATATACACATACACATACACAGGATATATACACATACAGGATATTATACGGGTTGCCGAACAAGCTGAAATGACCATGATGTTTGCACGTTTGCGGTCCAGTTTTCATATTTGAGATATTTTGCACTTATTCGAGATTGTTTTCATATAGATTACCATTAAGCAAGGGAATGACATTTCGTGATGTCAATTTAACGACAAATACATAACAAGTGTAGAGCACAAAATACATCTTTCAAGGATACATACACATATAGCTTTCGAGGATACATACACATACATCTTTTGAGGATACATACACATACATCTTTCGAGGATACATACACATATACATCTTTCAAGGACACATATACAGTAAAAAAACTACCTAGATTTGTGCATTGACACAAGCATAAGCGGTAATGGTTTTGAAAACATATCCATATGTTGACAGACTACTAATCAATCGTGCAACAAATATAATGCATGCAGTGTACATTTACACATATTTCTTTGGGAATATGCTCCAAACCAGAACTGGCCCAAGTTTCATGTGGATTTTCATTTGTGATTTTCTAAAAGTTTATTAACTTGAACCTTTGTTAATTTACGCACATGTCCACTGCAAAGACAAAAGTCGTATAATAAATTTTATATAACATGTATATTGGTGGGCTAAATTGAGTGGACATATATCACATAATAGACTTTACAAAGTGAAAAGTGAAAGCATAAAGAGCATGCTAGGAAGAGGAAAAGAGTTTATATAGACACTTTTAAAAACGATGTCGCGAAGAAGATGGCCGCTTGTACCGACGTGGCGCCACGACCGCTTGGCCTCTATCCACTTGGTGAACTTGTCTACCGCGACGAGTAGGTGGGTGAAGCTCCGCGCTTCCTCGGCGCCCGACCAAATCGAGTCCCGCACGGCAAAAGGCCACGGATGGGGATCGTCTCAGAAGCTTGGCCGGCAGAGCGCCTCGCCGAGCAAAGAATCGCATCCTTCACAAAAGCGCATTTATATGCTCGGCGCCCGATACACGTTGGCCACAAGAAAACCTTGTCGAAAGGGCCTTCCCACAAGAGATCGGGTGTGCAGGACCGCAGACCGCTGACTACTGTATGTCAGCCCAGAAATTGCTTTCCTTGGTCCTTGGCTCCAAGATACATTTTGGAGGACCCGGAGGGACTCCTTTGTAGAGGTCCGCCGATCAGACGAAGGATTTTGCTCACGGGCGAGGCGCCGGCCTTGGCCGGTCTGGGAAGTGACCCATCCACAAACGGTCGATGTAGGGCCTCCGGGCACGGACTCAAGCGCTAGCACACCGCGGGCGTATCCGCCAAGTCTACGCCTCGAATCGGTTGGACGGGCGTGGTCGATTGGTCGGGTGGCCGCCACCGCCGAGTCCAAACTCGACAATGGGCGCAGGAGGTCTGAGACGAAGATCCCGGGCGATGTGCTCACCGAGGCAAGATTGGCCAGTGATCGGCCTCGCCATTGTAGCGCTGGTGAGCTATGGTGAAGCTCGAACCCTTGAACCGCCTCGAGCCGCGCTGTTTTTCGACAAGACGCTGCCATGTGGCGCCTCGGCCCGCAGCCTTTCATGACTTGGTCGACGACAAGCTTGGAGTCCCCGTGGACGAGCCGCGAGCACCGAGGTCGGCAGCCGATCCGAGACCGCTGACGAGAGCCTCAGACTGGGGAATGTTGTTGGTCGCACAAGAGCAACCTAATGGCGACTGAAGCTCGCTCCCGAGGGGAGATGATGATTTACCGCGCCTCGCGCCATTCTTGTGTGCCAAGCACATTGTCCAAGACGGTCTTCACCACCGGTGGTGCTTGGTCCACTCGCACGACGGTCGCTGAGCCTCGCGACTTGATCGCCGTCCGAGGGACGTGATATTATGCCATGGCCGCTAAGCTCGAGCGCCCATTTGGCTATCCTTCCCGAGGCATCGCGATTGTGGATGATCTCGCCTAGTGGGGACGTGGTCACCACAGATGATGGCGCGGTTGATCAAGTAGTGAACGAAGTTTCCTCTTTGGCGATGAGCACCGCTGAGAGTAACTTCGACTGTGGGTACCGAGTCTTGACTCGAAAGTACCTCATCGATGAAGTAGACCGCCGCTGTACCTTGAGCTCACGGCCTTCTTCCGCCGCCCACCACGCAGGGCCGCAATGACGACTTGGGTAGTGGCAATGATGTAGAGGAGCAGCGGTTCACCGTGCCGGGCGATCAGATCGAGGCGAGGACAGGAAGGCCTTCAAGCCGGTGAGGGCCTCTCGAGCCTCGTGTGTCCAACCAAGCGGCCGGATTTCTTGGCGGCACCAGAGCTGGCATTCGCGTCGCCGAGGCGAGACACGAACGCTCAAAGCCGCCAGCATCCGGTCACCGACCCTTTGAGGTTGCCGACCGCCCATCCTTGCGATCGCGAGATCTTCTCCGATTGGCCTCGATGCCTCGCCGGAGACGATGAAGCCTAAGAGCTTTCCTTTGGGGACCCAAGACGCACTTCTGGTTGAGCTTTATGCGAAACCGCCGAAGGTTCGCGAAAGTCTCTTCTAGGTCGGCGATAAGGTCGCGACCTTCCCGGTCTTTACGACAATATCGCCGACATATATGCCCCAACGCTACGGCCGATCCGGTCATTGAAGCACGCTTGCATACATCGCTGGTATGTAGCGCCCGCGTTCTTCAGCCGAAGGGCATTGTGACATAGCAGAACGAGCCGAACGGAGTGATGAAGGAAGTCGCGAAATGGTCGGACTCCTTTAGCGCAACCGTGGTAGCCCAGTAGGCATCCAGAAGGAAAGAGACTCGCGACACCAGCCGTGGAGTCGATGACTTGGTCGATGCGAGGTAAGGAATGGGTCCTTGGGGCATGCTTTGTTGAGACTCGTATAGTCAACACACATTCTCCATTGCCCGCTCTTCTTTTTACAAGTACTGTGGTTGGCTAGCCACTCGGGTGGCGCACCTCTTTACTGAACCCCGCCCCAAGAGTTTGGCGATCTCCTCCTATAACCCCCGCGCTTTCTCGCCGGCGGCGCGCAGCGTTGGGCGACCGGCTTTGAGCCCGGTCGGACGCTCAAGGAGTGCTCGCGACCTCCTTTGAATGCCCGGCATGTCGGAGGACCTCCATGCGAAGACATCTTTGTTAGTGCGAGGAAGTCGACGACGCCGCTTTCCTATTTGGCGGAGCGTGGTTCGACCTGCGACGGTCTTGGTCGGATCACGGATCGACCGTGACCTCCTTCGCGGTCCTCGGCGATTTGAAGGATCCCGCCGATTTGTCGGATTCGGGACGGACTCGGCGGCTTCCTTCCCCGAGCTTGTTGAGTTCGCAGAGGCAACGATCCGAGGCGAGCTCAGCACCGCCACATCACAGCTTGAAGGCAAGTGGAAGGACGATGCCGCGGTGATGACTCCATGCGTCCGGCATCTTCACTTGAGGTAGGCGTATCGGGGATCGCCATGAACTTGGCGTAGCATGGCCTCCCAGATGGCGTGGTAGGCGCCGGAAATCCACGACCTCGAAGGTGAGGGTCTCGTGCGGAAGTTTCCGCTCCTCAAGGTGACGGGCGGTCGACCGCCTGAGCGGATGGGCTTGCTGGCCCGGATGACGCCATGGAAAGGTGCCTTGCTTGGCCGGGAGGCTTGAGCGCTGGACCCCATAGCGCCGAACGCCTCAACGAGAGGATGTTAAGGCCGCTTCGGCCCATCGCCACCTTCGTGAGGCGCCGTTCGACGACGGCCGACCACTAGCGGTACCTCCTCTACCGTGGACGCGATCGGGTGATCGGTTCGATCAAAGGTGATCGAACTCCACCACCGAAGATATTGGGGACGCCGCGCGACGTGTGGACCTTGCGTAAGCGAGCTTGAGTCGACGCTTGCTTGGCGTGAGTGCCGGTCCTCCGAAGATCATGAGGCCCAAGTCGCTCGGGAACTCGCTGCCTACCTTCTTCTCCGCCGTCACGCGGGCCGCGGCGGCTTCTTTCCTTTGCTCGCAGCTGGTGGGGACGCCAGAGAGATAGCGCCCGTGACTTCGCAGCCCCGTGACTTGTGCTTGACGGAGAACCCATGGTTCGGGCATGGGCCGCCCATCAATTTCTCGGCGGTGGGCGGACGGCCGTCGGCCGCGCCGCTGGCGTGGCTGGCCGACCGTGGCGACCACTTGTCTCACGGACCGCTTCCCGTCGCCTGGCTTGTCGGCGGCCCGGAGGAGACCTGGCTTGACGCCGGCCTCGCTGGCCTTTCCTCCGAAAATAGCCCCACGGCTTCTCGCCGGAGGCGTTGCATGGCGGCGTCGAGGAGTTCCTTGGTGGTCCCGGGCTTGAGGCACCTCACATGTGCACCAAGGCCTTGCAGGAGGTGCCAGATGAAGGCTCCCACGACATCGGGCGCCGGAGATGTCGGGAGCTTGTTGCGACCAAGCGGAAAACCGCGGATGTAGTCCCGGAGGTTTCGGGTCTTTGCTTGCAGCCCTTCGTGTCCCAGAGTTTCCAGTGCGCCAGTGTGCCCGAAGTTACCGACGAAGAGATTCTTCAAGTCGCCAGCTTCGACAGCTTTTGGCGGCAGTACTCGAGCCGAGCTCGAGCCGAGTCCGCGAGGTAGATGGGGAGGTATCGGATGATGAAGAGATCATCCGTCGCTTCCCACCTTGCATGCGAGCCGGATCTTGAGCCGCACACCGGTTGGTGGCCCTGTACTTGGTAATGTTGGTAGGCGCCTCGACCGGCGGGAAATCACCGCGGATCCTTTGGCAAAAGCCCGTGGTCCGGACCATCGTGGCTCGGGCCGCGTAGTGGCGCCACCATCCGCAACACGTGAGTGGGCGCCCTCCGCCATCTTTCTTCGCACCAAGGGTGGCGCGGATGTCGAGGCATTACCGAGGCGCCGCGCACCCGGCGCGTGAGGCCCGGGTGGTTCATGGTGGGTGCGGTCTGGTCGCACTCGGCCGGCCACACGGCGCTGACGAGCCCTGGTGGCTGTAAATAGCGCCCGGTGTGGTAGGAGCCGGAGGCTCGTGATAAAGTCGTGACGGCACAGCGCCCACCACCAAGGTTCCGTAAGTAGCTCGCCTCCGGTTTGCGGGCTCGGAAGGCCTCGAGCAAGATTGCGGCCGCAGCCCACGCTTTGGCTCGCGTGAGGGAAAACTGGGGCGCGGATTCTCGCCCCACCTTGTGGTGCTTTTGGCGCGCGCTGCGCGCTGCCGCCTCAGAAGACGCTGCGGGCTCGGCTCGTCCCGCTTCCAGTCGGCTCGAGCCGGCCGAGCTCACCCGCCGCTCCGCTCCTCCGCGTTGCCGTTGAGCTCGGGCTGGCGAGCTGGAAGGTTTCAACAAGGCCGCTGGTATTCTCCGTGCCTCGGTCGCGCCGGATGGGACCGTGCTGTGAGCAGCGGTGGCTCTAACTAAATCGGGCCGTGCCCGCCACGCCAGATCGCGAGAGCCGCCGCGGGCGCGGATACTTCGCCGGAAGCCGGAGCCGTGGTCGAAGAGTCTTCCAAAGAACTCGTGGACGGAGGTTGGCATGTAGCCGACCATCGCCACCGGGTCGCGAGCCTCACGGGGGTGACATGGTCACCCGCCTGCCTACGGGAGTTTTTCGCCGACCGCGGCGAGCACTTCTCGTTCCGGCCGGGCTCGCAGGGCGCCCCAAGCCGGAAGCTTACGGCTTGCCGAGAGGACGCCTAAGCTCGCCGGGCGCCATCTTCCCGAGACGGCGGGACGAAGCGTGAGCCTCCTGGCACGGGTGACGGGCGGTCGAGGAGCCGGCGGATCCGTTCCCTGCCGCAGCCATGCTGCGCCGCAAAGGGGTGGATGCCATCGTGAGATAAACGGAACTGGGATGGTGATGAAGACGCCGCTAAGTCTCCTACCTGGCGCGCCAACCAACCGGCGTTGCCGAGCCGGCAAGTAAATTTGTAAGTCTAGGGGTCGTATCCTTTTATTAGTATTCGTCAAAAAGTGAAAGCATATATATAGACACTTTCAAGACACATTCTGTTAATATGAGAATACTTGCAAACCTAGACATAGTGACTCCACTTAATCCACTTGCTCAGGGAAATAAAATTAATGTTCGGCTTATTTTGTCTTGTCTCGTCTTCCAGTCTTCTAGTCTGGCCATTCTGAACCCAGCTTGAGCCTTGAAAGCTCATCATCCATGAACTTTGGGTTGGAGCAACAAAACATTTCCACAAACAAAGTGGTTTACCAACTTAGAATGATGAGGAACATGGCATTTGCAATTAATTCAAGTTCAAATATATATATCTCTGTCACGGTGAAGATATGTGTGCCCTCCAAAGTTAAAACTACATTAAAAATTACATCATAGACGGCGGCTCTTCGGCTCGGTCAACCCACCGGTGAGTGCGAACGGCGGCGGGTCTTCGGCAGACTCGGGAGGGAGGAGGAGGGCACAGGGAAGGGAGAGAAAGGGCTTCACCTCAGTGGGGATGCGACGGCGGAGGAGAAGGTGGCGGCGGGGAGGCCCGAGGCAGCGGCGGGGAGGCTCGATATGGGCGAAGGTGAAGGTGGCGGTGGGGAGGCTCGATGCGGCGCGGAGGAGAAGGTGATGGCGGGGAGGCCCAAGGCGGTGGCGGGGAGGCTCGATGCCGGCGAAGGCGCGGAGGTGAAGGTGGCGGAGATGCAAGTGACAGGAGAGGGTTTAGGTTGGGCGCGATAGTGATATTTATAGGGGTCGACTATCACTGCCGGGTCCGCACAAGAACCGGCAATGATAGTATATCACTGTCAGGTCATAAGAGAGCCAACAGTGATAGTGGCCTTATCACTGCCAGATTTGCCAGGTATATCCAGTAAGATACCAAGCAAGCTGTCACACACGTTCTTCTCTATGTGCATGACGTCGATTGCGTGTCGAACTTCCAAGTGTTGCCAATAAGATAGGATCCAAAATACTGATCTCTTTTTCCACAAAGGAGTCTTATCATGGGAACTCGGGATAGATGTACTGTCGGCTCCCTTTCCATGAATAATATGAAGATCCTTTACGGCCACAAATATCTGTTTCCCAGTGCGATTCTTCGGAGCTAAGGCAGTCTCCTTTGTCCTGTCAAAAGCTCTCTTATTATTGCGGTATGGGTGATCCTTGCGAAGTAACCTACGATGCCGCATGTAAGCCATTTTCCGACAGTTATTCAGCCACCGGCTAGCTGTATCATCCAAGCACTAGACGCATCCATTGAACCCTTTTGTCGTCTGTCCCGACAGGTTACCAAGGGCAGGGTAATCATTAATGGTTACGAACAACAATGCAAGTAGGATAAAGTTCTCTCTTTTGTACTCATCCCATATCCGTACCCCATTGTTCCACAATATTATAAGATCTTCAACCAATTGTTTGAGGTACACATCGATATCGTTGCCAGGTTGCCTGGGCCCCTGGATCAGTAGTGGCATCATAATGTACTTCCGCTTCATACAAAGCCATGGAGGAAGGTTGTAGATACATAGAGTCACCGGCCAAGTACTGTGACGACTACTCATGTTGCCGAATGGATTCATCCCATCCGTACTCAACCTGAACCTTACATTCCTCACATCATATGCAAAGTGCTTCTTATATATTATGTCGATGTTCCTCCATTACACAGAATCAGCAGGGTGCCTGAGCATTCCATCCTTCTTACGCTATTCGGCGTGCCATCGTAGCAATTGGGCATACCTTTTATTTGCAAACAATCGCTTCAGACGGGGGATTATAGAGAAATACCACACCACCTTATGGGGGGATCTCTTCTTCTTATGCTCCACCCCGACATCATCGTTATGGATATCATCGTTGCCCTTATATCGCTTTACCTTGCAAACAGCACAGGCATCCAAGTCTGCAAACTCATTGCGAAACAACATGTAATCATTTGGACATGCGTGTATTTTTTGTACTTCCAGTCCCAACGGGCAGACAACCTGCTTGGCCAGGTACGTAGTTGTAGGCAACACGTTACCCTCTGGAAACAAGTCCCCCAAGAGACATAAAAACTCAGTGAAGCTTTTATCGGACCAACCATTGTTTGCCTTCAACTGCAATAGTGTAAGCACGGTATGCAGTTTTTTTGCTCCTCCTTGCAGCCCGGGTACAATGGTGTTGTGGAGTCCTCTACCATACGCTGGAACTTTTGAAACTCTCTTTCACTCGTGAAGTCCCCCTCCCCATCACGCAACATTTGATCCAGATCGTCGTCGTGGCTATCGACAAACGTATCTTCAACCGCCGTCATATCGTTGTCTCCGTCATCTTCAGCAATGTGTTGCTCTTCATTTACAATCTCATCTTCACCGTGCTCGGTCCAACAGGTATAGCCAGGCTTGAAACCCCTTCGAAGCAAGTGCGCACGTATCGACTCTATGGTAGAAAACAGCTTCTCATTTTCCAATCAACGCATGGACAACACATATAGTCTGCCAAATTCTTCGACTTGTGCATCGCAGCCGCATTTACAAAACAAGTCACACCATTAAAGAACTCTGCGCCGCAACGGTCCGTGTCATACATCCACCTTCGGTCCATCTACAATTAATTAAATCAAACATCACATAAACATATAATTGCAAATAACAATATAATTGTAAATGATAAGATTTAAAAATACATGTAGTAATTTTGACTATATTAAAATACATCAACCTTTTTTCATTATGTAAATATCCATCTAGCAATTTTTTATTATTTTATAAAATGGAAATAATTGTAAATAATTAGGATATATTTTTACTATATTAAAATACATCAATCTTTTTTCATTATGTAAATATCCATCTTGCAATTTTTTATTATTTAAAAAATAATAAATAATTGTAAATAGTTAGGATATATTTTGACTATATTGAAATACATCAACCTTTTTCATTATGTAAATATCCATCTAACAATTTTTTATTATTTCAAAATTTGAGCATACATCAACCTTTTTCATTATGTAAATATCCATCTCGGCAATTTTTTATTATTTACAAAATTGAAAATAATTGTAAATAATTAGGATATATTTTTACTATATTAAAAATATCCAAGTAGCAATTTTTTAATTACTTTCATAATTGATAATATCAATGTTGCAATTTTTTAATTACTTCAATAATTCAAAATAAGTATATAATTGAAAGTACACGATATATTTTTAAATAGTTAGATTTACAAATGTATCTTGCAATTTTCATTATTGCAAAATTCATCTAGCCATTGTCACTATTTAAAAATCCACTAAATCACTTAAATGAATAAGAATTGTAATCATCAAAATCTAAAGCAATCTATAAAGTAAAATCCAACTACAAATATAATGTAGATCAAATTACTAACCATGAAGAGAAATAGATATGAATTTTCATATAATTTTTCAGCAGCAATTCGTTGACAATAAATGGAGCAGAGAAGCCTCTCTATTATGCTCAATCGGTCGGGGGAAGGAACGGCAAGATATATAAAGGACTTATCACTACTGATTCAGCGCAGAACCGGCAGTGATAAGCTCGGATTGCGCAGGAAATAAAATCAGTCTGAAAAATAAATATATTTGCCGATTCGTGTAAAAGCGGCGATGAAAATGCCGATCACCGCTTAGGTTGATAGAAGATCCGGTAGTGATATATCACTACCGGTTTTATATATAAACCGACAGTGATATCTGGTTTTCACTGCCGGTTGGTTCCACGAACTGGCAGTGATAAGTTCTCCCCCTGGCTTAACATCCAAACCGGCAGTGATATGTTCGCACTGTCGACTCTATCCCAACCGGTAGTGATATGCCGGCAAGGATTGCCTGTTCTGTAGTAATGATAGTTACATGATATGATTTACAAAATACAGATTTAACCACTAATTTTCATTATAATATATTTGTAACATCTCAATTTTTTGGATCAAATTATTTTACTAGTGTTATTTGAGCATTTTATGAACTTTTGGAATTTTTAAAATTATTTGGAATTTATTTTATATTTTTGAATTGTGCTTAATATAGATAATATTTAATTATGTGAAAATTTTAAGTAAACTTTTTTTCAAAAATATTTTATTTGAGTACTAAATGTCTCAAAGTATTTTTAGAATTTTTTTCAGAATTGTTTTGTATTTTTACCATTTTATTTGGCTTAAACTATTTTCTTTAATTAATTTTAATTGGAGAAGCTTTTGAAAAAGATATAAACAGTGTTGGGCTCGGCCCGTTCCTTCGAGCCAGCCCGAGAAGCCCTGTAGGCCCAGTCAACCGCCACTCGGCCCTATTCCATCCGCAACCCTAGAAGCTGATCTATGGGATCTTGATCTTACGGTTACGAGCAAGTTGGAAACCTTAATGCTTTTGAACCATTGGATCAAGGTCGAGCGCATAAGCTTGATAGTACCGGTTCGGGACTTTAACAGATCATGACAGTTATTCTCGTATACAAACCATATTGAATTGAATCCGTCTCATCGGGTCCCTTGATCACGCCACGTGGACGGTCGACGCGCTTCGTTCCCGCAAGGTCATCGCTGTATCTAGCATGGACTCCGCTGCCGAGACTGGCTCGCCTTCCCGTGCTCTAATCAGACTCTGAGGCCTTTAAAAGCTGCACCGCACCCCTCCCAAGGATCCCCGTGCTACACCATCTCTTTTCACCCATTCAACGTTGCTAGAGACGCTCTCAAACCATCGCCCAAGCTCGCCAAAGTTCACCGAGGTCACCGTTGCCTTCAATCGATGAGATCTCACAGTTCACCTCGCCATAGTTGAAGACAAGGGCATTTGTGAGTTCACTGTGAGGAGCACTACCAAATTCGTGCAAGATCAAAGCAAGACCGGCGAGGAAACACCATCTCGTGTGTTGTCTTCCACCTCTCCGATGAGCACCGTTGCCATGCCCTGCTATATCTCGCTGGCCACTATCTTGATCGTCTTATCCGTCAAAGCCATCAAATGTGCGCCGCGTGTCACACCCGTGTCTCATCATGTGTGTGCGCTTGCGTCATTCGCCTCTGTCACCTGCTTGTGTCAGCATACCATATGTCGGCCATCGAGTCCCACATGTCAGCGAGCACTGTGTTCATGCGCCAGGTTCACGATGAACCAGTGTGGTCCGGTGGAACGAGTCAATGCACTAGAGACCACATGTCAGCGCCAAGAATTTCCCAATTTATTTTATTATCTACTAACATCAACGATGGCGCAATAAATAGATTTTTCAATATAAAAATAATTCGGGAAAAATATTGACTTTTCTATTTTTCTGATTTTTCTTTTATTCAAATTTTTCGAGAGCCTGTTCTTCTTCATACAAGCTCCGCTTGAGGCTATTCAAATTACTAAAAATTTATAAAATTGAGATATATTTAATGGTAAATTTTATTTTATTTTTCAAGTTTGTTTGCTTTCTAGTTTTGGTATTTACTACTATTTTTCTCGATTCGTGTCGACGTCGAAGTGCCTGAGTGTCCGAGGGTGAACCGTTGATCCAAGACCAAGGCCCAGAGTAGGAACAAGAGCTATTTCAGGGCAAGTTGTGCTTTGATCATGTTGAACCTAGTTTCACAAAATTGCCATGTTGATTTAAATTATGAATGTTATTTTATGTGTAGAATTATTTTCAAATTAGTTTGGAAACTAGTTATTCTAACCAATTAGATTATATCCTAACTTGTTATTTGTATGCCATAATTATTTTTCATCTTAGGATGGTTTATTATTAGTTGGTTGCTAGTAGATGCCAACGTGAGTTGGCTAGATCGTGCTTAGTTGCTTAGTCATGCCACGTATAACTCATGCCTTTGGAAACATCAAAATCAATCTTGACTAATGGAATATAGAACATGTTTATGAAAGGTGTGTCAGGTGTTGTCACACGATGATGTTGAGTTGTGGTGATACGTGTTATCTCACAACGATGTTGATTTGTTGATGACATGTATACACGATAATCAACTGGGGTGGTAAATAATTTAGATTGGGGCAAGTGACAAGGGACCATGTGCCAAGGTGGGCCTGTATGGCGGTTGGGTTGTGAAAATCTGGCCTCAGTCAATTAAGGACTTAACCTTTCAAGCCTTTAAACTGAGTCAAACATGCAACCACATGTCTGGTATGGGACGGACCTAACTAAGTAGGTTACCGATGTCTTTACATGTGATACCTCAGGTAGACAGCCATACAGTGTGTGGTTATAGGGAGGATG
The DNA here is from genome assembly GCA_036346275.1 of Otatea glauca. NCBI lineage: Eukaryota > Viridiplantae > Streptophyta > Magnoliopsida > Poales > Poaceae > Otatea > Otatea glauca. The sequence continues at coordinate 23,908,226 of CM070733.1, read as the reverse complement.
TGGTGTACTGCGGTCTCACATCGGTCCAACGATAAGTCTCTCCTATACTTCTACTCTGAGGGAGGGAAGGGATAGTGAGTCAGGCTTGTTGGGAGGGTCAATGTTTGGATAAAAGTTTTTTAAAGGTTTTGTTATCATCGCTCAGTCACATACTTTTGTATGGTGAGTCATAGCAGACGTGGTGAGTTGATTGTATCTTGTGGATAAAGTGCATAACCTCTGCAGAGTGTAAATATATTTGGATAGCCGCTTTTGCAGTTATAGACAATGCTCGGGGATTACACTCAAGGGTTAGATTTTGTAAAATGAAACTTTAGATTTTGTAAAATGAAAACTTAGAAAGGGAGGCAGTGTGCATTTGGATGTTTTGAATATGATTTAGGGCTTTGTGCAAGTTTATTTTTTGAGCAATACTTGAAAATTATTTATTATTGTTATTTGTTTACTATCATTTCAATATATTTATTGTACTCATTTGTAAATGCAGCTTTACTGCAAAATAATTATATCAAACATTTGTTTGGAATAAGCCATGCATATAGATATGTTAGACTTGCATTTTGTGCATAACTTGTTGAGTGCTTTAAGTACTCACCCTTACCACAACAAAATCATCAGTTGAGAGCTTTGGAGGAGTACCAAGAGGAGACAACCATTTAGGGTACGAGCCTTGTTAGTCACATATGGTATACTGAGGGGTTTATCTACGTTTTCTTTCCGTTGAAGTTTAATTTGTTATCTAAGGTTTAGCCATGCGTGGCAAAGTCATGTAAAGTCGACCATAAGGTCAGTCAACAGGTTTATATTTAATATATGAAGTCTTTTATTATGTTTTCGCTGTGTATGATTGTAATATTCATCTATGTTGAGCCTTTGTGCACTAGCATGATCCTGAATAGTGTGATATACACAGAGGGTCCAGATTTGCATATTCAGGTCCCGACATAGGTGGTATCAGAACCATACTGTCTGTAAGTCTTGGCCCTATATAGATTGGTTGTCTTCTAGGTGTGTCCAAAAATTATTTTCTAAAAGAAAATTTAACCTGACTAATAAGCTCTTGACTCTTCTCATTCTTCTGTTATTGCCTTCGCTGAATTTTTCTTTCATTCTCTACTGGCTTGAGTGAAGCCTTACCCCAAGTTGTCTTTATCAAATAAGAATGGCTCAGACTTAAGGTGAGTGTGAGGGTGGTTACCCTACTGAGCTTTGGAGGGTTCTACAAGTTCTTGGAGGCTTTGTCAGACCACTCTATAGAGGTAACTGCTGGACCATCAATGGCAAGGAGCGAGGCATTATTTGTAAGATCATCATCTATGTTAGGGAGGAGACGAAGGCCAACAGAATGATCAACATCACTATCAGGAGGTCCACATTTGAGATTGGAATTTAGGAGTCTTCACGCTTTGCCATATGACGTATTTTCCACAATTACGCCGACGAGTTGGACAAGACGATGTTCAGACTTCATCCACAAGGATGCGCTACCCAACGCCAAACGATTGAAGAAGAGGATAAGACAGTCGTACAATTGGCTAGGTTCATAGCTGCCTAAGAAGACCTGGTGCAGGAGACTACACAAGAATTGGAGCAAGTGTATGAAGCTTTGAGAGTTGCTAAGGAGGTACTTCAGGGGACTCGCATCATGGCTATGGAGAGAATCATAGATCTTGAGGAAGCCCTGCATGTTGTTGAGGTGGAAGTGGCGCAAGTGCAGGATGAAGAGGAGGAAGAATATCCCGAGGAGGTCGAGATGGAGCCCGAGGAGCAGGAGCCCGAGATGTGTGATGTTCATGTAGAGTTTGAGGTTCCAGTTGCTGGACATCAAGACCACTTTGCACTCATGCCAACCCACCCACCGGTGTATGCACTAGGAGAACCTCAGCCTGGGTGGTTGGATAAGTGAGGAGTTAGTTTAGCTTGTTGAGACTCTTGTTTGAGTCATGTCTGTTTAAGTTTAGTATGTGCCGCCCATGTAGGCGTTAGCTTGTGTGTTTAAGTTGAGTTGTTTCTTTCATGCTTGTTGAGTGTGCAGTATGTGTTGCATGACCTTAGGCTTTTGTAAGCAACCATACCAAGTTATTAATAAAGTTGGATATTTTATTGGGCTAAACCTATTTCCCTGCACTAGGATTCTCGTTACTAGTCTATGTTGCTCTATCTCTACTAACCTAGTGAAGTGATCAAGCAGATGATGAAGACTCGTGGTAACAATGGAGCTACTAGAAGTGATAGTCGATCCAATGACAACCCCAATAAAGGAATATTTCCTCAACCATCGCCACCAGTAGATATGCATAACTTTAGAACTTTTCTTGCTACCCAAACTCAATTGACACAGACTATGATGTAGTAGATGCATAATATGACAAATCAAGCTAAACTAACAATGCCACTCAAGCTACCAATAATGGACCTCATCCTTACTCCAAGCTATCAAATTTTATGAGGACACGTCCACCAATGTTCTATGGGAATGTTAATCCTTTGGAACTAGATGATTGTCTCAGAATAATAGAGAGGAAGCTGCGCATAACTCAATGTGAGGGTAACAAAAAGGTTCTTTAAGCTTCCCATCAGTTTGAAGGGACTGCTACTGAATGGTGGGAGAACTATTGTGCTGCTCATGAAGCCCGACAAGAGATCACCTGGGAAAAGTTTACTACTGCATTTTTTGCCAGTATCATGTACCGGAAGGTGTCATGGACATAAAGAAAGAGGAGTTTAGGGCAATCAAGAAAGGAAGCCAATCAGTGGCTAATCATCTGAACAAGTTCACACAGCTAGGTCACTATACCCCTGAAGATATGGCAACAGATAAAGCAAGACAGTCTCGTTTTATGAAGGGACTGAATTCTGGATTGTAAGTAGGGTTGATTACTCATAACTTTCCTAATTTTCAAGAGTTGGTCAATAAGGCTTTGATTCTTGAGGATAAGCGTAAAGAGTTGGGTGATGACCACAAGCGCAGGTTGGCATAGCAAGGAGGTCGTCCAAGTCAAAAGAGAGTGAGGGTTGCCCCTCGTTAGTTTGTCAGGTTTCAATCTCAGAATATGTTCAAGACATCATCTCCTGCATCGCGTCCATCTAATCACAATTTTCAGACGCCTGATCAAGCAATCAATGCGCTAGGAGCAAATCAATAAACCTCAATCAAGCATTGTTAAAGATGCTAGGAGCTAGGATATTTTACCAATCAATGCCCCAAGATAGGAGTTACACATGTTCGCTTGAACCTTGGTCCTACACCTGTGAAGACGCTTGCATAGGGAGTGAACCGTGGATCAAGTCAAGCTAGAGCTATGCCCCAGGCATCAATGAGAGGTCGAGTCAATCACATCATAGCTGATGGAGCTCAGGATGCATCGAACATCGTACTGGGTTAGTTCCTGGTTAGCTAGTACCTGCAACAGTTTTATTTGATTCTGAAGCTTCGCATTCTTTTGTTTCTCGAGCTTTTGCTGTTGAGAATGGGTTGGATGTTATGAACCTTAAGTGTCTGCCATTAGTCCAATCCCCTAGATTAGAACTCAGATCTAATCTAGGATGTTTGAGAGTTAAATTGTTATTGGTGGAATAGAGTTCCAAGTGAAACTTATTATATTGGGTACCCAAATCTTAGATGTTATCCTCGGAATGGATTGGTTGACTAAGCATAAGGCTGTTTTGGATTGTGGTCAAAGAGTAGTGTCAATTGAAAGCCCGGAACGAGAAAAAATGGAAATCCAAGCGACTGCAGTTCACGATGGTCAGTTAATGGTTAACAATGTAGAAGCTATCAGTTTGGATGATGTGGTAGTTGTCAGAGTACCTAAATGTTTTTCCAGAAGATCTGTCTAGAATGCCGCCAGATCGTGATATTGCGTTTATTATTGAGTTGGTGCCTGGTACTACACCAGTAGCTGAAAGACCTTATCAGATGCCTACCGACGAGCTAATAGAAATGAAGAAGCAGATTGAGGAGCTGATAGAAATGAAGAAGCAGATTGAGGAGTTGCTAGAAAAAGGTTTTGTGAGGCCTAGTTCGTCTCTGTGGGGAGCGCCTGTTCTGTTTGTGAGGAAGAAGGATGAAAGCTTAATAAGGATGTGTATTGATTATCATGTGCTTAATGAAGTGAAGATCAACAGTAAGTATCCGCTACACAGGATCGATGATTTGTTTGACCAGTTAAGAGGAGTTGGAGTTTTCTCTAAGATAGATCTTCGATCAGAATACCACCAATTGAAGATTTTTGATAAGGATGTTCCTAAGACCGCATTCTTTATGCGATATGGACATTATGAGTTTACGATCATGTCTTTTGGATTGACCAATGCTCTCGTATATTTCATGAATATGATGAATAAGGTTTTCATGAAATATTTGGACAAGTTTGTTGTCAGGTTCATAGATGACATCTTGGTCTACTCCAAATCTGAAGAAAAGCATGCGGAACATTTGAGATTAGTTTTCGAGAAGCTGCGAGAGCAATAGTTATATGCCAAGTTTAGCAAATGTGATTTTTGTAAAAAGGAAGTTGAGTTCATAGGTTATGTTATGACTGCCAAAGAAGTTGCTGTTGACCCAAGCAAAGTGAAAGCGTGCTGCATTGCTCTCGATTACTCAAGTAACTGAAGTCAGTTACTCAGATTTGTACTTTTCTAGGAATGGTAGGATATTACCGTCGATTTATCGAGGGATTTTCGACATTTGCTAGGCCACTTAAGTGGTTGTTGAAAAAGGAAAAGAAGTTCGCATGGACTCCAGAGTGCAAGAAAAAATTTAGGAATTAAGAAACGTTTAATGACAGCATCAGTGTTAGTGTTGCCGGACGTTCAGAATAGTTTTGATATTTAATATGATGCTTCCAGACAAGGACTTGGATGTGTATTGGTGTAGAAAGGCAAGGTTGTTGCATATGCATCAAGACAATTGAGACCGCATGAGGAGAATTATCCAACGGAAAAGCTACCGTAGGGCATGCTTTAAAGTTGTGGCGTCATTATCTCATAGGAAATCGTTATGAGATATATATGGACCACAAGAGTTTGAAGTATATCTTTACTCAGTCAGATCTCAATATGAGACAAAGAAGATGGTTGGAGTAGATAAAGGAATATAATATGGGAATCCACTATCATCCTGGTAAAAGCTAATGTGGTAGCTGATGCCTTAACTCGTAAGAGCTACAATGCTAACATGCTAGTTTAGGAAGGTCAGTCTGAATTATGCAAATAATTTCAGAAGCAAAATTGGAAGTGGTTCCAAAAGGATTCCTAGCTAAGTTGGAAGTAAAACCAATGTTAGAGGATCAGATCTGTGAGGGTCAGAAGGATGATATTAAGATCAAAAGGATTAAGTCTAAGATGGATGAAGGAAAAGCTAAAGATTTTACTTTGGATGATCAAGGTACTATGTGGTTCAAATGTCGAATTTGTGTACCTAATAAGAAGGAGCTTTAGTAGTTTATTCTTGAGGAAGCTCATGATTCGGAGTATTCCATTCACCCACGAAGTGCCAAGATGTATCAGGATCTTAAGGAAAGGTTTTGGTGGCCTAATATGAAACATGAAGTTGCTGAACATGTTGCTTTGTGTGATATGTGCCAGAGAGTAAAGGCAGTGCATCAAAGACCTACGGGTTTGCTACAACCATTAAAGATTCCTAAGTGGAAGTGGGAGTAGATCGGTATGGATTTTATTACCGGTTTGCCTAGAACCTAGAGTGGTTATGATTCTATATGGGACATTGTTGATCGTTTGACCAAAGTTGCACATTTCATACCAGTTATGGGTCATTTGATCGTTTGACCAAACTTGCATATTTCATACCAGTTAAGACCACTTATTCTGGAGATCGCTTGGCAGAATTCTATATGTCAAAGATTTTGTGTTTGCATGGAGTACCAAAGAAGATGGTGTCAGACAGAGCTACCCAATTTACCTTGAGATTCTAGAATAAGTTGCATGAAGCAATGGAAACTCATTTAAATTTCATTACAGCGTATCATCTATAGACAGATGGTCAGAATAAAAGAGTCAATCAGATTCTAGAAGATATGTTGAGAGCTTGTGCCTTAGCCTATGCTACATCATGGGATAAATGTTTGTTGTATGATGAATTCAGTTATAACAATAGTTATCAGCCAAGTTTGCAAATGTCACCATTTGAAGCTTTATATGGTTGTTCCTATCGTACTATGTTACATTGGAATGAGATAGGAGAGCATCTTATCTTTGGACCAGATATTCTTAAAGAAGCCGAAGAGCAGATTGCTATGATCAGAGAAAGATTGAAAGCAGCTCAATCAAGACAGAAGAGCTATGCTGATAATCATCGACAAGAATTGAGCTATGAGCAAGAAGATTTCGTGTATCTTAGAGTTACCCCTCTTAAAAGATATGTTGGTCCGTTCAAAATCTTGAGCCGTCGAGGAGACGTTTCTTGCCAATTAGAGCTGCCGCAATCTTTGGCAGGTGTGCATGATGTGTTTCATGTCTCTCAACTTAAGAAGTGTCTACTAGTGACGATAGAACAAACACCGTTGGAGGCAATTGAGTTGCAAGAAGATTTGACTTATAAGGTGCAACTGATTAAGATTTTGGATGTTCAGAGCGCAAGACCAGAAGCAAGTCAATTCGTTTCTGCAGAGTGCAGTGGAGTAATCATTCGAAGAGCGAAGCAACGTGGGAGCGTGAGGAAGATATGAAGTCAGAGTTCCTAACTTGTTTCTGTAGTTAGCCCTAAATCTCAGGGTTGAGATTCTGTTAAGGAGGAGATTTGTAACATCCCAATTTTTGGCTCAAATTATTTTACTAGTGTTATTTGAGCATTTTATGAATTTTGGGAATTTTTGGAATTTTTTAGGAATTTATTATATATTTTTGAATTATGCTTAATATAGATAATATTTAATTCATTGAAAATTTTAAGTACAATTTTGTCAAGAATATTTTATTTGAGCCCTAAATGTCTCAAAGTATTTTTAGAAATTATTCCAGAATTTTTCTAGTATTTTTACTATTTTATTTGGCTTAAACTATTTTCTAGAATTAATTTTAATTGGAAAAAGCTTTTCAAAAAGATATAAATAGTGTTGGGCTCGGCCCGTTCCTTTGAGCTGGCTCGAGAAGCCCTATAGGCCCGGTCCGCTGCTACTCGGCCCAGTTTCATGCGCAACCCTAGAAGCTCATCCGTGGTATCTTGATCGAACGGCTGTGAGCAAGTTGAAACTCGTATTGCTTTTCAGCCATTGGATCAAGATCGGGTGCATGTGCTTGATCGTAATGGTCTGGGACTTTAACAGATCATGACTGTTGATCTCGTATACGACCCGAATTGAATTGAATCCATCGCATCGGGTCCCTTGATCGTGCCACATGGACAATCGACGTGCTTCGTTCCCGCGAGGTCGTTGCCATCTCAGACATGGACACTACCGCCAAGTCGGTTCGCCTTCCTGTGCTCTGCTCGGATGCCAAGACCTTTAAAAGCTGCACCGCACCCTTCCTAAGGTTCCCTGTGCTACGCCGTCTCTTTTCGCCCGCTCAACGTTGCCAAAGACGCTTTCAACCCATTGCCAAGTGTACTTATTATTGTTATTTATTTTACTATCATTTCGATCAATTTATTGTACTGATTTGTAAATGTTGCTTTACTGCAAAATAACCATATCAGCCATACGTTTGAAATAATCCATGCATATTGTAATATCCTGAAAATCTCAAATAGTAAAAATGTATGAATTGAGTTTGAACATAGATATTTTTGAGTTTGCCTGGTGTTATTTATTTTAATTGGATTTTCTTGGATTTTTGTATTGTATGAAAATCAAACAAAAGAGAATAAGAAAAGGAAAAAGGTAAAATGGTAAAAGAGTTAGAAAATACCATGGAAACCCAAGGCGTGCAGGTGGATGAGTCCAGCTGCCAAATAAGATTTTTATGTACAGGAATATGAATAAATGAATTGAGTGACAGCATGTTTGACTAAAAACAGTAGAAGTCAGAAGTACTAGAAAATCTTTGGAACTTATCTGGATCCATGAAAATTACGATAATACCCTTAGCACAGAAGCTACTGCTGGTAAAAGTTTTAGAAATTTATCATGTCATCTAGGCCTTTTAAAAATTCAAAAACAGAGGCTTTGAAAATCTGAAAATCAGCATGTCAGAATTTTTATAAACTAAATATAAACTATTTTAATTTGAAATTTTTATGGGAGTATACATACCATAAATTTAACCCTTAAAACAAATTTTAAAAATAAATAATACAATTTGCACCCTTAAATAAATCACAGTCTGAAATGAAAATTCTGGACAGTAAACAATGTCAGAATTTTTATAAATTAAATGGAGGGTATTTTGGTCTCAAAGTATTACAGGAGGGTAAAAACTCCCAATATACCTTGGTCAAAATGTTTCACAATTTTTCAACTTGATTTGATAGGTATTTTAATGCAAGTACTAACTTGTCCCAGCCAGCCTCATCCCATAAGATTTGATAGCAACTTACTTGCATGTGAGCCCATCTCCTGTGCCAAGGGACACGTCCCCAATCCAGAGCCTTCCATTGAAAGCCAGCAAACCTCAAACCTTATAAGCTAAGTCTCAGGATATCACACACAACACCAGAGCCTTCGTAGCTCAAGGCAAGCCAAACGCAAGAGCTCAAGCATCAGGACCAAGCCTCCCAAAAACAATATATAGCTATCCTCTCCAACACACAAAGCCATCAGTTGAGCCACACCTCAGTAAGCCAAAAGAGGAAGACAGGAGCAAGTGAAGAGCACGGCCACTATACATCTCCTCATCATCACAATCTGCACCATGTTTCTTTTTCTTCTAGTCTCAGCTATCCACACATTCCCCTGAATTACCTTATATCCTTGAGCCTCCCTCATCTTGTCATCCATTGCCTTTTCAGTTCATTTCGTGCAAAAGACAGAAGCCCCTTTTCTTCCGCCATTATCAGCAGAGCGCGAGCTTGGAGGCTGAAGAGCAATTCGCCTCACTCGGTAAACCATTGCCAAATTCTTTTGCGCACGATCATGATAAGAACTAAGAAATTACTATCCCCTCTTTATTCCCAGCTTTCACTCACCGACAAACTACTCCCACTACTGATCGTCTTCTCCAGAGGCAGCTTCCGGTGGCACTACTCCTCATAGCTTCTCTCTTCTGGTAAACCACAAAAACGGAATCCCTAACATCCCCTCATGCTCACCTCGTTACCCATTCGAGCTGAGACTGACTCTTTTTCTTCCACAGCGAGCCGCCATTTCTGCTGCCACCTGGTCTCTGGTGGTAGCCCATTGTGGCACGCCATCTTCACAGCTGAGAGTTTCTTCGGGTTCCTCCAAGTCCCCTCTTGCTCCACCACCCACCAGCCGGTTTGCTCCGCCATTCATCAGCGCCGGCGGCCACCCTGAGATTTTCCTCTATTCCGAGGGGGAGTGTAGCCAAACTGAAGAGGAACGCGGTATGCTACACTAGCACAAAAAAATCTACCGTATGACCAGAAAGCTACTCGCAAGAAGGGGATCACAGATTAGATTACCACTAGACGCGCAGTTGCGGAATCCTTCGCGCGTCGATGTAGTGGATCGTCCTCGCCGCAGTCGTTGCGTCGATGGAGTGGATCGTCCTCGCCTCACCGTGGATCGTCCTCCCACGCCGCAATCGCAACAGCGTCACCGCAGTAGTCCACACGTCCAGGGATGGAACGCCGTGCGTCGGTGTGCAAGCACCTGGTCGCTCGGCAGGGGCAGCGAGAGGAGGAGGCTAGGGTTTCAGGTGAATCACTTCTAAACCGTGGAAAGCACACCCTGTGCCCACCCTCCTCCCCTCCTTATATAGCCACGAGATGAAACCCTAAACCAGGGACCATCAGCGTGCTAAGCCCACGAGGTCCATTAATTATGGATCCAATCCAAATTAATGCGTCCCAGCCCATTAAGTGTGTGACCCTCCAGGTTCACGTACATTTGGACATGGATTCGGAAAACTCCTTTTCGATCCAATAGTTGGTAGCGGCTCCTTGAAAAGTATGCCAACTCCCAAACTTACTATGATCAAATCGGACAGAACCTATCAAAATTACTCATGTTATAATCCCTTTGCCAAGTATATGAAGATTGAACTCAAGGCGAGAAGCATGTCATCATTTGATGATTCAATCCATCTCTCGTATCCGTGATATATTAATAAGTTGTGATTGACTCCTCAATCACGGCATGGCCATACACTTCCTTAATCATATCACACGAGTGGCCTTATCATATATCTCCATTTCATTGGAGTGTCAAATTCCATCTTGACTGCTCACTTCCCTCTGCACGTTTCATAGTAAACATGAAAGCTACCTTTATAACTATCCGGTTAGGAAGTAGTGTTTGATAGCCCCAAGGAAAACTATTACACATGTAGGGAATATGACAATCTCAGGTCTAAGGATCATACATCTACTATGTATGAGATACACTGATGACACATAAGAATGAAACATTCTCGTAGTGTCCCATGGTGGGTCTATCTAACCCATGTTCTTTAACATGCGTCCACAATGTATAGATGATATCTCCATATCCCATGATCTATGAAGTATGATCATCGATCACTACATGTGCTGATCTATTCATCGTTGTCCTATACGATGATATCCGATCAGAGATATTTATCGAATTATATCAATAAGTAAAGAGCTTCATAAGCAAGTCACATACTTGTTGATCAATACAATGATATACATTCATTGGACTAATAATCATATTATTATTCATAAACATAGTCATGTTACAATCATCTAAATGATTGCCTCAAGGGCATAACACTAACACAAACCTCAAATATTTTGGTAAGTCACTTTGTCACGAAGCAATTCAAGCCGAGTTAGTTAGGAGCTCTTGTCTCATGTGTGAAGTCTAGAGTTCGAATCTCAGGCCAGCAGAGCATATTGAATTTCCTTCCATTTGTGGTTATCCTTGCAGAATACCTCAAATAAATTCACTGGCCCTTTGGTTACAAAAAGCCTTGTAGCTCGGTGGTTGTGCGTTCTCTCTGGAGCAGCAGGTTCTGTGTTCAAATCCCAGCACCACCCATTTAATTTCTTTTTGCTTCTTTTTATTTATCTCTTTATATCTTTTGCTACGAAGGTCCAAATAAGGTGAACTAAGTTTCTAAAATTGAGTTAAGCCATAAGGATTCGGAATATGCAATAAAAATTCATATGTTCACTGCAGTTTAAATTATTTCAATCAAGTTTGTTTAAAGTCCCTTTTATGTACCTTGAAACATCTATGAAAACCATAGCTCCTAAAATCATGAAATTATTCTAACATGTCCCTGAGGTTGTAAATGTACCATTTCTGCAAAAACATTTAGGATTGAGCCCAGTTTGAATTAAAAAGAAAAGCGTAGAAAGCTTCCCTTGCATAGAAAATTGAGTAGTTAAAATATGGATAAAATAAATTCAAATATTCACCAAACCAGTTTTGTTATACTCATTAGATCACAAGGATCCCAAATATATAAAAATATTTAGGTTTCATTATAGTTAGCATTAAATTTTCAAAAGTCGAATTATCAATACTTATATAGTCCGAATAGTTATAACTTTCACAAACTAACTTCAAATTTGACAAAAACAAATCCTAAGACCTTGAAAAGTAATACCCTTGATGGTTATGCCAAAAATATCTTATGTTTGTACAAATTTGAATTAAGTCCATATTAGGCCCTAATGATCACTTATATGAAAAACATCTCGGATAAAGGCCAAGTATCACCGAAGTAACTTTAAAACACTCTTAGAGTCATCCCCTGCTTATGCCTGAAAAATGGATAAATTATCTTGTAGGGTGTAGTCGCAAATTTAAATCGGAAACTGAACTTTCATTGCGTCAATTTTGTGACCATTTAAGCCTTTTCGGTGACTTATAAAATATCTCGTCTAAATGCAATTATTGTGCTGATTAGCCTAAAAATGATATTTAGGATATATATTAGCATATTATAGAAAAATATTTTATTTACAACTTGTTTTTCATCTAAATTCCGCTAGTACCATAACCTTAAGTGATAATCGTTCACTACACATTTCCAATCCGAATCTTTATAATGTAAACCTTGATACCCCATATTAGCTATTTCAACAATGAATATAATGTCTCGTCCAAACCCTAAGATTTATAAAATCAGCTTAGGAATGCTCTCCAAAGTATAAACTACCCTATTATGAAGAAATAATCTTATTTCATCATGTTTTGCATATAAATTCTATTAGCCAAATAACCTTAAGTATTATGATTTCTGAACTTTATAATATGAATTGGTAATAATGAAGAAATATATAATTAAGATATTTTTATTGCTAGAACCTTCTAAAAACCATGAATATATAACCAGTAACCTAACTTATCAGATCTATCATATTCAAAACCGCTCCTCATGCAAAATCAATTAAGGATTAAGTGCTATCCTTTCATAGCATTCAACATAATGATCTAATCTCTTAATTCTATTCATCCAAACAATTTTAGCATCTAGAATTCGAAATAATAGATGCAAGAATTCATAATTTTAGCCTCTTAAATTCGTAAAACAAGAATGGATAATTTGTAAAAGAAATCGTGCATCTCTCATCTTGAAATCTATTAACAATATGGATGCTTAATCTGCTAAGAACACGAGAGCTTGAAATCTTTCAATTCAAACCCTAAAGTAATACTGCTTTCTTCAGTGAGTCTTTATTTGGTTTTATGTCTGTTTTCTTTTGCCCTTATTGAAGTTTGTTATTTGCTATATTTCCGTTGATCGACGTGTAGAACCCGACGTCGCCGATTCCATCATCGATGCCGTCAGCTGTAACCTCGTCTTCGTCGTAAGCAATAAATAAGCAAGGCAAGCACCCTCCTTTGATCATATTGATCCCAGTATTTAATTTTCATGTTGTTTATCAAACTGTTCCATGCATGTGCTTATTTTCTATAAATTCGCTATTTTGTGGTACTGGTAGATATACCTGTTGTCTCATGAAACTTCCTTAATAAGTATGAATATGTGAACCTTGATAACCATAGATTAAGGATAGACATTGCTTAATGTCATCATGGGTATATACGTTTACATTTTAACCATGCTTAGCCATGCTTTAGTATCAATGATGTAAATGATCAGACCAAAATTGTTTCTTGAGAAATGAAAAATGTTGGATATGACACTGTTGGTTACTGGTACTTTGATTAAAAACCCAAAATAAAACTATGATTTTGACGTGGGTGATTATTGGCAATAGCCGGATGTGCAGATGAGTTTGCATGTAGTGTAGGGTGAAGTATCGCCCGTGTCAAAGTAAGGACCGAGCAATGGAACGCTATTGATCTAAGAAATCAGTGCAACCACAAGTGCTGGGATGGGGCAGCCTTAAACCAATTAAGTTATCTAGTTTAACTTTGCACATTTGTAGACCGAAGTAGTACGGGCTCTCCTTTCAAGGTTTGCTCGACGGGGTGCCCTCACCGTGGTGTTGGGAGCCACACTTGCCAATACAACGGTGTACGCTATGACTATGGGAAGTTCCAATATTTCTATCCTCTGAGTTCTTCCATCATAGCATGGGTTTAACGTCCCGGTGCTGGTGCAAAGTTAACCTAGGTAATGTAAAGGTTTTCGTCATGAACATTCTGGCCACATGCCAAAAGTACGTGAAACATATGGCAAAAAGAAAAGGTCATGACTTGTGGATAAAGTTGTACACATTTGCAAAGTATAAATCTAATCGATTAGCCGTGCCCGCGGTCATGGGCACTTCGTGAAGTCATTCCGATGTTAGATTTTGCTATTTTTCTAAAATGGGTTTTGGATTGAACTTGTTTAGCAACTATCACTTTATATCAAAGAGCCGACATTGTTGGATTTCATGATCTGGATTATTCATTGCTTGCGAAGGGCTGTGAGTATTACTTATGCTTTACTTATTTCTTATTAGTCAAACTCGCTCTTACAATTTCCGTTTGCAAATGTCAATTTGATTTACAATTTCAACTTTGCTTTATGCAAATTAACCGTAGAAGCCTTTCCTTTGAAATGGCCTGCATATATTATAGGTTTTGCTTAAGTCTTGCGGAGTACGTAAAGTACTCACCCTTGCTTAATATGTTGTTTTAGGTGGAAAAGTTAGCGAAGCTCCGAAGATATCTTTCCATCGCAGGTTGCGGGATCTTCTTTGAAGCGATTTTTTCTAGGGTTTATGCCTTATCAATTGCCTGCGGGTTGGATGAGCACACTACAAGACTTTACTTCTTTGCTGCTATATTCTCTTATTTGTAAGATTTTCTTTGTATAATAGTTTCTGCTTTAATAATATGAGGTATGGTTGTGATTCCAGTTGTTGTGTATGTGCGTACTAGCTACTGATCATTGGACTAGTACGGAATACACATTAGATTTATATTTTTGCATTTCATGTAAAAATGGGGGTCATTTCACATATAGATATGTTAGACTTGCATTCTGCGCACAACATGTGGAGTGCTTTAAGTTCTCACTTTTGCCACAACAAAATCATCAGTTAAGGAGTCCACACCAGCTTTGGAGGAGTACTAAGAGGAGACGAACATTTAGGGTGCGAGCTTTGTCAGTTGCCTGTGGTATACTGAGGGGTTTATCTATGTTTTCTTTCCGCTGCAGTTTAATTTATTTATTATCTAAGGTTTAGCCCTATGTGGCAAAGTCATGTAAAGTCAACTATAAGGTCATTCAACGAGTTTATATTTAATATATGAAGTCTTTTATTATGTTTCCGTTGTGTATGATTGCGATATTCGACGAGGACACTAGGTACGACCTACCCCTACCGGCGAGATTTCTAGTTGATTGTATCCCGCCGAAAGAGCTCAACAAAGCCACAAGTAACGTGTAATTATGTTTTGTTCTACTTGATTATCATGATGTTGGTGACTGCGAATGTCATCTGTGTTGATTTTATTTCATGTTTATTATTTGTGATCGCAATATATATTGATTGTTGCCAAATTTAAGTGTTAGAATCTGAAAATCAGTCAAAATGCAACCGAAATTTCTAAATTTAGGGTCTTTTTGTGCAAATACTTAGTATTTTGCATTCAAACCAATAGGAAATGTAGACAAATACTTGCATAATTTTTTCATATTTTGCCCAATTGTTTCTAGGCTCAGGCGACCATTTCCCAGGGGGTTCAAACAGGAAATAACCGAAATTTCGGTTTTGCCAGCCTCGAAATTACCGAATTTTAAATTTGTTTTTTGAGTTTTGGCCGGATTTCGACTGAAATTTTGAAATCTCATCAAAATTTTGGATTTCGGCCGCCCCTGAGATGTGATCCGAAACAAAATTTGAAACCTTGAGCAATTTCGCAATGTGATTGTCACTTAGCATACAAATAATTAAAGGCAGAGTCTCTGCCCCACCTCAGCTGTGAGTCCACGACTACGATCAGTCCCATGATCCAATTAACAAGACTCGCACCGAAGCGTGCTCCTGCAGCATATCACCACTTTACATGAATAGATTGTGTTACATGCATCGGACTATATAGCATCCAATAATTTTACCAACTTTTCATATATGGATCCAACATAACATTTGTTTTCTCTTCCGTTCTCACCTGTAGGTTTGCTTAATTTCTAAAAGTGCTAAGAGTGTTTCAGCGCTACACGTGAGCATTAGCTCTAGCTATCGATATAGGAGACTGGTGTTAGCAAGAATAGTATCTTCAAATAGAATTATGGTAGCTTCATAAAGCTATATGACAGCTATGAGACCGAAAACAGTGATCAGAGGAGGTAAATAATCAATAATAACTTTTTCCCTAAAAGAATCAATCAAAATCTTACTTCAACAAAGAGGAATAGAAGAATAATTTTTCGGAGAAAATCAGTCTAGGGGCAGCACTACCGCAGTCCAGAGTCCAGTACTACCGGATGAACAGGAAAATCAGCATGATTTCAAATACAAGAAATGATGTAACTTTTGACTGGATGATCCAAATCGTGTGAAACTTTACACATCCACCTTCTTATTGATGTCAGGAACCTATTTCAATCATCAATCATAAGGATTAACGTTAAAATTCCAACCATTTTCAAATCTAGAGAAGGTTGCACTAAAACCAGGTCAAAAGCCACAAACTTCAATCTGAGCTTGCTCGTAGGGATTTAATAATAAAGATAATCTTGAATGATCTCCCACATGTTATAACAAAGAAACAGTCCTCAAATATGCAAGAACACGATCTACCACAAATCCTTCCTTTCCAAGGCAAAAACCAATTTCTTGAGCAAAACTTTGGAGACCTTATTAAATCTTGCCTAGATGATTGGAATATGATGTACAGAAGATTCATCCATCAACCATTCATGCTTAGCAACAAAAGATCAAGAAGGAAATAAACCAAAGAGAGATAACAAAACTCAAGAAGGGAAAGAGTCAAAACTTGAGAAGATCATGAGCATGAATTTGACTTCTATTTCATCTTCAGAGTGATGATTACAAAGGCTCTCCACAGGAGGGTAAAGCTCTCTCTAGAGCACACAGTCACACAAAGACTCTCCTCTCTCTCTAGGAGGTCACTTTTCTCCTTGGCCTTAGTCATCTTCTAGCGTCATCTTGATCTTCTGAACCTCAGGTCTCCTAGCCTAGTCTTGGTCTCCTCGGCCTCATCATGACCTAGCTTCAAAGTCCTGCAATCATCATAGTTAAGCAAAATGTCACGTAGCATTGCTCAATAAAATATGCAACAAATATCACTTAACCACAATTGTCAATGCTCAAATATTTTGTTCTAGAAAAGAACTACCACTTCACAAAAGCCGGTAGTAACGCCACCCCGGTACTACCGCTTCCCAAGTGCCAGTAGTACCGCTTCCCAGAGGCCGGTAGTAGCGCCTTCACTGATGCCAGAAAAACACCCTTCTTGAAAATAACTACCACCTCTTAAAGCCCGATAGCACGGCAATTCCGGTATTACTTCCCTTACTACGTCGGTAGTAATACTCTGAACTCAAATCACTCAAAACCAAAACAAACTTAATTTAAACTCAAACTTGAGCACCACAAGCTCACATGCAATCAAATACTCATCACAAACATGGGTATACCACTACATGGTCTCCCAACAGTTTCAAAGCAACCACTTTCTCTGGTAATAAATGCGGTATTAGCTATTTTCTTATTACTTCAATTCCAAAGTGAATGAATAACCAACACTAATATTGCCATATGAAATACATTGAGCTAGGAGCATAATATTAATAGATATCAATTAATAAAGACAGCTCATGTGTTTCAAATATTAATGCATGGCAAAAGGCAATAAACAGTAGCGTACAACTAGCAGCATAGCTCAAGTTGATAAATTATTTGTTCTCAGATGTCGGGCTATCTAAATCAATAGGCCTCCTCGCCACTAGGGACAAGAACATGTACAAATTTGTGACAACATTTATATACAATTCATATATATCATGTACTATACTTTTTTTCAGATTAACATGGTATCAATTTAATTGTTCACTCTTACAATTCATATATATCATGTACTATACTTGTTTTCAGATTAACATCTATCAATATTGCAAGTGATAAAGAGTATGTATTGAGAAGGTTAATCAATAGTAAACAGTAGATATATGATCTGATGTATTTAGAACACGTGAAACAAATTGAATTGAATATGTAAATTAACAAGGCAAGAATCAATTATAACATAATACTGATTTATTATCACAAGTTGTCTCACAAAGCCCAATACATCTATCATTAGCTACCACAACATGCAAGGTTCTCGAGACAGATAAATGTCTATCCCTTTTGCACAGTGCAAATAAAATAACAAAAGATCAAATACACTCACAGAGCACCAATTTAAGGTCAATGAAATAGGCATGGCTCAACAAAGACAATGTCCCAGAAAATAATATCATTATTGTAATACCACATATCACTGGTGAAGCTTTCAAAGATACAATGCCGTAAACCACCGTGTGAGGCAATCCACCAAGTAGTCCCGAGATGCAACAAAAACCACACAAAGCCATAGACCGCACTTAAAAATATAGCTAACTACAAAATTTTACCCAGAGCGCCGATAACGAATAAATCCGCAGTGGACAACTCCTCGACCGCACGTGAACAAAAATCGGGTCTACCACCGGAAGTCCAGCTCCTCCTTTTTTTTCTCATTTCTTTTCTCTTCTTTCCTTTTTTCTCTTTTCGTTTCGTTTCCTTTCCTTTCCTTTCGTTACTCATTTTTCTTTTCTTCCTTCCCTTTTCTTCCTAGGCTGCATGCCACTCCTCACTACTACAGAATGAGTTATCCTTGCAGCCATATCACTGTCGGTTCATCAAAAATCGGTAGTAATAATATTATCACTACCGGTTCGAATGGAAAACCGGCAGTAACAGTTTTTTTCTGATGAATCGGCAGTGATAAATCCCTTATTATTGCTGATTTGTATCCGAACCGGCAGTAATACTATCACTGCCGGTTTTTAGAAGAACCGACAGTGTTGATATTTTTTGAAAAATCGTAACTTTTCCATACGGTGTCGGATGGAGATAAAATTTATATGAAAATTGTATCTCTCGACGTGATCTACAACTTTGTAGTTGACAACTTTTTCATTTGAAGTAGTTTAAATATCCAAATAATAGTATCACTGTCGGTTGACGGTTCATATTCCCAACCGACAGTAATAATGCTAGTATGCTACCAACCATTTTTTGAAAAATCATTATTTTTCCATACAGAGTCGGATGGAGATAAAATTTATATGAAAATTGTATCTCTCGACGAGATCTACAACTTTGTAGTTGACAACTTTTTCATTTGAAGTAGTTTAAATATCTAAATAATGGTATCACTGCCGGTTGGCGGTTCGTATTCCCAACCGGAAGTAATAATGCTAGTATGCTACCAACCATTTTTCGAAAAATCATAACTTTTCCATAGAGTCGGATGGAGATAAAATTTAGATGAAAATTGTATCTCTCGACGAGATCTACAACTTTGTAGTTGACAACTTTTTCATTTGAAGTAGTTTAAATATCCAAATAATGGTATCACTGCTGGTTGGCGGTTCGTATTCCCAACCGGCAGTAATAATGCTACCAACTATTTTTCGAAAAATCATAACTTTTTCATACGGAGTCGGATGGAGATAAAATTTATATGAAAATTGTAGCTCTCGACGAGATCTACAACTTTGTAGTTGACAATCTTTTCATTTGAATTCATCTAGATATCCAAATAATCATCAAAAGTTTCGGAGATAAAGGAACAAAAGGAAAATATATCCTATACTGGTTGAGGAATGAGTGATAGGTGAGATGGTAAGGTGAGCTCGTGTAAGACAGTAGATTGCAAGTTTAAGTCCTAGCAATTGCACGTGCGCGTATTTCGCGCGAAAATCGACCGTAGAATACAGGGTACTCGATCCGGATGAAATAATTTTTTTTTATTTTACCGAGTGATTTGCGAACCGGCAACCGGACTATCACTGTCGGTTCGCATACAAACCGGCAATGATACCGACATCGACTATCACTGCCGACCAATCACTGCCAATTTTAAAATCTGGCAGAGATGCCAGTATGGTGTTTTGTAGTAGTGCCTTTTCCCCTTTCTTTCTTCTCATTACTTCCTTCTTTATTCTTTCTTCTTCATTCCTTCTTCGTTCTTTCCTCTCCTTCCCAACCAACGCTAGCTCCCCTCTCTCTCCTCTGGGCTGTCCTGGCCTTTCTTCTTCTTCCCCAGCGCCACCGTGCCACCAGGCTGCTCCCTGCAGTTGTCTCTGCCTCGCCGCACTGTGCCATGGGCTGCCTTGCGCTACGTCGCACCATGGGCCACCCTGCGCCGCGCTGTGCACATTGTCACCTTGCCACACCAGTGCACCACGTCCCTACAGCCCCTGTGCACCGCTGGCCACCCTGCATGCTAGTCTCCTGCACCACGCTACGGCGCGCCTCAGCCTCCCGCTGGCCGCACCGTGCCACAAGCCACCCTGCGCTGTGCCGTGTGCGTCGCCAAGCCGCCTCGGCTGTCAACTGTTTCGCCGGCCTACGCAGCCGCCGCCAGCTAGCGCCGGGCTGAGCGTTGCCTCACTGCACGCTGGCCGCTTGCGTCGCCGCCTCCAAGCCGCTAGCGCGGGCTGGCCACCCGCTGCGTTGCTCTCGGTGCTGGGCCGAGCCACACCAACGCTTAGCTGCCTTTTCCCCTCTCTGCTAGCTGCTGTCACTGCTACTTCTCCCTCTTCTCAAAATCGCTCAAAAGATCATGCATGCGCAAAATTTTTGCAGGAATGGAATGCTTAGTGATGAGAAATGCAATGGTACTATAACATGCAGGGCTAGATTCTTTGATCTTGGATGACATTTTGGAGGAGAGAAGGGTGAAGGAGTTTGAGGTGTTCTTGTTTATCTGGGAAGAAAATGCTAGGAAGAAGGGGAAAACGGGGAAAGGCTGTGAAGGGGCTGGGTTTTATGTTCACTGCCCTTCCTCTCTGTTAGGGTTAGCAATATGGCAAAATAACTAGAGACAAGATTTAATATAGAAAAATCTTATAGAAAAAACCACGATAAACAATCCATTATAACGTTCCAAGGACTATAAGTACAGGAGGTTAGCTTATATAGCCAAAAGAATCCTAGTTGTAGAAGACTTAACTCCTAACAAACTACGTATAAAATCAAAAGATATGGTAAGTTGAGATATTGAGTTATCTCTAAGAAACCTCCCTTAACTCAAAATTTATAACGAAATTGTTTCCGAAAAACCCTGAAGAGTAATTAAGCACCATGGATACAAGTGTGTTAAAAGTCCAAAGGACTACCGAATAAGGAAGACTGGAATAATCAATATAAACAATCGAAGTGCAAAAAACCACAAAAGGTATAAAAGACTGAAATAGTCTTATCCAAACGCTTCTAATGAAGCAAGATTGAGCAAACCGCTAGAAGGTAGTAAGAAAGACTGGAACAGTCAATCCAAACACACAGCTATATCAAAGCAGACGAAAAAACATTGGTCTTCAATGATTCGTAACCACAGTAAAGTCTAAGTCTGTGCAACTAATCTCCTGAAACAAATACTCAATCATCAAACGACATAAGCCAAGACATCATCTGTGGTGCTGGGTAGATAGCGAAGAACACATAATATGTACTTTTGATATGCTCCTCCTGGAATATAACATTCGGCAAACTGTCTACTGAAAATCTATAACATGATTGAAACTGCTCCTGCAAAAATGTCAATATGAAGAAAAAAATTCTCGTGCCATCGATGGACTATAAATTGCAGTAGACCCCTTATATCGAGCAAAGACAACAAAACAACGTTGTAGTATCCACGCAGAAACAAACACATTCTTGCACTTTAAACCTTCATCTCAAACTGACATTGGAATAAAACATTCACTACAAAAACTCCGAAGAGTATAATACTACCATCAGAGTGCACTACTGCGGATCGGGCATGCACAAGCGGTTCAAAACCGCTTGTAAGCAACCGCGAGTGATACCCCGTCGGGTATCACAAGCGGTTCCAACCGCTTGTGGTTCGACATTTCACAAGCGGTTGGTGTTACCAACCGCTTGTGGAGAGGTTCTCTCCAAAAGCGGTTGGTGTTACGAACCGCTCCACAAGCGGTTGGAGTTACCAACCGCTTGTGAAGAGTCTGACAGCATAGCGTTTTTATTATATTCAATATAGAATATGTTTTCAGAGGGGTTTTTGATATAGATTTTGACAATTAAAATAAATAGAACTTCATGAGTTTTTTTGACATAATTAAATATATATATATTAGTCATGAGTATTCATTCGATAATTACGAGACTAAAAATGAACAAGTTGATGAACACATGAAATAATAAGCCACTTTTACACAAGTTTCAAAGAATAAAAGGGCGAATCTTGAGCTCATTTCTTGCATGCGTCGCTCTTTGTGCCCTTGGTCGACGTCGATGTCAGTTCACCTGTCCTTATTTCAATATAATCTCTCCAACCATTTGCGTGGAACTCGCCTTTGGTGGATACAATCTCGTCAACAATAAAGCCGATGAGTTGTTCTTGGATTGCTGCAACCCGGTGCGGCGGGATCACGCCTTGCACATCGACGTTAATGACAAAGCGGGAGGTAAATAAATCTCTGGACATGTAATTATTAAAGTGTAAGTACTAAGAAATTGACATGTGCACACTACCTCGGCGTTGGTTGTCGGCACATCACCGTGGGTAATACTTTGCATATAGTGGCACACATAATAGCCACATAAGTTGTTTCCACCCGTCTGTTGTAGAACCTGCGATGAAATTTGAAAAGAACACGATTATTGGGATGAAAAATTGTTACGGCATATTAATATTCTTTAATACGTACTCGAGTGCTTAATTGTACATCAAATTCGTTCTCGAAATCTCCTTGTTGCTTCTTTCGAAACCGTGCGAATGCCCTGTGTGATGCGTTAGTATGAATGGTAATTATCAGAGTTGGAATTAGCAAGGTATTTCAATATATATAATAAGGAAAACTATCGTATATATATGTGCTATATACCATTTAGGGTGTCAATGATAAATTGATATTTTTCACCGAGTCCTTTTGAGTCTTGAACAATGATCCGTGCTATCAAGCTTGATGACAAGAAGGATCCAAAGTGAAACCTATTCATGTATTGCAACATATATGTAACTAGCTAGTAGTATTATAAATGCCTTGGAAAATATAAGAATGAGAAGTTGTATATATACGCACTCGAAGTTGAAGGGCGTATATGTACGGTTTGTAGTGCTGTCCCAAGAATGCATCGAGAATGTAATCTTCAACATCCTTTCGGTTGTATCCAAAGACGAACTCGTTAACAATCTACGGGTCGATGAAGCCCACGTTGAAGATATTCTCTTTTCTACATCGTTGTATCTCCATTCTACATAGAAAGGTATAAGTTTAAGAGTTGCAATTTTATTGTACGAGGAAGCACACAGTAAAGGTATGAGCTTGACACTTACAGCACCAAGACTCATGAGAGACACGTTGATGGAGTCGGCATGGTAAATATTGTATAAGTCGTCAAATTCGAGCCATATGGTGTTGTCCCGCGATAAAAATCATCTTCTTTGAAACGAGGGGAACATCGTTCTTCCTTGAGCGGACTCTGTCATGTACCATTCGTGAAATTGCCGCATCTTGGTTGATGATCCTTTATCTCATTTGGGTCAATCGGCTCCCGCCCAACCAAATTACCATCCGACCTTTGTTGCCATTGGGATATCATCTGCTAATCCAAGAGCTGCAGCTGTGGAACTGAGTCCTGCCTCCTTCATAAACCTCTCGAGGTTCTCCTGATCTTGGTCTCTCTTCTTCTTCTTTGCCGCACCGACCACATTTATTCTTCTGTGTAGCCTTAATTATTGTCCGTTCATAGTTGGACGGCACAGGCAGCGGCTTTGCACGGCATGTCGCGAAGTGTTCTGCCGCTTTTGGATCAGTTGGTACCTTTGGCTCTACCTTCTTTTTTGCGAAGTGTGCAGCCACTTCTGCTTTAGTGACCGCGTCACTCTCCTCCTTATTCATATCATATGCCCTCTTTGGAGGTTCCTTTACCTTGGCCGATCGGCTGGACTCCGCCTTCTTGGGAGCAGGTGGGGGAGCCTTCATTCTGTTATCGAGCTTCTTCCTCGGAGGAGATGGTGGAGGCGTGGTTTTCCTAGAGGGGTTCTTTTTTGTTTGAGATGCTGGTGGTGGAGTAGGGCTTCTGCGTGGAGCGGGTGGAGACACAGGAGCTGCTGGTGGTGGAGTAGGGCTTCTGCTCTGTTTTATTGGCGAGGCATTGCGTGGCGGTGACGTTGGAGGAGGCGTGGGTTGCCGTGGTGGAGATGACGCGTCCATAGCAGCTGGAAATATGATGTACCGCTTATGCTAAAGGATGATATTGTGGAGGGCTGTCCAAGCTTGGTCACGTCGTCGCCTCCAAAGAATATCGAGGTGAAGTTCTTCAAATCCGTTCAGCACCTCCTCCACCGCGACCTTTGAGTAACCCGGGGGTATCTCGTTGCAGTGGAACATCTGGCCCAGCTCCACCGGATATGCCATGCCGTAAGCCACCTTGATGGAGAGGTTACGCGCATCAAGCGCACTCACATCGGCGGCGAACCCTATGTCATCCACGGGATAACGAGGATAGCAAGGTGTCCGCCTGGGGCCCGGTGGACGACGCGGCTACTTCGCCGCGCGCGGAGGGCTGATCACGGCGTCCGGTGATTGCTCGGACCTAGTCCTTGAAGCTTCCGAGGGCAATTTGTACTTGTTGCGCAACTATGTCGCCGATGCTAGCCTGGGTTGCTCTGAGCTCTTGTTCCAATTGGTACACTTTACGTGATTCTCTTGATTTGCTTCTATGCCGCTCCTGACGTATGTGCGTCCTTAGCGAAACCATACTTCCACGTCGACTTGCCCATACCTTGTGTCCGTCACAGGTGCTCGGGGTTTTCAAGGGCATGTGTTAGCTCGTCATTCTCCTGTCTCGCACCAATGTACCTGCCGAGATCGCTCAACCTTGTACAATCCTTTGGCGACCTCTTGTACTCTGGTGCCATCACCAAACCGCCGTCATCCGAAAGGCTCCCCATGACCCATGAACCAATTGCGCGGTATTGTTTCCCTGAGCGGTAGCGGTGTGACGTCCTTCGCCATTAATTCTTCTTCCCGCTTCTCCCATTTTGGTACACCTTGATGTAACCACGGTGCCAAGATGGTGGTGGTATTTCTTCATCCGTGAATTGGCCTTGTTCTTCCGACTCGCGGCCGCCCTCATCCGACATCTTGAACTCCTCGAATGCTTCCCTGATCCGCCAACTTAGGAAATTGGTTGAAGTCGGTCTTTCTCCCTTCGCACGTATTTGCGGTGAGAGACGTCTTTCAAGCTCAAACATTGTTGCCATCTTCTTCAAAGTAAATTTCTTGGCCTTGTCTTGGACCCTTGAGGAAATGTGAAATTTTCCTTAATATCTTGCAGAGCAGTCCTTGGTAGCTTGAGGAACTTCGCCCATTTTCTCGATGCTAATTGGGACGTGATCCTCACGTGGTAACCGCAAGCGTTGTTATGCGGCCCAACTGCTAAAAGAGGGCAACCGCATCCCTTCGTCGTTAACATCGGTAAACACATGCTTCGTGGGCGGCTTCTTGTTAGGTCCCGATGCTTGGATTGGTTGCTCGATGCACGGGCTTGAAATACATAAACATATGTACAAACGTGTCGAGTGTATTATATTAATGAATTGCGATTAATTAACATGTCTACGGGATTATATTCTTCGCTGTACCTCATCTGGCGGAACGGTGTTATCGGACTCGGCGGCTCCGCGTCAATGGCTTCATCACCGCGGCCTCAACGGCCTCACCGAACCACCATTAGCCCAATGGCAAAGAGCGTTACCATCACCTTCGATGGTACCCGGTAGCGATGGAGTCCAACAGAACTGTTCTCCTCATCGAAAGTAGGGTCACCACGTCCTGGTTGCGCCATCTCTACTAATTCCGCAAAAATGTTGACATAAATATCATATTACTTTGAAACAACCATATTACAGATTACAACACAAGCATATTATTACATAAATTTCTACAGCAAGCATTAAGTACTACGGCGTGTTGGAACTAGCCCAAGGATCAAACACGAACGCGTGGACACAAGAACAAGAAATACACCAAGAACATACACACAGGGACTATGTGTCAAAAGTAAATGTGCAACATTGACCATGTTTGATCCTTGTGTTGTATAAAACTATAATCGGGGGCAACGCTAGGATCATGTGCCTTTCTATTAGAACAGTAGGTCATATTAGTTAGTCGTTTTGATCGTGATGATTAGATCTATCTGGTAGAACCCTACATGCTAGTTTATGATCTTGAACATATATCGTGCCAATTATCACAAACTAGGAATGTTTCTTTAAACGAAGAATATAGGCAGATAATCTTTGATTGGCTAGGAGCATTTGCTTAATGATATTTGTTATAGAGATTTATATATATACACGTGCATACATAAACACGGTGAGGAGCCTCGTGCCCATCTTTGTTACGTGTCAAAAAAGAATGTAATGAGGCGGTGTGTAGTCCTGATTCCATATACGTGCCGACGACATAACATGAAGAGAGTATATATGTAAGTTCATCTGTGTGGTATAAATGACTATGCAACACTTCATTGGACAGTCGCACAAGGCACTTATTTAGTTATTTTACAATGAGAAGAATCAAAGTTTAGCAAGTCACGGTTTACGTGCTTAACCGACAAAGTTTTGCAAGAAAGGTAGTCTAAACTGTAAACTTCTAAAGCATGTGACGTGTAGAACTAAGCGAAGTTATATGACCAACCAAACAGATAAAAATTATCAACTGGATTTGTATATGAATTCTACCTAAAATTGATATGCAAAACTAAATAAAAACTAATAATGAAAATTAACATAGATTTGAAATAAAAATTAGATGAAATTAGTAGTTAAATTAATATACAAATCCTAAACTAGAATGAAATTCAAAATTAAATAAAAAACAACAAAATAATAAAAAGAAAATATGCATTGTTCTGTAATTCCATACTAAGTGAAAAATATACATTTTGGTTTAATTTAGAATTAAAATTTCAAGCAAGCACAACACTTGTGGGCATTTCACCGAACATGTGGTGGGCAGCCGAACTAGAGAGGGAGGACGACGTGTGCACTCAAATACCTCGGTCCTCCCGGTGGGCGGCGGTGTGGCGGCGCTTTGGTGGCGGAGTAGGCGTCGGCGGGTGGTAGAGAAGGCTTCGCGGCGGGGTGGAGTGACGGCGGCGACGAGGGCTAAGCGACGCGGGTGGATCAGCGTCGGCGAGGTGGTGAGTAGGAGTCGGAGAGGTGGCGGAGGAGGCCGACGGCGTCGACGAGGACGGCGATGCGGGTCCGGACGGAGGCGACGGCAGCGCGGCGGCGAGAGAGACAGAGCTGCTGCGGCGGGGGGTCGACCGGGACTTAGAAAATTTGGTGTGAGAAAAGGGCGGGCGTTTCAAATTTATACAGGAGCACTTCTACAAACGGTTCTAATAACCAACCGCTTGTAGCAAATCTCTACAAGCGGTTTTAGAACCAACCGCTTGTAGAGGATGACTTCTACAAGCGGTTCAGAGCGAACCGCTTGTAGAATATCTCTACAAGCGGATTTAGATCAACCCGCTTGTAGAGGATGACTTCTACAAGCGGTTGGTGTTACTAACCATTTACGAATAGTCCACTCTAGAAGCGGTTCTTTTCTAAAAGCGCTTCAATGTTTGCGTTCTAGAAGCGGTTCTTATTACTAACCGTTTCTAAATGTTGCGCTCTAGAAGCGGTTCTTTTCTCAAACCGCTTGATTTAATTTCATAATTTTTAAAGAGTGTTTTTAGACTACTGATTTCATTTCATAATTTTTAAAAATGCTTTTAGCAATTTAGTTTCATTCTATATTTTTGAAAAAATCTAGCACTTGATTTCATTCGTAATTTTTAAAAATGCTTTTAGCAATTTAGTTTCATTCTATATTTTTGAAAAACTTTTAGCACTTGATTTTAATTTTTCATTTAGCAAATTTTAAAAAAATGCTTTTAGCAATTTAGTTTCATTCTATATTTTTGAAAAACTTTTAGCACTTGATTTCATTTGTAATTTTTAAAAAGCTTTTAGAACTTTACTTTCATTCCATAATTTTCACAAAATGCTTTGATCACTTTAGTTTCATTCCAGAATTTTGGCACTTTACATTCATTCCAAATAAACACTTCATACTGTAAAAGACTTACATATACATAGTTCATACAGTAGGGGTACATCTTAAGTAGTAACGTACTTTGTCTTTACAAGTGTTCCTTCATTATGATCGCGACGTATGAAAGGAGTATCCACGTCTGTGTCATTGAAGAGGCTTATGTCGACATCCACAATGAAAGGAGGATCTCATCGAATCGACTATACTCTTCCTCGTCTGCGTGACGCCCTCAACTCCAACAATCCTTCGTTTGCCTTGTAGAACCACATGTCGCTTTGGCTTAGTACTACAATCTTTCTGCTTGTCCTTATGCTTCTTAGGTTTGCTTGACATGTCCATTACGTAGAAGACCTGTCTCACATCGTTCGCGAGGACGAACGGTTCGCGCCTATAGCCGACTTGCGTGAGGTCCACGATTGTCATACCGTATTTGTCTACCTTCACACCGCTTGAAGTCAGTTTGACCCATTGGCACTTAAATAGAGGGACCTTCAAAGGTCCATAGTCAAGCTCCCATATCTCTTCTATGAAACCATAATATGTATCCACCTTGCCTTTGTTGTCTTCGGCGTCTATACGGACACCGCTATTTTGGTTGGTGCTCTTTGTTATCCTGCGATCTGGTGTAAAATGTGTAACCATTTATCTCGTACCCCTTGAATGTCACGATTTCACTAGATGGTCCCGAGCCAAGCGTTACAACTGCTCATTGTCCGACCCTTTCAAAAGGATGTACTTTTGTAACCAAGCTACCAAAGAATCCATGTGCTTGTTGTTATCCAATCCTCGACCTCCCGGAAATCGCGCGTAGAATACTCTTGTGCTCAAGGACATACGGGCCACTATAGTTGATTGTTTCAAAACCGTGAAATGTGCTTGCTTAAATGTAAGACGATCATTGCATGCAATTGCTTTCCTTCCTAGTGTCCTTTTTTCCCGTAGCCTCCCCTCATGGCGTGATATAGGGACGCCGATCGGGTTTAGATCATTAATGTAATCCACACAAAACTCAATCACCTCCTCTGTCCCATAACCCTCGGCAATGCATCCTTCCGGACGAGAACGGTTACGAACATACTTCTTTAGCACACTCATGTACCTCTCGAAAGGGAACATGTTGTGTAGATACACGGGTCCAAGGATACCTATCTCTTTGACAAGGTGAACAATGAGATGAACCATAATATCAAAGAATGCAAGAGGAAAGATCATCTCAAGACTAACCAAACTTTGTACCACGTCATCCTGCAGCTTACTTAGTTTATCTGGGTCGATGACCTTCTCGTGAAATCGCGTTGAAAAAGAACACAGCTTTGTGATTGTCCCTCATACCCACTGGCAAGATGCCTCTCACACCATCGGGAGCAAGCTGTGTCATTAACACAAGGCAGTCATGGGATTTCATGTATGCGATTTTATTCTCTTTCGTGTTTACAAATCTCTTTACATTCGAGGAGTATCCGGAAGGGACCTTCACACTGTTCAGGAACTCTATCACGCTTTTTTTCTCTTCTTTGCTTAGAGTGTAGCTCGCAGGATGTAGGTAATGTTGTCCTTTCTCTCTCTTTTCGGGATGTAGGTCGTTCCTCGCCCAAGAGTTTAAGGTCCTTCCGAGCTTGCGGTGTATCTTTCGATTTTCCGTACATATCTATGTAGCCTAGCAGGTTCAAGCAGACATTCTTCGTGATGTGCATGAAGTCAAGTGAGTGACGAACCTCCATAACTTCCCAATAAGGCAAGTCCCAAAATATTGACTTCTTCTTCCACATGGGTGCATGACCATCCTCATTCTGCACATGTTTGCTTCCAGGACCCTTTCCAAATACTACTTTCAAATCCTTTACCATAGCAAACACACGTGGCCCACTACGATGCTGAGGCCTTGCACGAAGGTCTGGTTGCCCGTTAAATTTCCTGTCTTCCTTCCGCAACGGGTGACTCGTAAGAAGAAACCTACGGTGACCCATGTACACAACCTTCCGAGAGTTTTTCAGGTACGTGCCGTCCGTTTCATCTAAGCACTGGATGCAGGCTCTATATCCTTGATAGTTAGGCCGAACAGGTTACCGAGAGCAGGTCAGTCGTTGATTGTTACAAATAACAATGCACGTAGGGTGAAATACTTCCTTTTTGTACTCATCCCATACCCTTGCACCATCGTCCCACAACGTCACAAGATCTTCAACCAATGGTTTCAGGTAGACATCGATGTCATTTGCGGGTTGCTTGGGGCCTTGGATCAACAACGGCATCATATATACTTTCGCTTCATGCACAGCCATAGAGGAATGTTATAGATACATAGTGTAACGGGCCAGGTGCTATGGCTGCTGCTCAATTCTCCGAAAGGATTGATCCCATCGGTACTCAACCCAAACCTTATGTTTCTCACCTCATCTGCGAAGTCCGCACGTCCGGTCGACTTTCCTCCACCGTGAGCCATCTGCAGGTGTCTAAGCATCCCGTCGTCCTTACGCTCTTCTTTGTGCCAACGCATCATCCGGCATGCGCTTTGTTAGCAAACATACGTTTCAATCGGGGATCACAGGAAATACCACAACACTTTAGCCGGAGGTCTCTTCTTCTTACGCCCCATCTATTTCACCGGATCGCCACGCTTCACCTTATACCGTGATTCTCTCGCTGCTGGACAAACATCCAAATCGGCATACTCATTACGATACAGGATACAATCATTAGGACATGCGTGTATCTTACGTACTTCCAATCCCAAAGGATGACGACTTGCTTGGCTTCATATGTAGATTCAGGCAGAGTGTTATCTTCTCGAAGCAACTTCTTTACGAGTGATAACACCTCATCGAATCCCTTATCCGACTCACCATTTCTAGCCTTCCATTGCATGAGTTCGGTGTGGTACGCAGCTTTTTGTGGCCCCCCGCCTACGTTTGGGTACAAAGGAGTTACGTGGTCCTCTAACATGCGCTGGAACTTCTCGAACTATCTTTCATCTGTAGTCTCCTCTCCGTCATGCAAAGATCTGGTCTAGCTCATCATCACCAAAGTCACCAAGTGTTTCTTCCACGGAGCAAGATTGCGTGTCGTCAGGGATCTTGTTGAATCCATCTTCCTCTTCCTCGTCTTCTTCATCGCCTTCTGGCTAATCACCTCAACTTCGCCATGGTTGCTCCAACAGGTATAGTTTGGCATGAAACCTCTCATGATCAAGTGGTTCATAACTTGCCATCGCTGGGAGTGCTCCTTCTCGTTCTTGCAATCTACACACGGACAACATATGAAGCTGCCTGGAGGCAAGAATGCAACGGCCGCATCGAGAAAAGCTTGCACGCCATCAATGAACTCTCTCGAGCGACGGTCCGCATTGTACATCCATTGCCGATTCATCTATACCAAGTTATAATTTCATTAAAAATTATAACAAATTCCGTTAGAAAAATTATGACCTAACCTAAATTTCGTAACATTTAAACCCAACAAAAAAAAACTCCACCTACACCGTCATCCAATTAAAGACCTACCTTTCTAATTATTTTGTATCCCTTCCTACCTTTGTAATTATTTTTTATCCTTCTACATGTTTTTCTATTTTATTTCATACACCAATAATTACTTCCTTGCAATGTTGTACCTAGATCTCTCCCAATATTGTGATATTTAAGATTCTAAAGCTAACAACCACATAGATCTAAAGCTTCCAATCACCTTTACCTTGTAATGTCATATTTTGAACTAGATCTCCATCTACATCTTCATACAACAATAAAACAAGGCACGGAAAACAAATTTTCGATAATGCTTAAAAAGTTCAAGATTTCTCCACATCCATTGAAAAAATAGCAATATCTAGGTGAGAAGGATGTTCACATGATGTTACTAACTTTGAAACACTTAATTTAGAGCTAATCACCTCCAATTAAAAATTTGGACAGCACCTCCCCAAGAACAGCGCTTGGTCGGCCTTCTCTGCTCGATCAGATTCGTACCTCTCTTTGGCGCATGGAGGAAGAAGGGTTTAAAATGCGCTGCTGGAGGGCTTCGAAGCGGTTGGAGACACGAACCGCTTACGAAGATTGCGTTCTAGAAGCGGTTCTTTTCTCAAACCGCTTACGAAAATTCAGAAGCGGTTTGAGAAAAGAACCGCTTCTAGAACGCAACCTTCAGAAGCGGTTCGTGTTTCCAACCGCTTCTGGAAGCCCTCTCCGGATCGTTGCCAACGAACCGCTTCTGGTGCGAAGATCACAACGGATTCGCACCAAACCGCTTCTAATAGGCCGGTTGTGATGCCCAGTTCTGTAGTAGTGGTGTCATCAAATTTCAAATTCAGTTGTCTACTCAACTGACATTATTTTTTTTCTTCTAAAAGTCGACGATAAAATTCAAAGAAACCGACGATGAAACATCGAAGAAATCCCTAATGATAAATCCCGTATAAATCTCCTGGTTAATTCCTTTTGCGCATGTAGCAGTGGGCTTGCAAATGAGTAATTGACAAAAGTTGTAAAAGATGCAACTCAGAGTACGTCTTAGATGCTGCTGGGTACATGAAAACGCGGACCTTCTTACCCATGGAGCTGGGAGCGGAACTTGCGCGGACTGGGAGCAGGTGGCGCCTTCCCCGAGATCCTCATCGTGCATATCAAGGAATCTAAATCGGTGTCGCGTTCTTGGCGACTCAAAATCCTAGTCGGGCTTGGTCTCGGGTTGCCGTCGACTGCAAATCCAGAAGAAGCGCCTTCGCCTGGCACTAAAAGCAAAACAGTAGCTGCACCACGCATACGATGGAGTGGAGACGACGCCGGTGATGACGGCGGACACGAGGGACGCGGCCGTCACCATCTGTTACCGTACAGGTGCCGCCTCCGACAGTCACCTCCTCTTAGGGCATGCAACGATTTGATCTGAAATCTTAGACTCTGATATCATTTATTAGAGTGAGCAACACGGCAAAATAACCAGAAACAAGATTTAACGTACAAAAACACTTACGGAAAAAAAACCACAAGAAACAATCCATTATAACGTTCCAAGGATTACAAATACAGAGGGTTAGCTTATATAGCAAAAAAAAATTAGTTGTAGAAGATTTGACACCTAACAAACTAAGCATAAAATCAAAAGATATGGTCAATTGAGATATTGAGTTATCTCTAACACTCTTTTTTGTCTTTCTTTTTTTCAGCAAAATGAGAGACGAGAGGAGAGACACAAAAGGGGTGAGATTGTGATTTGTTTTTGGTTTATCAGGTTTCTGACGCAAAGTTTAATACATAAAATCCACAATGATACGTGTCTTATGATTCTCCTATGCTAAATAAATTATTGCAACTGCTCTAGAAAATCATAGTCGAAATTTAGGGTGTTACAATTGGATTCAAGAGAGAAAGCGATTACAATTTTAACTAAATTCGGACAACCAGCAAGCTGAAGCTTGTCGGTCCGATTAAAGATAGAAGGAAGCAAAAAAATATAACTTAATGCAATGGAGGGATATGTAGATTATGCACTTGTGAGTTCAAATCCAAAAATATTGCATGAGCTTGAATAAACAATGGTGGGTGAAAGAACTCTTGAGTATCTTGTACTTCCTTGGCTTGAGCAGTGGTGAGACCACCAGATTTAGCATATGAGAAAAGATGAGGTGCTTGTAATTCCAGAATATGCCCATTCCTAATATCCTTCCAAAAGAAAGCTGTAGTTCTCTCCCTGGTGGCAAGAAGCTATACCTTTAGATCAAGCAATTCCAAATTATCCCTCCACCAAAGTTAACCATCAGTGGACTCATCGGGTGGATGATCATAATTATAATAGCTATCTCCCAAGCCAATATTACTCAGGGCAGATCAGCATGATTGAAAAATTTATGAAGGTTTTTCAGCAGCAAAGCATCATTTTGAGCAACAATATTTAAAATCCTTGCGACGGAGCAATAGCTCGGGTGGCTAGCAGCGTAGGTGGGCACACAGCCCGTCCGGGATCGAATCTGGGACTCGCCCGGGTGCGCGCGGGGCCGGGTGCAAGTGTGTGTGCGTGCGTAGGGTGTGTGTGCGCGTGCGTGAGTGTGTTCGTTTGTATCCCGGCTTTTGTTTTTCTTCTATAGTGAATGCCAGAGTTCCTAGCTAAAATTCAAAAAAAATATTTAAAATCCTCAGTCCTTGTTTCTTAGGCTTACAAACATTTTTCAAAGCAGCTAATGAGGACCCATGATTTTCAGCAACCGGTCCTCTCCAAAGACAGTCTTCTGTATTTATCTATCTGTTCGATGACAATTCTGGGGCACTTTAGTTGATGAGTTACTCAATTGTGGGCAAGTCAAGCATGCCAACTGCTTGTTACTCACACGCCGGCTAACAAGCGTTTTGTATCATTGGGTGCGTTCCAAAACTCAAAGCTCGATATTTTCACTTCGAGTCTTTCGTTGTGCTGCCCCATATGCCTTACGTCCAGAGCATGCTGATTTCCCCAAGCTTGACATGAATTAGTTGATTTGCATCTGGTAGCTTGGTTCAGTTTTATTTAAAGCAGTATATTTTCAGTCATTCTGTGGCCATTAATTTCTGTTCTTACTGTTTTGCATTGCATTGAAGTACAGGTGGTTACTGTTTAATATTGACTGGAAGATTTCATTATTTTGAGACATTGGATTGGACAATTACTATCATTGGTTGAAAAGCAATTCAGAAGTCAGAAACAATATGCCTTGTGTGAGAAAACCATATTCATGGTTTAAATAAATTCATATGCAATTTTTGCATGGGTTTTGATAAACATCACCCGGATGTTTTCTTAACAAAAAAAATATCCAAATTTTATAGCATTGGATCTGCGGTGAGATCCGTAAGACGTGAAGGGAGGTGGGATTGTGTTTTGATGGATAATTTGATACTTTGATTTAAAAGGTCTAAAATTTAGATGTTTGTAAGAAACAAAACATCCGGATAAAAGTTAGACACACATTCCTAAATTACGCAAGAACGTGGATACAAAATGGCCACAGAATGACAAAACATAGCGTTGAACTACAAATGTACAATCCTAGCTACTAGCCTACTACTAGCTACCCTGTCCTGCATAACGATTCCATCAACACCACCAGTGACACAGGTAGTAAAGCAAGCGCCGCAAGCCGTACGCTGCTTGATCAGGTTTGGCCTCAGGCGACTGGGAATCCGCGAACAACGGACACCGGAGCGCGTTGGCCGCGGTGAGCCTCCTGTCCGGTCTGCACGGCAGCAGCCCGCTCGAGACGTCGAACCGGTTAACCGGCAGTACTGCGGGGAACATCTCCCGGAGCCGGTTGGGCGGCCTGCTTTGCTGGCAGAGCGTCGACTCGGCGCGCGGCAGACGCGCGAGGCCCGGCCAGGCCTTCATGTCCTCTGCATGCCGACCGTGCTGAACACCTTGTTTAGCTGGTCCATCTCCAACCTCCCTGGGAACAGCGGCGCGCTGGCGAGGAGCTCGGCCATTATACAGCCGAGCGCCCACGTGTCGACAAGCGCGTCGTACTCCCGCGAGCTCACGATGAGCTCCGGTGCACGGTACCACAGCGTCACCACGGGCGACGTTTACGGCGGTGCGCCGGGCGCCCTGGTGGTGCGCGACATCCCAAAGTCGCAGATTTTTAGGTTACCATGGGCGTCGACGAGGATGCATGTTGTCCGGCTTGAGGTCCCGGTGCAGGACGCCGTGCTCGTGCATCGCCGGCCTTTGAGCCGTCCAGGAGCTGCCACATGAGCCGGCGCACCTCGGCCTCCTGGAACGGCCGCCTGCCAGGTTCGACCGTCATGACGTGCGTCAGGCTCGGCCCGACGTACTCCATCAAGAGGAAAGCGGAGGCGGCGTCGCGGTGGGCGGCACGCAGCTCGACGAGGGAGGAGTGGCCGTGGCACGCCTCGAAGCAGCTCACCTCGCGGAGGAAGGCCTCGGCGCAGGTCCTCGCCGCTGATCCCGCCGCTTGCGGAGGCGCTTGACGGGGACGGTGTCGTTGTTCTGGCGGTCCCGGGCGTCGTAGACGATGCCGGACGCGCCCTCGCCGATCTTGTTGAGCCTCTTGTACTGCTCCATTGACATGGCGATCGCAATGGCGCGGCGGGGGGTTTGGGTTCTTGGTTTCTTGTGTTTTGTTTTTTAGAACCAGAGTAGAACCCCGGTTCCAATTTTCATTACGAAAAACTAACCCACGTAAAGCGGAAAGTCCTTAGAGCATCTCCAAAAGACTCCTCATCCAACTCCCTATCTCTATTTTTTAGATATTGGTAACAAAAATTCGACTCCAACAGCCTCTCTATCCTCTTCCTCAAATCTCGACGGAGAGAGACTCGCTAAATGTAGCGAGTCTCTCTCCGCTCGCCATCCTCTCGCGCGCCTGCAGGGACAAATCCCAGAATAGGGAGGTGGCGTTGCTCCGCGCGGAGGTCGAGCGCCTCCGGGGCCTCCTCAAGGCCGAGAAGGGCGAGCGCGAGGCGGATAAGCGCAACTCCGAGCTGCTCGTCGTAGAGGTGGAGGCCGTACGCCAGGTGAAGCTCAAGCTCGAGAAGGAGATCGAGGACTTGAAGGCTTCCGCCGCCGCCACTGTCACTGCAGAGGAGAGGGAGGTTGCTCTGGTGGCTGAGGCGCCGAAGGAAGCGGAGGTCACGTGGCAGGGGATGGTGGCGGCCGCGGCCGCTGGTGCCGCCGCCATGGCTGCCTTCGTGCTTGTCTACCTCCGCCTCAAAAGGTAATCTGGTGCTCTGATGCGCAGGAAGTTTAGCCCTGCTGCTACAGCTTATTGGAAGATTTGATAAGTTTTTTGCGGTGATGCTGGTAGTACTGAACTGAGAGTAATGTGATTTCTATGAGTTAGTTGCTTAATAGCCTACAGTAACAGATGGATCTAGAGACTAGTTATGTTTTGTCCATGCTTTTCCTTTATAATTCTACGTTCTTTTGGTGGCAACCATAAATGTGCAGACAATTCATATGACGCCCAAGTGAGAAACTTTGTATGGTTGGTTATGTTCTCGTTATGTTAATACTACTATTGTGCCCCTTTTATCCGTTTCCGATTGTGAGACCCCGTTCTGATGAACAGGAACTCCATGTGATTACTGTGTCATTCTCTGGATCAGTAGCTAGCACTCACATGTTTACAACATTCGTACCAAAATCATACACGCAACATATAGAAGATCTTACATAACTGAAATAATTATACAGAGTTCAGTACAAATTTAAACCATTTTAACAGCGGAAATTAAAAGCGGAAAACCAAAAGGCGAAATTCCAAACAGCCTTGCGGATGCCCACTAAACCCTCGAATCGACTAGGCAACCTAGAAGAGGCTATCGTCAAAACCCCGAGACACTCGAAAGAAAGCGTCGTCTGGCGATCGCGATCTTCTTCCTCTCGAGACAATAGATGCAAGATTGAGTACATTGGTACTCAAAGAAGACTTATATTGGTTCACGATGCAAATAAATAATTATGCAAAGCTAAGCAATGGACAGGCTATGGTTATTTTGCATTTGCATGAAACATTAAAAAGAGTAAGCATAATAGATTGCAACATCGCATTTTAATAAAAGCAATTGAAAGACAGAATGATAAGCAAATATTCCAGATTTTCAACCCAGTCTACCCGACTGCATATAAACCTCGGTGTCGGCCCTTTGACACAAAAGATAGTTGAAAAAAAACCGTTTCCAAAAGCCCAACCCATTTTGGAAATCACCAAAACTCTAGCATTGGGAGGATTTTCCCCAAGTGCCCCTTACCGCGGGCGCGGCTAATCGATCAGATTTTTCACTCTGCAGAGGTGTACACTTTACCCACAAGGAATGATCAACCTCTTTTGCCAGGCCAGTTAACACACTTCCTTCGGTGTGTCGGCAAGGAGATCATACAAAGCTTTTACATTATTTAGATATGGCTTTACACCAGCCGGGGCGTTAACCTCGCACGAAGCAGAGACACTCACCCAAACCGTGGATCCACATTTATCACACACACACACCACGTCTCTGTCCAGGGCAAGGCGTACACCGTTGCATTGGTATGTAGAAACCCCTACAGACAGACCTGACCGGACTGCCTGTGCAATCTCCCGCCTTCCATAGATGCAAAGCCAAATCTAAACAACTTATTAAGCTAAGACCCGCCCATACAAGCCCTTGTGGTTGCACGAAACATGGTTCTACAACATCCCATTTGCTCGGTCCTTAATCGACATGGGCGATACTCCACCTAGCTACGTGCAAATCCTTTTGCACAATCGGCTAGCGCCAAATAACCACCAGCGTCAAAACATAGTTTTGTTTGAGGGTTTTAGCAAATTATCATCAACCAGTTCCCAAAAGATCATATGACAGTTGAAAAGATGAAAATACCAACGAGAGACTTAGCGGGAATATTATTATGCTAGCGGTTATACCCAAACATGACATTAAGTATGTCTAGCTCAAACTAAGGTTTACAAGGTTCACAAGTCCGTCTGATTGAGACAAACCATAATTTACAGGATTAGCTACAGTTCTAACCCAAAATAGCACTTTTAGGGGAATTATCCGGATGCCTTGTACATAAGCAAAAACAACATATAGTAGGTGAATTATCGGGCTCAACGTGATCAAGGAGTTGCTTGCCTTGCAAATCACATCAGAATAAAATGCGGATCTGCGAGCAGTCTTCTTCTTCTTCGATGATGTCGGTCTCTACTCGTTGCGAACAAGAAGAAAAAGAGGATATCAGCAAACTCCAAATGGCAAAATGAAAACAGACAGATAAACAGGTAAACACAATTCGAATCAAACAGACAACTGCTATTCATGAAATATTCGAATTTAAACATCGAATTATAGATGCTAAAATTATTTGAAAGAAATGATTGATCATTTGCTTCTTTGGAGGATGCTACACTCAAAGAAAACAGAGCTTCTCTGGTTTTTCTCAAAATTTCCAAGAAGATAGCACTTGAAAAACTATATCATCTAGGGTTATAAACCTAACAAGATTGATGTCCATTAACTACAGAAATTAGAGTTTAAGCCTTGAATTAGCTAGATCATACTTTAATTATCAAATCTAACAACTTCTTTTAACTTTTAGGGTTTGGATGAAACTTGAAAACTATTGATAAAAAGGCTTGGTTGAATTCTAGACTTAGCTACAAAACTGGCTAAGGAAGAAGGATTAAACCATATCACATAAGGTTATTACACTTATGTAAACTAAGTGAACCAAAGCTCTAAAACAGAATATTTTTCTGGAATATGGTAGAACAAACTTTGGTTATCATTTCTACACTATTCTTCAAAAATTTATTACTTGAATGAGTTAGTTTACACATGGTTGAAAAAGCTTGATTACTTCAATCATTCAGCAAAACATAAAAAGTAGACTCATTCCCTTAACCTGTTTTGCATACAAACCTTAACAAAATATCATTATTTTTCCATAATATACTAGAATATACTTTGTGAAGTGCTTCTATACCATTTTTACATTCTTCCTTATTCATATAATCCGTTTTATCATATGTTGAAAAGGGCTATATGAACATAAAAACTAACTTATAACCTTTCAATTTTTCATTTTCATTCATTACTAAACTATTCAACATCTTTCATCCATTTTCTTCCTGAAATCAGGGCATGATCTTAAAAACATTTTAAAAGTGAATTTGAGTTATTTTGAACTTGTTCATAGCGAATTACATCTATTTTGGTTATAACTAGTATTGTTTTTCTTAATTGAACAACTATCACAAATACTTTTCCCTAAGTATTTTCACATGAGGAACTCCCCATGATACATACCTAAATAGAATGAACTTTTAAACATTCAAACTCTGGTCCTATCTTTCATTTACTCAATTTCATTTTGCATGCTTAATATTCATTTTTAAGTAAACATGATATATAATAAGGTATCATGGAAACATTTTGTTTATTTGGAATACTCATAACTCAGAGACTCAACAAAAATTTACTTTTCCTTAATTGGATCATCCCAAAAATATTTTATTCATAACACCCTATTTACACTTAAGCTTCTCTTTAGTTTTTCCTAAAATCACATTTTACTCATCCACAGAAATTTTTATATATTCAGAAACTACAGAATTTTATACGAATTTAGAAACTAGTTTCACTCAATTTGGCCAGATGATTCAAAAGTTACAAGCGTTTGAATTTTGGCCGGTTTTCTGAAAATTAACTGAAATTGCAAAATACGCTTTCGCTCACAGAAAACGGCTTTCGCCCCACGCGCCAAAATTGGGTTCAAACCCGCGGCCTCGCTGACATCCGGGTCCCATCGGCCAGTGACCCAGAGCAAGGCACCGGGGACTCTTACTCGTCGCCGGCGAACTAGCT
The DNA here is from genome assembly GCA_036346275.1 of Otatea glauca. Taxonomy (NCBI): domain Eukaryota; kingdom Viridiplantae; phylum Streptophyta; class Magnoliopsida; order Poales; family Poaceae; genus Otatea; species Otatea glauca. The sequence continues at coordinate 23,868,087 of CM070733.1, read as the reverse complement.
CCGCCGCGGAGAAATGGCCAGCACCATGGGCACCAGCACACCCGTGCGCACCCATGGGTGGTATCCATTCGCCGGGAGGTGGCCGGGAAGGTGGCCGCCACCGTGAGGGTGCGGCGGCGCCATGGCTGCGACGGTGAAACCTCGGCTAACGGCTACCATTCCGGTGAACTAGGGCTAGGCGAGCTACAGTGACCCTAGGGGATTCAAACTCACCGGATGGCTGGGTCGGAGAAAGCTTGCACCGAGCTGCCACCGTGCGCCGGCCGTGAGGAAGAAGAACGGCGGTGCGGCGGCGCTACGAGCAAAAAGGAACCAAAATAGCGCGTGATCAGTAAACCTGGGGCACTAAGGATGCTTCGGGTGGAATCGATTCGATGGATTGAGGGAGAACTCACCCGATTCGACGATTCCCCCCCTTTTCGGTTCTTGCGGACGAACGGGGAAGAAGAACTCGCGAGAGACTCCCAGCTCGGCGAAATGGCAAAAGAGGGGTGCAGGAGAGCAATACGACGCGAGTGCAAGGCTTATAGCCAAATGAGGTTGATCTCATTCGCGATTTTGGGCGCACGATCTCGGTCGGCTTCTTCAGGCCGATCGAGCGGACGGTGCGACCACCTCCTGTCGCGGCTCGACCACGGCGACCAAGCACAGGCGCAGAGGAGACCCTAGGCGACGTGGAGGGTGGTGATCGCAACCGTACGGGGCAGTTGAGCTGGACGGCAAAGCATAGGAACGACATCGCCTCGCCTCGGCCAGGGGAGAAGAAAGGAAAGGGGAAAACGAGCATGAGACTTACATGTGGGGCCGGGGCCCACTGGCAGCGAGACAGCCTCGCCTCAGCTGACCAGCTCGTCAACGATTCAACAGGGCCGGGCCCACTTGGCAGCGAGATAACCGATTTTAATGTGATAAGACAGAACAGGAATTCTCTAGATTTCACATTAGTTTAAGCTCTAAACTAATTCCAGATTTTTCCAAACTTTTTGACTAAGTCCTAATTAAAGTCACACGTCTACTGGAAAATTCTGAGATAAAAACTCATTTTGGGCAATTTGTTAAAATTCTGACACTGTACCCTGGTTCTAAACTTTGATTTCAGTTTTTGATTTAATTACAGGTTCATTTTCTAAGATTTATTTTTAAAACTTTTTGGAGAGGTTCCAATCCTTATAATTGGACCACTATAAAATTTTAAAATAAAAAAACATGAGCCATTATGTTATAAAAATTCTGACAATCACTTTCCTTACATTTTGGACCCACTGTATTTGAATTTTTAAAAAGCTTATATCAATTCATTTAATTATTAAAATTTTTCCAATGATGCATCATATTTCCAGTGATTTATATAAATTTTCTTGACTTTTCTTGACATTAATTATTTTTCTTTCCACTTTTTGATTCACTATTTTTAGTCAAAAAGTAGATACATATTTTATTTAACTTACCCCTAAGTTTATAAAAATTCTACTTACTGGTCAAAAATTATGACCAGCTCAAATAGGACTCATGATAAAATTTTCTAAATTTTATTTTCATCTTTTTACCTTTTTCTTTGTTTTTCCCTTTTTATTAAATCTTTTCCCATAACACAAAATCTAAGAAATTCTAATTGGAGCAATAATACCTAGAATTTCAAAACCACTTATATTAAGATTTAAACGGTTTATTTTACATTATTCCAAACTTTCAGGTCGTTACACCGATCTACTCATCTGTTATTATTGATGGTTTGCGGTTTGCATATCTGGATCTAATATTAAAAACTGATTGGTGGTTTGGAGATGTCCCTTTTTAGTCGATTGATGAAATGAGCTCAACTGTTGACTTGCGTTGCAACTGATTATTATGCTATTCTGTTACGCCCTTTAGGCATATTCTGTTGCTTGATGCTTGTTGGGTTTAGCACTAGTATATTGCAGTTATGGTTCTAGTATCTGTTTTGAATCACTTGAGTTGCCTTGAGGAACTGTAACTTGATTTAGATTGAGTGCCATGGTGTGTTTCATGTTGCTTCTTTTATGCTTAAGCAATTTATATGTCGTTAATGCTTTTTGGCGAGTTGGGTGTCTTTGTCGGTTCCACAGATCAAACAAGCTTGTGCATAGTTTGGGCATGACATACGTAGAGATTCATGCATGCTCAAACACCTTCATGGGAAGGTATACATATCTAAAAGAACACATCTATTTCCAGTTACTCTGTCATTTGATCAGGGTAATGCACCAAGTAAAAATGTGTTTACAAGAATGAACATTATGAATGCAAGGCAGTATGATGGAGATCTCTGAAATGTGGTTTTAATTGGTTTTTCTGTACCTAAAGGAACTAGACGAGGAGTTAATACTTTTGAGGGGAAAGGACGATTGAGGGCATTCCAATTTTGATTTAGATTGAGTGCCATCAGGAAGTTTCTTGGATGGATATGCATGCAATTTTGATATTCAGAACTAGACATATGTGGAAGAAATCTCTTTATTGAAGTACATCATAGTTGAAGTGCATAAACTAATACATCATAGTTAAAGTGTATAAACTAGTGTAGAAACAGTAAACTAGTGCTCGACTACATTCCTCCATAATGGTGCCATAAGTGCTCAACTAGATCTTTTTGAAGCTGAGAGTGAGCTTTTCTACTTCTGATAGATTGATGAGTTTGAATGAACTCAAAAAGCTTAGGTATTCTTTCATGCGAGACTGCAACATTTTCTCCCATTTCTTCATAATTGTAGTCAACTGGACCTCCATCCTGCTCATTTTCAATTATCATATTATGCATGATGATACATGATGTCATGATATCTCGAAGTGTTTCTTGATACCAAAAACGAGCTCCACAAACAATTGCAAATCGAGATTGTAAAACTCCAAATACTCATTCCACATCCTTCCTAGTTGCTTCCTAAGGTTCCATAAAATATTTTTTTCTTATTCCCTTGGAGAGCTGGTATTGTCTTGACAAATATTGCCCATGAAGGATATTGAAGGACCGAGATGGCGAACAGAGGGGGGCATGAATGGTCACAAATAAAATTTCCCCCAAAATACTCCAACAAAAACCTCGACAAGATCGCTCAAAGGAAATCGTGAAAAACCTGAAAAACTAGACAACTATGTGTACCCCAAGCTTGCATGGATAAGTACCATAAAATATGTGGGGATTTTTCAGTCACAATACTGGTTGTCTAGTGTCCAAGATAAAGAGGAATCAATTCAAACTCTTGCTTTTAGAAAGGACATCAATTCAAATCACAAAAGTCACTTTCAGAAAAGCAAAAGCAGAATTTCCAGAACTTGTCCTCAATTTGCACAGGAGGTTGGTGGGTTTCTGCAGTTCACAAAATTTTGAGACTTTTTATCCCAATGAGCATCAGAGTCGTGAAGAACTCCACCAAATTTCTCCTCAACAATCCTTACAGAAAAAACAGGAAACATCTAAGAACACAGTCTGTTCAAGAACTTCGAGCAGAAAGTTTGGGGCTCGGTTTTCACCACATGGTGCCCAAACGGTGCAACAAGTGAACTCCAAAATTTTTATGCAAGTGGATATCAGAGTCCCGCACCTCCTCCAACAAGAATCACTTCAAAAAGATTTTTCTAGATTTTTATAGAAATCAAACGCTGACTACTGCGCGAAAAACAAGTTCTGAACAAAGTTGGAACTTGAAAGAAAAGATGTTCTCTACTCAATCCAAGAGTCCAAAAGAGATGTAAAACCATATGAACACACTCAAAACATCCAAGATAAGCAGCATTTAGAAGGAGGAGAGGCAAATCCAAATTACATGAAAGTAAATTGCGAGAATGTAATTGCGGGAAAGTAAATGCTGAATTTAAATTGCGTAAAGTAAAGACATAATGTAAATGCACAAAATAAATTCAGAGGTGGATGGATAAAACTTTCATTTCTGGAAGGAGAGGTTACAAAGCCTCACTTTCATGTGGGCAAAGCTCAAAGGAGCATTCACAAACCTCAAAACCTTCAAGGGAAGGAGGCTACCCCTCCACACCTATTTATACTACTCTTGGACCACCTAACACCCTTGGATGAGTCCCTCAACCCTAGAGCACTCATCTAAGGGCTAGGATTAACCCACACACACAGCCATGCAAGGGCTAACCCAAAACCCACACACATACCGGGTTTTCTTGCACGGTTTTCAAAGCATACTACCTAGACCCCGCTAACCTATCAATTAGACCTCAATCCGACGGCCCTCATTGATCCACGCGGCATCTAGCTAGCATCAACTCCTTTCCTTGTCTTCTTGACTTGCCCGGACTCCATCTCCGATCATCTTCCGGCGATCTCCCAACCGTCTGGACCTCCGACGCTCCTCGCCTAGTCCTGGTCATCCTTCGCCTCACCATGACCTAGCACCGTCGTCCTGCAACCATCAAAGACAAGGAAAAAACCTTTCACATAGCAATGCCCACAATGATGTGCAATAAACCATCCAACTCATCACTACCGCGTCCATACGACCGGTACTGCCACTCCTGGCAGAGACAACTCAAAATGCTTCATTTTGAAAATCAATCCAAATCAAACTCAAACTTGAACACACCTTGCTCAAATAAAGTCAAATACTCATCACAAACATGGATGGACCTCCACATGGTCCTTCAGATATATTCCATCTGCAAGATAATATCCCATTGTATAATTGTGACCGTTCAAAATATAATTCACTTCTGAAGCTTGCCCTTCAGCTAACTTAGCAAAGAGAGGGGGCCGGTGAAGAATATTAATATCATTGTGAGATCCTGGTAAACCAAAAATAGAATGCCATATCCAAAGATCTTGCGAAGCAACGGCTTCCAGAATGATTGTTGGCTCATGAACATGGCCAGTATATATGCCTTGCCATGCTGCAAGGCAATTTTTCCACTTCCAATGCATGCAATCTATGCTCCCTAGCATTCCCGGAAAACTTCTTTCCTCACCAATTGCAAGTAATCTAGTAGTATCATTCTCATTTGGAGATCTCAAATACTCATCTCCAAAAATTTCAATAATAGCTTTCACAAACCTTCTCAGGCTCTCTATAGCAGTACTTTCTCTAATCCGCACATAATCATCAATAGCATATGCTGCTGCTCCGTAAGCTAGCATCCGAAATGTTGCGGTTACCTTCTGTAAAGAAGATAACCCAAGAATTCCAGCACAATTCCTCTTCTGCACAAAATAATTATCATGTGCTTCTACAGCATGCAATATACGAAGAAATAAAGGACGATTCATTCGAAACTTGTGTCGAAAAGAAGGTTGAGCTGTAGACAATAGGATCAACATAATATACAAAGAAATAAAGAACGAATAATTCTAAACCTGCGCCGAAAGAAGGTCGGGCCATAGATAGGAGGATCAACAAAATAGTCCTAGAACAGTCTAGCATGTCCTTTGTCTATTGCGATGAACGACTTGATGGCCAGGAGTAGAACCGCCATGGCACGGAAGATTCACATTCTGATCTTCCATGTGTGCTAGGTATCCTGTTGTAAGAAGAAATACGTACTCATTATTTCTCTCAGACTCCTCATCTTTTGAGATGCGTTGTGAGACTAAGTTTCGACGACTCATTGAGATATTGTAGGTAGTGAACAACAAGAAATGTGCAAGATTTCGAACTGCAAATGGGTATGTATATATATCCGAGAATAATGTGGCCATTAAGATGACAATTAGAATATAGTCATTAAGATGACCGTTTGAATATAGCCGTTGCGATGACCGTTAGGACATGACTCACTTAGTACAATATTTTTAATAATGACCATTACATCATAACCGTTACAGGAAAATTCGAATTTAAAATTCCCGCGTTCAAATATAACCGTTCGAATTTTCCCATTCAAAGATAATTGTTAAAACATAGTCGTCACAATAAATTTCAATTTTTAAATTTCAGCATTCAGATATAGATGTTTGAATTTACCGGTAAAAACGGATGCTGTTATGACGGTTATATGGAATATGATTAGAATATAGGAGAGAGAAAATAGAGAGTGTGATATGAAGAGTGCTGTTGGAGAGGGATGAGATATAGAGGTATTTTTTTGGAGAGTTCTCCAAATATAGCTTTTGGAGAGTGACTTTTGGAGATGCTCTTACATGGCCAAACAATACAATTTAGTCATTCCAATCCCAGATGGGCACAGCCATCTCCACACCCAATGTCGGAAAATTGATGTGGCCTAACATTAATTTAATTCATAGTTATGTAATAAAAATATAAAATTAAATATTATGTCTACGACAAGATTACTAGCTGCCAGTACATATTCAATAAATACATAACATGCTAGTAAACAAGACACACATACACATCCTAGATAGCTCAACTGATATATAGATGTAAACAGTACTATCATAGCGGAATGCATTCTCTATAGATTTAATCACTAAGAGAAAGATTGCTTGGGCTAACAACTATTCGGTCTGAGACACTTACAGTAGGCTTGATGAATGTAACATCCCAAAATTTGCCTAAATAATATTTTATTGACATTTGTGCATTTTATGATTTTTTTGGAATTTATTTGGATTTTTCTGGATTTATTTAAATTAATTTCAAATTAAGTGTTTTGGCCTTTTATTGAAATCTATTTAAATTTATGCAAAGTTAAAATAAAGTTTTGTCAAAAATATTTTATTTGAGTCCAGAATGGCTCAAAGTATTTTTGAGATTTTTCTTGGATTTTTCCTGATAATTTAATTGCCTAAAACTAAGTAAATGAATTTCTGTATTTATTTAAATTGGAAAAACCCAGAAAATATTGTGAACAGTGTTGGGCCAGGCCCATCCACTGTGCGGCTTTTGGCCCATGTTTTAGAGCTCGACCGAGGACCGTTGGATCCTCATCTGAGGGTTGATAGCGCGCCGAAACCCTAGCTCATCTCGGGCGTCCGTTCAGTGTACGCCCCGGATTCGTCTGCGTCGATTGCCTTGTGGCCGTCCGTTGTGACATGTGGAGGGCTGGATTGCGTCGTCTTCGTCGTGTCCGATCTGGACTCCATCGCCGCGCCGTCTCCGCGTTCGCAAGAACTCCGCCTTGAGCACGCCTCCCTATGTCCCTATAAAGCCGCGAAGCGTTGCCCGAGGTTCTTCGTCAGCAGCCGCATACTTTGGTTGGATCCGTTTGGCAAAAATCGTTGTGGTGAGCGCAGGAAAGCTCGCCGTAGTTGCTGGTTCTTGCCGTGGTGGTTTTCGCTTGATTTCGTTGCCGTCGTTGAGTCTCCGCCGCCGCCAGTGCCATCACCGAGTTCGTCAGACCGCGCCGCACTAGACCCGCAGCTTCTCGTCGCCAGTAACTCGCCGGAGCACCGCGTTGCGTGTCATCTTCTTCGTCACCGGTGAGAACACCGCCGCCGTGCCATTGTTGCTAATTGAAGCCCTGCTGGCCGTTGGATCTCGCGTTCGGCCCAGATCTTGCCGATCCGCTGACCAATCGTGGGTAGGCGCGTGTCGGGCACGGGGGCCGAAGCGCCGTGCTCCAGGTGCACGGTGGACCGGCCAATGTCGTGAGCTGGGTCTATAGATCATCACACGCGTCGGCCTATGATTGGCCCGAAGTCTCGCTGACGTAATGCTGACGTCATAATTGCATTTTTCAATTGGAAAATAATCCGATTGGAAATTCGGCGATGCTGACGTCATCATGAAGTCATGCTAACGTCATAAATCGGTTTTTCAGTTTAAAAATAATTCGGTTAAATCTGATTTTCTAATTTTCTGTATTTTCAGTATTTATTCAAACTTCAAAAGGCTATATCTTTTGCATATTAACTCGGATTTGAGTGATTCAAATTTATAAAAATTTGTAAAATTGAGATCTATTTAATGGTGAATTTTATTTGATTTTTTGAGTTTATTTGCTCTCTAGTTTGGTATTTATTCGCTTCTCTCCTTCGGTACGTGTAGACGTTGAATTGTGCGACGCTTCGGAGGAAGATCCAGCGACTCAAGAGCAAGCTCCAGATCAAGATCAGGACCTATTCCAAGGCAAGTTGTGCTTTGATCATGTTGAACCCATGTTTATAAAATTGCTATATTTGTTTTACCCTATTGCATATTATTTCAAGTATACAATTGTTTCAATCTAAATTGGGATCTAGTTAATCTACCCATATGATCTATACCCTACCTTGTCATTGTATGTCATAATCTATTGTCACCCTAGATTGGTTCATTATAGTTGGTTAGTAACAATAATCAACATGGGATGGTTAGACCGTATTAGTTGCTTAGCCATGCCACGTCATCACATGTGATTGAATCATTGATAATTAATCTTGACTAATGGAATATGGAACGATGTTATGAACTTGTGTGTCATGTGGGATCACACGATGAGATTGAGTTGTTGTGGCGAGTCATGTCACGCAACGATGTTGAATTGTTGATAGCACGTGGTGTTTGGTAATCAACTTGGGTGATAATCACTTAGATTGGGGTAAGTGACAAGGGGCGAGTATGCCAAGGTGGGCCCGATGGGCAGAGGGTATGTGGATGTCTTGCCTTGATCACTCTAAGGACTTAACCTTGCAAGCCTTTGACCTGAGTCAATCATGCAACCACATGTCTGGTATGGGCCAGCCTAGCTGAGTAATTTGCAATGTCTTAGCTTTGGTACTATCGTGGTCGGTGTGAGTTCCCGAGTTATGGAGTAATTCACATGGCGCAAGAGGGGGGCCCTGGATGTGGTAACCAGTCCCACCAGTGTTGAAACCTCAGCGGGTGGTACCGGGTTAAGCCAGCGCATTGTAAAGGCTTTGTTATAATCACTCGCCTTGGTGGTGTTTGGTTGTATCGCGTGGGTAAAGTGCATAACCTCTGCAGAGTGTGAAACTATTCGGATAGCCGTGCTCACGGTATTGAGCAATGCTCGGGAATTACAGTTAAGGGTTAGCTTAATTAAATGGACAACTTGGTTGGGATGGCGAAATGGCATGTGGAAGATGGAAATTGGCTTAGAATTGGAAACTTGGTTTACTTCAGAAATGCTGAATCTATTTATTGTTATTTGTTTTACAGTCTTTACAATCTATTTATTGTATTTGTTCATAAATGCTGCTTATTGCAAAATAGCCATGATAACCTATCCATTGGAATAAGCCTTGCATGTAGTTACATAGAATTGCATTCTGTGCACAACTTGTTGAGTGCTTTAAGTACTCACCCTTGCCAACAACAATAATCAACCGTTGAAGAATCTACACCTGTGTTGGAGGAGGAATTCCAAGAGGACACGATTCATTAGGGTCCGAGCCTTGTCGGTTGCCTGTGGTGAACTGATGAGCTATCTACGTTTTCTACTTTTCGCTGCTTAATTCTTAGCTTATATTTCCAGTTTTGCCCTGCGTGGCTTAATAATGTAAGTCGGTCGTAAGATCATACACTTAGCTATATCAATAAATGGAGTAATATTCTATTATCGTTGAGTATGATATGATATGCACCGATGTTGAGCTGTGTGCACTAGCGTTGATCCTAGGACTAGTGCGGTAAACACAGTGGGTTCGAATCGGTGGATTCGGGTCCTTACAATGAAGAATAGCAAACTACGTAGGAGCGGCGTAATAATCAAAAACGAAGACGAGCAATCATGCGTTATGCCACCTAGTGGCGGAACTAGGGGGTGCCATGGTATGCCCCGGTACCCCCAAAATTTTGAGAATTCTACTCCCAGGCCGTCAGGCGAGTGGCGCGGGCACGGAAGGCTGACCGGGCGCGCAGGTAGCATGGTAAGCGGTGAGGTTGTTCAAGCTAGGCGATCTCACTGAGGCTGCTATGGAGAGGGGCCTGTGAAGTGCCAGAAGCGGTGGAGCAACCTTGTCAGTGACTACGCAAGAAGATCAAGGAGTGGGAGCGGGAGGCTGCTGCGGTGCGGGAGCCGTCGTTCTGGGCCATGCGCAATGACGCGAGGCGGGAGCACTGGCTCCTCGGGTTCTTCGACTGTGAGGTGTACGACATAGTCGACGGCCAGGGACGGGGGCTCGTCGCTGGCGGCTCTGGCGGTAATGGTGTGGAGGAAGAGAGGTGGTGCGCGTGGAGGAGGAGAAGGAGAAGGGTAAGGAAAAAGAGTTGGGAGTGGAGGAGACCACATTTGACAGAGGCCGGCTGGCTGGGGAAGAATCGTTGTTCTTGGAGGATGAAGAGGAAGTAGAGGGGGAAGTGCCACCACCAGAGCCAGTGATGGCGGCAGTGGCAGTGATCACCTTGCCGATATCCGGTGAGCTAGCCTTTGACTCTTGTTGGTAAAATTGCGAGCTTTTTTGTGATAAAGTTGAGCTCTTGGCCGTTTGCCCCCTCTTAACGATGAATTCGAGTTTTTGATGCTTTTTGGCGGTAAAAAATCAAAGCTTTTCAATGACAGATTTGTGTTTGCGCTGTTCATTGGAGGTAAAAAGTGGGAAGCTTTCTAGTTTGTATCCTTGGTAAAGTTGAGTTCTTGATGTTTACTGGTTGTAAAGACATGAGCTTCTTTCGGTTTAGTCTTGGCAAAAGACTTAGTTGGACCGACCGTATCTGGTTTTGAGATGTACCATTTGACTTTGTGTTGGTGGTTTGAATTGGCGCAAAATTTGAGTTCCTGTTTCTAAAATTGCAAGTTTCACAGTAGTAATTGAAAATTGAAATAGGAAGAGCTGGATTTTCTATGACATAGTTTATGGTTTCTCTTGCAGCATTTCAGTGGCTTGACCAATTTTAGATGGATCGGGCGGGCATGATGGCTGGCCGGTGGCGGTGCGGCAGGCAACACGATAACCGAGCGACGCGGCGCGGGCACACCCATTAGAAAATTTCTAGTTTTGTCACTAATGGCACCTCTCAAAAACCTGATCACTGGTCTCCTGTGTAGGTCGTAAAAGGCTGGATCCAGATTGGAGACATTGCTCTCCCTCGTTGCACGATGGACGAAAGGTACAGAATGGCTTGGGTGGCAGCAAGCACAAGAGGAAGCAGAGAGCGCTAGAAAAAGACAGGACCGATTTTTCGTCGCGTGCTTTCACGTACAGGGATGTCTCCCTTATAAAGACAAGTCAATCTAAAACCACCTCGCGAGGTCTCAACTTTATGAAAATCAAACTGCCACAACCTTAGGAACCGCCCCTTGGAATCTCGCATCGTGGGTGAACGGACTAACCGCATAAGAACGTGCGTCTCGCTAAGACTATGGTGGAAGGTCGATATAGTCGAGATGTAAGGTGATGTGGCATAGTTGGTACACATGGTAAAAGGTTAAATACACTTAGCACATCGTGGTTGCTCACAAATCACAAGTCACATGATAAACACGCAAAATACATGATACCTGTGCATATGCATGCGTGTGTGTACATAGTATAACATAGCCAACCATGTATATCTCTAACTTTGCCACCAACTCATACTAGAGTCCATACAAAAGCTCCCCTTATATGATCATTTCCCGTCACCTAGCTAAGCAATATGCGAGTAAAGTCTCAAACCCAACTCACCATCCATTTGACTTTGTCAAATGCATTAATTCTGAAATTAATTCCAATAATCTACAAAAAAAGCTTTCTAGTACTTTTAATATACAGGTTTTGCAATGTTGACCCATCCGCGTTGAGCTACACATAGCACAGCAAAATCCACTTGTTTAGAACTATGCAATAGCCAATGCCTTGAATTGCTAGTCGTGTACAAGCAGGTTCATTTGAAGGCATCTCTGATATTAAACCGTATAGAGCCATGCGTACGATTTGTAGCATTACGGTCATGCCCCTGTGTCCTCTCATGAGCTTATTAGAGATTACCCAAATCTCATAGACTATGACATCACAATTGAGCTCACATAGTTGTGCTCTTTCGAGTGTACTTTGCAGGATAATACGTCGCCATAAAGATGGGCCTCAGAACACATTAAGACATATAAGTCATCCTTCCATGCAGTCAGTACTTGAGAGTATGCATCTCCTAATGGAAAAAAGTAAGTACGAATGTACTGTCCGACTACCTTGACATCTTGTTAATTTTTTCCATCACCTAATTCATGGGATCTCCATTCAAATAGGTTGGGTTTCCACCGTGGAGTAATTCAAGTGGGATCTTAATCCTATTTTCCTCGATGCTCTATGTATCATTGCACATGATAGTCCCTTTGTAAAAGGGTGTTCTAGGTTTTTAGATATATATATTAATATAATCTATGGTGATCATTCTAGAATTTCTCAAATTCTTGACGGATTTGATTTGTCGTTTCACATGTCTTAAGGACTTCAAGTTATCTTTTGCACTTTTAACCTTACTGATCATAGTTTGGTTGCCACAGTACAAAAGAATAACTGGTTTTAGTTTTTCAACCATCGACAAGTCCAACAATAGCTCATGAGTCAAACTGCCTTAACAGTTATTGTGTCAAGTGCTACAAGCTCAACCTCTATGGTTGACTTCGTCAATATGGCCTATTTGCAAGACCTCCATGAACTGTAGCACCATCCAAAGTGAATACATACCCGCTAGTGATTTTGATCTCATAAGTATCTGAGATCCAATTGGAATCACTATAGCCCTCGAGTACCGCGGGATACCCATTATAGTGAAGTCCATAAGCATTGGTACACCTCACGTATCTCATGTTGCAATCAAGTGCAATCCAGTGATTATTTCTCAAGTTTGAAGTAAAGCGGCTCAATTTACTAACAATAAATGAAATATCGGGCCTAGTTGCACTTGCCAGATACATGAGAGAACTAATTATTGGAGAGTATCTTGATTGATCTATCCCTTGTCCTCTGTTCTTTTAAAGTTTTAGACTTGGGTCATAGGGTGTTGGAGATATTTTTCAATCTAAGTACCCAAAACGACTCTGAATTTTCTCCACATAATGAGACTGCTTTAAAGTAACTATATTCTCGCCCTTGATAAGCTTGATGTTAAGAATAACATCAGCCTCTCCTAAATCCTTAATATCAAAAGTTTGAGAAAAAAAATTTGACATCATTTTTCACATTAATACTAGTCTCAAATATCAGTAGATCATCAACATATAAACACATAATCACTCCCTTGCCCTCACCAAACCTATAGTACACACATCTATCGGCTTCTTTATCACAAAGCCGACAGAGATCAGTGTTTGGTCGAACTTTATGTGCCACTATTTAGGTGCTTGCTTGAGGCCATACAAAGATTTTCGGCTTGCACACCATGTTCTCTTGTCCAGGTGCTACAAACCCATCGAGTTGTTTCATATATATTGCATCATCTAGTTCTCCATTTTGGGAAGCTGTTCTTACATCCATTTGATGAATGTACAACTTATATGAAGCCACTAGTGTAACAAGCACTATGATAGTAGCCCACTCACCTTTATTTTGGGTAAAACCCTTAGCCACAAGTCTATCCCTTATACTTCTTAATACTACCATCAAGTCTAAGCTTTTTCTTGAAGATCCATTTACATCCAACTGGTGTGCAGCTAGCAAGATATTCATATACTTCCCATATTCTATTAGGAATAATAGACTACGTTTCGCTTTGGACCGCTTCCTTCCAGTACTCTACATTAGGTGATGCATATGTCTTTGAAAGGGTATTGGCATATCGTCCACGAGATACATAGTAAAGTCACCACCAAAGGATTTTTCAACCCTTTGTCTCTTGCTGCTACAATGAGCTTCCATAATGTCGTTCTCCTCAATAGTATCTACAGGAAAGATGAGTAGCTCAGAAGGTGGATTAAAGAATGCTTGACTAGAGAATGTACTAGTATCCTTTATAGGAAAGATATTCTCAAATATGCTTACATCACGAGATTCAATAACAGTGTTGACATAAGTATCATAAATCTCGTATTTTACTACTAAAAATCTATAGACTGCACTATGCTATGCATAGCCTAGAAAGACCCAATCTATAGTCTTAGCTCCTAGCTTATGCTTTTTGTATTGTGGTACATTAACTTTCGCCAAACACCCCTATGCGCGTAACAAACAAAAATATGTTTTCTTCCTTTCCATCCCTCATATGGAGTAATCTCGTCTTTTGATGAGGGGACTCTAATAAAGTAAGAAATTGTGGTCAAGATAGCTCCCCCCAGCATGGCATGGATAAACTGGCACCAGTGAGGTGTATGTACACATCACATAATTGATCTAAGAGGAGAGATAGCAGGCAGCCAAAACAGGTATAATTGTTCAGCTCATAATCATGCTACTGTTCATTAATGAGGGGCCTCATGGGGACTATCACCCACTACGAGTTTATAGACATGAGCCAAAATTTGGCCTATATATGCCACCACTCTAAGTTCTCTCTTTTGGACCTCTCAGGCTTCATTTGTAACATCCCAAAAAATGCAATAAAATAAAAATGAATGTTTTGAAATTGAAAATAATTATTTTTGAGTATTCTTGGCATTATTGGATCTTATTTGAATTTCCTTGGATTTATGCTTTGTATGAAAAATCCAACAAATAGAATTAAAGAATGGATAATGGTAAAAAGATAAAAAGGTAAAAGTAAAAAGTTATGAGATTCACCATGGAAAACCTAGGCATGCAGGTGGATGAGTTCAGCTGCCAAATAAGATTTTTATGCACAGGAAAATAAATAAATGGAATGAAATGACAATACTTTTGACTAAAAACAGTAGAAGTCAGAATTACTAGAAAATCTTCGAAACTTGTTTGGAGCCAAAAAATTATCATACTACCCTACGTGACTGTGGAATATAAGAACCCGGGTACCCTCATGACAAGCCCAAGAGGGAGGCCCAGAAGATACTCCCCGCGTCAGGCCCCGCTGCCGTGCGCAAGGGGACATATCCTAAAGGAAGTTGAACTTATATTTAGATATGATAGATACGGTTGTAATCCGAGTCGTTAATAGGGTAGATAAAGATGTAAACTCTATCCTATTAACTGACTAGAATCTTGTAACCGATCAGAATCTCCAAACCGATCAGGACTCTGTAAGCTGCCCCACTCCCGCTATATAAGGGAGAGGGCGGGCAACAACATAGGGATCGGATGATCCAAGCATAGAGCGATCAAGCCATAGAGCATAGCACACCTCATATCGCCCAGAGCATATTGCGCTTTGAGCAATCTTAGATCCAAGAGATCAGCATAATCCCAAAGACACGGGACTAGGGTATTATCTCCTCATGAGAGCTGAACACATCTAAACCCCTTGTCTTGTGTGACTTTCGAGTTTGAGATCTAGCGCCTACCCCATAAATTTATTGCCGACTACAAAAGTCGACAAAGAGCTACTACTGGTAAAAATGTTAGAAATTTATCATGTAATATAAGGCTTATAAAAATTCAAAAACAGAAACATTGAAAATCTGAAAATCATCATTTCAGAATTTTTATAAAATAATTACAGAATATTTTAATTTGAAGTTTTTACAGGAGCATAAATACCGTAAATAAAACTCTTATAAAAAGTTTCACAAATAAATAATATGATTTACACCCTTAAATAAATCAAAATTCGAAATGTAAATTCTGGACAATAAATAGTGCCATGAGCCTACGCCTGCGCCCCGAGCAAAGATGGCACGATCGTCGACAACATATGTAGCATAAAGCAGCTAAGTTGTTTTTACTCAATTATGTCATTATAAATAAAATTGTTGACTTTCCTGACTTGCTACTTAGTTGACTCACAACTAAGCGATAAGTCGAGGCTACATTTAATCGTAGCGCATGCGCACATCTTTTTCTGAGTTGTATTTTTCTTCTTTTGCTTAACGATTGCAAGTGAATCCGAGTGCGATAACTCCAAGTTGTGAAGCTCTGACCCCATGAACGGCGAACTTTAGTCACCCAAAACACGTGCCTGGGAAAAAGAGCCATGAGCCGACTCCCAACGCTCGGGGGCTAGACTAGTCGGGCAGAGTGCTTAAACAAAAAGAGTCAAACCACTCGAATGAATTCAAAATCAATAAGGAAAAAGAGTAAAAAACTCTAAAATTATATATACACCAGTCGGACATCACATCCGAGTGAATTATTTTTACATTGCCTAAGTTCTGCATATACATGATTTCAGGGCTACTAAATTTAGATACGACGTGTGTGAGCCAACGCTTCAACGACGACATCAGCAACTTCGGTGACGAATGAATTTAAAGGGAGCGGCGCTGAATTTTGCCTTGAGCGGGAAAAACGTTTTGACTTACGATATCGTTTGGGATACAAGATGTCCCAAGATGAGCCGATCGCCATAATTCCAATAATGGGGCTAGGAACCACTCGAAAGTTTAACGCGTGGAACTCTATTGAGTCCTTCACGATCTCTTTGCCTACAACAGGCACAACATCGTAAAGGAAAACTAGTCGGAAGTCGCATCAAGAATCTGGAAGCACTCGGCGTGAAGCATGACTCGGTTGGCCGCAACCGGGAAGGAGGCAACTCGATTCGCAAAGGACTCGGGGCTCTTGTGGAATATAAGAACCCGGTACCCTCATGACAAGCCCAAGAGGGAGGCCTGAAGATACTCCGCGTCAGGCCCATTGCCGTGCGCGAGGACATATCCTAAAGGAAGTTGAACTTATATTTAGATATGATAGATACGGTTGTAATCCGAGTCGTTAATAGGGTAGATAAAGATGTAAACTCTATCCTATTAACTGACTAGAATCTTGTAACCGATCAGAATCTCCAAACCGATCAGGACTCTGTAAGCTGCCCCACCCCCGCTATATAAGGGAGAGGGCGGGCAACAACATAGGGATCGGATGATCCAAGCATAGAGCGATCAAGCCATAGAGCATAGCACACCTCATATCGCCCAGAGCATATTGCGCTTTGAGCAATCTTAGATCCAAGAGATCTGCATAATCCCAGCACACAGGACTAGGGTATTATCTCCTCCGCGAGAGCCTGAACCTGTCTAAACCCCTTGTCTTGTGTGACCTTCGAGTTTGAGATCTAGCGCCTACCCCATAAATTTATTGCCGACTACAAAAGTCGACAAAGAGCTACTACTGGTAAAAATGTTAGAAATTTATCATGTAATATAAGGCTTATAAAAATTCAAAAGCAGAAACATTGAAAATCTGAAAATCATCATTTCAGAATTTTTATAAAATAATTACAGAATATTTTAATTTGAAGTTTTTACAGGAGCATAAATACCGTAAATAAAACTCTTATAAAAAGTTTCACAAATAAATAATATGATTTACACCCTTAAATAAATCAAAATTCGAAATGTAAATTCTGGACAATAAACAGTGTCAGAATTTTTATTTATTAACCACAGAGTATTTAACCTCAAAATTTACTAGAAGGTAAAAACTACCAGTAGACCTCAGTCAAAAAGTTTCACAATTTTTCAACTTGAATCGGTAGCTAAATCAATGAGAGTACTAGCATGTCCAAGCTAACCTTACCTCTTCATCTCGTCTTCTGTCTCTACCATGTGGGCTCGGGAGCTGTGCTGACCCCGTTCACTGGAAGCACGGGAGAACGCCTCAGCCACTGCCCGGTGGTCCCTGGCCCCGCCTGTTAGGCTCTCTCTCCCTCTCATTCCTTTCTTCTCCTGACTGAAGCAGAACCCGAGCTCACCTTCCCCGTCCTTCGCCATCCGGCCGCAACTGCTTCACCGCCCGAGCACTCGATCATTGCCACGTTCGTCCTTGGCCACTCCCATGCCTTGCCTCGTAGTCACCGCTCCCTACCTCGGTCGGTTTGCTTCGCTCTATGCCAACTAATCCCTCGCGCCACCTCGTCACTTTCGCACAGAACCGAGCACCGCACTCTTAGCTGAGGTATGCAAACGCTAGAGACCGACTCCTCTCGGCTACAAAGGGGTTGGTCTTGCATTGCGTTGAGCCCTTCATCCCTTAGCCATTCTCTGAACTGAGCTCAAAAGCCAGGAACTCCCATTCATCCTCCATTACCGCAGCAAAGCAAGAAAGGGAAGAACACCAATGGTTGGGCTCTCGGTAAAAATTTCTTCAATCCCTTCGGCTTAGAGCTTCACTGCGACCTCCTAAGCTCATCCATCCAGTTAATTTCAGTGATCATCACTTGCGGAGCGCCACCGCCGTGCACGCCTTCTTCCCCACAGTCGGCTCATGGTGGCGCGCTTCTACAGCCCATCTCCACTTCAATTGATCAGTAAAATGGGACCCAAATAGCTCACTAATTCTTAATATTCTACCGATTCAAACTGAGACGTTGTTTTTCTTCTTCTCTGGTGATCTTCCTCCATTACCGCCGCCCCTTCTCCGTGGCGAGGCACCTTCGGCCATCGCCGGTGACAACCAAGCCCACCTTCGGGTGCGCGTCAGGGAGCTGGTGCTTATGGTGCCCTCGGCCGAGCCCATCCGTTACCGTAGCTTCATCGTCGGTGAGCCTTAGTTCTTCCCCTGCTTTCGGCTCACTGCACAGAGGGACCAATCTGTCAGTGGCGTGAAGGTTCAGCGTTCAAAGAGCTGAGTGCGTATTCATTCAACTGAAAGCGTATTTCTGATTTTCTTTCAGTTTCATAACCGAGCCGACTTCATGAGTGAATAGCTTTAGCATTTTCAATCCAATTCAAATGAAACTAATTTCTAAAATCATCTAAAATCCAGTAGATTTAGAATATGCAATAATATTTGGAAAATGATCTATGTGAGAATTTGAAATTCAAATTTGAATAAAAGGCCTAAAGTTATGCTACATATGAAAATGTTGTAAACAAACTTAGAATTTAATGAAACCAATTTTAATAGAATCCTTATACTTCCAGGAACTCAAATGTATAAAAATATTTAGATTTCAACTTTGTTTGAAACATTTTCCATTAAAGGTTATTCTTAATGAAATAAATAATCAAAAAAGAATAAATTGTGCAAAAGGAATCTAAAATAAATAAAATTGATTTATAAACACTGGTATGACAGTAGGCTACCTTATTATACTGAAATGATTAAGGTAAGAACTTGATTAAGACTTGTTTTATGAATAGTAAATGATTCAAATGGAAAAGGTGTATGTATATATTTGTACATATAATAATCAATAGAAATATATATATATACACATGTGAAAAGTATCTAATAGCTGTACAAAGATATGAATAGGTATCAGAATGAGTAAATTGTCACTATAGAAATGTTTTTAATGAAATATCACATATGCACAAGTTTATATTGCATCAAGAGCATAAGCATTGTATATGTAGAAAAATGTATACAGGTATAGTTAATAAAGAGCAAAGACATGAAAAGAAACTGGATTCTAAATATCTAATGTAATCAAACTAGTTCATTCAACAAGAATCATTATAATAAAGTTATAATCAACACTTAATCAAATAGTTGAAATTCTAATACTTGTATAATTCGAATAGTTATAATTTTCACAAACTAACTTCAAATTTGACAAAATTAGATCCTAGTGACTTGAAAAATAATACCCTTGCTGTTTATAGAAAAATATCTTGTGTTTGTGCAAATTTGAACTAAGTCCATATTAGGCCTTAATGATTTCTTATATGGAAAACATCTCGAATGAAAGTCAAATGTCGCGGAACCAATTTTTAAACACTTCTAGGGTCATCCCCTGTTAATGCCTGAAAAATGGATAAATAATATTATAATGTGCAGTCGCAAACTTAAAATGAGAACCGAATTGTTACGATGTTATCTTTGTGGTCGTTTATACCTTTTTAACAGCAAATAAAATAACTTATCTAAATGAAAATAATTGTGAAAACAGCATAGAATACTCTATAAAGTGCATGATGCATGTTCTGAAGAAAGAATATCATTTTGTTAAGGTTTGCATATAAAAGGATCTAGTATCATAGCCCTAAATGTTATGTTTTCTAAATAATAGAAACACTTAAGCATTTTCAACAGCTTGTAAAGTATCTTGTCTTCATGCAAATATTATGAAGATCAGTTTAGAAATGATATTTAGGATATGGACTACGATAATCTAGAAAAATAGTCTTGTTACAACTTGCTTTTCAACTAAATCCTGCTAGTTGAATACCCTTAAGTTTTATGGTCATCGTAACCCTTAATACCATATAAGCTTTTTCAACAATGAATATAATGTCTCGTCTAAACACTAAAATGTATGAAATCAGCTTAAGTCCGTTCTCCAAAGTATAGACTACGCTATTCTGAAGAAATAATCTTGTTTCATCATGTTTTGCATATAAATCCTATTAGCCAAATAACCCTAAGTATTATAATTTATGAACATAATACGAATAAGCAAACTTTGTAATAATGAAGAAATCTGTAGTTAATATATTTGTATCACCATAACCTTCTTAAAAACCTCGAGTATATAACCAGTAGCCTAACTTAACAAATCTAGTATATTTGAAAACACTTGGTGCAGAGTCAATTAAAAAGATTGAGTGCTATTCATTCATAGCATTGAACATAATGATCTAATGTTTTAATTCTATTAATCTAAATAATTTTAGCATCTAGAAATTGAAGTTATAAATACAATAATTCATAATTTTAGCCTCTTGAATTTGAAATATAAGAATAGATAATCTATAAAAGAAACCATGCTTTGTTCATCATAAAAGCCTTTATCAATGTGAATGCTCAATCATCTAGAAAGCAAGATGTGGAATCATGCAACTTAAACCCAAAAATATTCTTGTTTTCTACAGTGAATCTTTATTTGGTTTTCTGTCTGTTTTCTTTTTGCCCATATTAAAGTTGGATATTTGCTATATTTCCGATTGATCGACGTGTAGAATCCGACGTTGCTTCCTCTGTCATCGCCTCCGTCAGCTACGACCACGTCTTCGTCGTAAGCAATAAATAAGAAAGGCAAGCACCCCCTTTGATCATCTTGATCCCAGTATTTAATTTGCATTGTGTTTATTAAAATGTTTCATGCATGTGTTTACTTTCTGTAAATTCGCTATTTTGTGGTACTAGTAAATATACCTGTTGTCTCATAAAACCTCCTTGATAAATATGGACATGTGAACTTTGATAACCATAGATTAAGCTTAGACATTATTTAATGTTATCATGGGTATATACGATTTCATATTTAACCATGCTTAGCCATGCTTACTTAGCATCGATGTAGATGATCAAATCAAAATTTGTTTTCTGAAATGTTTTATATGGAACTGATGGTTGTTGGTATTTTGATTAAAAATCCAAAATAAAACTATGGTTTGACGCGGGTGATTATTGGCAATAGCCGGATGTACAGAGGGATTTGCACGTAGTGTAGGGTGGAGTATCGCCCGTGTCGGATTAAGGACCGACAATGGGACGGTAGATCCAAGATTCCGTACAACCGCGAGGCCTGGTGTGGGACAGTCTTAGCATATTAAGTTATTTGGATGTGGCTTTGCATCTAGGGAAGGCGGGAGATAGCGGGAGCTTTCTGGTCAGGTCTGCTTGTGAGGGGCTTCCACACCGAACTCCCAACCCTCGGTGTGGGTAAATGCATACCCGAGCAACGGTGTACGCCTTGCCATAAACAGAAACGGTTGTTGGGTACCACGTAAAAGGTACCACGTCTTGGGTGTGTGTTTCTGTTTCTATGGCGAGGGTTAACGTCCCGGGCTGGTTCAAAGCCGTGTCTAAGTAATGTAACGGCTCTGTATGATCTCCTTGCCGACACACCAAAGGAAGTATGTTAATTGATCTGGCGAAAAGGTTGATCATTCCTTGTGGGTAAAGTTGTACACCTCTGCAGAGTGTAAGATCTAATCGATTAGCCACGCCCGCGGTCAAGGGCACTTGGTGAAGTCATTCCAATGTTAGAGTCTTTGGTATTTTTTTAAAATGGGTTTGGTTTGAACTTGTTTTAGCAACTGTTGCTTTATGTCAAAGGGCCGACATTGATGGACATCATGGTTTGGATTATTCGAAACTCACGTCATGGAGGACTGTGAGTATTGCTTATGTTGTATCTATTTCTTATCAATCAACTTGCTCTTATAAATTCCGTTTGCAAATGACAACATGATTTACAAATTCAATATTGCTTTATGCAAATTAATCGTAGAAGCCTTTCCTTTGAAATGGCCTGCATATATTATAGGTTTTGCTAAAGTCTTGCGGAGTACGTAAAGTACTCACCCTTGCTTATATGTTGTTTTAGGTGGAAGAGTTAGCGAAGCTCCGAAGCTTCTTTCTGTCGTAGGTTTCCTCGAGCTTATTTGACGTGATCTTTCTAGGGGTTATGCCTTGTCAGTTGCCTGCGGGTTTGGATGGGCACACTACAAGACTTTGCTTCTTTTGCTGGTTTATGCTCTGAGTTGTAAGGTTTTCTTTGTATAAATAGTTTCCGCTTTAATAATTCTTAGGTATAGTTGTGATTCCAATTGTTGTGTATATGCGTACTAGCTACTGATCATGGGACTAGTACGGAATGCACATTAGATTTTCATTTTTGCATTTATGCGAAAATGGGGGTCGTCTCATCATTGCCTTGGATGGTTCTACCATTTCAAGTTTCTGGATTATTGGAAAATTAACATGGCCTAACGTTCATTTAATTACATAGTTATGCAATAAAAACATGAAGTTAAATATTGCGTCTATGACAAGATTAGTTATGCAATAAAAACATGAAGTTAAATATTGTGTCTATGACAAGATTACTAGCAGCCAACAAATATTCGACGAATACATAACATGCTAGTAAAAAAGACATGTCTAAACATGCTAGATAGCTCAATTTAAACACAGATGCAAACAATACTATCACAACAGCATACATTCTCAACAGATTTAATCACTAAGACTAAGATCGCTTGGACCAACAGCTAGTTGGTCCGAGACACTTACAGTGTGCTTGGTGAAGAACAGCAAACTACATAAGAGCAGTGCAACAATCAAAGACGAAGACTAGTTGTGCGGTATGGCGCTTTCCAAAAACCTAATCACTGGTCTCCCATGCAGGTCGTCAAAGGCTAGCATCATATCAGAGACACTACTCTTCCTCACGCTTGTTGCAAGATGTGTGAAAGGATGGCATGGCTCGGGTGGCGGGAAGCATAGGAGTGAATAGAGAGCACCAGAGGAAGACAAGATCGATTTTCGTCGTGTGCTTTCACGTATAGGGATGTCTCATGAAGACACGTCATGTGAAAACCGGCTCGTGAGACCTTATCGTTAAGAAAATCAAACTGCCACGATTGTAGGAACCACCCCCTGGAATCTTGCATCATAGGCTAACGGACTAACTGCATGAGAACGTGCATCTCACTAAGACCATGGAGTTATGTCGGAAGTGAGATCGATGTAAGTTGATGTGGCATAGTCAGTACACATGGCAAAATGTTAAATAGACTTAGCACGTCGTTGTTAGCATCGTCACATGCCACAAGTCACGCGATAAACATGCGAAATACGTGATACACACACGCGTGCATGTGTATACATAGCCTAACATAACCAACAATATGTACCTCTAGCCTTATCACTAACTCATACTAGAGTCCATACAAGAGTTCACCTTATATGTTGGTTTCCCACCGCCTAGCAAAGTAATATAAGGACTAAAGTCTTATACCCAACTCAATACCCATTTGACTTTTTCTAATAAACTAATTCTGAAATTAATTCCATACCCACACCACATGATTAGATACAAAACACAGAAAACGACAATGGCCTATTCTAGCTACAGAACACAAGCACCATCAGCTCCATTCCCACCAGAGTTCCTGCAGAGAACCATTGTCAACAGGCCGCCATCAAGAGTCTTCCTTTTCTTCTTGACTAGCGTATCGTCGGCGGCACCCAAATCTTGGATTCCCAGGATGAGATGTAGAGATCCATTACTTACAACTTTGAATCTGGGGACAGTTTTTTCTAGGTATTCAACATTTTTAGCACTTTCATCATCGGGACTTGCATGCCCTGCCAATTCAATCTCTGATAATGTAAATCGTTCCTCATTGTCCACAAAGCCAAAAGCACTGCAGTGCTGATAATATTCACTATTTTGTTCCCCTTTCACTAATCCACATTCTTGCAACTGATTCATAATCGGAGCCAATCTGCATGTTGAACAGGTCAGAAATTTGCATCCACAGTTCTTTGGCTATGACACAATAAAAAATTGTTGGACAGATTCAGGTCATCACAAAATAAACATGTTTTGATAGGGACTTGCTGTCTTTTATTCAAATTATCCCTAGTGTAGAGTTTATTATGAGATATATTAAGCTTTGATACCCCTTCTTATGCGTAGCATCCCCTGGATCTAAATAGAGTTTTGTGAGATAAGGCATGAGCGTGCATGGTCTCAAGAACAAAGCAGATGAATCTCGTAGAGTAAACCAAAATAACGACGTTGAAGCAACCACAGCGAGAGAAAAAGATTTGGCGAAGCCGACCACAAATAATTTAAGCACAACATCAAAAGACTACAAGGGGTTGTTGCTCTCTCGCAACCTCCTGAACCTTTTAGGACCCTCAGATCCTTGCCCTATACAAGAATCTAGTGCTAAAAAATAACCAGCCTCTAATCCTCTCCTGCACCTTTACTCTGGATGAGTAAGCTTGTGGCTTCTTGGTTGCTTAGGTTCTCCGTGATCACTCGCTAGGTTTATATAGCCTCCTAGTTCTCCTCCAAAGCAAATAGAAATCCTACTCCTATTAGGATTCATCTAGAACACTTTTTTAAATCCTAAAATGCTAGATATGAGTCATGAGTCACCATATTTAACAAGATAAAAGCCACAAAAACTTGAACTCTAGGAGGGACGGAAAACTTAAAGATGGAATATAAACAGGACTAACCCCTCTGAAATTAATCATTGCATACAAAGATCTCACACTATAATACTAAGTAGCATTATAATTCCAAATAACAGAATCATCATCATTATTGAAAGAAATAGACTCAGCAATGCTAAGCACCTCCAACCAAAGCCCCATAATTCGATCATCTACACATCTTCTAAAAGAAAATTTGAGATTTCTATCCCAAGCCTCAGCTATAGTTTTATATTTCACATTCACTAAAATGTAAACCTCCCAATATTGAATGGCTAAAATGGAGCTGCCAAACCAGCACTACAGGAGAAACATCCTATAAATGAGATATACTTTTATACCTCTATATGATTTTAAAGGCCTCTTTCAAAACACCATAATGGTGCCTCTACTTGCATATCACTATGGCCAAAGAGACACTGAAATATCTTTGCATGTAAAGGCACTATATTGTGTCTCTATATTCTCTAGCATCCTCTAGAGAATGCAAAATATATTCTAAAAATATGTTGGAACCAATCCTCGAACTCAATATCTTGCGGATAAACATGTAGCCCAACTAACCCTCTCAACCTGACATCACAACTTGATTATACTCATATTGTAATTCCTATGAGTAGTAAATAACATATCTTAAATATCTAAAAGAATGTGTGTAGAGAACCAAAAATACCTCAAATAACGTCTCTACTACATAAGACTGAATTAAGAAGTGTCTCAAAAAATATCTCCATATGATTTTTGTTTAGACAATTTCAAAATGTCTCAAAAGCACCTCTATGGTCCACATTCTATGTCCTTTATCCAAAATATCTCAAAATAGCAATGTTCAAAAAAGCGCTAGGCAGTAGGCAAGCGGAGGCCCACTCACTAGTGCCTAGCCTGCCTAGGCGGCGTCTAGGCGAAAATCGCAAAATGGCAGACTGCAACGAAACAAAAGAGTGAAAGACACACATGAAAGATGGAATATAGTCACAAAACTAAATCCCACACATAATATAGTCACAAAACTAAGTCTCACACATAACATAGTCACAAAACTCTCACACATAACATAGTCAAGGGCCAACGACGTACTTAAAACATATCTTGTTAAAAAATAAGATAGGTTTACAATTTGTCCATGCCATATAAGTATCACATTAAATTGCTAAGAACCGTGGTCTACAGAAGCACCAAGCATAAGTAACGCAGTGCATCTCAACTAGCCTATAAGCCTAAGCTTCCTTGATCAATATACACACCAAGCTTCATGTATTGTTATCAGGGCTGAAGCTGACCTGAAGGGCTCAGGCGCTAGCAGGCTGACCTGAAGAAGCCCGCGCGGGAGAAAGCTAAAGCAGCCCGCGTGGGAGGAAGACCTCGCTGAAGCTGGCGGCGCGGGACGAGCTTGGGCATAGGAGGTGGGAGGCGAGGACGAGCTCTCGCGCGGGAGGCGAGCTCGAGCGGCGACAAGGAAGACAAAGGAAGACCAGATCTGGCGGCGAAAGACCAGATCCGGCGGGGACGAGCTCGGGCGGCCACGGGGAAGACCATGAAGACGAGATCCGGCGACGGGGAAGACAAGATTCGACAGCGGCGATGGGGAAGACCGAGGATCGCACGCTCACACACGACGGGCCTCGCATGCTCACACCCGACGGCTTCTAATCGGTAACCTAGTCTCCCCTCTCCCGTTATCCCCTCTGACTCCCACTTGGCACCGCCTTTTCGCTGTTCAGCGCCGCCTACGCCCTCCTGCGCGACCGCTGAGCTCTGCCTAGGCGCCTCCTCCGCCTAGAGCACGATTTTGTGCCAAGGCGAGGCGGAGGGCCGCCACCGAGCGCCTAGGCGCCGCTTTTTTCCACATTTTTTAACACTGCAAAATAGTGACTTTACATTTAAGGCATCTTCTAAAATAGTGCAAAATGTGTCTTTACTATATGTTATGGCAATTTATAGAGATAAATAAAAAAAATATCTATAGAAAAGTGGTTCTACGTGAGGCTTGTGTCGGCAAACTAGGCGTATCAAGAAAGACATGGATGCAGTGAAAGGTGGGTGTCGTGTCAAGAAATATTCAGTTTGCAAAGAGACGACTCACACTTTCAAGAATTGCCCAACGATTCAGAAGCATGAAAGGTCGTATCGATGTAATGCAGTTTGTTCGGACTCCCTAAGTCAAAATTTTAGTTTACTCTAGAGTAATTAACTAATTTCAAGCACCATGAACCTAACTAGGGGTGGGCACTTTTAAACCGAAACCGAAAAACCGAACCGAATTAACCGAATATTTCGGTTTTTTCGATTTTTGGTTTTCGGTTTGCGGTTCGGTTTTTATTTTTGTATTATTCGGTTTTCGGTTTGCGGTTCGGTTTTTTAGTTCTAAAAACCGAAGAACTGTTTCACCGAACCGAATTAGCAGTGCCAGTCAGGAGCCAGCCAACCCGCAACTCGCCAAGTCCGCAGTCTGCACACCGCACACGTCTTCACTCTTCATTCTTCAATTCCCAATCCCAGCAAACGCAAACCCTACCAGCGCGGCTATAGCCTATAGCGGGTGAACCAGCGGCCGAGCGGCGACACCTACCAGCGCGGCGCCGCGGCTTTAGCCCCCAGTCCGCTCCGGTGCTCTGCCACTTCGCCACCCTCCTGGCTCCCAGATCCCATCTCCAGGCGTCGCGACCGTCGCCGGCTTGCCGCCCTCCCGGCTCCCATCCGCCGCCACCTACCAGCGGGGCGCCGTGGCTTCAGCCTTCAGCCCCCAGTCCACTCTGGTGCTCCGCCACTTCGCCGCCCTCCTGGCTCCCGGATCCCATCCCCAGGTGTCGCGACCGTCGCCGGCTTGCTGCCCTCCTGGCTCCCATCCGCCGCCGTCCTCTGAGCTGGCGCAGACCCAGGCGCCATCGACCCGTCGTCCTCCACTCCTCCCGGCACTGGATCTACTTAAAGAACAAGAAGTTAGGTAAAGGCGTATAGCTTCTCTGTTTCCTGCATGTGCTTGTGCTTGAAGACGCTTACAGATCAATAGGGGAATGAATGTTTATCAGGACGATCCTTATGTGAAGACGCTTGGGTGAAACAAGGGCCTTGTATTTGTAGTAGTACAATTTTCAGAGAAGTTATCTACTTGTTATGGTTTCAGGACTACCTCCTAATGAAAATCTTGCTAGGACAGAGTGTGGCTAGTCCTTGCATAGTTACTTATGCTACATATATTTGAGCATGCACATGTGCATATAATGAAGAAAAACTAACATGCATTCTTCAGTTAGACAATTAATCCCTGTTAAAACTTAGGTTACATTTTACAGCAGTGGCTGGGTCCTAGGGATCATCATACAGGGGATGAACCGTCCTGAGTTAAGGGTGGTGAGGCAGCTTTGGGCATGCAACCTGAGTGAACGCTATGAATCTGTGGTTACCTGACTGGGAGAAATTTCTTCTTTGAATCATTGTATATAGCAATCTCTAATTGTGAGATTAAATGAGGTAGGCAACACTGATTGCTCATGTCTGTGCTTGGTTGGTACCAAATGGTATATTGGTTGTGATTGATTGCTACCAAATGGTATCTTGTTTTGGTTATGGGTTACCTAACTACAACTCTTACCTGACTTTGTAAGGTGACTCTTTTTTTAATCACTAATGCTATGTATAATGTATGCTATGCATATCTCAGGACTCAGGAGATCTTGTATAGTCATATTCTCATCTCAGTGTGCGATTCATGAACAGCACTGGCAACCAAACTATTGTGCAATGTATGAACTCGCTTCATTGCTCTTTTGCTTGGTTGATTCTTTTTTATTTTGAATCACTAACCATTATGTTGCACTTTTGCTTGATTTGTAGATGGTGGAGCCAGAAGGAAACCCTACAAATCATGATAGCTAAATGGGTAAGACTGAGACTGCACAAACAGAGAATGAGCAGCAGCAGCCACAACAGCACGAGGTTAAGAAAAGAAAGGCAATGGCACCAAGATCAGATGTATGGGAAAGCTTTAGCAAGATCAAAGTTGAAGATGTCTTGAAGGCCAAGTGCAAACATTGCAGCTGTGAGCTTCGCTGTGATCCTAGAACTAATGGTACATCCTCTTTAAACTCTCACTTGAGAATCTGCAAGCGTAATCCTAATAGGAATACAGACCCTACGCAATGTACTTTACAAGTATAAGCAAATCAGGGGATAGTAGTAATTGTGCCATTTCCACTTGAAAGTTTGACCCGAGGGACTTAGGGAAGCATTTGCTAAAATAATCATTACAAATGAGCTTCCTTTTGCATTTTCTGAACGTGAAGGCTTTAATAAGTTCATGTCCAAAACTTGTCCACGTTTCTGTGTTCCCTCTAGAAGAACAACCACTAGGGACTCTGTTCGCACTTACAACAATGAGAAAACAAAGCTCAAACAATTTTTGAAGGATTCTTGTGAAAGAGTTTCCCTCACAACTGACACATGGACTTCAAATACACAACAGAACTACATGTGTGTAACAGCACATTTCATTGATAATGATTGGAAGCTACATAAGAAGATCATTGGTTTTTTTCTTAGTAAAGGGTCATAACGGGGAGGACATTGGAAAATATTTAGAGAAATATTTGATGGAATGGTGCATAGAAAAAGTCTTCACAGTAACTGTTGATAATGCTAGCTCTAATGATAGTGCTCTAAATTACATGAGAAAGGTCTTGAATAATTCTAACACTGGTATTACTAAAAGCAAGTATATTCACATAAGGTGTGCTGCACATATCATTAACTTGATAGTTTCTGATGGCCTAAAAGAATTTTCAGTTTCAATTCAACGTGTCCGTGCTGCTGTTAAATTTATTAAGAACTCCCCATCTAGAATATCTAGATTTAAGAAATGTGCTGAATTGGCAAAGGTGGACAGTAAAGCATTCTTATCACTAGATGTTTGTACTAGATGGAACTCGACATACCTTATGTTAAATAATGCATCAATTTATGAGAATGTATTTGAAAGGTATGGTGAAGAAGACCCATATTATACAATAGAATTGTGTAGTGAGAAAGGTCCTGGAGTTCCTGAAAGCGGAGATTGGGAGAATGCAAAGAATTCTTGAACACTTCTATAAGCTCACTCTCCGTGTTTCTGCCACACATCATGTAACATCAAATATTTTATTTCATGAGATAGGAGATGTTTTGCTTTTGTTGCAACAATGGTGTCATAGTGATGATGATATGCGTAAGGAAATGGGTCAAAGAATGCTTCAAAAATACTATAAGTATTGGGGAGATAAGGATAAGTTGAACATGCTTATGTTTATTGCTATTGCACTCGATCTAAGATATAAGCTATCTAATTACATAAATATAGCTATTTTAGAGATGTTTGGTGAGGAAGAAGGAAAGGAAGTTTGGAATAATGTGAATGAATCTTTTCGCTCTTTGTTTGATGCGTATAGAAAACTATATGCTCCAAGTGACAAGGCAACACAATCAAGTGATTCACAAGAACCTGTGGAAAGGAGCACTAGGTTAATGAAATCCTTAATTGCGGAAAAGATGAGGATGAGTAATACTGGAACTGGCACCAGCAAATCTGAACTTGACAAATACCTTAGTGAAGATAATGAAGAGGACAGTGAGAATTTTGATATTCTTCAGTGGTCGAAGTGCAATTCTCCTAGATTCCCAATATTGTCTCACTTGGCACGTGATGTATTAGCGGTTCCTATATCAACAGTTGCATCTGAGTCGGCCTTTAGTACGGGTGGACGTGTCCTTGATGACTTTAGGAACTCACTCATGCCATTCATGGTCCGATGCTTAATTTGTACACAAGATTGGTTAAGACGATCCCTCCCTACCAATATTGAAGAAGATCCAGCATATTTGGCCAAAATTGAGGAAGGTAATAAACAAATTACTTACTAATTTTTGTTATAATTATATTTATTTTGTTCCTCATTACAATTGACTATTCATTGATCTTATTCCATTTCAGCCATAATTGTAGAAGATATTGAAAATTCTTCCAAGGATAGGTCCAAATCTGAGTCCATAACCAAACCTAGTGAGACTACTACTTGAAGTATGTGCTCATTACCCTCTGCGTGCTGAAAGTAACACTATCAGTATGTCTAACTCATATTGTTTTTTTGAATCAGTCCAAAATGGCTTCATGAAACGTTCCCCATCAAATATCTCACCAGATGTAAGATAGATACAGGTTAAATTGTCAAACCCAACAGCGTGAAGGATAAGACCAACCTGCACAGCAACAACAGTAATAGATTAGGATGTTTCTGTCACCTAAAAGCAACACAACCAATTGACCCGGCAAGAACTGTCAAATACATGTTGACTGTAGAAATGTTTACAGCATTTTTAGGTCCTTCTAGGCCCATCTTTGGGCTCACATATTGTAAGCACAGAAAAACATAGAAAATAGCATAAAGTGCTCCTCAAAAAATGAAACAAAAAAGAAGAAAAGCATAAACTAGACCATAGAAAACCTCATATGTCTTTCTTAAAAAAAGTTTGGTTAATTAACTATGACATTGGCTCAGTGCAAACCTGAAGCTATTCTTGGCACAAAGTGAAAACCTCAGGCTCAGAAACACACTGTTATGGACCACATAGACCATTGCATTGATTCCACTAAGTTACTTTTGATGGTCCATGTTTGAGAATTTGTGTTGTTTTTGTATTTAGTCTTTTATATCCATTATCCTAATTCTTCTGTATGTTGCCATGTCCTATATTGAATAAAAAAGTAATTAGGACCAATCGCTTACCTCTTCTGGAGTTAAAGGGCACTTCCCTATAAGTCTTTTTTCCCTATAAACAAGTTTTTTCTCTGCAAAGTTTTCCTTGCGGTATTTGATCAGAATTTTCTGATCGTCAGGTGTAAATATGTCAATGCACCTGCAATACCCATTTTTAGATAAAATACACATATCAAGTTGTGTTAATGACTTGCTAATATACTCTTAAAATGCAGTGAAATATATTGGTATGACCTAGTAAAAATGAATATATATGTACACATAAGTATCAACAAGCACATATATCAGGTCATGTTGCCCAGGTTATCAGCAATAGGGGGAAAAGATAGCTGACCAGCTAGCAAACTTAGCTAAACATCAACAAAAATACAAAAGGATATCAGAGGACAACCACGATGAGATTAATTTGGCTTTTGACTTCATCAAGAATATTGATAAAACCACGAACATGAAAATTACAGAATTTCTAGGCAAGGCCCGGCACAGACAAACAAAATTGTACCAGCTTGGCGCATCATGCCCAGTAAAACCTTTCCTCAGAGTAAACGAAGAAAGGATACAGGGAAGCACATCTGTATTGGCAAATGCAGTAGCAATACCATGTAACCATTTCATCCATTCTATTATCAAAACAGGAGCTGTTTCTACGCACCACCCTTTGAAGGGTGCAAAAAAATTAAAGCATAAGGGCTTCTCCAACAACCTCCCTATCCGCTTCCCTACCCGTGAAAATGAGTAACGCAGAGCACAGTAGCGTGAAATCTCGTCTCCAGCAGCTTCCCCATCGGTCTCCCTATTTTTAGAGATAGGAGAGAGAATCCCGAAATCTCAAGATTCTCTCTCCCTTCCCCCATCTGATTCCCCATCTGCGAGAGCAACCGCCGCAGCGCTCCCGCGCCCGTGAGGACCGGCAAGAGGTCAGCTGCCGCTGGTCGTCACGCTACCGTCGGCGCCACGCTCTCCTTCCTCCTCGAGGCAAGCCACACCATGACCCCTGCGGAGGCGCTGTGGTTCTGGTACATGGCAGCGACGCCGAACTACTACCTCTACCGCCACAACATCCTCTTCCTCTTCGTCGTCTTCACGCTCGCGCTGCTCCCTGTCGCGCTCCTCGAGCTGCACGCGCCGTGGGCCGTCGCGCCCTACAAGCTGCAGCCGCAGGTGCGGCTCTCGCCGGCCGCCTTCCTCTGCTGCTACAACGGCGTCATGCGCATCTTCTTCCTCATCATTGGCCCACTCCAGCTCATGTCCTACCTCGCCGTCAAGGTCCTACCTCGTTTGGTGAATCTGCGCAATGCGTTCCATATACTAAGTAGATTTGGGAGGTTTTGATGCCATGGAGAATATCGCATTTCCTTAGTATACTTTGCATCTCCTTAGCCATTCCTTGCGCTTAGAATTTAGATTCCCTTGCTGGTACCCTTGTGATCTATATGTTCGTAAATGCGAGATTTGAAGAATTTGTGATCTGGGTTTTGCTCCAAAATCCTTGTAGATGTATTCTACATTTCAAAGATTCCTCTATATTTCCGCTTTTCTTGGCAAGCAAAGAAGAAAAAAAGATGGTTCCTTTGAGGTCTCTTACATTTCTTGAATCGTACTAAGGATCAAACAAAAAATAATTTGGCCTTCTTTAACCATTGCAAATAGTGGGAATGCACACGGGGTTGCTACTACCGTAGCTGCATGGGACTGAGATTGATGCCTGTGGATTAATTGAGTATTGGTCGGAAAATTCGCAGCTTCGTGCTTACTTAAAGATTTTGATGTCAGAAACAAAACTATCAATGTTTCTCTTTGGAATGATCTTGCCTAAAAGTATCTGACTATCAAGGTTTGCTTGCCATCCCTATTCAATAAACTTTTCCTGAATGCCACTAATATTCCAAGTATCCTTTTGCAGGAACTCATGGCCTAACATGTGAAATTCTGAATGTTGTGTTCTAGTAGGTAATTTACACAATTGAGCTGTGAATTCTGCTTGCTCATGGGGCTATGAATTCAGTAAACTGCCATAAGAATATGTGTGGGATCTTTAGTGTGTATTCAGTAATTTGGTGAGCATGAATCCGCGGTTGAGCATTGAATTGTTTCCATTCCCATTGTTCCTTCTTACGTTTCTTTAGTCTTTTAGTACCACTTGCTTTTAGCTGGGCATGTTCATGTGCTAGCTCATGTCGTATATTTTAACTCAGGAATCAGGACTCTTCATTTCTATTGGCTTTTATTTACATGCATCTTATTACGTGCCAAATATAGCAATATGCTTTTCTTATGCACGGTTTTCTTATTATGTGTTTCAACTGGAATGATGTGGTTTGCTTTCCCTGTTTAGTTCGAGCTATATTTTTCACCTGCATGGCTAGGACCAACAACCATGGAGCTCTAGTCCATTCTCTGATTTTTTCAGTGACAATCGAACAAACCCCAGGAAGGAACTTGACAATTCCACCCGGTGAGTCCAAGGGAACTTCTTGAGTCATCAGTTTTTCTTCCCAATGCCATTGTATGTTTCTATCCTTCCTCAATCAATATCCAACGCCGTTACAATATAGCCGTTCTGTTGTCATTCATGTGTGTTAATATATTGATCATCTGGTTTCAGCTCTTTCTATATATGGATGTTTAAATGCTTAAAAAAACATGTCTATGATGGAGTCATAAACTTCTTCATTTAAAGATTCCCATTACAATACATATAAAATATAAATTAGTACATATTTGAAACACACTAAATTACACCCCTCCATAACACTGCCATAAGTGCTCCACTAGATCGTCTTGAAGCTGGTGGTGAGTTTGCCTATTCCGAATGGAATGATGAGTTTGAATAAACTCAAAGAGTTCAGATGTATGTTCGTGTGACACTGAAACTGTTTCTCCCATTCCTTCGTAATTGTAGTCAAGTGGTCCTCCGTCCCGCTCATCTTCAACTATCATGTTATACATCATGACACATGCTGTCAGGATATCTCTTAGTGTTTGTTGATCCCAAAAACGTGCTGATCGTCGAACAATTGCAAAATGAGATTGCAGAACTCCAAAGGCTCGTTCAACATCCTTCCTAGCCGCCTCTTGAGCTTGGGCGAAATATTTCTTCTTATTCCCTAGGGGAGCTTGTATTGTCTTCACAAATGTTGCCCATACAGGATATATCCCATCTACAAGATAGTACTCCATTGTGTAATTATGACCGTTGATAGTATAGTTCACTTCCGACGCTTGTCCTTCTGCTAGCTTTGCGAAGAGAGGGGAACGGTGATGAACATTAATATCATTGTGAGATCCTGGTAAACTAAAAAAGGCATGCCAAATCCATAGATCTTGTGAAGCAACGTCTTCTAGAATTATTGTTGGCTTGTGTATATGCCCAGTATACAAGATTTGCCATGCTGTAGGGCAATTTTTCCACCTCCAGTGCATGCAATCTATGCTTCCTAGCATTCCAGGAAAACCTCTTTCCTCACCGATTGCAAGTAATCTAGCAGTATCATTCTCATTTGGAGATCTCAAATACTCATCTCCAAAGAGGACAATAATAGCTCGCACAAACCTTTTAAGACTCTATGGCAGTACTTTCTGCAATCCGTAGACAATCATTAATAGCACCTGCTGGTACTCCATAAGCTATCATCCGGAATGCTGCAATTACCTTCTGTAAAGAAAATAACCCGATAATTCCAGCACAATTTCTTTTTTGAACAAAATAATCATCATGGGCTTCTATAGCATGTTATATGCGAAGAAATAGAGAACGACTCATTCTAAACCTACGCCGAAAAGAAGAATGAGCCATAGACAAGATCATCAACCAAAAATACAAAGAAATAAAATATTTCTCATTGTAAACCTACGGTGAAAGAAGGTTGGGCCGTAGACCGGAGGATCAGCAAAATAGTCTCGGTATAGCGTAACATGCCCTTCCTCTCTATTGTGATGTACGTATTGATGGCCAAAAATAGAACCCCTATAGCGTCGAGCATTCACAGACACTCATCTTGCTCTTGTGCTAGGTATGCTACTGTAAGAAGAAATTCATCGTCGTCATCCGACGATAAGTCCTCTGAGAGGAAATGCTGAATTAAGTTCTGACGACTCATTGAGATATGCTAGATAGTGAACATTCAGAAATGGACAAGGTTTGAAAGTGCAAATGGCTATGTATATATAGCCTGAAAATATAGGCATTACAATATAGTTGTTACAATATAGCCGTTACGCTGGCCGTTAGAATAAATTTCAAATTTTAAATTCCCGCAATTAAAAATAATCGGTCAAATTTTTCCCAGTAAAAAATAAACATGGCT
Organism: Otatea glauca; assembly: GCA_036346275.1. NCBI lineage: Eukaryota > Viridiplantae > Streptophyta > Magnoliopsida > Poales > Poaceae > Otatea > Otatea glauca. Next base: position 23,832,328 of record CM070733.1, on the reverse strand, counting down.
CATATGGCGGTTATGAAATATCATTATAATATAGGAGGGAGAAAATAGAGAATGAGATTTGGGGATTGCTGTTGGAAAGGGAAGAGATATAGGGAAGGAATCTGTTTAGGGAATTCCGTATATGAGAATATATGGATCCAGATTTAGGGAATACTGTTGGAGATGGCCTAACAAAGGGTTGAACCAACTTACCCCTCCAATTGCTTCAAGATTTGTGCATGTTCACTTGCCAGAGTGATGCATAGAACCAATGCTCAAAACAAGATTGAATTGAAATCCATAGTGTAGATATTGAGTGCATCAAATTTGTAAGGGAAAAGGACATTGTTAATGCAATGAACAAAATAGTTCATGTAAATATTCCATACCCAGCAAACGCGAGCATGTCCATCTCAAATCGAAGATGAATCGACACGAAATGGCCTTCAGAACGTAGCTTCTTCACTATCTCATTGCTGATTTTCATGATATGTGGCTTAAATCGTAGTGCATGGTAATTCACTCGACATCGCAATCTCTGGAGCTCAGGATCATCAATCTCTTCTGCTAAGCGGTGTGAAAAAGGAGTTAGATATATAGCCCCATACTTCTTCATCTTTTCCAAAGCAAATGTCGTATACCAACTTAATGGAGCATCTCTAGGTGGACCAATCTGATGTATATTGGAAAAGTTGCAGTGTAAGAATCATTGGGAGGAAGATGCTTCTAGTCAACACTCAACAGAAAGTAGAATAGAATTACATCTAAACCTGATGAGCTTTCAGCTTCTTGGTCTTTCCTTTTGTCGTAATCTCTGGAAGGCTTGTAACAATATGAACATCATACTTTAAAGTCTTGAGAAAATGGGGAACATCATAAATACCTGGAAAGCCACTGGATGCATACATAAATGCCAAAAGTGAATAACAACAAAGTACAAATTACAAACATGCCGAAATTATTCAACACAAACAGCTTAACACTTACTGTTGGAGCACATAAGAAAAAAAATCACAAAGCATGTAAATATTGCATTTATGTATTAAACTGCAAATTATTCCAAATTACCTTATGGTTCCAATGAAATATTCACACTTCACTTCAAAATATTTCAATAAATTTGACAAATATGGCACATAATTCAAACATATGGGTATGAGGCAACAGGACATACTCTATCTAATATACTATTAAGTAATGTTAATTGCAGAACAGGCACAGCTGCATGTAAAATGCATGCAGCATCTGACATGCTACTACTGTCAAAAGACTCAAAACCACTTATCATTATTACATAGGAACTTCTGAAACGAATTTTGCAAATAATGAAGTTCTCATCAGCATATAGCTTTTAGCAAGGCAGTGTGATAAGAAATGTAATATGCACTTTACATCACAATGAACACCCCTAGATCTGGTACAAGTCATATATTAAATAACACCCTCATATGAATGACTATTTCAGACAAAAGAATATATCTCTCATCACGCCAGAAAGAATTTGTGTCTAGGTCTGGTAGAACCAATGTAGCATTTATTATTCGAGCGGCAACAACAGCATTACATATCTACAAGAAAATAAAATAACAATAATCACTTCCACAAGAGTGCATTGCTAGTAACAATTTAAAACTTGCATGATATATCATGCTGCCCATCACATAGAACTGAAAACAGTTGTCTGAATCATACCGCACTCCGTTGTTGATTCAAGCCACCATTGCACCGAACACGTAAGTATCCATTAGACTCAGTTGGAGGGGCTATAAATTGAGAAATTACATTTCAGATTATCCACTTCATCAAATCAGCGTACACATAATAATATTCACATAGGTTATAGAGACAAACATACGAGGCCAATGGGAACGTGGTGCAGAAGACGCTCTCCAACCATTTGATCCCGAAGTCGTCCACAGCTTATGTACATCAACATCCTTGAATTATACCACCAATTACCAAAGTTAACAAATGAAACAGTTTGACACATTACTCAACAAACATCGTGCATTTCCACTTGTGATCACAAAATGTGTCACTAAAGGTGCACACATAAATCTTATATTACACAGATAACCAAATTTCAATTCATCATTCCAATCTAAACTAAAAAAATAAGTAGGAACAAATGCAGAAAAAATTAAAGGAATTTATCATTTTATTTAAAATAGAATTCTACTCACTAATTCTTATGCTAACATAATACTGTGCGTTAGCTCATAGAAATTTGATCTCTGCCAAGGTCACTATTTATACTGCTGGTTTCCAATAGGGCAAATGCAGGTAATTGAGCTGTCACAAACATTTCTAAGGACATAAGATGTCACTATCGTATACTGTTGGTGCCATGAATAAGGCCCCGTTTGGTACAGCTCCGACTCCCGGATGCTCGTCCAGAGGAGCCGGAGCTCTACCGAACGCCCTCAGCTCCGAGAAACGAGAATTAGAATCAAAGAGGAGCGATTCTCGGATTTGCACTAGGCGCAAGAAGCCAGTTCCCGGGCACTCCTAGCAAGAATCCATCCGTGGGCCCCAAGCCAAAGGCGAGCGCACAGGACTGGGAGTTCTAAAACCCTAGTTTACCTGAGGCCGCCCCGCTGGTGGCCCCAACCCCGTCGCGCTGCCGTTGCTCAGCTCCGAGCCCATCGTGCCACCGCCACTCGGCCCCCGAGCCCAACGCGCTGAGCCCTGCGCCCAAGACAACCCACCTTGACCCTGAGCTGCTTGGAGCGTCGCCGCCCCTGCCTCGAGCACCGCCGAGCCGCATGAAGCACCCTGACGAGCGCCACCACCAACCGCCGCTAAGGTATAGCCGAATTGCCTCAGATCTTCCCTCTGCTCTCTCTTCTTTCTCTGCTCTCTCTTCCCTCTCTGCTCTCTCTTCAAGGGCAAACTGGACAATTCCTCTAGAATCCCCTCTTTCAAGAATCTAAAGCAAACCAACTAGCGATTCTTCAGAAGATAAGAGTCAGGAGGAGTTGGAGCAGAATCGGGGAGGAGCAGGAGTAGAGCCCTACCAAACAGGCTCTAAATCATGCCACACCTCAGAGAGAGGATAAATCTTACCAATACCCAACGTAGGAATAAATCCTACCACCGGCAAACAACTTAAGCATGCCATTATATAACATTTTCCATATTTTACTTCGTTCTAAGAAATTGCATGAGACGCATCCTAGCGGCTAGCACTATTTTTTTTTTCCGAAATGGCATATCCCACCCACAAGCTAGCGCTAATTTTTTTTTCCAGAATGGCATATCCCACCCTCAATTTCAATTTCGACAATTTCTGCTACTACTCCTATATTGATACAAATTAGAACACCAGTACAAATCTCGCAATACAGCTCCCCAAGTTTACTACGATAGAATTCCAAATTCCACCTACACACCTGAACCCTGTAGCTGCTGTAGGGAGCTCCCACGAGGCCGGCCGAGGAGGCGCAGAGCCAGATGGTGCCGGCGACGAGCGCCGCCACGGCGAAGCACATCCGCGGCGGCGCCTTCCCGCCTCCGCCGCCACGCCGGAGCCAGGCCTCGCTTCCCCTGCAGCGAGCCCGCCACGCACCCTCCATCAGAAAGAGAATGATAATGGAACGCAGTGGAAATGGCCGAGCTTACTTCTTACCTCCGCATTGGGGATGGCGACGGCGATCGACCGGATGAGGGTTCGCGAGGGAGGGAGGATGGCGGCTTCGGCTTCGGCTTCGGTGAGGAGGCGAGCCCGTAGGGTGGTTTGGGGTGGGGTTTAGAGTTTAGATCTGAGTGCAGCCAGGAAGGTGGGTATTCGGTTTTTTTCGATTTAATCGCCGATTTTTTCGGTTTTTTTAAAACTAGCTACCGAATTTTTCGAACTAAAATGAAAAACCAAACCGAGTAACCGAAATATTTCGGTTTAGTAAATTTAGTTTTTCAATGAACCGAAATATGAATAAATACTACATAGATTAGATTTAGTCATTTTCATATTGCAATACAGAGTAGAGATAAACCCACACAATATTCATAGATTATTATAGTATAAGCATAATAGAACATATGAATATACCAAACACATGCATAAATGTGTTAGAATATGAGAATTGTTTAGTGGCTTTAGGAAAAATATTATAAAAGTGGTATTGTATATGGCTATTCGGTTATTTTGGTTTTTGGAAGCAAAAAACCGAATCGAACACTAAAAACTGAAAAAACTGAAATAATCGGTTAATTCAATTTAGTTCGATAATTCGATTTCGGTTTAAAAATGCCCAACCCTAGCAGGCAGCAGCCAGCGTAAAAGGTCTCTGCTAGTCTGCTATGCCCATCCGTGTGTGAGCGCTCTACGATTTTTTTTTAAATAGTGCAATTTTAAATAAAATTACAGAAAAATAGGCTAAAAAATATTTACATAGATATACCTTTGTCGCCAATTAATTTGGTGACATAAATCTACCAACTAAATAGATTTGTCGGCCAAATGAATAAGCGACAAAATGTTGGCTAAATAAAACTCTATTATCAATTTATTTAGCAACAGGTAGATGGGAAACCTCTGTCGTCAAATCAAGTGACAAAGCTTCTATCACCCATTTATTTGGCGGCATATGATCTATCATTAATATATTTGACAACAGGAACTCTGTCGCCAAATAAATTGGTAATATAGGTATATTTATGTAATTATTTTTTCATCATGTTTTTTCAATTTTAGTTTTAAAATGCATTATTTAAAAAAATCAACGCCATACTGCCGCTTCAAAACATGAATGGAAAAAAATCAGTGTTTTACACGATAATTTTATAAGAATTTTAAAGAATTTCACATGAATTTTTCTAGTTATTATATAAATGGAGAAAATTTTGTGTGTTCCAAATAGACCCTAAATATCTACTCTATTAAGGGCCTGTTTGGTAGAGCTCTAGATCACAGCTTCATCTGAGATCTGAAACTTGTAGGCTAAAATAAAGTGAATTAAGTTTATATTTTTGGTTTAAAATGTAAACAAGATGATCCATCTAAACACTCTTAATGTACTCACAGCTCCAGCTTCACGGATCTGTTGGAGATAAGAATACCCAGCTCAACCAGATCCGAATTTAGTGGAGCTGGAGCTCTACCAAACACACCCAAAAGCCGAAGGGATTCTGAGAAGCCGACTCCTCCACATCATCGCTATATATACGTATGTATATACGTGTCTATATATTACCAATATTAAAGATGGAGGGGTTTTCGGTTGACGTGCTGTGGCACATTACCAAGTTTGTGGAGAGGTCGTCTAAAAGTTTCAAAATTACATTCAGGTCCTCTTACCTTTTTTGTAAAAAGGCCCTTCGAAAATTTTGAAATTACATTTAGGTCCCTTCAGAAATTCCAAATTGTGTTTTCCCACTGGCTCTTTCACAAAAGACCCCTTCAAAAATTCCAAAAATGAGTTCAAGTCCTTCCACCACCTGTTTTGCAACAAAAACTCGTGGTTCCGCAAGTTCGAATTAAAAAACCTTACGGTTTAAAATAATTGCGTTTAGACCAGGACCAGGCCCTTTTGCGTAATGTGGTGCGTAAGTATGGTTTATGTGAGTTTTATGCGTCCGCCTTGTATGTCTAAAAGAAACTACCAAAGCACTACCCTTCCACCTTCGGACCAATTTCCATAAAAAAAAAGCACATCCAGGTCCAATAGTATTACTTAGAAGTTTCTTGGGTCAGCCATTCATCATGTAGTCCACTCAGGTCTTGAATTTCCTTTTAATTTTTTTTGGCATCCAATGGATTCGGTTATTTTGTAAATTTTTGTGTAATTTCGGGATCAACGGTTGAACAAAAATTGAATTCCCGCGATAAAATTTGATTTTTGGATAAATTTAACTAAAATTTGATTTTTTGGATAAATATATCAGACCCACCGAAAGAACCTAACTTACCTAAAGTCCACTACATCAATTCCAGGATAATTGGGTTAAAAATAGGCAACATCACTCCGGTTCTTTGAGATAATGCCTGATCCAAATGAGCTACTTGCATAGTCGGAAGGAATCGTTGTTATCGAGCAGTTGTGAATTGTGAGTGAGCCGACATGAGAGGAACAAATGTCCTACAAAAGGAAACTGTAAATATATGTGAAAACTGAAGAGTGAAATAGCTAGAAATGGACCATCACGTTTTGCCATATGTATTGATGGATGCTCATGTGTCGAGATTGTTCTTGAGAAAAGTCAAGTTGTTTGCAATTCCAACACAGGTTTCAGGAAAAAAAAACTGTGAACAGTAGCAAAAAGAGAGAGTGGACATGCGGAGTGTGGATCCCCGTTTTCGCTTTGCCAACGAACTTATTGGACATATGTACACTCATTTTTCACATCTGGATATCTGACTAGAGTCAAACACAGATGTTACGATACTTAGATCAAGCAGGAAGAGAGAGGAGGCAGCAGCAGCTCTGGGTACAGTTTATCCAGAGACCACAGGCCTCTACATGAACAAGCTAATTATTAGGCAGCATAATGAATCATCTTAACAAGCCTAATATCCAACAGGCAACAGGTACATCAATCCATACAGCAATATAATATGTTTTAATGCATAATACATTAACATAACATCAGATAGGATGAAGATGGGAACCCCAATTAGCATAGTACTACAGCTACAAATCTGTCCATGATATGATGGTAACTTAGCTGGTCAACGAACATGTATTACAAAACAACAACCTGAAATACATGGCCAGTACGATGAGGTCTGTGCACTGTGACGCCATGCACCTCGCCCACGTTTACTCCTCTGCTCTCACTCCTCGAACCACCGGTGCTGGAGCGCCGCCGCCGCCTTCATCCTCCTCTCCGGGTTGCACCTCAGAAGGCCACTCAAGACCTCGAACCCAGCATCCGACAGCGTCGGCAGGCTGGCAATCCCGGCCTCCTCGGGATCACTGGGGAACAGGTTGCGTAGATTGCTGCGCGGCCCGCAGCCCGCTGGCAGCCACCCGTCGTAGCCTCGCCACGACTTGATGTCGTCCGTGCCAAGAATGCCGAGCACATTGCTGAGCTGGTCATCGTCATCCTCGTCACAGCTCTCGCCGAAAGGATGCTCTCCTCCGTCGAGTAGCTGGGCCATGATGCAGCCGATCGCCCACATGTCAATGAGCTCGTCGTAGTTCGTCGACCCCAGGAGGAGCTCCGGCGCGCGGTATCTCCGCGCTGCGACGGAGTTCGAGTACGGCGGCGCCACAGCCTTGCTGTGCGACATACCGAGGTCGCAGATCTTGAGGTTGCCGCGGCCGTCGACGAGCACGTTGTCCGGCTTGATATCTCGGTGCATGAGGCCGAGATGGTGCATGCTCGCGGCGCCGGTGAGGAGCTGCCACATGAACTGACGCACCTCGAGCTCGGTGTGCCGCTTCCCGCCGCCTTGGTCGTCCGTCATGACGTTCCAAAGGGTCGGCCCCACAAACTCCATGACAATGAAGGCCTCGCCGGTGGTAGCGTCAAGGCCGGAGGAGCGGAGCTGGACGATGAACGGGAGGTCACAACATGCCTTGAGGGCACTGACCTCGCGGGTGAACGCAGCGTAGAAGCTATCGTCGCCGCGGTGATCCTGGCAGAGGCACTTCATCGCGACGATCTCTCCCGTGCGGCGGTCCCGCGAACGGTACACGACGCCGTAGACACCCGAGCCTATCTCCTCGAGCTTCTCGTAGTCGCCGTCGATGGCTGAACTGGGTGCCGCCGGCACCTCCCGCGGCATGGCTCTTCGCTTCTTGTGCTCCGTAGTTTGGGCGGCCGCGGCTTTTTGCTTCTTGCGCGGTAAGGCGCAGGCGGCAGTGGCGGTGGCCTTGTCGCCCAGGGCAGCAGCGTCTCGCGGTGGCCCTTCGGTGATCACCATCGCACGAAGCCAAGAACTGCACGCAGCGATCAAGTTCATGTTGGACAGTTTACTACCATCAGAATTACTAGAAATCTGTCACACCATTATGTTTGGGATATCAGTCAAGTTTCAGACCTTATGATTTGCTTGGAGTTTTGTGCTCCAGCAGGTGAGGTCGTTTTCTTTGGCAGCGACTTAAGGCGGGGGTTCACCGTATTAAGGCTTGAGTTCGCCAATAGATCGGGGCGATGGAGTACTGCCGGTGGGTGATGGCGGCCGTGGCACCACCTGCAGCAGGTCGAAGGAAGGCGATGGAGGCGGCGGAAGCGATGAGATCTGACAAGCAATTAAGAAACAGGGGAGACGGTCGACAACAACGGATCATGCGGTAGTGAGCCGTCGGAGATGGGAAAGAAAGCGGGTGGGCAACGACAGCTGTGGATGTGGGTGCCGGCACAGCCTATGGGAGGTGGGAGGGGCTTACCAATGTGCGGGGTGGCGGCGGGGGTGAGGAAACAAGGCAGCCCTAGGGCTATGATGTGGAGGCTTGGCTGAAGACTTTATATGGTTGTGAGGGGATAGATCTCGAGTGTTGGATGAAGATCTCCGGCCAGAAATTATGACTGATTTGCAAAAACAAAAAAGCTGTATGATTAATGGGCTCCCACTATTACTATATATGTATTTCAAAGATGATGAGCCAGCTACTTCATTTTCCAGAAAAAAAACAGTCTAACCTGTTGGTCATAATGGAAACATATATAAAAGAAAAGTTATGTTAGATTAATCTGCACAAACTTGTGGAAGTTCATATATGCCATTCGTCATATACTTAAAGCAACGTAAGTAAAAAATGAAGGACTGTTGACGTCAAAAACTTGAAGTAGGGTTTCTGACAATAGCATACCAGACGAACACCAGGTTCAGAGCGTGCTAGTCGATTTGACCTGTAATCGACAAGGTAAAAATATGAAATTCACTCAAAGCCAATCGTGAAGATCAATCGGCTTAGACTCAATCAGCTTGAAGCCGATTAAATCGAAATAAAAGGGTAAGTCTAACTAGCCGATTAAGGCTAATCAGAGGATAAAGGTAGATCGATTCTGAAGAAGGCGATGCACAACAAAATCAGAATAAATCAAACCTGAGGCGTAATTTGAAAAAGATCAACAATCGGCGATGTGCAACTTTATTGATCAAGATCGAATTACAAAGACTAAATTACAAGAACTACTCCTAGTTGACAGGAAAAAGTAATGTAGATTCGTGTTTGATTGTGCTGGATCCTTCTTACAGTTTGCTCTTACCCTTCTTTTATACCCGTCGGCCGACCGTGTCCTATTACAACATGTTACAAAACCTGATCCGTATCGGCCTCAATTCAGATAGTTTTTCTTAAAAGATCTTTATCGTTTCCAAATATCTCCAAATCTTTCCAAATCGCCTGTTAGTTACCGTATGTTGACTTTCTTGCCGATTTTGATTGTACTTGTCAAATTCTGGTGCAAACATATGCCCCCCATTTTTGAGAGATGACTCATCATCTTTCAAAAATTGCAACTATCATCTTCTTTTCCATCGGCTAGCTGCTAATCTTCATTCAGTAACTGCCGCTTTAATTGCGCCGTAATTTTCTGACATACGTGTAGTGTGTTTTAACTGCTCATATCTTTTGAGATTCATTTCCCGTCGCTTCAAATTTTTACCGTGCTATATAAAGCGGCCCCTACTTGGTCATTCTTCACGCGCTCGAGCTCTCGCACCATCTGCAATCGACTTAAGTTCTCTGTTGACAAATCTCCAAAACAGTCCTTAGCTCAATCACCCTCCCAGATCGTCTGCAATGGACCCAAGTCAGGTACTCATTCCGATCCTGCATAGCAACAATCAATATTTTTTGGGTCCCTTGGAAAATCTAGACGTCAGTACTATCACAAATCAAGAAATTCCTCGCCTTCCTTTATCAGCTTCTGGTCATAACATAGAAGGTTGGAATAAAAGTTTTAGAGCTTAGCCGACATCTCTTAAGGGGTGGAGGAGTTGGTTCATCAGAGTTGCAGCCCAAAAGAGGGGTGAATGGGAAAAAATGGGTATAGCCGAATGCATCCCCTTTTCCTTAGCCAATCCAGAAGCCAATGAGCCCCTAGTGGCCACGGCCTGTTATGTTTGGTCGGATTGTTTTAATGCCTTTTTGTTTCGTACTAGTCCTATCGGCTTGACCCTTTTGGATGTAGCCCAGTTATGCTGCCTTAGGCCAGATGGTGAACAAGTATCGGCTTTTAGTGGTAAACCCAAATATAAACTTATCAGATCTAAAGGTGAAGGGTGGACCAAATACATCGGAAACAACAATAAGGTTAATGGGCTGGTATCGGACGAAGAACACGTTGCTTTTCTGAACCTCTGGCTGGATCGCTTTTTATTCTGCAGGGCATCCCTTGGGCCGACTCAAGTCTATCAAGTCATCACAGAACAGCTTGTTGAAGGACGTCGGCTAGCATTAGGAAAAACTTTCCTTGGCGCCATGTATCAGATGCTATACGTGATAAGGAGTCAGCTTTTTACTGGTTTTGAGGATTTCACTGTTGGTAATGTGGGCAGTCCGATGTGGTTCGTACAAATATGGCTGTACTGCTGTAAGTTCAAGCTCCATTGGTTTTGGTGATTGGTTTTAGATTAATGCTTAATCATTGTTTAATGACAAATCTAATCATTATGAAACTAACATATTTAATTGAGCCTTATTCTCAATTAGTCTCATATTTGGATGGAAAATGAAAAACCCAAGGTATGCACTTGTATTCACTCTATTGTTTTAAAGCATATGTAGAATTCAAGTTAAAAGATGAACTCTTCCATCTTTATATATACTAATTGGAGGCCCTCCTAGAAGCCCCTACATTAATCCTAGAAATTCCAACGTTAATCTGAGAAAAATAAAATTTGCTAGAAAATCCCACGTTATTCTAAAAAAGGGAAAATCTTGGTCGTCCAATCTCCTTAATCATTTTCATCCACGGCTTAGATCTATTTATCTATTAATAAGAGATATATATTAAATCAAAGGAGTACGATATGAAAGGGAAGCTTTGCTTTCCTTATCTACTCACCATCTTCTAGCGCCTAATAAAGGAGCAATGACCTGGAAATAGAAAGGAAGATGATAAGATATTATTGCATGCAAAACGTGATCAAGGTGGATTCCTATTTGGGCGTGTCCAGCTAGGAGATAATTCGGAGTGTTTTCTCCCTGCTGTTTTATTTATCTTTGAGATTTGGTGTGTGGTCCACCTAGCAGCCATGTACATGAAGATGGTGCACCAAATAATTGAGTCTCAACTTGAGTTGTAATTGGTTCTACTCTGTTAAGAAATATATCTATTTCCACATTAACATAGGAGGGGAAAAGGCTAGAAATTCCTATATTAATCTGAGAAAAATAAAAAATGCTAGAATATCTCACATTATTCTAAAAAAGAGAAAATCTTAGTCGTCCAATCTCCTTAATCATTTTCATCAACTGCTTAGATCTGTTTATAGAATCTTTATCTTTATATATACTAATTTAAGGCCCTCCTAGAAGGCCCCATGTTAATCCTAAGAGGGGAAAATGCTAGAAATTCCCATGTTAATATGAGAAAAATAAAAAAATGCTAGAAAATCCCATATTATTCTAAAAAAGATAAAATCTTGATCGTCCAATCTTCTTAACATTTTTCATCCATAGATTAAATCTATTTATAGAAATTGCTAGCTATGAAGGTGCATGGGTTGATGACTAGTTGTCTTAATCTAAATATGTGCATTATGTTTCCAAATCTATATATGCATGAATGCACACATCTAGGGGGAGTTAATAATTTAACTTGATGTTTCAATTGTATTGATCCATGTGCTCTTGCTATATAATATAAGGGATCAAGACTTTGAAACAATCCTTTGAGTATATATATAACTTGTGTAGTTGAAGTATACTCATGCTAATATAGGATAAACTCATATGCAATCTAAGATTGATTATGTGCATATTGGTTCCAAAGTCCAATTATCTATATGCACATATCAAATGGAGTTTATTCTATAGTTAATGGTCTCAAATGTATTGATCCCTTTTCATCACTAAAACATATATGTATCATTACTAACCATCACATTGAGTATATGAAACTTGTGTAGTTATATATGCTCATATCAATTTAAATGTAATTTAAATTGAGTTCGGTTGTCTCTCAATCAATCAAAGAACATTTCATCATGTGTTGATGGTGTCTCTTTGTTGATTAAAGACAAGCGAAAAGTTCTTGAGTATATTGAAGCGTTACTTGCATCAAAGTACTCAAGACACAATTAATCTTTCAAATTCATTTGGGTTGTGCTCAATCGATCTTAGAGGCATCCATTATGTGTTAATGGAGTGTGGTGATGATTGAGACAACCGTGTTTGTTGGACTAACATCTTTAATGAGTTGTGAAGTAGGTTGAGTCCAAGAAAATAGAGAATCGGGAAGAAGAAGAAGTCATCATGTGTTGATGAGCTTCAAGAGGTGATCCCGAAGTGAAGAGAATAGCTAGAGAAGGTTCATCATGTGTTGATGAACAAGATGAAGAAGATGTGATCCCGGAGAGAAGATGATTGGAAATCATAAAAGCTTCAAGTGGATCGCGTGCAGTAAAGGTATAACTAGATAGGCTAAAGAGTCTAGTTTAGATCACCGTACTATTAAGAGGGGTTGAGTCTTTTAGCTTGAGCTTCATCATGTGTTGATGAACTCAATCTGGTTCACTCTAGCTCACTCTCCTATTTAGTGTTTGCATGGAGCTAAGCATTTGGCATGTGTTGCAAATGGGTGAAGCTCGTGCATTGGATTTTGCATGAGCAAAGTATTTGCATGTGTTGCAAATAAGGGTGCTCATGCTTGCATCTTAATTGAATCTTATTTGATTTGGTTTTTGCTTGGAGCTAAGTTTTGGATGTGTTGCAAAAGGAGAAATCTCAAGCAACTTGATTTGTTGTGGTTGTTTGCATGGTGCTAGAGATTTGCATGTGTTGCAAATAGAGAGCTCATGCTTTGGTGTTCTAGCTTGTGATTGGATCATGTGTTGATCATCACAAGGCTAAGCTTGATTGATGCTTTGTGTTTGCAAAATGTGTTTTTGCAAAGTATTGATTTGTTATTTGCAAATGTGTTTTGCAAATAAGCTGGAAGTTATGAGGTTCGATCCTAGAGCATGTGTTGGCATTTGCAAAGTGTCGGGATCATGTGTTGATCCTTACATGGCTAAGAGGATTGATCTTATAAGTTTGTGGTTTATTTGCGTGTGTGTTTTGCAAATAAGTTGGAGTTGTTATTTGCAAATGTGTTTTGCAAATGAACTTGAGATTATGGGTTTCGATCCTAGAGCATGTGAATAGGGTTTGCAAATGTGTTTTGCAAATTGACTTGATCATGTGTTGATCATCAAATGGCTAAGAGGATTGATCTCATAAGTCCTTGGTTTATTTGCAAATATGTTTTGCAAATAAGTTGTGCTTAATGCGATTCTTTGGAGTATGTGATTAACATGTGCAAATGTGTTTTGCACAATGTTGTGATCATGTGTTGATCCTCACATAGCTCAAAGAATAAATCTTTAATAGTTTGGAGAAAAGTTTTTGTGAAAAACTACGTTTTCTCTATATAGCCGGTCGTACCGCCCATGGTAGCCCGGTAGCACCGGAGGTCCTATGCTACCGTCCCTCTGGGCGGTGTGAAAATTTCAGAGAGGGTGTTTTGGGGGTTCTGGCAGGCCGATGCTACCGGCCATGGTAGCCCGGTGCTACCGGATGAGCGGTAGCACCGGATGAACCCCCGGTGTAAAAATTCTAGAGAGGGATGTTTTTGCGGTTGACTCGGGTCAGGTGCTACTGGGGTGAAGGCCGGTGCTACCGCCCGAGCGGTAGCACCGCTCCTAGTTGGCCGGTGCTACCGGATTTCCTTCAACGGCTAGTTTTGTAGCCGTTGGCGAGGAGGCCGGTGCTACCGGTCCTAGTAGGGCGGTAGCACCGGGTTTGCTGGACTTTTGCCCAATTCGTTCCCAACAGCTAGTTTTGGCTTGGAGGCTATAAAAGGAGGCCTTGGGGGGCAAGGGTAGTGTTGTTGCTGTTGCTAGAGCATTTTGGAGTTGGTTGCATGTGTTGCACTCTCCAATTTGGTTCTTGAGCTAAGAGTGAGCCCTAATTGCATGTGTTGCAATTAGGAAGTGGATTGAGAACCTCTTGTGCATGTGTTGCACTTGAGGAGGATCCTAGTGCATGTGTTGCACTTAGGAGGTCACCGGAGCGCATGTGTTGCACTAGGTGAGGTTCAAGCTAGAAGGCTTGACTTGTTACTCTTGGTGTTTGCCGACACCTAGACGGCGTAGCGGCGTCGTGCGCGGGAGCTCTCAACGGAGGTTGTGAGAAGCCCCGGCAAAGTTTGTGAAGGTTGGAGCTCGCCTACCCGGGAGGGAAAAAGAGCTACCGCTAGTGGATTCGAGGTGGGTGCTCAATTCGTGGAGCCAGTCCAATTCGTTTGGGCTAACCTCAACGTGGATTAGAGGAGACCGGCAAGTCTCTGAACACCACGGTAAAACATCGGTGTGTCTCTTTATGTTTGCTTGCAATTCTTTATTTACATTGTTGCAATTTACATTCTTAGAATTAAATTGTTTGATTGTCTTTAGGATTGTATATTCTTGAGTAGAGACATAATTAGCTAGTGCACTTAGTAAGCCTAGTTGATTTAGGCTCTTATTTGTCAAAACCTTAGTTTATCGCTTCCACCTTGATTATTGTTTAGGTTTTTGACATAGAGATTAATAGAGCATGTATTTAGTGAGAAGAATTTTTAAAATTGCCTATTCACCCCCCTCTAGTCGGCATCCTCGACCCTACAACTGCCTATTCAGCCGTTCTTTTAATCTGGATTTAGCCGACGGGACTCCTTTTCCAAGAGAGGACACTCCAGATGGAGCATCTTTCCAGTTCAGAGAATGCCGATCCTTTGGTGAGAGATTTATAATGTGCTCCATTAATGAGACAAGAATCACACCCATCGGCTGTAGAAAATTTTTGTCCTTTTTCCTACAATTAGACACTGAAGACTTCAAACAACAAGACTTCTTTAGCTATGGCGCCACAGCCGATTTCCCTTGGCCTTTTTTCCTGCATCTGGAAGCCGACAGCTCTTTGATGCCTCAGGAGACATTGGACTTGTATAAAATTTTCATCTCTCCATGCGTCTTTCATGCCGGCCTTCATACTAGGAATCGGACATTCCAGCCGTCGTATGAATTTTACCATCCCTCAGTCTATGCAAGGCAGCTCGGTTTTGGTCAAGTGATTTCAAGTCTGCCACTTCTTGATCGGCTACAGCCCAGGGCTAGAGTTCACAATGCCACTTCAGCCGAGCTAGTTTTGGAAATAGTCGATGAGCTTCAGCTTCGCAGCCTTCCTCACTTCTTCCTGAATGCTCGCCGGGCAGGAGGCTTCACAACATGCTGGTCGGCTATTGCAGAGTCAATATATATGGAAAAAACTCTGTCATTCATAATCAAGGAATTCTTCCCAGATCTGTTAGAGCCATCCTTAGTGTCTAACAGCGATTCTAGTAGTGAAGCTAGTTCATCGGGTTACACTAACACAAGTTTAGAAAAAATAATGAGCGAGGTATCGGCTTTGATCATCATCTCTTCATTTGCCTTTATCTTAATACATCTTACTGACTAACCTTTGTTTGCTTTACAGGCTAAGGTTGCTGGCAAGAAACCTTCTGTTGGCTAATCGGGTAGTGGCCAACAAGGGAAAAGGCCACACCAATCGACTGGCCTTACTGGGTACACCTCGGGTACCCTGGGCATCCAAAGCCCGTCGTTATTGGACATGGAGAAAAAACAACCAAGTATATTGCAATCGACTGTTTATTTCTTTTACTCTCTTTGCAGCTAATCCTTAGCCGATCATAATTTCAGAAAAGAAGAAAACAAAGTATACCAAGGCTCCGATGAAAAGGGGATCAAAGCCCCAGGAGCAAAGTGGCGAGAGTTCGCCACATGTGTCGGCTACTACAGAGGTAAGCAGCATACTTTTAATTAGCGACTTATGTTTTTCTTAATACGTCGACTTACCCTTCATTTTTCTCTTTAGCCGACGCAGTCGGTGCAAGTTGCAAAAATCTTGGCCGACCTTCCTGGGATTTCATCGGCGCCCCTTTCTCCTCCATGGCCAACACCAATAGCTCCGACCGCTGACCTGCCAGAATTCTCTGACCCAACAAATTTACTGGGTTTTTCCTTGGCCGATCTAGATGATCCTGAAATCATGGGCACAGACGACTACGATGCAGAAATCAGAAAGATTCTTGAAGTCTCAAAGGAAGTGTCGACTGCCGTCACCTCTGCTCCAAGCATGCAAGAAAGGCTCAACAAACTCTTCGATCTGGTGATGAAGCCACAATCGGAGATTTTGGCCAACAATTAGCGGATCAGAGATGCCATGGCGGTAGTTGAAGCCGACCTGCCCCTAGAGGCAATGGAAGCTCTCTTCAACATCTGTCACTTGGACGAGAGGAAATCTGAAGTGGAGGCGGCTTAGGCAAGGTAGCACAACGCGAGGCTCAAGAAGTTGATCAAAAAATCTTGGACGAGCTGGTCGCTGATGCTAAGGCCAAGAAGCAGAAGTTTGATACCGACACTGAGCTACTCAAGGCTACGAAGGATTCCATCTCGAAACTCGAATCGACCAAGAAGTCTCTCATGGAAGAGTTGGCCAAGATAGAAGCAAATTATAGAAGGCCAACAAACCCTTGAGAAAACTTCATCGGCCATCAAAGATCAGAAACTTGGCATTGCTATGGTCGTGGTCGAAGTGAAGAAACATATGGCCGAAGTGGTGCCGGTGCTAGGGAGTGCCAAAGAAGACGACCGCATTATTGATGAAGTTCAATGTGTGATCGCCAAGGAGGTCGGCGCTTTATCGGCTTTGGGTGCTACACTCCCAGGCTCTGGCATTCAGTATTAGTTTCTCTATGAAATGTAAAACTTTGTCAGATGTCATGAAACATGTTCTGAAAACACTTTTGTAACTCTTTGCTATCTTTATAATCGGTTGTTTAACCGATCTATATTTTTAGCTTTGTTTATGAATTTACCATCGTTTTTAGCCGATTAACAACACCGCGTTAACTTGGCCTTCTTAGAGCGATTTCTAGTCGGTTAAGCTCCAATCCAAACGCTAGGATAGTATCTCTTTAAGTATTTTTCGTTAATTGCCTTGGGCAAAATATGCCCTTCTAACGTTTCAAGTATGTATGAATTTCTACCGACTAGCCGATTAACCTTGTACGGTCCTTCCCACGTAGGTGACCATTTTCCGAATCGGTTATCTTTAGAACCAACAGGCAGTATTGTTTTCCAAACTAGATCAGCTTCATCAAAAGACTTAGGCATCACCTTTTTATTGTATGCCTTTGCAACTCTGACCTTATTCTTCTTAAGCCGATCAAATGTAGACAAACGTAATTCTGCTAATTCATCCAAGTTATCGATCATCAAATCGTTATAATCCTGAGCCATCAAACCGTTTTGCCTGGCTATTCGTATAGAATCAATGTTAATCTCCACGGGTAAAACGGCTTCTTGTCCATATACTAACTGATAAGGTGAAAGCTTTGTTGCTCCATGATAAGCTAGCCGATACGCCCAAAGTGACTCCGATAAGGTTGAATGCCAATTCCTTGGTTTTTCATCGATTTTTCTTTTGATCAACTTGATCAACGTTTTGTTAGATGACTCGGCTTGTCCATTAGCCTGAGCGTAATATGGGGATGAATTCAACAATTTGATCCTTAGGCTTTTTGCGTAATCCTGAAACTCATTAAGACATAAACACTGTACCTTGATCGGTCGTGATTATTTGTGGTATTCCAAACCGATGGACAATGTGTTCATTAACAAACCCGATTGCCTCAACACTAGTTACCATTTTAAGTGGTATAGCTTCAACCCACTTAGAGAAATAATCGGTTGCGGCAAGAATGAACATGTGACCTTTACTTAAACTAGGAAATATTTGGCCGATTACATCAATCCCCCATCCTCTGAACGGCCATGGCTTGATAATCGGGTGTAAAGCTGATGCCGGTGCTAGTTGTATATTGCCAAACTTTTGACAAGTCTGACATCCTTTGTAATATCTGAAACAATCATCTAACATTGTCGGCCAAAAATATCCCGTTCATCTAAGCATCCACTTCATCTTATGAGCCGATTGATGAGATCCGCAAATACCTTCATGTACTTCACCCATTGCCACCTGTGCTTTTTCAGTTCCAAGACATCTCAACGGCAAGCCTTCCATCGTCCGATAATACAAAGTATCGTTCAGGATTACGTACTTTAAAGCTTGCTGCTTAACCTTGCGCTCTGTCGGTTTAGATGGGTCGATTAGGTAATTCCTTATTTGCGATCTCCAGTCAATAATATCCGCGCACATGATAGCTTTGCTCACCAGTTCAGTCACCTGATATCGACCAAAGTCCTTGTACCCCGACGCCTGTTGAGCCAGTGCGTTGGCTCTATCGTTCGATTCTCGAGGGATATGACCGATAGAAAATGAGGTAAACGAGCCGATAATTTTGAAGCACTGTTCTAAATACTTAAGTAATATTTCGTCGCGGCATTGGTATTCACCTTTTATTTGCTGTACGATTAACATGGAATCACCGTATGCCTCAACAGCACTCACTCCGATATTTTCTAACAATTGTAAGCCTTTGAGCAATGCCTCATACTCTGCCTGGTTGTTTGAACATCGACTACTTAGCCAAAATGCAAATTCAAAATTATAACCTTTGGGCGATATGAGTACAATACCAATGCCATCGCCTTCCCTGCATACCAACCCATCAAAAAACAACTGTCAAGGGGCAACAGACACTAAGTTGGCGGTGGTATCATATCCTGTTATAAAATCGGCTAGAACTTGTCCTTTAACTGCCTTAGCCGATTCATAAGATAGGTCGAACTCTATTAAGGCATAAGTCCATTTACCAAGTCGACCTCGTAAAATTGGAGCCGATAACATATATTTTATAACATCGGTTTTATAGACCACCTTACAAGCCGATGCTAAAATATAATGCCTTAACTTTGTACACGAGAAATATAAGGATAAGCATAATTTTTCAACGAAAGGGTACCTGACTTCAGTATCTAGTAGACGTCGGCTTAAATAGAAGATAACCCTTTCCTTACCATCGACTTCCTGTGCTAAAACAGCTCCAATATTTTCCTACTCAGCCGATATATATAACTTAAAAGGAATCCCTTTTCGTGGTGCAGCCAAAACTGGAGGATTAGCTAAATATTCCTTGATGTCATCAAAAGCCTTTTGCTGGTCAATTCCCCACAAGAATTCTTGATTATGCTTCAATTTCAACAGTGGGGTAAAAGCACGAATCCAATCGAAAAGATTTGAGATAAATCTTCAAAGATAATTAATCTTGCCAATCAGCTTCTGTAATTCGTTTTTACACGTCGATGGCTCTATTTTGGCTATAACTTTCACCCTTGCTTGATTAACTTCAATACCTCTTTCATGTACCATAAAGCCCAAAAATTGCCCAGCCGACACACCAAACGCACATTTGAAAGGATTCATCTTCAAGTCATGCGATCTTATGTTCTGGAAAACTTTCTCTAAATCGGCCAAATGCTGTAAGTCATCTGTAGATTTCACCACAACATCATCAATGTATTTTCGACAATGTGACCGATCAAATCATGAAAAATCAGATTCATGGCTCTCTGGTAAGTTGCCCTAGTATTTTTCAAATCGAAAGTCATAACCGTCCACTCGAATAATCCTATCGCACCAGGACACTTGAAAACGGTTTTTGGTATATTGGCTTATGCCATGAATATCTGATTATATCCGGCATTTCCGTCTAAAAAACTTATAATCTTATTCCCCGATGCAGCATCGATACGCATATCGGCTATCGGCATTGGGTATTCACCTTTTGGTGTGGCTTTATTTAAATCTCTGAAGTCGACACACACCCTAAGTTTTCTGTTTTTCTTCATGACTGGAACGATTTTGGAAACCCACTCTGCATATCGGCAAAGTCTAATAAATTTTGCCTCCAACAATCGTTCTATTTCCTCCTTTATAATTTTATATAGGGCCAGATTAAAACGTTTAGGATACTGTTTAAGCGGCCGATATCCTGGTTTAATAGGCAAGCGATGTTCTACCAATCGTCGGCTTAAACCAGGCATCTCGTGATACTCCCAAGCAAAACAATCTTTATAATCTCTAAGAATTTTGACCAATTTTTTTTGTATTTTACATCTAGTTTTGCACTAATAAAAGTTGGTCTTTTTCTATCACCACTACCTATATCGACTTCTTCAAGCAGATCAGTAGATGTGAAGCATTGGCCCAACTTTTCAATCTCTTGAAAATCTTCTATAGCTTCATAGCTATCTGTTATTTGCCGATAGCTTTGCATTTTATCTTGTAAAGCCTTCATTGTTTTTCTTGTCCCTATCGACGTAATACCTCAGTTGTTCGATCAAATGTGCCTGGCTTGACGCTGATCGGCATAAGTCCTGTCTTACTCACGCAAATGAAGTCACAATCATCCAGCGTTTTCCTTGATATGCATCCAGCCTCTTCGTGTTGCCAATTCGCATTAAAACTGGCCATGGCTATATGGGCTGATGTATCAGTTGTGACTATCTCAACTTCACCTCCATTCCACTGAATAAGCGCTTGGTGCATGGTCGATGGGATGCATCAATTGGCATGAATCCTATCCCGACCAAGCAGCACACTGTATTTTCCTTAGGCATCAAAGACAAAAAATGCGGTCAGCAACGTTTTACTGCCAACGGTCAACTTTGTGACCATAACACTTTTGGCCTCCGTGGGATCGCCTGTGAAGTCATTCAAAACCATATTAGTCTTGATTAGATCTTCATCGGACTTACCCAATTTCTTGCGGGTGGTGTATGGCATCAGATTAACTGTAGCTCCATCATCCACCAGTATCCTTGATATCGGCTTGCTATTTATATAGCCCTTCAAATATAATGGTTTCAGATGCCGATGATCATCTCTCGGTTTTTCAAAGATTGCATTTTGGACACCTGAACATGACTGAGCAAAAGTTTCTTTAGCCGATTCGGTCTTAATTTTGAATTTCGGCTGACAATGTGAATACCATGTTGATATCCATCGGAGGTGTGTCATCCCTAATCATAGGAGAATCTAGGTCATCGGCTGACTCAAAATCTTCTTCAACCTGTTCCTTTTTCCTCCATTCTCTCTTAACAACTTTGATCGGCTGAAGTTCACTGAAAGTTTCATCCCTCTGTTTCTCTGCATCGGCTTCTTTGATCTCTTGAGTCCTTAGTCTCTGCAACCGTCTACGTTGTGACCGACTAAGGCCGGGTGGACACCACCTAGGTTTGGGCTCCATTGGCTTACGTATTTTGCCAGCCAAATCGTCCCGATCAGAATCAAATCCTTGTGTTTCAACCTGGTCCGGCACCCCTTTTGGTTAAGAGATTCTCTCGTGAACAGACCTTCTGTAACTTTTATTATGGTGATCTCGTATCGGCCTAGACAACCTATCTCTGGCCGATCGGCTAAGCCAATTGTCTTGGGGATAATGCTCCATTGGACATGTATACGGAGACGGCAATGTTACTCCCCTTTCCCAACAAAATTGCCAAAAAGGACATCTCCTATGCGCTCTCTCTACGTTCTCAGTGTAATACAAATTGTCCGACCGATGAGTAGAATATCGTGGTCGGTTATTCATTCTTTCATACTTGTCCATTAATTGAGAAAACGTCGGTCCTGACCTTTTTGCTGGCTGTTTTGATGGTGATTTTCTGCTTTATACCATTTACCCACCTGAGGATTTCCCTTAGGTTTAATGGTCCTTGAATTCTTTCCTTCATGATCAGCTTCTATTTGTAATGAACCGACCATAATCTTCAATGTCTGACTGCCGTCTGAGGTTGACTGAATGTCAACTTGCCGATCCCTTTTTTCATCATGCATCGGCATTTTCCCTTTACTTGAACATTGAACCATATTAATAGGGAATGGATCAACATCAACTTGCATGGTCGGCTCATCAGCGAATTTTAGCCGACCGTTCTCGATAGCTGACTGGATCTGTTGATGGAAAATATTGCAATCATTAGTATTGTGAGAAAAAGAATGATGCCGTTTGCAATACCTGCGTTTCTTGATCTCATCAGCCGATGGTATAGCGTGTTCTTCGGGCAATCGTATTATTTTCTCTTGTAACAACAAATCGAAAATACGATCACACTTAGATACATCAAAAGCATACTTAACTTCCGACTTATTCCTAGTCGGCTTAAGCCAAGAACAGACTAAGGATTTTTTAGACCCTTTTATCCATTCGGCTATGTTTATCTCTGCTTCATCATCTTCTGAAGAATCGCTCGGACAATAGTTGACCATATTAACTTTGGCTTTATCCTTTTCTTTATTATTACCATTTTTAAACCTATCCTTAAACGCCATATTATCCGGGAACCGGCTTTCTTGAGCCGACACACGATGAAGTAGATGGCTTAGATCGGTGAACTCCTGTCCCCCAAACTTTTCTCTGAGTGGTGGAATTAACCCTTCGAAAGCCAAATCAGCGAGTTGGTTATCGCGTAACGTGACACTAAAACATCGGTTTCTTATCTCTCTAAACCTTTTAATATAATCAGTCATCGATTCTCCAAATTTCTAGCGAACAGAGCTCAGATCGGAGATCTTGAGTTCTAAACTACCTGAGAAAAAGTATTCATGAAATCAGCTTTCCAAATCGTTCCATAAATGAACCGGATTTGGAGGCAGACAAGTGAACCAAGTAAAAGCTGCTCCTGATAATGACAATGGGAACAGTCTAATTTTCAACCCATCGGACTGAGCTGCTTCGCCGCATTGTGCGATAAAGCGTTCGATGTGCTCTAGGGTAGTAATCGAGTCATCACCAGAGAATTTTGCAAAATCTGGGACTTTGAAATTGTGTGGATAAGGCATGCGATCTATGTAATCAGGATACAGCTTTCTATAGCCGATAACCTTCCCTTTTGGCTGTATACCGAATTGATCTCTTAAGACAGCAGAAATTTGATCGGCCCAATTCGCATTATCGGCCACTAGGATAGTGGGTCCTTGATAATGCTGGTCATAATTGGCATTCTGCCCCCCGAGCGCAAACTCGGGTTGCCAATTAGGTTGAGCCGATGGCAGGAGGATGTACTGATCGTACCTATTGTTTCTAATTTGTGGTTCTGGTACTGGAACAAAAGGCTCTGAATAGGTCACTACCCTATGCAGACTTGGATTTCTAGGCAGGACAGATTCATGACGCTGTGAGTATCTGTCAGGTTCAATCGGCTGTGAAACCGATTGTGGAAAAGCATAGAATAGGGCTGACGGTGGTAGGTTCGCCGATGCATCTAGTTTAGCAGCATCGGTGTATGCCTGGTAATGGTTTACCCCACTAGACCAAGGATCTCTAGGTAGTATGATAGTGGGATGTGTAGGCATTATGGTAGGGGGTGAAGTCATAGCCGATGGTTTAGGATCGGCTAGTGTGCTCTGCGTGTTTTGTGCTACTGAAAAAATAGGATAACTTGGCAGAGCTCGCAACAGGTCGAGCAGACTCCCGAACAAAGCCAACTCCTAGGCGATGGTTTTAACGCTATTTGCGATCATCGGCTTAAGCGTGGTGACAAGATCCGACGACTGGTTTATTAGAGCATGGTGTACAGACTGATTAATCATAGCCGATAATTCGGCTTAAGCAGGTAGATATCTACTAACCGGTTCTGTGACACCTGCATCTCCCAGGGCATTGACCGTCGGCAGAGCGGTTTTTTGAGTGACGCCACATCTAGTCTTCTAATAACAGTTTAGCATCATCTCTTCTAGAGCAGATTTCCAATCTTCGATTTTTCTATGTTGTTCTAGCGTTAAATCGTCCATCGTCGGGACGATTATAGCCTCTGCGTTGAGATCGGATGGTGGAATTGACTTCCCTGATGAAGACATTGTGGTCCCACCAGGCGTGCCAAGAGTGTGTTGACGTCAAAAACTTGAAGTAGGGTTTTTGACAATAGCACACCAGACGAACACCTGGTTCAGAGCGTGCCAGTCGATTTGACCTGTAATCGACAAGGTAAAAATATGAAATTCACTCAAAGCCGATCGTGAAGATCAATCTGCTTAGACTCAATCAGCTTGAAGCCGATTAAATCAAAATAAAAGGGTAAGTATAACTAGCCGATTAAAGCTAATCAGAGGATAAAGGTAGATCGATTCTGAAGAAGGCGATGCGCAACAAAATCAGAATAAATCAAACCTGAGGTGTAATTTCAAGAAGATCAACAATCGGCGATGCGCAACTTTATTGGTCAAGATCGAATTACAAAGACTAAATTACAAGAACTACTCCAAGTCGACAGGAAAAAGTAATGTAGATTGGTGTTTGATTGTGTTGGATCCTTCTTGCAGTTCGCTCTTGCCCTTCTTTTATACCCGTCGACCGACCGTGTCCTATTACAATACGTTACAAAACCTGATCCGTATCAGCCTCAATTCGGATAGTTTTTCTTAAAAGATCTTTATCGTTTCCAAATATCTCCAAATCTTTCCAAATCGCCTGTTAGTTACCGTATGTTGACTTTCTTGCCGATTTTAACCGTACTTGTCAAATTCTGGTGCAAACAAGGACATCTAAGTTTTACCATATAATAGAATAAAACTATCTAAAGTGCTTGTTCCGCCTGCAAATATTTTTTGTTTTTAATTCTATCGATCTTTAATGCAAGGGTTTCACTAGGTTTTTTTTCTTATCATAATATACAAGTAAAAATAATAAGCTTATATACTATCAAAAGTATTTTCCAAGATAACTTCAATGGTATTATTTTTTATGTAGTCAATCTATATTCTTTTAAAGATATTAGTGACCAAAGCTTCTAAAGATTGACTTCATGGTCCCAACTGCGGTTTGTATTTAGAGACATAGACATTACAAATATAGATTGGCAGAGTAGCACCTATGTGTAACATCCCAAAAATAAAAAAAACAGTCGAATTAATTTCAAAACCATCATTTCTGCATTTTCAAATTTTCTGCATTAAGGAAAAGGTGTTTCTTAATTTCCAACTATTGAAAAAGAATTTCGGTAATAAATTAAAACTTGACCAGAACCTACTAATAATTTAATTAGTTGAGTTCTAAATAATCTAAGGTGCCCCAACTAGTTTGCTAGTCTTAAAATTTCAAACTTCATTTCTAAAGTAAAATCAATTGGAAATCGAATTTAAATCCCAAATAGTTCACAGGCTATTCTCGTTCGCTTTGGCCCGACCTAACTCCTGTTTCAGTCCACACACCAATCCCTACCCAAGCCGCCTTCTCCTTCTCTCCCTTTTCTGCGTCTCTCCTACCAAAGGAGCCTTCCTCTGTAGTACGCCTAAACACTTGCACTCTCCCTCACCGCCGCTGACCAATGGGACCGAACCCCACCAGTCAGGCTCCTTTGTCCACCTCTTGCCAGTCCACCCGTGCGGAGAGCTGCTCCATCACTCGCCATCGCCCGTCGTCGCTGCCCAGTGGGCCCGCCCATCACCACCTTAGCTTGCCATAGCCAATGCAAGTGCATGTAACTGCTTCACCATGTCGCCGTTGCCCGTCCCAATCAAAGCCACTATTTGACCAGAGGAGACACCCTTGCCTCGCCTTGAGATCCCTACCCAATGCGCCCGCCCGTCCCATCGCCTAGACGCCATAACTTTGACCTCTCACCTCCCGACCAGAGCAAAAGGCCGCTCCTCCTTCCTCTCATCTCGCTGCACCCATGGAATCTCGCGATAACTCCCGCTACAACTCGGCCTTATAAGTCATTGTTTGCACTTCATCTCTTGTTGAGCTCACCACTCTCTGTAAGATCGAGGATGTCGACTAGAGGGGGGTGAATAGGCGGCTATAAAAATTTCTTCTATGATTAAAGTCTCGTCTAAGTACCCTTATGTCAAAACCTAAATGATAATAGATGCGGAAGATAAACTAAGGTTTTGACAATTTAAAGCCTAAATCAACTGGGCTCACTAAGTGCACTAGCTAATCATGTCTCTACTCAAGAATATATAATTCTAAAGACAATCAAGCAATTTAATTCTAGGAATGTAAATTACAACAATATAAATAGAGAATTGAAAGGAAACACAAAGAGACACACCGATGTTTTACCGTGGTGTTCGGAGACTTGCCGGTCTCCCCTAATCAATGTTGAGGTTAGCCCAAACCTCTTTGGACCGGCTTCACAAATTGAGCACCCGCCTCGATTCCACTAGTGGTAGCTCTTTCCCGCTCCGGGTAGGTGAGCTCCGACCTTCACAACTTTGCCGGGCCTTCTCACAATCTCCTTGAGAAGGTCACCGTGCACGACGCCTCCACACGTCGTCTAGGTGTCGGCAAACACCAAGAGTAACAAGCCAAGCCCTCTAGCTTGAGCTCCACCAAGTACAACACATGTACAATAGTGATCACCGAGTGCAACACATTCACAAGGCTCCCCTCAAGTGCAACAAATGCACAAGAGGCTCTCAATCCTCTTCTAAATGCAGCACATGCAAATAGGGCCCACTCTTAGCTCAAAAACCAAATGGAAGAGAGCAACACATGCACACAACTCCCACAAACCTTGCCCAAGGTCATCAACAACCAAATAACAGCCTCTAAGGCTCCTTTTATAGCCTCTCCAAAGAAAACTAGCCGTTGGGGGCAAAACGGGCAAAAAGTGCAGCAAACCCAGTGCTACCACCCTACTAGGGCCGATAGCACCGACCTCTAGGCCAACGGTCACTTTCGTGCATTAAAAACACCAAAAACTAGCCATTGCTACAGTACCCCCGGTGCTACGCCTGTCTAGGACCAGTAGCACCGGCGATTTCATCGAAAAAACACTTATCTAGAGTTTTTACACCGCCTCTAGGCCGGTAGTACTGTCCCGGGCGGTGCTACCAGCCCTAGATGGGCCGGTAGCACCGCCCATGTAGGGGCGGTGCTACCATTGTTATAGCCACTAAACGCTCATAACTTTTTACTCCGAACTCCGATTTAGGTGATTTTTGATTCTATGCGAAGCTTATCATGAGGGATACAATCTCCACCCATTTTAAAGATTTAAGCTACCATAGATATTTTTAAATATCACAAAAATAAAGACTCTAATATAGTCATTCAAGTCTAAAATCTAATTTCTCGAAATCCCTCACATAGACTTGATCAAGAGCGTGAATACAAGCTAGAGAGAGTCAATAAGATCAAATATTATGCTATTTGGTGATCAACTTATGATCAAAACAATTTGCAAATTAACCGGAAACCCATGAATCAATCCTCTAGCCATGTAAGGATCATCACATGATCCCGACACTTTGCAAAACACATTTGCAAATGCCAACACATGCTCTAGGATCAAAACCATAACCTCTAGATTATTTGCAAAACCCATTTGCAAATAGAAAAATCATAAACTTTACTTAGCCTTGTGATGATCAACACATGATCAAATCACAAGCTAAAACACCGATGCATGAGCTCTCACCTTTTGCAACATATGCAAAACTTAGCTCCATGCAAAAACCACATAAACCAAATTACATGAGTTATCTCCCTTTTTGCAACACATGCAAATCCATATCTCCATGCAAAAACCAAATCGATTAAGATTCAATAAGAAACGAGCATGAGCTCCCTTATTTGCAACACATGCAAATACTTAGCTCATGCAAAATCAAAACAAGAGAGTGAGCTAGAGTGAACCGGATTGAGTTCATCAACACATGATGAAGCTCAAGCTATAAGACTCGACCCCTCTTAATAGTACGGCAACCTATACTAGCAATCAGGTCTCCCATCCAAACACCGAGACCGGCAAGAGACTATGAACACATCCTTAGCCCTAGCTAGTTTTACCTTTGCCTCTCGTAGCCACTTGGAGCTTTCATGATGACCGATCATCTTCTCTTCAAGTAGGGATCTTCATCTTGTTCATCAACACATGATGAACTCCCCTTGTCTTAGCTTCGGGATCCTCTTTTGAAGCTCATCAACACATGATGATGTACTTGTCCCGTTTATCCATCTCAACGTTGGACTTAACCTATTTCAAACTCATTCAAAGTGTTAGTCCAACATACATGGTTGTCTCAATCATCATTACACTCCATTAACACATAATGGATGCTCCCAAGATCCTTTGATCTTTTCCTGATGATTGACCACAACCCAAAGACAAATGATTGAAAGATTAATTATGTCTTGAGTATACTAATGCAACTAATGCTACATATACACAAGAACTTTCGATTCCCTAGGATCAACAAAGTGAACCATCAACACATGACTAGTTCTTTGTTGATTGAATGGCAAACAAACACGATTTAAATTGTCATGAGTATATATTAACTACACAAGTTTCATATACTCAATTCGATGAAATCTAAAAGTAATGATCCAATTTATATGGAGCGGTGGAGAGGGATCAATATTCTTAAGACTATTAATTACAGAATAAACTCCGTTGGATGTGTGCGTACAAATAATTGAACTTGAATCAATATGCACATATTCAATTTTTGATTGCTTTTGAGTTTATCCTATATTGCCATGAGTATACTACAACTACACAAGTTAAATATACTCAAAGGGTTGTTTCAATGTAATAATCCTTGATATAGAAAGATGAATTACATCAATACTTTGAAACTTCAAGATTAAGCATGAACTCTCCCTAAATGTGTGCATTCAAGTATATATGGAGTTGAAACATTAATGCACATCTTGAGGTCTAAATAATGGTAGAGTTCATCCTTTAACCTGAATCCAAAAAATGCATTAAGATATCGTAAATGAATACAAGTGCATACCTTGGGTTTTCCATTTTTCAATGAGATGAGACTAATCAAAAATATACTCAATAAAAGAGTTAGTCTCATATTTAGATTTATCAATAAAATCATAACATATTTGACATCAAAGAATGCAACAAAATATAATAATATGAACTCGAATGCATACTTTTGATATTTCCATCTTTTTCATCCAAAAGTGATGAAGAGGAACGCGGTATGCTACGCTAGCACAAAAAAAAATCTACCGCGTAACCAGAAAGCTACTCGCAAGAAGAGGATCATAGATAAGATTACCACTAGACGCGTAGTTGCGAAATCCTTCGCGCGTCGATGTAGTGGATCGTCCTCGCCGCAGTCGTTGCGTCGATGTAGTGGATCGTCCTCGCCTCGCCGTGGATCGTCCTCCCACGCCGCAGTCGCAGCGTCACACCGCAGAGTCCACACGTCCAGAGATGGAACGCCGTGCGCGGTGTGCAAGCACACAGTCGCTCGGCGGGGGCGAGAGGAGTAGGCTAGGTTTCGAGTGAATCACTCCTAAACCGTGGGAAAGCACACCTGCGCCTCCCTCCTCCCTCCTTATATAGCCACAAGATGAAACCCTAAACTAGGGCCCATCAGTGCTAAGCCCACGAGGTTCATTAATTACGGATCCAATCCAAATTAATGCGTCCCACCATTAAGTGTGAGACCTGCAGTTCACGTGCGTTTGGGCATGGATTCGAAAACTCCTTTTCAATCCAATAGTTGGTAGCGGCTTCTTGCAAAGTATGCCAACTCCCAAACATACTATGATCAAATCGGACAGAACCTATCAAAAGTACTCATGCAATAATCCCTTTGCCAAGTATATGAAGATTGATCTCAAGGCGAGAAGCATGTCATCCTTTGATGATTCAATCCATCTCTCGTATCCGTGATATATTAATAAGTTGTGATTGACTCCTCAATCACGGCATGGCCATGCACTTCCTTAATCATATCACACGAGTGGCCTTGTCATATATCTTCGTTTCATTGTAGTGGCAAATTCCATCTTGACTGCTCACTTCCCTCTGCACGTTTCATAGTAAACATGAAAGCTACCTTTATAACTATCCGGTTAGGAAGTAGAGGGAATATGACAATCTCAAGTCTAAGGATCATACATCTACTAGGTATGAGATACACTGATGACACATAAGAATGAAATATTCTCGCAGTGTCCCATTGCGGGTCTATCTAACCCATGTTCTTCAACATGCGTCCACAATGTATAGATGATATCTCCATATCCCATGATCTATGAAGCATAATCATCGATCACTACATGTGCTGATCTATTCATCGCTGTCCTATACGATGAAATCCGATCAGAGATATTTATCGAATTACATCATTAAGTAAAGAGCTTCATAAGCAAGTCACATACTTGTTGATCAATACAATGATATACATTCATTGGACCAATAATCATAATATTATTCATAAACATAGTCATGTTACAATCTTCTAAATGATTGCCTCAAGGGCATAACACTAACAAGTGACTAATAAGAGTTAAGCTCAACAAAAGAGCTAGTCTCATAAAAGATTTTTCATTAATTAACAATTGAGACTAATCAATATTATGATTATCAAAAAAGTTAGTCTCAATATTAGATATGTCATTAACACCAAAACCAACTTAATGGAGCTTGAACTTTCACTCTCATCCTCCTCAAAGAACCGTAGCCTCATGTTCCTTGGTTTAGTGGACGCTAGTGTCGTTCTCGGCACCGGCGAGGATGCTGTGAACATCCATTGCCACTGGTGAGCTTCTCTTGCCCGAAGCTCCCGTCCTACCTCTCCTTGCTCTCTCCTAACTCACTTTCTTGGTTGATCTCAAAGTTGGTGCCCTATGAAGCCGACCCCTAGTCTTCTTCTTCATCTCCGACTTTACACCCAATCCAAGCCACTGTGTTCCCATCACTTTAGTGAGCTCTACTGTCTTCTTTCCACACATTATCCTACGCCATTCTCCATCTAGAGCAAAAACCCTCACTCGATTCAGTATTTCTTCCAGTGCAGCTCCAGATCTGTATCATCTTCCCTCGCTTTAGCCAAGCGTCATCGTCATCGCCATTCCCGTGCCTTGGTGAGCACCAGCCTTAGCCATGGTCCTTTTCAGCTTCTCCTGCACCTTCTAAACCTCAGTACATGCCGGGTTGTAGCTCATTCTTGCAATGGGAAGCTATCACGGTTGACCTCACCGTTGTTGCTCGTATTCACTGTCGATCGGCCACTACCGAGCTTATTTGCTGACACCGATCTCACCAACGTGTTCATGGTGAGCCCTAGTGTTGGAAATATGCGTAATATTTTTATTCCAGATTTTATTTTGAGGAAAATATAATAAAAGACTAGAGATGCACAAACCAATAGGTAACACATTCACTACTATAGAAATGGTCATTTGAGTCGGTTCTTTTTCGTCATCTGGTTTAGTTTTGATGGATATACAAAGTCCTTAGACAGTGATGACGAGCGGTTATCACGGTCGGTTTTCACCCAATAGAGATATAACGTTATCTGTGTCGGTTCCAAGGTCGGAACCGACCAAAAGACCTATTATCTCTATCAGTTTTGAGCTAGAAACCGATAGAGATAATTAGAAACCTGTATTGGTTTCATTAGAACTGATAGAGAAGTCCTTATGATCTCTATCGGTTCTTAGCGTGGAACCGATAGAGATTAGTGAATTATTTCTATCGGTTCCACACTCGGAACCTTCACAGTATATTCACACTCACAGATTGATAAATTCACAATATATTCACAAATTGACAGTATATGCACAATCGACAAATTCACAGTATATTCACATTCACTGTATTGTTGATAGTATACATACTCAATGCAGAAATCAGTAGCACAATCCTCTAACGTAACTCTCCTTAGGCAGCCCTAATGTCCCAGTAGAAGGCTCTTTGCCCCCAGGCAATTGCATCTAGAGTACCACAGAGATTGTCCACTGAACATACTCAATGGAGAAATAAGTGGCACAATCCTCTAGTAGCCTTTTCCTTGCAGAATTTTTTGGCACAAGAGCAGTTTTTCGTATCATTTTTATAGCCAATTTTTGTCTGAAGTATTTCCTGCTATATTACAAAGATACAATAAACTAGTTAAAATATTAACAAGCATACATTGAGAAACAACATTATTTGATAGATCAAGACAAGGAGATCTTAGGGATTTTTCATGTTTGTCTTTATATGTGCCATAGCTTTCACAACAGAGGCTTTTCGGTTCTCCTTGTAGTTCCACAACTCTGGCACAAAGCCTATTTGTTTGACACCAATAATTGATTGACTTTCAATTATATATCTTAGCTTTAAAAAAGTGATCATATTGTTGTGAAAATAGGCTATCTTGGTATATTATCAGTTACCACGTCGAATTAAATACTAGAAACCTCTATAAATGTAGCTTTCGCTTCTTCCAACTCTGCATTCTCCCTGCGCTCCTTAATGATGAGTACATGGTTAAGAGATCCAATATATTATGATTTGTCATCTATGTCTTTTAGTTTTTGTTTCATCTCATAAATTTTTTCTGTTAACTCAAACTTTCCCTTCAATTGTTCTATCTCCACCTCAATTTTTCGTTTAGCATTCAACAGTTTTTCCATGTCGTATGTCTTGTTTGTAGGTTCCATTTTATATATGATACTTGATAATATCAAAGTAAATATACTCATAATCACGTAATTAAGCATATGCATGACAATTAACATTAATAGAGGCATACAACTAGCAATCAAGCTCAAGTTGATTTTAAGGTGTTCTCAGATTTCGGGCTACCTTAGAAAGGCATCCTCACCAGTAGGGACAAGATATTAAACTGATTTATGACAACCATATCTTTAAAAATAGATTTAATAGTTGACAGTTTATAAAACCTAGTCAATTGAACTAAGATATATTTAAGAGAATTAATACTCAATAATGCTTACTGAAACTGCAACAGTACAGACTGTAAAAGCATGTAAACAGAGGCTGCCAACAATAGTTCGGATGCTAAAAATAGCCAAAAATACCATGAACAAAACAATAACAACCAAGCACAAGTAGAACAGTAAGCACAATGAGCATGAACATATATCTAGTAGCACTTAACAGATGATACCAATTGAACTAATTAAGTATTGCAAGATGTAAAGGATTAATCAATGTTGTCACAAACAATCAAACTAGCTCAACTCCTCATCGAACAATGCCTCCCCACATGCGAGATCCCCAAGACAAGTAAATTGTCTAGCCCCTTTGCAATAACAGTAAAGAAATTAATCACAAGGAGATGATTATACTCACAAAGCACCAACTGAAAAGTTAGTGCAACTAACAATGCTCAAGGAGGAGGTGGTGACGACGTGCTCAGGGGAGGAGACGACGGCAACATGCTCAAGGAGAAGGCGATGACGTGCTCGGGGAGGTGGGGGTGACGTGCTCGAGGGAGGAGACGAGGTGACGTGCTTGGGGTAGGAGGACGCGACGACGAGCTCGGGGGAGGAGACGACGACGACGTACTCGAGAGGCGGCGATGACGTGCTCGAGGGAAGAGACGATGAAGACGTGCTCAAGGAGGCAGATGGGTGATGCAGGAGACGAGAAGTAGAGGGGCGATGCGGGCGAAGAGGAGTAAACTCCTTTTTTATAGAACGGAGAGGAAGCCAAGAGGTTAAGCGCAAGGTGGATGGCTTTTGGTATTTGAATGGATCGGAAGGAGAAGCCGAGAAGTCAAGCGCGAGAAGAGAACCTGAGGGGTCATGCGCTATCACAATCGTTTCCAACCTCAGAACCGATTGTGATGACCAAATTATCACTATCGGTTCCGATATCAGAACCAATAGTAAAATATCACTATCGGTTCCTACCTCAGAACCGATAGTAATACCAATAACATCACTATCGGTTCTGAGGTCAGAACCAATAGTAAAATATCACTATCGGTTCGAACCTGAGAACCGATAGTGATACCTATAACATCACTATCGGTTCTGACCTGTCATCACTATGAGCTCATCACTATCGGTTCGGAGGTCAGACCGATAGTAATATTTTGTGCCATATTTCTCACCCATGCCAAATCATATATCATTATTAGTTTTTTCCTAAATAGTTGGGAATTGACTCAGATAAAGAGATAGTGCTGTATCATTTTGTAGTAGTGATTGTACTTCTGAGTATGCTCAAGAATTAAAAAATAATAGAGTCAATCGGTCACATGAATGACTTACAGTTGGGATCGACGAAGAATAGCAAGCAGCACAGACGTGTTTGTGGAAGT
Source organism: Otatea glauca (assembly GCA_036346275.1). Lineage (NCBI taxonomy): Eukaryota > Viridiplantae > Streptophyta > Magnoliopsida > Poales > Poaceae > Otatea > Otatea glauca. The sequence goes on along the minus strand of CM070733.1, from coordinate 23,798,204 downwards.
AGTCGACGTCGAGGAAGAAGCAGAGCGGTTGTGTTGCCTAGAAACCTTGTTATCGCCCCATGTAGGTGATCTATACGGCAATGGTTCGGAGATACTGCTCACTCTCCTTCACGGTGTATATCGAGGTGGAAGGTTGGCAACGTTCAACCTCTTATCACTACAGTACAGCAATCTAGAGAGGAGGAGAAAGAATGAAGCAATAATTTAGTTGTCTCAGGCCTGGACATCTCCAAGTCTTTATAAGACGTGGGTCAGTTGCTCACTAATAACTAACAATATTATATCTATTTATTCCCTAGTAACTGACGGTATTATATAAAATAAACTGAATTCAAACGGACATTTAAATCGCATTTAAACAAAATGAATAGAGTGATAACCACATGATTCAGAAAAAAAAGTGGAATAATGTGCTAGAAGACGCTCTACGGCATGGTCACAAGTCACAAGTCACGCGAACATGTATTTAGCCAAAGTCCGCTCATGTCATTCTCATGCCATGCGTAATATTATTTAAGAAGTGGCAAGGGCTACACCTTATAAATTATCTTTTCTCTACTTAGTTAGACAACAGGTACTAAACTATGCATGCTTTGGAATGAATGGAAAATAGCCTACCATGGACCAATTTCTAACATCCAGAATATTACGCGTCGGTATATGTATGAGATGGTTCAAGAAAAAAATCATCTATGCGTTTTGTTGCTTGAATAGAATCATCTCATCCTGAATGGTAGGATACAAATTTAAGGAATATTCCTAATAGATACCGTACCATTTCATTCACCCAAAACAATGGAACTAAATGGTACAGAATCATCATATCCCATTCAACCTCATCCCACCAACCAAACACACCATCTCTAGGCAGTTTGTGCCAACGCTGTTGCTGCCCTGCTTAGCTCATCGCATTTCCTGTGTTCGGTTAGCTATCGGTTCACGTGCCACCTCCCTTGGCTTCGCGTCTGCTCCAGTTGTTTTGATTCAATTTTAGCCCTCTTATCCGCTGCTGTCGCCGCTGCAGTCGTCGTTGCCGATGCTCTGGTGAACCTTGAGCACTGACGTCGCCATTAATATGTTCGCCTCAACCAACAAGGAATTCAGCCGCTGCCTTCTATTTGCTGCTCTGTTTTCTCTCACTGACAGCTGGGCCCAGCTGCCAGTGATTAGTGCGGTGATTAAGTGGCCCCAGATGCCAAAGTGGTGTTTAAGTAACTAAGGGCCTGTTTGGGGGAGCTGTGCTTCAGCTTTGAGCTAAAAGCTCCCCCAAACAGCATGATTGCAAAGGAGCTGGGAAGCTAAGCCACATCAGAAGCACCCCAAAAGCTGCAGCTACTGAGGAGGAGCTTTTCAGCTGCGACTTCACTTGAACTCCTCCTAACTCGCTCACTCTGCCTTCCCAACCTTTGCCACCCCGCCTCGCCGCCTCCACGTCACCTCCCCACTCGAATGCCGCTGTACTTCACTATGTTGCTACCTTCCATTTCGGTTAGCCCTCAAAAGCTACAATTTGCAGCAAGCGCTTGCCAAACAAAGATAACAAGAAAAGCGAGCCGTCGGCTACAAGCGCTTCTGACCCATCAAACCAAAAGCAGCTTTTTAGCCCAGCCACAGCTCTTCCAAAGAGGCCCTAAATCCTGCTTAAGCATTAATTAATATATGTTGTTATACGTAAGTATGATACGTGGACTCCACTTGAGATTTTTCTACTAAAACATGATTTAAAATATGTGAGAATGACATGCACGACCCACATGTAAGAAAACTATCTTGGGATAATTTTGAAAACGAAAAAAACCGGTGAAACATGAGCATCGATGTGTCAACCTATTGAAGATCCAGGATGATTTGGTCTTTCACGGAGCCAGTGGCCAGACGGCCGAGTACAGGCGCAGATCTAGCGTATAATCATTAGGTCATTTGACCCACTTCTTACTAATCCTTTTAAGATTATAATAGAAATAGCGTATGCCACTTTGTAATAAGTAATGATCCTAGTGTTCTAGTAAGAGTGAACCCGATAATATTTATTCTTGGATCCGCCCCTGTCCATGTAGCTTGATGAAGAGCACAAGCATGCAAAGGTCAACATGGGGTAGGATCAACATGCAAGCCATGGCCCAGAGGTGATGACATACTTTGTTTTGGTTTGCAACAATCGGTATACTCCTTAACTATCTGCAGATGATTGCCATGAATGCACCTTTTTTTAGGCCTTTTATTTGGAATCAAAGAACACACACTGCAGCAGTACTTTAGATACTATAATAGACTAATCTTATAGCATGAGGCTGGCTGCAGAGGAAATCTGTCATTAGGATCTATAGCTCTAATCAGCATGTTCACTCTTTCAGTGCATGCTTTTGATGTGCAGTATACTCTTTGTGTGTTCATCATTGCATTACTGCTCTGTTGGATTGTGATTTTACCTTTCTTTTCACATCAAGAGCAGAGTTAGTGTTCATTTGCACATATTGGTTAGGAAGGTGTGGGACGGTCTTCTGAAATACACTAATTTTTGTGAGCACATGTTACTTCCACGTGCTGTTGGGTGCGAATCCTTCGATGTTTGATAAGATTCGATGACATTAACAGGGGAAGAAGTGATATGAAATGGTAGAAATAAACCTATCCGGCTTGCAAGCCCATCATTTGTGCATATTGGTTTGGAAGTTGGCATGGTTTTCTGAAATAGACTAATTCTTTTACCACATGCTACTTTCAGGTGCTGCTGGTTAGTTAGTAGCCCTCATGTTGTTTCAATCAAACTAAATTATTTCAAATTTGGTAATGCTACTTTGCTACTTTTAGGTGCACTTTGTGCTACTTCTCCATGTTAACAAATAAAAACTGAAAATTGTTGTGAGCATGTGCTACTACCCACGTAAATGGGCCAAAATTTCGAGCTTATCAAACAAGCCTTAAGTTATAAAAATTCTCCCTTTGAGTTTTCTCATTGTTATTTTCTTTTTCAAAGAAGTTTGTTGGGGTTGTTTGAAAGTACTCACTTCATTTCAAAATATAAGACCTATATTTTTTTGTGCATATGCAGAGTTAATGATCTTTTCTCTTTTTTACCCTCATTAATGTTCCCTCTTTCTTCAACATTTGAGTAAACATCCACACAGTTATCCTCTCTCTTATTTCAAATATATTAACACCATAGATGCTATGGTTATTTTCCTCCACAGTTCTGTTAGTTTGATGGGCTTCTTTACATCCTATAAAAACAAAAGGAGAGAGTACAATATAGAAAAAATTAATATAATCAGTGCGACCTGCAAGTAAATAGTGCCGTTTCGCAAGCTTGCCACCAACGACCAGGAAGGCGACAAAGCAAAATGCATCTTCTCACAAAAAGAGTATAATCAGTTGAATTCTTACACGTTTTTCTTCCATCCCTTTAATCTAAAACGTGGCTACACAATTTAAACCGAGCAAATACATCCAATTTACAAATCTACATCCAATTAGAGAACTATACAACGATTCCATCAGCAACACCAGCGACACAGGTAGTGAAGCGAGCGCCGCACGCCGTTCGCCGCTGATCAGGCTTGGCGTCAGGCGACTCGGCCTCCACGAACCACGGACACCGGAGCGCATCAGCCGCGGTGAGCCTCCTGTCCGGTCTGCACGCCAGCAGCCCGTTCAAGACGTCGAATCCGGCAGCCGACAGTGCGGGGAACATCTCCCGGAGCCGGTTGGGCGGCCTGCTTTGCTGGCAGAGCGCCGACTCGGCGCGCGGCAGCCGCGCGAATCCAGGCCAGGCTTTCATGTCCTGCATGCTGACCGTGTCGAACACCTTGTTCAGCTGGTCCATCTCCGACCTCCCGGGGAACAGCGGCGCGCCGGCGAGGAGCTCGGCCATTATGCAGCCGAGCGACCACGTGTCAACAAGCGCGTCGTACTCCCGCGAGCCCAGGATGAGCTCCGGCGCGCGGTACCACAGCGTCACGACGGGCGACGTGTACGGCGGCGCGCCGGCCGCCCTGGTGGTGCGCGACATCCCAAAGTCGCAGATTTTGAGGTCACCGTGAGCGCCAACGAGGATGTTGTCCGGCTTTAGGTCCCGGTGCATGACGCCGAGCTCGTGCATCGCCTTGGCGCCGTCCAGGAGCTGCCACATGAGCCGGCGCACCTCGGCTTCCGGGAATGGCTGCCTGCCACGCTCCGCCCTCATGACGTGCGACAGGCTCGGCCCAACGTACTCCATCACGAGGAACGCGGAGGCGGCGTCGCGGTGGGCGGCGCGCAGCTCGACGAGGGAAGGGTGGCCGCGACAAGCCTCAAGGCAGCACACCTCGCGGAGGTAGTCCTCGGCTCGCGGGTCCTCGCCGTTGATCCCGCCGAGGAGGTGTTTGACAGCGACGGTCTCGCCGGTGCGGCGGTCGCGGGCCTTGTAGACGACCCCGGACGCGCCCTCGCCGATCTTGTCGAGCCTCTCGTAGCGCTCCATTGCCATGGCGATGGCAACGGAGACGGAGCGGCAGGTTGTTTGGGTTCTTGGTTTTCTTGCGGTTTGTGTGCCGGCAGAGGGGGAGAGGCGCCTCGCTCTTTCTATACGGCCTGCGCTTTTCGGTTTCGTACGCGGCTCCAGCTCGCGAGTCGGTGCGGGTCTACGTCGTCAGGTTCACCTTTAAAAGTGTTGACCGTTTTCGAAATTCAATCGATTCGTTAGGCCGGGTGTGTATGTGTTTGGTGGGTTTGGCGTTTAGTTTGGTCGAGCGGTTCAGGCCGCCGCTCGTCGCGGCGCCGCCAACGGGCAGTCCACCGCACGAAGTCGTTGCGAGGGCGCGGTTGGTTGCCGGGGCCGGGTGGGCATATGGTGACGGCAGGAAGGTTCGGCAGTGGAATCGTCGGTGGCGCGGCGAGACCAGGTGCGCACGTGAGATGTTCGTACAAATGCCCATGAGGCATATTGAGATTTTTATTCATTTTTTGGATGGCGTATTGAGAATTCTCGTGTGCCCGTGATGCGAAAAATCTGATCTTGTTGATTAATTCTGCACTCCTAATTTGTTGGATGATTAGTACTCCCTCGCTCCGTCTGATCTTGTTGATTAAGGGTATGTTTTAAGGAGCTATGGCTGAACTAAAAAGCTGCTTTTGATTTGATGGGCTGTAAAGCACCTGTAACTGATGACTGTGGTTTTTCTTGTTATGCTGTTTGACAAACTGTCTGCTACAACTGTAGCTTTTAAGGGCTAACCGAAATGAAGGTAGCAACATAGTGAAGTGTAGCGTCATCCGAGTGGGGAGGTAACATGGAGACGGCGAGGAGAGGTGGCAAAGGTTGGGAAGGCGGAGCGAGCGAGTTAGGAGGAGTTTAAGCGAAGCCACAGCTGAAAAGCTCCTCCTCAGCAGCTGCAGCTTTTGGGGTGCTTCTGCTGTGGCTTAACTTCCTAGCTGCTTTGCAGTCATACTGTTTGGAGGAACTTTTATTTTAAAGCTGAAGCAAAGCTGAACCACAACTCCTCCAAACGAACCCTAACTCAGCACTCATATTTTGTTGGGATTCTATGTACTACCTCCCTCCTCCTGTTCAATAATATACCACATTTTAAACATCGGCATGGTCTTCACTGTCTAACTTTGACAATTACTTTTTACATGAATATGTTAGTAAAAAGTTAGAAAATTATTATATTAATTTTTTTTATCACGACAAATCTAATAATACTATTCTTACCTGACCAATCTAAATAGTACCTTTCTACAACATTATACATTTCTAAATAGAGTGAGAAACATTTAGCTTGCATGGTGAAATATCTATCAAATTGAGTCAGATGGGATTCTCTTTGCTTCTTTTGGTCGGAATCCTAAACCTAAACCTTAACCTTAAACTTTAAATTCTGAATCCTAAATCATTGCGTTCTAAATAGAAAGCATATTGCAGGCGACGACTAGCAACTAACTCAATTGCTACCAATAGTTTTACATGCTTGCAACTGCCTTTTAGCTTTCAAGTTGCAATGTATCTTTGTAGTTTATGGTTAAAAATTGTTGGCTGCTGATCTTGTTGGTTATCATTCTGTTTTTCATTTGTAAAACTTTTGAATATACGTTGAAGGAGCTAGAAATAGCCTTGGTAGAGCTGCTGTGGATGCCTGGCCAAGTACGAAAAAGCTAATCTATGCATACGGGTCGCAATGCACGCGCACAAGTACAGGCTGTTGGTACACGGGATAAAGGGCTGCCAGAATGGAGGAACCACACCCTTTCTCTCCCTTAGGACCATGGCCTTACCTATGCTCGACTGGCGACGGCAACGGCCTACGGATGTTCACTGGGACCCCAGGGTATGGAGGGAGGGGTGAGGAGGCAATTTGGCGGTAGGCGGCAATGGTAGCGGTGGCTGCAGGATCGGAGGAGAGCGGCTGTGGCAGGTGGCACGGCAAGGAGAAGGACATAATGTTAGGTTGGGTTAGGATGGTAGCGGCGGGAAGAGGGGGAGGGGGGATTGTTTGATAGCTGACACGATCTGTAGAAACTCCGAGGGCACAGTGCGAAGAAACTTCTTCATAACATAGGCTTCTTCTACCTTGTCTCCCAATGCACGTATTTTGTTGATGATGGTCATCAACCTCACGACAAAGTCGTCAATTGTCTTCACGTCCTTCATGCGCAAAGTCTCAAACTCACTCTTTAGAGTTTGGACCTTGGCTTCCTTGATGCGCTCGGCACCCATGTGCATGGTCTTGAGTGTTTCCGACGCCTCTTTGGCTTTCTCCTTCTCAACCAGTAGCAGCAAAGTGTCCTTAGGAATCCCTTTATGAATGGCAGCAAGAGTCATTTGGTCCCGACGCATGTCAATCTTCTCCTTCGTGTCCCCCGGTTCCGCGGCGTCCCACACACCTTGTGCACACATGTAGACTTTCATCTTGATTGCCTATACCGCGTAGTAGCTCTTTGAGAGCAGCAGATACTACAACGACGCCAAGCTCTCTTTCGCTTTGGAGCTTCCTTAATTGCTGCTCGTCATTGCTCCTGCTGGCATGAACTTGGGCATTTAACAGATCAACACGAGCTGTAATATCAATTGTTGGCAAAATCAGAGGTGAAATCACATACACACATAAGTTTTTTTCTGTTGACACCAACACACGTGAGAGAAAGGAAGTGTTTGCACCAAAATTTGGCAGATAGAGTCAGAATCGGCAGTCCAAGATCAACAAGATTAAAGATATTTGGAAACGGAACAGGTTGTTAAGGAAAGCACCATCCAAATAGAGGCGATACGGATTCTACTCCTAACGTGTTGTACCAGGATTCTATCGGCCAATGAGTATAAAAGAGGTCTAGATGTGATCAGAAAAGCTGCCCAGAGCCAATCAACCAATTCGCATCTACTTTTCATCTACTTTTTCCTGTCGACTAGGAGTAGTCTCTGTAATTTAGTCTTCTTGTAATTCGATCTTGATCAATAAAGTTGCGCATCGCCGATTCTTGATCTCCATCAATTACGCCCAGGTTCGATTTATTCTGATTTTGCTGCGCATCGCCTTCTTCAGAATCAATCTACCTTTATCCTCTAATTAGCCTTAATCGGCTAGTTAGATTTACACTTTTTATCTTGATTTAATCGGCTTTGAGCTGATTGAATCTAAGCCGATTGATCTTCACGATCGGCTAATTAGACTTATCTTTACCCTCGATCTGATCGGTTTTGAGCTGATCGAATCTAAGCCGATTGATCTTTACGATCGGCTTTGAGTGAATTTTATATTTCTACCTTGTCGATTCATGAGTCAAATCCATCGCACGCTCTGAACGGTGTTAAATGCGGTGTCTTTGTTGTCGAAACCCTACTTCAAGTTTTTGACGTCAACACACTCTAGGCACGCCCGGTGGGACCACCATGTATTCATCAGGGAAGTCGATTTCACCATCCGATCTCAACGCCGAAACTATAATCGTCCCAACGATGGACGATTTAACGCCATAACAACGTAGATAAATCGAAGATCGGAAAGCTGCTCTAGAAGAGATGATGCTGAATTGCTATCAGAAAACCTGACGCGGCATCACGCAGAGGACCGCTTTTCCTACGCTCAATCCACTCGGCGATGTAGGTGTCACCGACGGTCCGGTAAGTCAATACCTGCCCGCTCAAGCCGAATTATCAGCTATGATTAATCAATCTGTACATCACGCGTTGGTAAACCAATCATCGACTCTTGTTACAACGCTGAAGCCGATGATTGCGAATAGTGTGAAGACAATCGCTCAAGAATTGGCATCATCTGGGAGTCTGCTTGACCCGATGCAAGCTCTGCCAAGCTATCCTGCTTTTTCAATAGCGCAAAATACGCAGAGTACGTCAGCCGATCCTAAACCATTGGCTATAACTTCACCCCCAACCATGATGCCGACCCAACCTACCGTCATATTAGCGCGAGACTCACGCCCTAGCGGGGTCACACATTATCAGGCGTACACTGATGCCGCTAGACTAAACATGTCGGCTACTTTGCCGCCGTCAGCTCCGTTTAATATTTTCCCACGATCGATCTCACAGCCGATTGAACAAATTAGGCGCGTCCAGTACCAAGAGCCGATTCTGCCCAGGAATCCGGTCCCTCATAAGGTGATAACCTACGTAGAGCCCTTTGTCCCTGTACGAGAACCACCGGTTAGGAGGTACGATGGGCATGATCAAAACCAACAAAATCCATCGGCTCAGTCTAACAGGCAGCCGAAGTTTGCACTCGGGGGCGAATACTAGTCATGATCATTGACAGAGCCCCGATATCTTGTCGGCTAACAACATTAATTGGGCTGATCAGTTTACCAACGTGTTGATAGATCAATTCGACTTCTGACCAAAGGGTAGAGTCATCGGCTATAGAAAGCCGTATCCGGATTATATAGATCGCATGCAATATCCACATAATTTTAAAGTTCTGATTTTGCCAAATTTTAGGAATGATTCGGTCACGACCATAGAGCACGCGTCGGACGCTTTATCGCTCGATGTGGCGAGGCTCGATCACCGACGGTCAAAATTAGATTATTCCCTTGTCTTTATCGGAGCTACTTTCACTTGGTGTAAAGTTTACCTCCAAATTCGGTTCATTTTTGGAACGATTTGGAAAGCCGATTCCATGAGTATTTTTCTCCGTGATGCGGAACTCGGGATTTTGGATCTAAGTTACATCCAGCGAAGACCGGGAATCGGTAAATGATTATGTTAAGAGATTGAGGAAGTGAGAAATAGGTGTTTCGGTGTTACCTGCACGATAATCGATTGGCGATTTAGCTTTCCAGGGGTTGATACCCCCATTACATGAAAAATTTGGCGAGCAGGAATTCACCAATTTGAGTCATCTCCTACAACGAGTATCAGCTCAAGAAAGCCGTTTCTCCAATGAAAAGGGCTTCAAAGATGAATTCAAGAATTACAAAGACAAGATACAATCGGCTATAGAGGATGACCAACTAAAATTTTCAGAAAAACCGACGATGCAGCTGGACACTGATCCTTTTCCAATTAACATGGTCCATTGCTCTAAAAAGAAGGAAAAACCGACACAAGATGCAGAGCCTAATGATCAAATTCATATATCATTGGCTATAAAAATGACGCGTCAAGTCGATGTACAATCAAATTCTAATGGCAATAAGACACTCATGATTACTGTTGGCTCTATACAAATAAAAGACGACCATGAAGGAAATTTTTTTAAAACAATCACACCAAAGGGTTATCAGGCTGAGAGAGCATTGCCACTACATAAGCCGATACAAAAGTCGAAGACCAGTTTTTCCCAACTACTAGCAAAATATGAAAGGAGGAATGAAAGGCCACGACAAAGTCCTCCACATCGGCCGGTTAATGAATATCGGCCAAGCGGCCCTGAAAGAGCTCACCGGTGTGCCCTTTTAGCAATTTTCTTTGGGAGAGGATTAGCTTTGCCAACACCAAACACATGTCTGATGCAGTATTACCCATGTCAAGGTGATAGGAAGCGATGGTCGGCAAAGATAGAATTTTTAAGCCGACCATAAGTCGGAAACAAGACCAAGATGAAGGGTCTAGCACTGTGGCTAGTATGGATCTGGTAGGAAAAATATGTAAGTCGATCGAACCAAAGCCGAGATGGTGTCCTCTAGGTTTAAGCCGATCACAAAGAAGAAGGCTTGAGCGGCTAAGGACCCAAGAGATGAGGGAAGCTGAACAAGAAAAACGAAGGGATAAAACTTTTAATGAGCTTCATTCGATTAAGATTGCGAGAAAAGAGTAGAGGAAGAAAAAACCGGATTCGGCCGATGATTTTTGTTCGACGAAGCTGATCTAGTCTGGAAAATCATACCACCCGTCAGCTCGAGATAGCCGATTTGGTAAGGGATCAACGTGGGATCGTGTAGTGTGCATCGGTTTGCCCAAGGTACTGGTTAGATCTTGATTAGCTAAAACTCAAATACGAATATACGAGTTGGCCAATTACCGACCTGAAAGCTAAAATAACTCGATGCAGTTAAAAATTTGGCTACGATAAGAAAATATATGTTCAAGCCGATAATGAAGATTTTTGGAAGATAACATGTTATCTCCCAAAAATGGGGGGCATATGTTTGCACCAAAATTTGGCAGATAGGGTCAGAATCGGCAGTACAAGATCAACAAGATTAAAGATATTTGGAAACGGAACAGGTTGTTAAGGAAAGCACCATCCAAATAGAGGCCGATACGAATTCTACTCCTAACGTGTTGTACCAGGATTCTATCGGCCAATGGGTATAAAAGAGGTCTAGATGTGATCAGAAAATCTGTCCAGAGCCAATCAACCAATTCGCGTCTACTTTTCATCTACTTTTTCCTGTCGACTAGGAGTAGTCGCTGTAATTTAGTCTTCTTGTAATTCGATCTTGATCAATAAAGTTGCGCATCGCCGATTGTTGATCTCCATCAATTACGTCCAGGTTCGATTTATTCTGATTTTGCTGCGCATCGCCTTCTTCAGAATCAATCTACCTTTATCTATACCCCTTTATAATGCAACTAAGCAATTTTTTCTACGTCCACCCTAAATAATGCACCTCATTAGAGATGGCTCAATTTTCGTGCACCCAGCAAAACATCCCCAGAAACTTGCATTCATCAAAATAAACGTCTCAGATCTTTCCTCAGTTTTCCTCACCCACATCCGATGGCCGTTGTTTAATGTGTCTAACTCATTCATTCATGTGGCCCACAACAGGAGAGCCCGCACATATATATTTCAATTGACTATATATATGGAATTTATGTTGCAAATCTAAACCCATTTGATTTCGATTCAATATTTACCATACCAGTCAGTACCATAAATCGCGCACTTAATTTTCTTCCATTCATGCATGTGCACTACATCCTATACATTAATGGTGTTATATGTTAGCATTCATATTTGGATGACAATTAGGGAAGCCATTATTGGTCCAGCTTTTCAGGATGACATACTGTTGTCCGTGCGGTGTTCGACCCGCCCGGCGCCGACTACACCAGGGGCTTGCGCCGTGCGATCGGCCTGCCGGAGATGAACGCGTACCTTTGCGCAGAGCGGAGGCGGAGGAGGTCGGCCGCGCGCTCGCGGAGCGATCTTTGGTGGCGCGATGCGTGGAGGAGATCAAGGGCAACACCTTCGGGCATGCGGATCCTCCCTGTTTATTTCCTTGTTTGATTCGCTCTCCTTCCAAATATGTAGTACATACAGTTTTGGCAATTCAAGTCTGGTTTCCTTGCATGCAGATTCTCCCTGTTTATTTCCTTGTTTGATTCGCTCTCCTTCTAAATATGTAGTACGTACAATGTGATCACAAGATTATTTATTATTAAGTATTATATTCATACTTATCTTTTATTTAATTGATAAGCAGATGTACTGCCGTCGTAGCGTTAGCACTGGCACTATACTAGTATCCTCTAATTAGCCTTAATCGGCTAGTTAGATTTACCCTTTTTATCTTGATTTAATCGGCTTTGAGCTGATTGAATCTAAGCCGATTGATCTTCACGATCGGCTAATTAAACTTATCGTTACCCTCGATCTGATCGGCTTTGAGCTGATCGAATCTAAGCCGATTGATCTTTACGATCGGCTTTGAGTGAATTTTATATTTCTACCTTGTCGATTCTGAGTCAAATCGTTGCGCGCTCTAAACCGGTGTTAAATGCGGTGTCTTTGTTATCGAAACCCTACTTCAAGTTTTTTGACGTCAACAGGAAGACAAGGATTTTTTTTGTTGACGTTGTGTAAACATCCTGCGTCATTTTCCATGTTATATAGACATACCAAAACTGAGTACAAGGAAAGAAAGAAACATGCCTGAACATAGTGGCTTGATCCAGAGATCACGCCACAGCTTCTAAGGAAAGTGCCTAACTATCAAAATAGAAAAATATGAATCACAAAGAGATTAACACAACAAAGAAAGCCTTGAAGAACGTCATGCACAGGTAGTGGAAAGTCGTGCACAGGTAGTGAAGTGTCTCCTGCACACCCCCACTGGCCTGCATTATACACCTCGGCCAGAAGCTATGGCCATAGCGTTGAAGTGTCCGGCACAAACACACAGCCCTTGAACAGCAACAGGTCATCGACGATAATCCTCGCTAGCTCATGCTCACTAGCCCCCACGCGGTCGCGAATACCGATCCATTGCGGCAATGCGGCCACCTCCTGCCGCAGCAGCTCGAACACGCTAAAACATGGCATCTGTCGAATATCTAAACATGAGGTATGTGTTCACAGAGGATATATGGAGGATATGTTCTAACGACACGCAGAGATTCCGAATACCACGGGTCCAATTTTGAGAGATATGATATACGTGGGAAAGATAACTCTATATCAGGAAGGACTCGATCGCTTTCCCCTTGCGAGAAAACTAACTCGAGTACGTCTGGTATAGATGGCAGTTTGGATATGTCATGCAGATTACTCAGCGATAGACTCCTCATCAGCTACGATCTAGTACCCTAAACCGACTACGATTCGACCGGAGGCAGGATCATCACGACTATATAAAGCCTGAGGTAGGGACCCTCAGAGGGAGGCAGAGCAATTATTAGAAGATTAGCTATTTAGAGCTTTTAAGCAAGTAGTCTCTTTTGCGCATAGAGCTCAGGAGCCGACAAAGCCTGTTTCGTCATCCTCTAGCCATAGCATAGCTTTAGTTTAGGTGCAATCTACATTGTAACTAGGGCTAGACATATTACTCTGTACTTTGTTCATCAACCCCATACATCATCCATACAGGAGTAGGGTATTACTCTGCTAGAGGGCCAAACCTGTCTAAATTGTGTCCCTCCGATTTTGTGCTTGACTCTGCTAACCCGAAGGTATAAATTTATTATCGATTTTCTAACCTTCGACAATTAGCACACCTGGTAGGGGTCTTCAACTGTTTTTTGCAGATCAAGCATGTCTTCGATGCGTGCTCACATCGGATTTTCCAATGACTACCTGTGCGACAATCTTTGCTCAGTCACCACCATCAACCAAGCACCTGCGATCGGATCTTACATCGCCTTTGGAACCATGCTCTATCGATGGGGGTCGAGCAAAGATTTAGTGTACATCGACTTCACTGAATCCCGTTCTTGGGACCTATGCCGAGAGGTAGGCTTCATCGATTTTGACCCGACGGAGCTTAACATCCTCATGTACGTTGACACGGAAAGCGAAAATGAAAGTGACAGCCATAGCAGCCAGGGCAGCAGCACGACAGATCGATGTGTGTTCATGGCCGAAGCCAACAACGGTTCTACTATCGGAAGTTCCCAAGAAAGGAACTAGGGGCAGATACCGCAGAAGGTCAGGGATGCCAGATCACCCTGATCATCGACGTGATCTAGCAGCTGCGGCCACAGCCAGGATCACGGTTAATCTGTCGAGGCAACTTGACCTTGATGATCCAACGACATCCCACCCACGGGTGCGAGATCTTCAGAGACATCAAATTCCTCGATAGCTCGACCATAACGGCAGGCTAGGCCACACTCCTAGAGCAGCATCCCATCAGAGCCACAACAGCGACATCTTCAGCACTCGCGAGGCCAATGTTCAGTGTGCTCACATGCAGCTTAAATCCCTTCCGCCACTGGATCCGGGCAACTCGATGATTCTAGTGTTCGATCAGATAAAAACGCTGCTCGATGCAGCGCAAGCGCATACCGCTCGAGTTGCTAACTCGAGGCTAGGGTGTCCCAATCAGCAGGACGCTGAAAGCCAATGGTCAGAACCATCCCACCGCCATCGACCAGTAGGATCGGCGGTGGTCAGTTCCAACCAGAGAGTTTTCAGGCCAGTTCGCTCCAACCTCCATTGGAGATATCCCGAAGATCTTCAAGATCGAATTCCTCATGATCAACAAGACTTGCGGGACATCCTACGTGGTTGAAGGGAGGAACATGACCGGGGAGACCGTGACCGACAGGAAAACAAGTCCCCACCTTCGAGGGCCCAATCTCCCGTGCGTCGAGCCCGAATGGGCGAATCTCCGCCCTTGAGGGGCTACTCGCATGCACAGTGCAGGTTCCCTCCTCGGCAAGGTCCGTGACAGGTGACCCCTGAGGATGTCGATGAACGATACAAGGCCTTCATCCCTGAGCTACGTGCAGTAAGGTGTCCGAATAATTTCAAAGCGGGCCCCGTTGAAAAGTACTCGGGAAAAATCAACCCCGTCGAGTGGCTGCAGATCTACACTACAGTCATGAGGGCTGTTGGGGGGAAGCGAGAAGGTGATGGCCAATTACTTGCTCACCACCCTGGATGGTGCCGCAAGGTTCTGGTTGCTCAATCTCCTGCCTCAGTCAATATCCTCATGGGCGGAGTTGCGGGCCCAGTTCATCACCAACTTCCAAGGCACATATGAACGCCCCGGAACACACAGCAACTTGCATCAGGTGATTCAAAAGCCAGGTGAACCATTGCGTGGCTTCATTCGATGCTTCAGCGACAGGCGTAACTCGATCCCTGACATCTCGATTGAGGCTGTCGTAGTCGCCTTTGAAAACGGTGCCAAGGATAGAGAGTTGAAAGGAAAGATGGCCACTCGAAAGATCCGAACCCCCAAAGTGCTATTCGAGTTGGTGGATAAATGCGCCATATGTGCTGAGGCTCGATACCATCTCGATGACCCCAAGTCTAGCGACGACAAGCCCGAGTCGTCCAAGCAGGGGGCGAAGAGGAATAAGAACCGCGGGGAAAAGCGCAAGGGTGATTCTACCGTAGCTGCGGTTGAAAGAGGCAAGGTACGTAATACTGGTGACAACAAAGGTAAAGGCCGTGGGGGAGGCAAATACTACCCAGTCCATCACACGGATAAACACGACTTCGACGAGTGCTAGGTGATCAGCAAGAAGGTCCAAGAGAAACTCAAGGCCTCCCTGGTCGAACGCGGGGCTGAGTAGGCCAAGGAGAAGACCCAGGACGACGAGCCCGAATATCACGGGGCTGACCATAAGCTGGCACACATTTTCGGAGGATCTGTCATGTATGAGTCCAAGAGGCAATACAAGGCAGTCGAGAAGGAGGTCAACTTGGCCACGCCAGCTCTCCCTAGATTCCTCAAGTGGTGAAAAGTATCGGTCACCTTCGACCAATCGGATCACCTAGCCGTGGTCTCACATCCGGGTCGATACCCCGTGGTGGTCGAACCCACCATCGTCAACGTTAAGGTCGCTCGAACCTTGATCGATGGAGGAAGTTCGCTAAACCTCATCTTCGCAAAGACGCTGGAGAACATGGGGATCCCTCGGACGGAGATCAGGGCTGGAGCAGAGCCGTTCCATGGCATAACTCCACGATCATCTTCGATGCCCCTTGGCCGGATTGAGCTGTCGTCGAGCTGCTAGTCACGTTCGGCACACCAGACAATTTCCTCACCGAGAAGATCCTCTTCGACGTGGTAGATTTTGAGACTGCCTACAACGTGTTCCTAAACCGCCCAATGCTAGCCAAGTTCATGGCCGTGGTCCACTACGCTTATCAGACCGTCAAGATTTTAGGACCAAACGGAGTCTTCGCAATCAAAGGGGACTAGCGCGTTGCAGTCCGGTGTGACAGGAAGAGCCTGCAGATGGCCGAGCATCTCTACGGGTCAGTAACTAGTGCCGACGGCGAAGGAGCTAAGCGCCAAAGGTCTAAGGGCACCGACAAGGCCTCTGTGTCCAATAGTGCCGCCAAAGACTCAGTCGACGACGGCAATAAGGATAACAAGATCGACAGAGGTGTTAAAATAGTGCCACTGGACCCGTCAGAGCCTTCCAAGACAATTAAGGTAGGCGCTCACCTTGATCCCAAATAGGAACTCGAGCTCGTAGCCTTTCTTCGGGCAAACTGCAACATATTTGCATGGCAACCGTCCGACATGCCCGAGGTCTCCAAGGAGGTGATCAAGCATCGACTGACTATGGAACCTAGCGCCAAGCCTATGGTGTAGAAGCAGCGTAAATTCGCAGAAGACAGGAAGCAAGCTATACAAGGGGAGGTCAGTAAAATCCTAAAGGCTGGCTTCATCTAAGAGGTCAGTCACCCGACGTGGCTGGCGAACCCTGTCCTCGTCAAGAAACCAAACGGCAAGTGGAGCATGTGCGTCGACTACACCGACCTCAGCAAGTGTAGACGATCGGGATCGTCTGACCGCAGAAGGAGGTGAGAGTGATGTGAGAGCGGAGCCCAAGACCGTGCCTGCCCGAAGGGAGGAACTCTGATCGCCGCTAAGATTGAGAGGAAGGGAGTGGTTGACACGAGGAGTTATACTGGTTCGAGCCCCCAGTACGGGTAACATCTCTACTCTAGTCTTGCCCGGAGGCGAAAGGTAGACGATGATGCACTGTGGTTGAATACAAGAGGTGCTCGAGCCGAGGTCGAGGACCGGTTCTTTGTGTCGTGTGTGCTCTCTCCCTCCTTTCCCCGCGTAGGGGAAAGGTCTTTATACCTCTACTGCTTAGTTCATTACAGAAAATGGTTGGGCGAGATTCTTGGGGGAGTGGCGCCAGATCCGGACATGATGTGCAATGAAGTATAGCGATAACGGCGCTGAGAACCGTTGCCCACGATCGCCTTAACTCAACCTTTCAAGGCCCCTCCTTGATTCGAAAACTGTCGGTTTCTGCAATCCAACCGAGTCCTTCGAGCTTGACCTCAATAGCGAGCTAGGCCCTAGGTCGAGTGAGCTTGGTCCTTGGTTGAGTGAGCTTGGGCCCAGCGGGCCATTGCCTATGCGGGGTAACCAGTCCCCGACAGCTAGCCCCCGAGACTCAAGCAGTTGTCGGGGCCTGATTATATGCAAATCTGGACCCTCTGTGTATACCGCACTAGTCCAGGATCACGTGTCGGGACCCGATTCTAAGAATCTGGACCCTCTGTGTATTCTGTGCTAGTCCAGGATCACGCTAGCACACACAGTCTTTACAGGGTTGAACATCACAAACATTCACAACAATACCATAATAAATAGTGCAAACATTTATATAAACTGAATTGTACGATCTTATGGTCTCCTTACGTAAATCAGCCACGCAGGGCTTACATTATCAGAGTAAACAGGAAACAGCGGAAAACATATAAACTTCGTGGAAGCCTTCATCTTGCCACAAGCAACCGACTGGGCTTGCCCCCTAATTGTCCGGATCTTCAATATACTCCTCCTCCCAGGCCGACGTAGACTCCTCCACTGATGTTTGGATTGATAGGCAAGGAGGGGTGAGTACTCAAGGCACTCAACAAGTAATGCACAGAATGCAGTGCTATTACTACATGCAAGGCTTATTCCAAAGAATTGGCTTACTTGGTTCTTTTGCGTCAAACAGCATTTTTAAACTAGCATCTTATTTAGATTAAAAGCAGTGAAAACAGTTATATATAATGCTAAGTTCTTCAAACAGTTTTTCTTTAAAGATTCTCGGCACGTAGCCTTAAACAGTTCATTTTTAGCACTGGCACACAGCCACCCTCTCCATATTTTATTTTTGAAGATCTACCCCTTGTTGTAATCCCGGCGATGCTCAATACATGAGCACGGCTATTCGAATAGATTTGACACTCTGCAGAGGTTGTACACTCTACCCACAAGATACAGCCGCTCACCACACAGGTGATTGCCCGTAACAAAGCCTTTCAGGAACCTCTACCTTAACCAATGAACCTCTCCGGTATTACCTTCACTATCACTTCCCTCACACAGAGCCGAAGTATAGGACAGGACAACACCGTTGGATGGGCACCAAGCCACAGCACAGGTATGCTCCCCCACACAGAAACACCCCCATGTACTGTCACCCCGAGGTATCAGAGGAAAGATATCAGAACCCTAATCAACTAGGCCTGTCCCATATCAGACATTTGGTTGTACGGGTGACTCAGTTCAAAGACTTGCAAGGTGAAGTCCTTAGCTGACCAAGGCAAGACTTCCAACACTCATGAGTGGCACACAGCCCAATGTGGCACACAAACTCACATCACTCATCAACCCATTGCCACACAGTTCCACCTGGCACAAAGCCTCTTGCCACTTGCCCCAGTCTAAATCATTTCCCACCCCGTTGATTATTGTGCAACACATGCCAGCAATAACTCAACATTGGTACAGAACCACACAGGTCTCTGTACCTCAATCTCATCATGTGCCATCATCACACCACTTTCAAAATAAATTCAATATTTCATTAGTCAACATTGATATATTTCCCGAAAGATCATTCATGACTTGTTGCAAGGCTAAGCTTCTAATCACGGTCTAGCCTCCCGTGTTGGCATCATATTAATATCCAACAAATACGAATAACCTTAGGGTGGACAATGATTTAAAGGCATACAAATAGTAATTTGAAGGTGACGATAACGATATGGGTTGATTAGCAACATACCCTAAATTAATTTAAATTCATTTTTAATTAATTTAGCATGCATAATTTCAAAGCAAAATACTTTTTAAAATCTGGGAACAAAATGATCAAAGCATCACTTGCCTTCAAAGAGTTGCTGATCTTGATCCGATGCTTGATCTTGAGTGATGAACTCTTCTTCGAAACTTTTCGGCAAATTTGCGTCTACGCGTAAGAATAACATATACAATGAATAATCAAAACAGTAGACTATATAACCTCAAAAATTCAACCAAATTTCACCATTAAAAATAGCACAATTTTATAAATTTTTAGAGACTGGAATCACCTCAATCAGAGTTAAAATGAAAAAGTTATAGCATTTTAAAGTTTGCAAATATATTAAAAAGAATAAACCGAATTAACATAAATATTTTTCCACTGAAAACACGATTTATTGCGTTTTCAGTACGACATCAGGGGGCACGTGGCACTATCTGGTGCTGCCACGTCGCTCTGGTCCACGGACACGGTCCATGGCTATGCTCTGGTCCACGGTGGACCCAGTCCGCAGAACAGAACCCGAGCTGACATGCGGGCCCCATTGATGACGTCAGCACTGACATCACTACTGACGTCAGCCGATTGCCTTGAGATTCGCGCACGGACACGCGTCAACATCTCGGCCACTCATCATCTAACGGTCAGATCTTTGCTACGTGGCTAAGTCTTGGCCGTCCACTCAATCCGACGGACAGATCTCACGCGCACGCTCGACTCGGTGGTGCCTCGATTTAGATTCGGCATGGGCACGGCGCAATCACCGCCGCTCGTTCAAAATTGAACGGCTCGGATCCTTTGGGCAAAACCAGATCTAAACTCAATTGTTCAGATCCGATCCAACGGCGCAGGCTTACGGAGCTGTTTACTGTGCGCAAGGCGACACGGCTCAATCTCTAGCATTCAAAAATAATCCAACGGTCCAAACCGCAACCAACGTAAAACTCTAGATTTAATCTAAGCCGTTCATCTATAGATCTAACGGTACAGATCTAATCCAAACGTAAAGAGAAGGGCTACATGGACTTACAAACACGGTTGGATGGCGTCGAGCGATCGGCGAGCTCGCGAAGGTCGACGGCGGCGAGGAAGAAGAGGCTGCCGGAGCTGAGGAAGACGGCGCAGACGACGGCGCTACGGTGGCTCTCCGGCGTGAAGAACTGGCGCGTTCGACGCGTTTCGACGAGAGCGCTACTCCGGTGGCCTCGGCGACGGCGGAGACGCAATGGACGGCAAGCAAAAGGCGAAAGACTACGGCGCGCGCACTCGAGCAACTACGGTGAGCTAGAACAGAGTCTCTGGGGCGTCTCGACGTGCATGTGAGGAGTCGAAAGAAGCGGCGCGAGGAGCTCTGCACGACGCACTCAGCGGCGACTATAAAGACGCCTCGATGTGCGCGCAAACACCGGCGAAATGAGCGGAAACACTTGGCGGCATTAACTCCAGCGATTACGCCCGGTCGGACTGACGTGGCTCCATCATGGCCGTCCAAGTAGCGACGATCCGATGGCGCACGTACGCGGGCGATGCGGCGCAACGATGACTATTGGATCTCGATCCGACGGACCGGACACGCAGCGGCTAGGGTTTCGACGAAGCGTCTTTGCTTGTGACGACGCTGCATGGTGATTTTTGGCGGGGCCCGAAGGGTTTCGGCCTAAACTCTATTCACCCGATTTTTAAAACATTTCTAATTAAAAATAAATCGGATAAATAAACAAAGCAAAAATACCCGAAAAAATCTAGAAAAAATTCTGGAAAATATTTTGGACATTCTGAACTCAAATAAAATATTTCTAACAAAACTTTGTATAAATTTTTGCATGAATTTAATTAAATTCGAGAAAGGTCAAAAATGAATAAATCCAATTAAATTATAATAAATTCTTAAAAATAAAAAATACTCCAAAATTTAAATTAGGGTAAATTTCAGGGTGTTACAAATCTCCCCCCTTAACAGAATCTCGTCCCCGAGATTTAGGGCTGTCTATAGAAATAGGTCAGGAAACTCCTTCTTTAGATCTTCTTCCCGCTCCCAAGTTGCTTCACTTTCCAAATGGTTACTCCATTGGACTCTGCAAAAGTGCGTTGACTTGTTTCTCTGTCCATTATGTCCAGAATCTTCACCGGATGCTCTTTATAAGTCAGATCTTCTTGCAGCTCGATTGCTTCCAAAGGTGTTTTCTCTTCTGGTACTTGAAGACACTTCTTCAATTGAGACACATGGAATACATCATGCACTCCTGCCAAGGACTACGACAACTCTAATTGGTACGCAACTTCACCTTTGCGGCTCAAGATCTTGAATTGTCCGACATATCTGGGTGCGAGCTTCCCTTTTGCGTGGAATCTTCTGACTCCTTTGAGGGGGGTGACTCGGAGATACTCAAAGTCTTCAGGTTCAAAGCTCAATTCCCTGCGACGATTGTCGGCATAGCTTTTCTGCCTTGACTGAGCAATCTTCAGTCTTTCTCTGATCATGGTGATCTGTTCTTCCGCTTTCTGAAGTACATATGGGCCAAAAACGTGTCATTCGTCCGTTTCATTCTAACTCAATGGTGTTCGACAGGATCGACCATACAGAGCTTCAAATGGAGACATCTGTAAACTTGCTTGGTAGCTGTTATTGTAGCTGTACTCAGCATAAGGCAAACACTTATTCCACGAAGCAGAATATGCTAGCGCACAAGCTCTTAGCATATCTTCCAATATCTAGTTAACCCTCTCGGTTTGAACATCTGTTTGCGGATGGTATGCTGTACTGAAGTTTAAACGAGTTCCCATTACCTCATGTAGCTTACCCCAGAATCTTGAAGTAAACTGAGTTCCTCTGTCTAACACTATTTTCTTCGGTACTCCGTGCAGACAAACAATTCTTGTCATGTAGAGTTCTGCTAACCGATCTCCGGAATAAGTGGTCTTTACCGGTATGAAATGTGCAACTTTAGTTAATCGATCTATTATGACCCAGATGGAATCTTATCCACTTTGAGTTCTGGGTAAACCGGTTATGAAATTCATACCAATTTCTTCCCATTTCTATTCAGGTATTTTCAGGGGTTGTAATAGTCCTGCTGGCCTCTGGTGCATAGCTTTGACTCTTTGACATATGTCACATAATGCGACATACTCAGCAACATCCCGCTTCATGCTTGGCCACCACAATCTTTCTTTTAAATCTTGATACATTTTTGCACTTCCTGGATGAATTGAGTATTGGGAGTCATGGGCTTCCTCCAAAATTAACTGCTTCAAATCCTTTTTGTTCGGCACACAAATGCGCCCGTTAAACCACATAGTACCTTGCTCATCCAGTTTGAAATTCTTTGCCTTGCCTGCATCCAATTTGGACTTAATTCTCTTGATTTTGTCGTCATCTTTCTGCCCTTCCCTGATCTGATCTTCCAGGATAGGTTTTACTTCCAAGGTTGCTAAGAATCCTCCTGGTACCATCTCCAATTCTAATTTCTGGAAATCCTTACGATTCTGCTGACTTGTTTCAACAAACATATTTACAATTGTGGTTCTTTACGCTTAAGGCATACGCCACCACGTTGGCTTTGCCAGGATGATAATGAATTCCAACATTATAATCTTTGATTAACTCAAGCCATCTTCTTTGCCTCATATTTAGGTCAGCTTGCGTGAAGATATACTTAAGACTTTTATGATCAGTATACACTTCACATATGTTTCCGATGAGATGGTGACGCCATATTTTCAGGGCATGCACTACAGCAGCTAATTCTAGATCATGAGTCGGATAATTGTCCTCATGCGGCCTCAATTTCCTCGATGCATATGCTATTATCTTTCGGTTTTGCATTAACACGCATCCCAATCCCTAACGCAATGCATCACAATAGATGCCGAAGCTTTGATGAACGTCAGGTAAAACTAATACAGGTGCTGATGTTAATCGTTTCTTCAACTCCTGAAAACTCTTTTCACACTCAGGTGTCCACAAGAATTTTTTTTTCTTTAACAATTGCGTAAGGGGTCTCGCAATTGTAGAGAATCCTTCAATAAAACGACGGTAATATCTTGCCATTCCAAGGAAACTACGAATTTGGGTTATCGTCTTTGGTTGCTCCCAATGCAAAACTGTCTCCACCTTACTTGGATCTACTTCGACTCCTTCTGCGGTCATTATGTGTCCAAGAAATTCCACCTTATTCTTCCAAAAGTCACATTTGCTAAATTTAGCAAACAACTGTTGTTCTCTCAACTTCTCAAGGACTAGCCTTAAATGCTCAGCGTGCTCTTCCCTCGTCTTGGAATAGACAAGGATATCATCTATAAACACGACGACGAACTTATCCAAGTATTCCATAAAAACCTTATTCATCAAGTTCATGAAATATGATGGTGCATTTGTCAAACCAAAGGACATGACGGTAAACTCGTAATGTCCATATCTTGATGAAAACACAGTCTTCGGAATATCCTCTGATCGGATCTTCAGTTGATGGTATCCCGATCGGAGATCAATCTTGGAAAAGACTCCTGCTCCTCTCAATTGATCAAATAGATCATCGATCCTTGGTAGCGGATATTTATTCTTTATCGTCACGTCATTGAGTGCACGATAGTCTATACACATCCTAAAACTCCCGTCCTTCTTTTTGACAAACAGGACTGGTGCTCCCCATGGCGATGAACTAGGTCTTATAAACCCTTTTTCCAACAACTCTTCAATTTGTTTCTTCATTTCCACCAACTCATCTGTGGACATCCGGTAGGGTCTCTTAGCTAAAGGAGTTGTCCCTGGTACAAGTTCTATAACGAACTCAATATCCCTATCCGGCGGCATTCCAGGTAAATCCTCCGAAAAAACATCTGAATACTCTCTGACTATTAGAACATCTTCTAAGCTCACGGCCTTCATGCTGTTGACCATCAACTGACCATCTCGCACTGTTGTCGCTTCAAACTCAATCCTTCGCCCTTCCGAGCTCTCGACTGATATGACTCTTCGTCCGCAGTCCAACACTGCCTTGTGCTTAGTTAGCCAATCCATTCCCAGGATAACATCCAGGGTTTGGGTATTAAGGACGATTAAGTTCGCTAGGAACTCTACTCCATTAATTATTAGTCTTACCCCAGAACATCCTACTTGGATCGGAGTTCTGATCCAGGGGATTGGACTACAAGCACACATTTAAGATTCACTATATCCATATCATTTTGAACAGCAAAATCTCGGGAAATAAATGAATGTGAAGCTCCGGAATCAAATAAAATAGTAGCTGGTACTGAATTTACTAGGAACTTACCCAGTACAACGTTCGTTGCATTCTGAACCTTATCCGCGGTGATGTGATTAACTCGACCTCTCGCAGTTGCTTGAGATGGGGTTGCTGATGATGATGCCCCGCGGTTCACATTTGGCACTGGAGTCCTTGCAGGTGTGTTCCCCAGATTAAAGTGAATCGGGGTAACACCTCCCTTCTTAGGGCAGTTGTTGGCGAAATGCCCTATCTCGTTGCAGTGATAGCAACGTCTTCCTGCTGCCTGCGAGTTTCCTCCGGACTGTACCACCGACCTGGCCGGAGTTTGAACATTCCTGGCCTACTAGACGATTTGCCGGCAGTGGTGCCCTGTCACCGTCTCGGGTGGAATCGGACAAATTGTTAAGTCTTGTCCTCTGCCTCTCTTGGCGGACGACCTCCTTGTTGCGCCATGCTGCGCTTTCTGTTGTCATCCAACTCCCGGCGCTTATCCTCCAAGATGAGAGCCTTGTTGACTAACTCTTGGAAGTCAGGGAATGTGTGGGTGATCAGATGTAAGGCCCCCATTTTTGATAATGAATACCAAAAATGGATACCATGTGCATACAGTACTAGTCCCATGATCAGTAGCTAGTACGCACAAATACAAATTGATATCACAGTCATACACAAACTTTATTACACAGCGGAAATAAGGTTACATAATATTTTTACAATACCAAAAGTAAAACTACAGTGGAGACAACTTCTTGTAGTATGCCTTTTAACCCATTGTTCCACAGGCAACTGACAAAGGAAAATCCTTAGAAAAATTCATCGTTAAATTCCCCGTATCCTGCATCAACGTATGAGTCGTCGGGGTAATCTGATTCTTCACCTAAAAATATCAACATAGGCAAGTTGAGTACTTACGTACTCGCAAGACTTATGCAATCCCTAAAATACATGCAAATCATTTGAATGGAAGGCTATTAAGGTTAATTTGCAGAAAGCCAGTTTGAAATGTAAATACAGAATAATAGATTGCAACAAAATTTACTTTAAAAGCAGATTGAATAAATTGACAGTATATAAGTACGAATAAGCGAAATCTCACACAGGTAAAATGACCATATCAAGTAACCATTTCCCTTTGTCGCACAAGAGAAATTGCCAACACACAGTAGAAACCGCATTTTATGAAAATAACAAAACTGCTAACTATGTGATGACTTTGCAAGTGTCCATTACATGACGCGCTAATCGATTAGTTTACACTCTGCAGAGGTATGACTTTACCCACAAGACATGGCCGACTCTTTGAGTAATCGATATTTGACACTCGCCTTTGGTGTGCCAGAGAGTCATGTTATAAGCTGTTACATTATTTAACCCTAACTTTGCACCAAAGACGGTGACGATAAACCCATGCGTGGCGTAAGAACTCGGAGCATAGAAATGATTGAACTACCCACAGTGTGGCGTACACCGTTATATTGGTAGACGTTTAATCCATGATCACCTCGGTGTGGACGTCCCGTCGAGCAATTCATTAAGAAACAGCTCATACTACTCCAGCCTTCCAAGTGCAAAGCTAGTTTTAAATAACTTAATAAGTTAGAGCTGTCCCATACCAGCACTTGTGGTTGTATGATAATTCTTGGCCTGAAAACAACCCATAGTTCGGTCCTTAACTCGACACGGGCAATAATCTCCACCCTACACTACGTGCAAAGACATGCACACCCGGCTATTGCCAATAATTGCCCGCATCTAAACCATAGTTTTATTTTCATTTTTCCAACCAAAATATCAACCACAAAAATGGTCATACCCAATTAAATGTCATAACCAACATTTTTAATCATATCACAGTTTTACGTTGCTTTAAGCATGGCTAAGCATAACACTAAGTGTAAGTGACCCATATTGATATCAAATAATGTCTAGGTTATTCTAAGGTTTGCAGGGTTCACAAATCCAAACTTATCAAGGAAGTTCTATTAAACTACAGGTATAACTACCAGTTTCCATAATATAGCAGACTTTAATAAAAATAAAGTATGCAGTAAAACGTTTAATGAAAACATTTGTAAAGCTGGGATCAATATGATCAAAGGGGATGCTTGCCTTGTTGATTATCCTCGACTTGAACTCTGTTAAGTCAGAATGTAGGATTAAATCGGGTTCTACGTCGTATGGCAACATATAACAAATACAAAATTTCAATAGGGCCAAAAAGAAATCAGATGGAAATATTCAAATAAAATAACTTCACAAATTCAGAAATGGTTACATGAAGTATTTGTTTTGATTTGCAATTTAAAGATTTAATCTATTTGAATCATTATTGCATTATTTCACCACATTTTTAATAACTTAAAATTTTCTTATAACAAACCCTAAGTATTTTTTCATATTCTGGTTTTTGAGTTTACAAGGAGTCTAACAAAATTTATTTTACTAAATTTCGTGGTCATTTACAAAATTTTCATGTATGACATATTTCTAACTCTTACTTTGAATTTAAATTCAAAATTCAAATAAAATTCAATTCTGAAATATTTTTGCATATTCTGAATCTACATGATTTTATATGAATTTAAAAATTTATTTCATCAAATTTGGGCAGTTAGTTCAAAAGATATTCAAGTTTGAATACTCTAGGTTTTGAAAAATACTGAAAATTAGAAAGCGCGAAAATGGAAAATGCGCTTTCCTTTGGGAAAGTCGCTTTCCTTTTAGTGTGGCTTGTGGCGACAACGAGGCCCATCGGCGTGGTGGCGCCGTGCCTGCGATCGAGCCTTGTGAGCCCATGGGCGTTAGCGATCGATCGCGAAGCCCGCATGTTAGTGGCACGACCACAGCGCCTGCGGCGGTGACTCACTCGAAATAGTGGTGACGGACTCGGGCCCACTTGGCGGTGACCCGAGCGGAGGCGTGCTGGTGCTCTCGTCGGCGAACCCGACCACTGCGACGGCGGAATGGGTTCCACCACAAGCATCACTGGATCCGTGCGCACACTTGGGCGGTGGTGCGGCGACCGGAGGTGGCCGGGAAGGGAGGTTCCACCGGCGGGGTGCGGCGGCAGCTACGGGTGAAGCTCGTCGACGACAAAGAAGGCCCTCCGGGGCGGAATGGGTTCCACCCTGAGGTTCAGGTCGACCTTGCGCACACGATGGTGGCGGCGCGATGGCCTGAGGTGCTTTGCAGTGGCGCGTCACCGTGTGAGGGCGGCGGCGGCCATGGCCGAGTGGCGGCGACGCGAAACTAAGGCCAGCCGAGCCTTATTTTCACCAAGTTGAGCATCTGCATGACTCAAGGACTCGATTTCATCAATCTCTTCGAAGAATGAGTGAAGGAGTAGAGTTCTCACCGTGCGCGGCGACGGCGGAAGGAAAAACACGGCAAGAGAGCTCGTCGGGGAAGAAAGGGCTCCAAATGATGGTGGGGATGAGGTTCTGGCAACGAGAGGAGGCTAAGGCTCAGATGAATCGGTCTAGGATTGAGTAGAGCGGCGATTTGACGGTTTTCTCCTTTTTGGGTTCTTGCTGGCGCTTGAGAAGACGGCGGGCGAAATGGCGAAATGGGTTGCCTGAGGGACTAGTGGGTCATTGCGGCGAGACGAGGGCTTTTATACGGAGGCGAAGGCGGTTTGGCGCGTAGCGAGAAGACTCAGCGACAGCTGGCAGCTTCGCGAGAGAGGCGAGAGAGGAGAAGAAGGCGCGAGAGGAGGCGACACGCGGGGCGGATGGCAGCGAGGTCGGCTGGGCTTGACTGGCTGACAAGCCGGGCCCACAAGTCAGCGAGAGGAGAAAAAAGAATTCTGACGAAGACTCAGGATAGAACGGGAGGAATACGGCGGTTTCGTCAGTCAAACCGACTTGAAATTTTATAAAAGTTTTACCCTAGGTCGGAAAGGAAATTACTAGCCTCCTGTAAAATTTTCACCATTTTATGATGCGTGTATAAGTTTAAATAATTCTGACAATGCAGTTGTTGCTGTTCTGTCAAACCTGTTTTTCATTTAATTTATATTCGAAATGAAATTCATATTTTGTAAACCTTTTAATGGTGGTCTGAAATGATGTTCTACACCTTCTGTAAAAATTTCAGATTTTAATGGTTAATATTTAATTTTTAATAATTCTGACATTATTATTTTTCAATTTAATTCTTCACTGTTTTTGAATTTTTAAAATTATAAAATGAATTAGAAAATTCTTGATATTTTTAGTGAAGGTTGACACTGTGCTGGTGTCAGCAAGGTAAAAATCTTGACCCAGGATAACTCCCAGAGATTTTTACACAATTCTTTTACCATTTTACTCTGACTTTCTTTTCACATGATTTACTTTGATTAAATATTATGTTAATTAATCCAGCTATTCGACCGACTTAAACTGCCTGTAGAGAGCCTTTAGATTTTTGTTATGACTTTGGTAAAAAATTTTTGGCTTGGCATTTTTACTTTTTACTTTTACCATTTTACTATACTCTTTAATTCACTTTCTTGTATTAAGGAAAAGCCAAAAGAATATCCAATAAATCCAGAAATTTCAGAAATAATACACAAAAGATTTTTTCAATTTATTTTTCTTTATTTTTTAATTTTGAGGCTGTTACATCAG
The DNA here is from genome assembly GCA_036346275.1 of Otatea glauca. Taxonomy (NCBI): domain Eukaryota; kingdom Viridiplantae; phylum Streptophyta; class Magnoliopsida; order Poales; family Poaceae; genus Otatea; species Otatea glauca. Next base: position 23,769,483 of record CM070733.1, on the reverse strand, counting down.
TCCCACTTGCAGCCCTGCATTCAATCCCTTCATAAAGCGGGATTTTCTCGCTTTATCCGTAGCTACGTCCTCTGGTGCGTAGCGTGCTAACTGAGTAAACTTATTCAGGTAGTCGGCCACTGATTGGCCACCCTGCTTGAGATTCCTGAATTCCTCTTTCTTCAGATCCATGATACCCTCTGACACATGGTATTGGCGGAAGGTTGTTGTGAACTCCTCCCATGAGATACCCTGAGGATCCTCGTGCGATGCACAGAAGTTTTCCCACCATTATGCGGCGGTTCCCTCTAATTGATGAGAGGCATAGAGTACCCTCTCATTTTCTACACATTGGGTTATGTGCAGCTTCCTTTCTATTGTCCTCAGCCAATCATCCGCCTCCAACGGATTAGCATTGCCCGAGAATGTAGGTGGGCAAGTCCTCATGAACTCTGACAATCTCGAATAGGGGTGTGGTCCATGGTTACCCCCTTGCTGAACATTCGTTGCAACTTGGTTGGAAATCTGCTGCATGGTCTGCACAATGGTGTTCATCAACTGGGTTTGGGCAGCCAGAAAAGCTCCCAAGTTCTGCAGATCAACTTGCGGTGGTTGAGGGATTAGCTCCTCATTCTGGTTCCCTGCTTGGTTGGCACCACTTCCACTAGCTCCCACGTTGCCACGAGTCCTCACCATCTGTTGAAAGCTTCCAAGGTTAAGAAAAGAAGAAAGCATAGACAAGTAAATGAACTTATGCGGGGAAAACAGGTGTAACTTAAATTATTTAGCCACTTTATTAATATAATATAAAATAGTATGGTAGCTCACAAGTGCCTAAGGGCCATGCAACACATACCACACACTCACAAACAGAAACAAGTAAACAAACATAAGACTTCACAACGACTCACCTACTGGCGACTCAAAAACAAAAGACACGACTCAAATAACTTGACTCAACATTTGAGTCAACTCTGAAGGAGAAAGAACTCTCAGTCACTAAACCAACCGGGGTGCGGTCCTCCTTTGAATACTGCGGCGGGTGCGGCGGCATAGGGGCAAACTGATCCTGATGCCCTACTGCAGCTGGTATGAATGACCCCATCGACTCGGCTGGTCCCAAGGCTGCCTGCTTCGGCTCCTCCGGATCTGGGTCATGCAGCTCCAAAACTAGCTCAGGCTCAGGTCCATACAGAGCCATCTCCAGCTCATGAATCCTCTGCATAGTGTGAGCTAAGTTCTCCCGCAGTTTTGTTCTCGCCTCCGTGACCTCGTCGTGGGCTCTCTGCAGCTCCTGAACTGTCTCATTGATGGCCTTCTCCTGGGCGATGACATACCTCGCCAGGTGAGTGATCGTGGCGTCCTCCTCCAAGAACCCCATCCTGTCGTGGCGATTATCTCGGCGCGGATGGTGATGAAAGATAGTGCCATCCAACTCTGCGGAGTAGGTGCGGGCGATCTGCAGCATCGCAAGACGTGCCGTCTCCTGGATCCCGTCCTCGAATGAAGTTCTTCTGGCGGTGATGTAGATAGGACAGCTCGCCCTCGTCCTCTCTCGAGCATAAACAGTGATCTTGACATCCCAGGCGATATCAAGCCTGCCGCACTCTGATGGTCCCACGATAAAGCGGCCTGTCGAAACCTCCAAGAAGTTGCATCATACGCCATAGCTCAGCGGCGAATCCTCTAGTGCGCTCTCCATATGTGTGGATCCTCCTCATCTGCCAAAACAGACCTCGTTTAAAAACCAAACATAACAACAGAAAATGCAGCATAGGTATGATCAAGAGAGAAAAGATAAGTCGAGATTTCATTGATATTCTTGCTCAAGTTGATTAAATCTTAGAAAGTAGTTTTATCCTCCAAACACAACTAACCTAGCTAGGGTCAAGAACTACAGTCAGCCTGCTTTGATGCCACCTCTGTCGGGACCCGATTATGAGAATCTGGACCCTCTGTGTATTGTGTGCTAGTCCAGGATCACGTTAGCACACACAGTCTTTACAGGGTTGAACATCACAGACATTCACAATGATACCATAATAAATAGTGCAAACATTTATATAAACTAAATTGTACGACCTTATGGTCTCCTTACATAAATCGACCACGCGCAGGCTTATATTATCGAGTAAGCGAAAGCAATGGAAAACATATAAACTTCGTGGAAGCCTTCATCTTGCCACAGGCAACCGACTGGGCTTGCCCCCTAATTGTCCGGATCTTCAATATACTCCTCCTCCCAGGCCGACGTAGACTCCTCCACTGATGTTGGGATTGATAGGCAAGGAGGGCTGAGTACTCAAGGCACTCAACAAGTAATGCACAGAATGCGGTGCTATTACTACATGCAAGGCTTATTCCAAAGAATTGGCTTACTTGGTTCTTTTGCATCAAACATCATTTTTTAACTAGCATCTTATTTAGATTAAAGGCAGTGAAAACAGTTATATATAATGCTAAGTTCTTCAAACAGTTTTTCTTTAAAGATTCTCGGCACGCACCTTAAACAGTTCATTTTTAGCACTGGCACACAGCCACCCTCTCCATATTTTATTTTTGAAGATCTACCCCTTGACTGTTGAAGGACCATGTGGAGGTGCATCCATGTTTGTGATGAGTATTTGACTTTATTTGAGCAAGGTGTGCTCAAGTTTGAGTTTGATTTGGATTGATTTTCAAAATGAAGCAATTTGAGTTGTCTTTGCCAGGAGTGGCGATCTGCGGCCGTATGGGCGCGGTAGTGATGAGTTGGATGGTTTATTGCATATCATTGTGGGCATTGCTATGTGATGTGTTTCCTTGTCTTTGATGGTTGCGGCGACGGTGCTAGGTCATGTTGAGGCGGAGGATGGCGGGACTAGGCGAGGCGTCGGAGGTCAGACGGTTGGGAGATCGCGGAAGATGATCGGAGGCGGGTCGGGCAAGTCAAGAAGACAAGGAAAGGAGATGATGCTAGCTAGATGCCGCGTAGATCAATGAGGGCCGTCGGATTGAGGTATAGTTGATAGGTTAGCGGGTCTAGGTAGTATGCTTTGAAAACCGTGCAAGAAAACCCGGTATGTGTGTGGGTTTTGGGTTAGCCTTTGCATGGCTGTGTGTGTGGGTTAATCCTAGCCCTTAGATGAGTGCTCTAGGGTTGAGGGACTCATCCAAGGGTGGTAGGTGGCCCAAGAGTAGTATAAATAAGGGTGGAGGGGTAGCCTTCTCCCCTTGAAGGTTTTGAGGTTTTTGAATGCTCCTTTGAGCTTTGCCCACATGAAAGTGAGGCTTTGTAACCTCTCCATCCATAAATGAAAGTTTTATCCATCCAACCCTGAATTTATTTTGCGCATTTACATTATGTCTTTACTTTACGCAATTTAAATTCAGCATTTACTTTCCATAATTAGATTCTATAATTTACTTTCACGCAATTTGGATTTGCCTCCCCTCCTTCTAAATGCTGTTTATCTTGGATGTTTTGACTGTGTTCATATGGTTTTACATCTCTTTTGCACTCTTGGATTGAGTAGAGAACATCTTTTCTTTCAAGTTCCAACTTTGTTCAGAACTTGTTCTTTGCGCAGTATTTAGTATTTAATTTCTATAAACATCTAGAAAAATCCTTTTTAAGTGATTCTTGTTGGAGGAGGTGCGGGACTCTGATATCCACCTTTAGAAAATTTTTTGGAGTTCACTTGTTGCACCGTTTGGGTGCCATGAGGTGAAAATCGAGCCCCAAACTTTCTGCTCGAAGTTCTTGACTGACTGTGTTCTTCGATTTCTCCTGTTTTTTCTGTAAGGCTTTTTGAGGAAAAATTTTGTGGAGTTCTTCATGACTCTGTTTATCATAGGGAGAAAAATTCTCAAAATTTTTTGAGCTGCAGAAACCCACCAACCTCCTATTCAAATTGAGGACAAGTTCTGAAAATTCTGCTTTTGCTTTTTCTGAAAGTGACTTTTGTGATTTGAATTGATGTCCTTTCTAAAATCAAGAGTTTGATTGATTCCTCTTTATCTTGGACACTAGACAACCAGGATTGTGACTAAAAAATCCTCACATATTTTATGGTACTTACCTATACAAGCTAGGGGTACATATAGTTGTCTAGTTTTTCGGGCTTTTCACGATTTCCTTTGAGCGATCTTGTCGAGGTTTTTGTTTAAGTATTTTGGGGAAAATTTATTTGCGACCATTCACCCCCTTCTGTTCGCCATCTCGGTCCTTCAACTGTAATCTTCGAGCAATGCTCAATACCGCGAGCACGGCTATTCGAATAGATCTGACACTCTGTAGAGGTTGTACACTTTACCCACAAGATACAGCCGCTCACCACACAGGTGATTGCCCGTAATAAAGCCTTTCAGGAACCTCTACCTTAACCAATGAACCTCTCAGATATTACCTTCACTATCACTTCCCTCACACAGAGCCGAAGTATAGGATAGGACAACATCGTTGGATGGGCACCAAGCCGCAGCATAGGTACGCTCCCCACGAGATACACCCCGTGTCTTTGTCACCCGAGTATCAGAGGAAAGATATCAGAACCCTAATCAACTAGGCCTGTCCCATATCAGACATTTGGTTGTACGGGTGACTCAGTTCAAAGACTTGCAAGGTGAAGTCCTTAGCTGACCAAGGCAATACTTCCAACACTCACCAGTGGCACACAGCCTAATGTGGCACACAGACTCACATCACTCATCAACCCATTGCCACACAGGCCCACCTAGCACAAAGCCTCTTGCCACTTGCCCCAGTCTAAATCATTTCCTACCCCGTTGATTATTGTGCAACACATGCCAGCAATAACTCAACATCTGTACAGAACCACACAGGTCTCTGTACCACAATCTCATCGTGTGGCATCATCACGCCACTTTCAAAATAAATTCAATATTTCATTAGTCAACATTGATACATTTTCCGAAAGATCATTCATGACTCGTTGCAAGGCTAAGCTTCTAATCACGATCTAGCCTCCCGTGTTGGCATCATATTAATATCCAACAAATACGAATAACCTTAGGGTGGACAATGATTTAAATGCATACAAATAGTAATTTCAAGGTGACGATAACGATATGGGTTGATTAGCTACATACCCCAAATTAATTTAAATTCATTTTTAGTTAATTTAGCATGCATAATTTAAAGCAAAATACATTTTAAAATCTGGGAACAAAATGATCAAAGCATCACTTGCCTTCAAAGAGTTGCTGGTCTTGATCCGAAGCTTGATCTTGAGTGATGAACTCTTCTTCGAAACTTTTCGGCAAATTTGCGTCTACGCGTAAAAATAACATATGCAATTAATAACCAAAACAGTAGACTATATAACCTCAAAAATTCAATTAAAATTCACCATTAAAAAGAGCACAATTTTACAAATTTTTAGAGACTGGAATCACTTCAATCGGAGTTAAAATGCAAAAGTTATCGCATTTTAAAGTTTGCAAATATATTAAAAAGAATAAACCGAATTAACATAAATATTTTTCCTCTGAAAACACGATTTATTGCGTCAGCATGACATCAGGGGACACGTGGCACTCTCTGGTGCTGCCACGTCGCTCTGGTCCATGGACCCGGTCCATGGCTCGGCTCTGGTCCACGGTGGACACGATCGCGAAACGTAAACCGGGCGACATGCGGGTCAATTGATGGCGTCGGATCAGCGTCACTATCGACTTCAGCCGATTGCCTTGAGATTCGCGCACGGACACGCGTCAACATCTCGTCCACTCATCATCTAACGGTCAGATCTTTGCTATGTGGCTAAGTCTTGGCCGTTCACTCAATCCGACGGACAGAACTCACGCGCACGCTCGGCTCGGTGGCACCTCGATTTCCGCGCTGCCACGCGGCACGCGTCTGACGGTGCGCCCGAATCCAACGACCAGATCCCACGCACGCCTGGCGACGCCTCGGCTATGCTGCGACACGCGGCGCAATCGCGATGGTCCGCTTGAAAACAATGGCCGAGATTGGGTCACGCCTCGGTCAACGGGGACACACGACTGCACGCGATTCGGCGTGGGCGCGGCGCAATCACCGCTGCTCTTTCAAAATTGAAAGGCACGGATCCTTTGGGCAAAACCAGATCTAAACTCAACTGTTCAGATCCGATCCAACGGCGCAGGCTTACAGAGCTGTTTACTGTGCGCAAGGCGACGCAGCTCAATCTCTAGCGTTCAAAAACAATCGAATGGTCCAAACCGCAACCAACGTAAAACTCTCGATTTAATCTAAGCCGTTCATCTATAGGTCTAACGGTACAGATCTAATCCAAACGTAAACAGAGAAGGGGCTACGTGGACTTACCGACACGGTTGGATGGCGATAGAACGGTCGATGGAGCTCGCGAATGTCGGCGGCGACGAGGAAGAAGAGGCTGCCGGAGCTGAGGAAGACGGCGTAGACGACGGCGGTACAGTGGCTCTCCGGCGTGAAGAACTGGCGCGTTCGATGCGTCTCGGCAAGAGCGCTACTCCGGTGGCCTCGGCGACGGCGGAGACGCAACGGACGGCGAGCAAAAGGCGAAAGACTATGGCGGCGCACTCGAGCAACAACGGCGAGCTAGAACAGAGTCTCTGGGGCGTCTCAACGTGCGTGCGAGGAGTCAAAAGAAGCGGCGCCTTTCAAGTATGAAATGTTAAATATTAAATATTAAACTGTTAACTGACCTTATGGTCAAACATACATGACTGTGCCTTGTAAGGCTACACTGAATAACAAGTTAAACTGCAGTGGAATAAAAACGTAGATACACCCCTCAGTATACCACAGGCAACTGACAAGGCTCGGGTCTAAATATTCGTCTCCTCCTGCAACACCTCCACCAAAGCTGGTGTAACTTCTCACTGGTGATGTTGTTTGCAAGGGTGAGTACTTAAAGCACTCAACAAGTTGTGCACATAATGCATTCTAACATAACTATATGCAAGGCTTATTCCAAAGGAAAAGGCTAACATGGCTATTTTGTAGTAAAGCAACATTTATGAATAAGTACAATAAGTAGATTGTAAAGACAGTAAAACAAATAACAGTAGATAGTAATTTCGGCATTTCAGGTAAACCAAGTTATCCAATCTAAGTCAAGTTCCAACTTTCAATAACAGCATCCAGCATTCCTATCCAGGTTTTAATTTAATAAAATCTGACCCTTGACTGTAATCCCCGAGCATTGCTCAATACCGTGAGCACGACTATACGAATAGATTTTACACTCTGCGGAGGAGAAGAATAGGACCGACAAACCATTAGATTGATGTGTAACGCCACATCCTCCGCTATAACCATACTTCCTTGTATGCACGCTTCTGTGTGATTATCCACCTAAGGAATCATATAATAAGATATCGGTAATCCTGCTTAGTTAGGTCTGTCCCATTCCAGATCATGTGGTTGCATGATTAACTCAGTTCAAAGGCTCGCAAGATTAAGTCCTTAATTGACTAGGGCAAGACTTTCACAAACCCTTTGCCATTCCTGGTCCACCTTGGCACACTGCCTCTTGCCATTTGACCCAATCCAAATTATTTACCACCCTAGTTGATTACTATGCTCCACGTGCCATCAACAAGTCAACATCGTTTCGTGACATACGTCACTACAACTCAACATCATTGTGTGGCAACACCTGACACATTTTTTATAAACATGTTCCATATTCCATTAATCAAGATTCACTTCTGATATTGCAAAAGACATGTAGTATACGTGGCATGGCTAAGCAAGCTAAACACGGTCTAACCAACCCATGTTGATTGCTAATTTAACGAACTAATAATGAACCATACTAGGGTGACAAATAACCATGGCATACAAGTGACAAGATAGGGTATAGATCTATTAGGTAAATTAGCTAGATCCCAATTTAATTTGAAACAATTGTATACGTGAAATAGTTTGCAACAAAGTAAAACAATATAACAATTTTATAAACATGGGTTCAACATGATCAAAGCACAACTTGCCTTGGAATAAGTTCTGGTCTTGCTCTGAAAATTGATCTTGGGTCAACGGATCCTCCTCCGAAGCATCGCACAATTCAACGTCTACACGAATCGAGAGAGAACACCAAGTAAATACCAAAACTGAGAGCAAATGAACTCCAAAAATCAAATAAAAATCACCATTAAATAGATCTCAATTTTATAATTTTTTAGAAATTTGAATCACCTCAATCGGATTTCGTATGAGGAAGAACGGGCTCATGGAAGATTCAAAATTCATAAAAACCTGAAAATTAGAAAATAAATAATAACTCAAATTATTTTTCTATTGAAACAGGTATCTATTGCGTTAGCAACCAATCGGGTGGAGACACGTGGCTATGAACTCAGTCCACCATGGACTACCTGCGCTATGCCGTGCGCCCGCTGATGTCAATGTTAACATCGTATGATGACGTTAGCCTGACCCAACGAAAACACACTGCACCACCGATAGCCACCAGGTGGCACAACACTATGGGAACACGCGGCGCCAATCCAAGCGTACTCGATAAATCAGACGGCTACGACTACCGGTGAGGTTACTAATGACGCCAACACGTTGCGCGATCCTAGACACGAGCCACAGATCCAAAGGCGGGGATGAGCTAATGAAGTTTAACATGCGATGTTCATTTGCGGCCCTACCCAATCCGACGGCTCACCAAATTCGAGCCCCAGCGACATGGCGGCAGTGGCGCAGCTTACTAGCAATGGAGATGATGACCTAGGGTACGGCGATTTGGCGACGAATCCTGCTCCTCTTCACACTGATCTGATCAATCTTCTCTCGGCGAACACGAACACCCCCTTGGTTTCCTCAAAGGCGCGACGAACAGCGGCAAATGACGAAAAACACAGCGGCGGCGCGGTTCAACTCTCCGATGAGCTCATTCTGTGCAACGAAGACACCTTCGCTAATGATCTTCGGGGAAAACAATGCGGCGAGAGCTGTGGTTCATGATGAAGAACTTAACGCGGCTTTATAGGCCCTAGGAAGGCGTGCTTGAACCGGAGTCCTCAACGGATTCGGCGACGGCGCAACAAACTCAGAGTCCTACGGCGACATGGAGAAGATGCAATCTCATTCGAACACGCGTCGACGAACGGACGGTCGATAGCACATGGAAACGTGGCCTACTCTGATCCACACGATCAAAATCCAACGACTCACTCTGCACATCTGGCAATATTATTTTGAGATAATTTTTGGGATGTTACAAACCTCCCTCCTTAATAGAATCTCGACCTCGAGATTCAGGGTTGATTAGAGAAGAGGTTTGGAAATTCCGACATCAGAACTTCACGCTCCTAGGTAGCTTCACTCTCGGAATGATTGCTCCAGTGAACTCTGCAAAAACAGACAGATTTGTTTCTGGTCTTGCGCTCCATCATATCCAAAATCTTGATCGGCTGCTCCTTGTAGGTCAAATCCTCTTGTAGTACAATTGCTTCTAATGGCGTCTGTTCTATTGGCACACTAAGACATTTCTTAAGCTGGGACACGTGAAACACGTCATGCACTCCGGCCAATGATTGCGGCAATTCCAAGTGATAAGCAACCTCTCCTCGACGGCTCAAAATCTTGAACGGATCAACATATCTTGGCGCAAGCTTCCCTTTAGCATGAAACCTTTTAACACATTTAAGAGGGGTAACTTTGAGATACACATAATCATCTGGCTCAAAACTCAAATCACGACGACGATTATTAGCGTAGCTCTTCTGTCTGGATTGTGCTACTTTCAACCTCTCTCTGATCATTGCAACTTGCTCTTCAACTTCTTTGAGAATCTCAGGCCCAAATACCAAACGCTCCCCTATCTCATTCCAATTCAACGGGGTACGACAGACACGACCATACAAGGCTTCAAACGGTGACATTTGCAAACTAGCCTGATAACTATTATTATAACTGAATTCTGCATACAGCAAACACTTATCCCATGACGTAGTGTAAGCTAAAGCATAAACTCTCAACATATCCTCCAAAATCTGATTAACCCTTTCAGTCTGACCATCTGTTTGCAGATGATACGCTGTACTGAAATTCAAACGAGTTCCTATAGCTTCATGCAACTTATTCCAAAATCTTGAGGTAAATTGGGTACCTCTATCTGACACAATCTTCTTGGGCACTCCATGCAAACACACAATCCTTGACATATATAGTTCTGTCAAGCGATCTCCTGAATAGGTAGTCTTTACTGGTATGAAGTGAGCAACCTTGGTCAACCGATCAACGATGACCCAAATAGAATCATAACCTCTCTGAGTCTTAGGCAAACCGGTAATAAAATCCATTCCGATTTCCTCCCATTTCCATTCTGGAACCTTCAATGGCTGTAACAAACCAGCGGGTCTTTGATGCATGGCTTTTATCCTTTGACATACGTCACACAGAGCAACGTACTCAGCTACTTCACGCTTCATGTTAGGCCACTAAGACCTTTCCTTAAGATCTTGATACATCTTAGCACTTCCAGGATGAATCGAATATTTGGAATTATGAGCTTCCTCAAGAATCAACTGCTTAAGCTCCCTCTTATTCGGTACACAAATTTGATCTTTAAATCACATAGTACCTTGATCATCCAAAGTAAAATCTTTGGCTAAGCCTTCATCCTTCTTGGACTTAATTCTATTGATCTTTTCATCAATTTTCTGACCTTCTCTGATCTGATCTTCTAACATCAGCTTTACTTCCAAGGTAGCTAAAAATCCTTGTGGAACAACTTCCAATTTCAAATTCTGAAACTCATTACACAATTATGATCGATCACTTGATATCAGCATATTTGCACTATGGCTTTTGCAACTCGAAGCATCAGCTACTACATTAGCCTTGCCAGGATGATAATGGATTCCAACATTATAATCCTTAATCAACTCCAACCACCTTCTCTGTCTCATATTAAGGTCTGACTGAGTAAAGATAAATTTTAAACTCTTGTGGTCCGTATATATCTCAGATCTATTTCCAATGAGATAATGACACCACAACTTCAAAGCATGCACTACGGTAGCTAACTTCAAATCATGCGTAGGATAATTCTCTTCATGCGGCCTCAACTGCCTTGACGCGTAGGCAACCACTTTGGCATTCTACATCAACACACATCCAAGACCTTATCTTGAAGCATCACAATATATACCAAAACTATTTAGCACATCTGGCAATACTAACACAGGTGCGGTCGTCAAACGTTTCTTTAACTCCAGAACACTCTTTTCGCACTCTGGCGTCCATGCAAACTTCTTCTCTTTCTTCAACAACTGTGTAAGGGGTCTAGCAATCGTCGAGAATCCTTCTATAAACCGACGGTAATATCCCATCATTCCCAGAAAACTACGAATCTGAGTAATAGACTTCGGTTGCTCCCAATGTAACATTGCTTCCACTTTGCTTGGGTCGACATCAACTCCTTTGGCAGTCATCACATGATCAAGAAATTCAATCCTTCCATAAATCACACTTACTAAACTTAGTGTATAGCTGTTGCTCTCGCAGGTTTTCAAGGACTAATCTCAAATGTTTCGTATGCTCTTCTTCAGACTTGGAGGATACCAAAATGTCATCAATGAACACCACGACAAACTTGTCCAAATATTCCATGAAAACTTTATTCATCATATTCGTAAAATATGCAGGAGCATTGGTCAATCCAAAAGACATAACAATGAATTCATAATGTCCATATCGCGTGGAAAATGCAGTCTTAGGAACATCCTCAGCACGAATCTTTAATTGGTGATATCCAGATCGAAGATCTATCTTGGAGAAAACTCCAGCTCCTCTTAACTGATCAAACAAATCATCGATCTTGGGTAACAGATACTTATTCTTGATCGTTACTTCATTAAGTGCACGATAATCAATACACATCCTCAGACTTCCATCCTTCTTTCTGACGAATAGAACAGGTGCTTCCCATGGCGAAGAACTAAGTCGAATGAAACCTTTCTCGAGCAACTCCTCGATCTGTTTCTTCATCTCAACTAACTCATATGTTGGCATCCGATATGGTCTCTTTGCTATTGGTGTTGTTCTTAGCACTAATTCAATAACAAATTCAATATCTCGATCTGGCGACATACCCGACAAATCCTCGGAAAAAACATCTAGATATTCTCAGACAACAGGCACTTCCTCCAAGCTAATAGCTTTAACACTGTTAATCATCAGCTGACCATCATGAACTGCAGTCGCTTGAAACTCCACTTTTTCTCCCTTAGGGCTTTCAACTGACACAACTCTTTGACCACAATCCAAAATAGTCTTGTTCTTAGATAACCAATCCATTCCAAAAATAACATCTATGGTCTGCGTACCCAACACAACAAGGTCCGCTTGGAACTCTATTCCATCAATAAGCAATTTAACTCCAGAGCATCTTAAATTAGACTTGAGTTTTGATCCAGGGGATTGCACTAATAACATATACTTAAGATGTATAACATCCAACCCATTTTCTTCAGCAAAAATCCAGCAAACAAAGGAATGCGAGGCTCCAGAATCAAATAGAACCATATTGTAGGTACTGAGTTAACCAGAAACTTTCCCAGCACAATGTCCGATGCCTTCTGAGCTCTGTTAGCTGTAACATGGTTGACATGACCTCTTATTGTCGCTCGAGGTGCAGCTCCAGCTGGATTTGATCCACGGTTCACTCCAGGCAAATGTGTCTTGTCAGGACTAGAACCAACAGTTGTAATACCTCCTTTCTTAGGACAATTATTGGCAAAATGTCCGAGCTTCTGACAACGGTAACAATGCTTAATCGAAGTTTGTTGATTTCTTCCTAGCACATTGATGACTTGAGCAGGTGTCTCGAAATTCTGATTAGATGAACACGGTGTAGGAGATGATGGTATGGTTGCATCCGGTGACTGAAACATTTCAAATTGTTGACGGGTCGGTCTCAACCTTATCCGATTTGGATGTCCTCCTTGTTGAAACATCTTGCGCTTGCGTTCGTCACTGAATTCCTTAAGCTTGTCTTCTAGAATTATGGTCTTGTTGACTAACTCTTGAAAATCGGGAAAATTATGGGTAATCAAGCTCACTTGTAAATCAACGTTCAATCCCTTCATGAAGCAAGACTGAGTCGCTTTATCTGTCATAACATCTTCAGGAGCATAACGTGCAAGCTGAGTAAACTTATTCAAATATTCTGCTACTGACTGACTTCCTTGCTTAAGTGATCTGAATTCCTCTTTCTTCAACTCCGTCATTCCTTGAGAGCGTGATATCGATTTAAAAGCGATAGTAAACTCCTCCCATATAATCTCGTGGGGCTTCATGGGCAAGATGATGGTTCTCCCACCAATTAGCAGCATTTCCTTCTAACTGGTGTGAAGCATACAACACCTTCTCACTTCCTTCACATTGAGTTATTTGCAACTTCCTCTCTATGGTCCTGAGCCAATCATCAGCTTCTATAGGGCTGACGTTTCCAGAGAATGTTGGCGGACGTGTCCTCATAAAGTCTGATAGCTTGGAAATAGAACGAGATTCATTGTTGGCTAAAGTTGCACTGTTGATAGCAGCTTGAGTTATCACATTCTGCATCTGCTGCATTGTGGTCTGCATCAGCTGAGTCTGAGCTACGAGAAAAACTCCCACGTTCTGTATATCCACTGACGACGATTGTTGAGGAATAGCTTCATCATTGGGACTATCATTGGATCGGTTTCCACTTCTGCTGGCTCTGTGGTTCCCACGAGTTTGCACCATCTTCTTAATTGCTTCAAAGGGTTAGGGGAGAGGGAAATAGCGTAGGTAAGAAACAAGAATCCTAATGTAGGGGAGATAGGTTTAACCCAACAACTTAAGCAATCAATATTAATAACTTGGTATGATTGCTTACATAAGCTAAAAGCTATGCAACACATACTGCACACTTAGCAATTACGAAAGAACCAATGCAACCTAAGCACACAAAATTACCGCCTACATGGGCAACACTCCTATCTTAAACAGACGTGACTCCCACACATGAGTCTCAACTAGCTACTCCAAAAATTGGCTCTTCTAGCTTCGAGAAGACTTCATCGATCCACTCCTCCTTGAGCTTGACGATTCCTTTCTTCATGATCCTCAAGGTTAACAGCAACCACCCATTGCTTTCTCCTAAGGTGTGGACTTTGTCGTCTACTAAAGATAACTCTGGTAAGATTTTTTTACCTTTCCAGCAAGGGATAAGAAAGAAATTTCAGTAAGGGAAAGGATTAGAAGAATGAGATAAGTCAAGAACATATTATCTCTTCAGGTTAAATCTTTATTAGAAAAATAATTTTGAAGATCCTAAAGAGACGACCAAACTATCTAAGGCCAAGACCTACAGTCAGTGTGGCTCTGATACCACCTCTGTCGGGACCCAAATATGCAAATCCGGACCCTCTGTATATACTGCACTAGTCCAAGATCACTCTAGTGCACATAGGCTCAACATAGATGAATATCACAATCATATACAACGGAAACATAATAAAAGACATACATTAAATATTAAACTGTTAACTGACCTTATGGTCAAACTTACATGACTATGCTTCACAAGGCTACATTGAATAACAAGTTAAACTGCAGCAGAATGAAAACGTAGATACACCCCTCAGTATACCACAGGTAACTGACAAGGCTCGCCCCTAAATATTCGTCTCCACTTGGAACACCTTCTCCAAAGTTGGTGTAGACTTCTCACTGGTGATGTTGTTGTTGGCAAGGGTGAGTACTTAAAGCACTCAACAAGTTGTGCACAGAATGCATTTCTAACATAACTATATGTGAGGCTTATTCCAAAGGAAAAGGCTAACATGGCTATTTTGCAGTAAAGCAGCATTTATGAACAAGTACAATAAGTAGATAGTAAAGACAGTAAAACAAATAACAATAGATAGTAATTTCGACATTTCAGGTAAACCAAGTTATCCAATCTAAGTCAGGTTCCAACTTTCAATAACAGCATCCAGCATTCCCACCAAGGTTTTCATTTAATAAAATCTAACCCTTGACTGTAATCCCCGAGCATTGCTCAATACCGCGAGCACGGCTATGCGAATAGATTTTACACTCTGCAGAGGTTATGCACTTTACCCACACGACATAACCATACACCACAAAGGCGAGTGGTCATCACAAAACCTTTTGGAAACCTTTATCCTAACATTAACCATCCCGGTAAGCCATACACTACACCTTTCCTCAGCGGAGGAGAAGGATAGGACCGACAAACTGTTAAATTGATGTGTAGCGCCACATCCTCCGCTATAACCACACTTCTATGTACGCACGCTTCTGTGTGATTATCCACCTGAGGAATCATATATCAAGATATCGGTAATCCTACTTAGTTAGGTCTGTCCCATTCCAGATCATGTGGTTGCATGATTAAGTCCGTTCAAAGGCTCGCAAGGTTAAGTCCTTAATTGACTAGGGCAAGACTTTCACAAACCCTCTGCCATTCCTGGCCCACCTTGGCACACTACCACTTGCCACTTGCCCCAATCCAAATTATTTACCACCACGGTTGATTACCATGCACCACGTGCCATCAACAAGTCAACATCGTTTCGTGACATACGTCACTACAACTCAACATCATTATGTGACAGCACCCGACGCACCTTTCATAAACATGTTCCATATTCCATTAATCAAGATTAACTTTTGATATTGCAAAAGACATGTAGTATACGTGGCATGGCTAAGCAAGCTAAACACGGTCTAACCAACCTATGTTGATTGCTAATTTTAACCAACTAATAATGAACCATCCTAGGGTGACAAATAATCATGGAATACAAGTGACAAGATATGGTATAGATCAATTAGGTAAATTATCTAGATCCCAGTTTAATTTGAAACAATTGTATACGTGAAATAGTATGCAATAAAGTAAAACAATATAGTGATTTTATAAACATGGGTTTAACATGATCAAAGCACAACTTACCTTGGAATAGGTTCTAGTCTTGCTCTAAAAATTGATCTTGGGTCAACGGATCCTCCTTCGAAGCATCGCACAATTCAACGTCTACGCGAATCGAGAGAGAACACCAAGTAAATCCCAAAACAGAGAGCAAATGAACTCAAAAAATCTAATAAAAATCACCATTAAATAGATCTCAGTTATATAAATTTTTAGAAATTTTAATCACCTCAATCGGATTTCGTATGAGGAAGAACGGGCTCGTGGAAGATTAAAAAATCATAAAAACCTCAAAATTAGAAAATCAATAATAACTTGAATTATTTTTCAATTGAAAAAGGTTTCTATTGCGTCAGCAACTAATCGGGTGGAGACACGTGGCCATGAACTCAGTCCACCATGGACTACTAGCGCTTTGCCGTGCACCCGCTGATGTCAATGTTGACGTCGTATGATGACGTCAGCCTGACCTAGAGAAAACGCACAGCGCCACGGATAGCCACCACGCATCACAACCCAATGCGAACACGCGGCACCCATCCAAGCGTCCTCGATAAATCAGATGGTTACGACTACCGGTGAGGTTACTAGTGATGCGAACACGTGGCGCGATCCTAGACACGAGCCACAGATCCAACTGCGGGGATGAGCTAATGAAGTTTAACAGGCGACGTTCATCTGCAGCTCTACCCAATCCGATGGCTCACCAAGTTTGAGCCCGACGACATGGCAACAGCGGCGCAGCTTACCAGCAATGGAGATGATGACCTAGGGCACGGCGATTTGGCGATGAATCCCACTCTTCACACTGATCTAATCAATCTTCTCTCGACGAACACGAACACCCCGTTGGCTTCCTCAAAGGCGCGATGAACAGAGGCAAATGATGAAAAATACAGCGACGGTGCGGTTCAACCCTTCGACGAGCTCGTTCTACGCAACGAAGACACCTTCGCTAACGATCTTGGGGGGAAACTACGCGGCGAGAGCTGCGGTTCATGATGCACAACTTAACACAGCTTTATAGGCCCTAGGAAGGCGTGCTTGAACCGGAGTCCTCAACGGATTCGGCGATGGCGCAACAAACTCAAAGTCCTCCAGTGACACGGAGAAGATGCAATCTCATCCGAACAAGCGTCGACGAACGGACAGTCGACATCACTTGGAAACGTGGCCTACTCTGATCCACACTAGCAAAATCCAACGACTCACTCTGCACGCGGTTAGGGTTTCGATGCGATTTGGGCAACAACGGATTGAGCAGGCTGCGGGCCAGAATGACTAGTGATTTTCGGCCCAATAACTATTCTTATATTTTCAAAGCTTTTAACATTTAAAATATTTCTAGTAATTCAATTGATTCGTTTAGGGCAGATAAAATACCAGGAAAATCCAAGAAAAATCTAAAAAATAATTTGAGACATTTTGTACTCAAATAAAATATTTTTCATAAAACTTCATTTAAAATGTTTACAGATTTAAAATAATATTCAAAAAAGGCATAATTCAAAAATAGAAAATAAATTCCATATAAATTCCAAAAAAATCTAAAAATTCACAAAATGCACAAATAAAATTATTTTAATATTTTGAGATAAATTTTGTGATGCTACAGCAGTGATCCAGAAGCTCGAGATGACCTTGAGTCTGATGACCTGGAGAAGGGGACGTTTCCTCAGCTGGGCATGGAAATGCTCAAGCTCGAGCCCGGGTCTGGACTGCGTGGAGATCCACAGCGCGGTCGAGCCCGAAAACGCTTGGACTTCAACACCGTGGTCTTTGGGCGGAGAAATTGGGGGAGTAATTCATGACGCTTTGAATCCCATCGCCGAAAACACAGCGCTCCTTTTGAGGCGTAACTGGCGTTGACTTCGATGATCGGGCCCTTTAAATCCCAAACCGTTGCCTTTCTCAGAGGATTCCCCAAATCATCCCTGCATCGAACCCTAGCGCTCTTCTGTCTTCCTGACCCTCTTTCATAATCTTCCTCCCTCAACCCAAAACCTAGCCGAAACCCATGGCCAAGTTCGGTAGGAGCTCGATGACCCTGGAGCGGATGAAGGAGCACGAGACGTTGGGGATGCTGGACCCGGCGACATGGTGACTGTCGGGCGCTGAGGCCGAGCCGCAGCCCTAGGCGGACGAGCTTGTCAGCACCGAGCAATACATTCTCTTTGGGCTGCGAACGCCGAAGAGCAACTTCGTGGCAGCGGTCCTTGCTTAATACGAGATCGAATTGGTTAACATGATGCCCAACTCCATTCTCCTCCTCTCCATCTTTTCGCACCTGTGCGAGGGTTCCTGGGAATCCTTCCAACCCCTTCGCTTTTCTTCCGCTTCTATTCCTTGTTCCGCACCTGAAAGGACCCCGTGGTCGGGTGTCTCTAATTTCGGCTGTGAATAGGGTGTCCTTGCTCCTACCCCCCGATCCATGCTCGAGACTCCCTTGGTCCATGGACCGAGAGGTGGTTCTACCTGAAGAGGGGAGAAGGCGGCGCGCTTGCGTAGCGGGACTCCGTCGGCGATAAGCTCGGACCTCGACCACGAAGACTTGGCGGAGACGGAGGTCGTCGCAGCCATCCACATCTGCTCGACGTGCAGTCTCACCGGTCAGGCCATCGCCTATGACTTCTTACGGAACCGGGTGTTCCCCCTGCGAAACAGGGTGCACCCGTTCTACAAGATTAAGGGGAGGGATGACCTCACCCGAGAAGGTCCAAGAGGTAAGCACCTTTGAGCTAGGGAACCCTCGAGTTCGGCTGAGCTCTTACTGATAGCCCCATTTTCCCCAGCAGCCCCGTCGGAGTCCTGGATAGCGGCGAGAAAGTTCGAGATGTTCGGGAAGGCGGCGTTCAACTACGCCATGGATGACCCCGTCCCCAAAAATGTGTTGAGGCGGAGCAGCGAGGTAACTCATTTCGCGCCAATGTCGAGCTCGGGAGTGCTCGAGCTCGTACTGACCTTTGCTCATAATTGTAGGAGAATGAGGAGCTTTTGGACAAGGCGAGGCGGATGCTACCGCTGTCTGGAGCATAAGAGCAAGAAAGCGAGCAAGAGGCTGGCCCTAGATGCTCTGGGGACCAATGCCGCGAAGAAGCAGCACATCGAGTGGGGTGACCGAACAGTGGTAAGCCATCTCGGTCGAGCCCGATAATGCTCGAGCTCGATCTCTCGGTTGTTGCCATCCCTGACCTCCTCTCATCTCTTACAACAACAAAAGGCAATGACCGCCATGAGGACCTCGAACTCGGGGGGTGACACCGAAGTCCCCATTGCTGGGTGCTGGAACAGCCGTCGTGGGGAGCTCGGAGCACCCGCGGGTTGCGAGATCACCATCGCAGGGTGCCGGGAGAGGGGCTGCCCCTGCCACCACAGCGAGGTGAGGCACCAAGATCCCAAGTGTCCTTCCACAAGACGAAGGCTCGCGGTTGAGGTACGTGCAATCTTTTATCTCCTTTAGGTCGTAGCATAGGTTTCCTCTTTTCTTTTGCTTAGCAATTTTCCCTGCCGCAGACCTTGAGTGCTCACTCGCACTCATCACGTCATCGGGAGCGTCTCAATCGCTTTGAGCGCCGTAACACCCGGTTGCAGCGATGGTCGCGTCTGGTCGCCGGCGGCCATTGACCACGGTCATTGTCTAGGGCGAGTCCGAGGATGAGGACGACTTCCTCCTGGTCCGCCGCCCTCGCTCGCAACAGGCCCAGGTCATCGCGGGAGGTGGAGCCGAAGGCATCTCGACCGTCGAAGTCGGGGCCGACTAGGACGAGCCTGAGGTCGAGGCCGCTACGACAGATGAGGCCGAGGCTTCTGAGGGTGCAGTTGAGGCACGGACCGCTGCGTTTGTTTTAGAGGTTCCCGCGGATCAGCCAGGTAGGACAACATTTCTCGTCCCCTCATGTTGTAACGCTTTCCCATAATCTAACCTTTCCGCTGCTTTTCCCAGGGATCATAGTCTCGGTGTCCGAGCCTAGGTCCAGGACAGCCGAGGAGATCAGGGTCGAGGCTTCGACAGGTGGGGCCGAGTCTGCACCTGTGGGAGCCAATGTAGCCACCTCATCCTCGGTAGGGGGTCGCGATGAGCTGGAGACAGCTGGACCAGGCGACAGGGCCGTCGAGCATCTCCGTCGCGAGTTCGTGGGCTGGCTCAGTCAGGTGGGTAAGCTCATACCCATCCGTCTTCTTAATTGTCGCATGACATCCCTTGGTTTTTGCAGGCGGTGAGCCTAATCGCCCAGGGGCTCCAAGGTCTGTACAGGCACACCGTCGAGCTAAAGGCGGTCCTCGATGTGGTGTCAGAGCGGGAGGCCCACATCGCCCGACTCGAAGAGACCCTGCTGGTCGAGCAGGAGGTGGAGCAGAGGACTGTGGCCCATGCTACCAAGCTTGCCCAAGCCACTGCCACCGAGCGCGAGAAGGCTGTCGAGGCCCTCAAAGCTGAGCGCGCGAGGGAGGCTAAGACCCTCGAGGCCGAGCTCGTGAAAGAGGCGAGGGCCCTTGAAGCCCCACGTGCGGAGGCGGAGGAGCTGCGGAAGCAGGTCGCGGAGCAAGCCGCCGCTCCAGTGAAGGCCTCCGTCGAGCTTGAAACGAAGGTCGCCGAGCTCGAGGAGAAGCTAGGGCGGGCGTCCAGGATGGGAAAGAGCGCCTTGGTCCATTCAGGACGAGCGCAATCATGCCGCCAGCTCAGCAGCTGAGGCGCACCGTTTGCAGGGTGAGCTTTCAGCGTCGAGGTTGAAGATCGTCGAGCTCGAGCAGGAGAAGCTTGCCCGCGACATGGAGGACCTGTAAACAGGAAATAGGCTAAGGGACAGAAATGTCTGTGCCTCCTTGTACATATAAATTAGTCAAATAAAAAGTTTTTTTGTCAAAAAAGGGTAGTGTAGTACTCCCTTGTCTAGCCCCCACTGTGGTTTAGGCCGAGTAGCGCCAACCTTTGGCGCAGTTTGTGGGAGTAATAAGTCGTAGCAGTCGAGGTCGAGCAACGTCGACCTTGAACACTTTTATTTTGACCTGATGGGTTGGTTAACATCTCTGACCTGTTAGGGAGGCCTGTAAAAAACTTAAGGCGAAGTCATTTAGTAACAATAGCTGTGCCCTCTGTGCGAGAGAGGTCGAGCTCGGGAATACTCAAGGGCAAACTCGAGCGTACAAGAGGTCTTAATGCGCTCAGGTCGGGCTCGGCAGCACTCAAGCCCAACCTTTGCACGAAGTATGCATGTTTGCTCGAAGCCGAGCGTGGTCTCTGGTCCATGTCCTGCTACAGGGGGGAGCCGTGATGCGATAAGGATCGACTTACTGCTGGCGTGGCCCCTGGAGGTGAATCTCGAGATCACGACGCTCAGGTCGAGGCACAAAAGATGCAAGGAAATGTAAAGGGGGCACAATCATGGATAATAAAGGAACTTTTATTGCGAATTAAAGTAAGAGTGTTGCACATAAAATTTTTGGAGCTGGTCGATGTTCCACGAGCTCATGAGCTCTCTGCCATCGGGCATCGCCCGTAGATTAAGCTCCTTGCGATCTGCTAGCTTGATTGAGGGGCCTCCCACTTTGGGGATAACTTGGTGGTGTTGGTTAAGCCCTGAATTCGTCTTAGGGCCAGATCCCCAACTCGGAGCTTCCTAGGTTGAACCGATCGAGGCGCATTCCTACGAAGTGTTTGCAGGTAGTGCGCCGATCGAAATATTGCACAGCTCCTTACTTCTTCCGCTAGGGTAAGGTCGAGAAACCGCTCTTGCTCAAAGTCAACTTGGTCGACCAAGCTGACCCTAGCGGAGCCCAGCATGACCTCAGCAGGCAGGACGGCTTCAACACCGGACAGAGCTGGAAAGGGGTAGCCCCTGTCGCTCGGCTGGACGTGGTGCGAACGGACCAGAGGACAGTGGGAAGCTTGTCCACCTAGGCCGGGCCGTATCGTTCGAGCTCGTCAAAGACTCGCCTCTTGACGCCCTGGACGATCTGTCCGTTGGCACGCTCGACCGCTCCGTTGCTTTGTGGGTAGGCCACCGAGGCGTAGCAGACCCTGTTGCTCATATCTTCGCAGTATTCTTAGAATAGCTCGCTAGTGAACTATGAGCCGTTATTGGTGATGATCCTGCATGGGACTCCATACCTTGTGACCATGTAACAGCCTCAAAAATTATAAAATAAAGAAAAATGAAATAAAAATCTTTTGTGTATTATTTTCGAAATTTCTGAATTTTCTGGATTTTCTGTATATTCTTTTGGCTTTTCTTTAATGCAAGAAAGTGAAACAAAGAATATGGTAAATAGAAAATGGTAAAAAGTAAAAATGTTAATTCAACAAAAATTTACCAAAGTCCCCATAAATATCTGAGGGCTCTTCTCAGCTTGCTTAAGTCGGTTGGTAAGCTGAATTAGTAAAAATAATAATTAATCAAAGATAATCATGAGTAAATATCTCAGGGTAAAATGGTAAAACAATTTGGTAAAAATATCTATATGTCATCCTGACCCAAAATCTTTATCTTGCCGACATCAAAACAGTATCAACCTCCAGTAAAAATATCAAGAATTTACTAATTCATTTTATAATTTTAAAAATTTAAAAACAGTGAATAAATAATCTGGAAAACAGTAATGTCAGAATGTTTAAAAATTAAATAATAATAATTAAAATCTGTAATTTTTAAAGAAGGTGTAGAATATCATTTCAAACTATCATAAAAAGTTTTGTAAAATAATCACTTCATTTAAATCGCAAATTAAAAGAAAAACCGAATGGGCAACACAGCAACTGTTGCAATGTCAGAATTTTATAAAAATCTGCATGCATCATAAAATAGCTAAAATTTTTCAGGAGGCTGGAAATATCGTTGCCGACCTATGGTAAAAATTTTATAAAAATTTTCCTCGTTTTGACCGTCGAAAACTCCATTGGAAACCCGTTCGGTCTTGAGCCTTCGCCAGAGTTCTTTTCTGCTCTCGCTGACGTGTGGGCCCGGTTTGTCAGTGAGACAGCTCAGCCGACAGCCACTGCCATCTGGCCCCCGTGTGTCAGTGTCCCAACGGCGTTCTTCTCTCCTCTCCCTGCTCTCTCTCGCGCGCGGCGACGACCGCCTCGGATTTTGTCGTACCCGCGCCCAAACCGACTTCATTTCCCTATATAAACCCCTCTCATCTCGTCGCAGCCGAGCTAGCCGTGTCCCTGTGAAGCCATTCCGCCGCTACTTTGGTCTTCTTCTCCGGCGACGGCAAAAACCCGAAACGGGGAAAAACTTGCAATCCACCGCCACAAACCATTCCACTTCAATTCCTCCGAGCCGAAGCATCCTTGTGACGCCAGGAACCTATCCCGAGTTGCAGTTCAAGCTCTTCTTCCCCGACAAGCCGCCGTACCTTGCTTCTTCCTCCGCCATCGCTGCGCACGGTGAGAAGCTTCTTCACTCAATCATTCTTCAATCCAAACCTATAAATGAGACCCCTGTAGTCTGCTGATGCTCTCCGAAGTGATCTTCAAGGTCGGAGAGGCTTAATTCTTGCAGTTCACCGGTCGGCCGTGAGCACCTCCGCCCCTCGCCGATGCCGACCGCCTTTCCGACCACCTCCGGTCACCGCGCCGCCGCCCAAGTGTGCGCACGGGTCCACTGAAGCTCAAGGTGGAATCGATTCTGTCGCTCCGGCGCTAGCTCGTCGCCGGCGAGCTCGGATGTGCCGCGCCCTGCTCTGGGTCACCGCCAAGCGGGCGAGCGATCGACCTCTTCTTGCGAGCTGCGTCGGCCGCTAAGTCGGCCCCACTTGTATGGCGCAGCGCGAAGATGACCGCCCGTCGCGGGAACCCGCAGCGTCGACCAGCAGCGGCTGCGTCTTGTCGAGTGATGGCCGGCGTGTCAACAGTAACCGCTGAAAAGGGAAAGCGCATTTTCTCCGCGAAAGCGCACTTTCCATTTTCGGCAGTTTTCTGATTTTCTGTATTTTTTCAAAATCTAGATATTCAAATAGCTATAACTTTTGAATCACTTAACCAAATTTGACGAAATAAATTTCTAAATTCATATGAAATCTAATAGATTCAGAATATGCAAAAATATTTCAGAATTGAATTTTATTTGAAATTCAGATTGAAATTTAAAAGAAAAGTTGGAAATATGTCATACATGAAAATTTTGCATATGATCTCCAAATTTGGTAAAATAAATTTTATTAGAATCCATGTAATCTCAAAAACTAGAATCTGTAAAAATACTTAGGGTGTATTATAAGAAAAATTTAAGTTACAAAATGGGTAGCAAATAATGCAATAATGGTTTAAATAAACTAAATCTTTAAATTGTAAATGGGAACAAATAACTCATGTAACCATTCCTGAATTTATGAAATCATTTTATTTGAATATTTCCATCCGATTTCTTTTTGGCCTTATCGAAATTTGGTATTTGTTATATGTCGCCATACGACGTGTAGAATCCGACGAACCCGGTGTATTCGACGACCAAGAGTTTGAAGTCGAGGATACTCAACAAGGCAAGCAAACCCCTTTGACCATATTGATCCCAGTTTTATAAATGTTTTCATTAAATGTTTTACTGCATATTTTATTTTTTTAAAGTCTGCTATATTTCGAGTAATGGTAGTTGTACCAGTAGACTTATAGAACTTTCTTGATAAGTAGGAAATTGAGAACCTTGAAAACCCTAGAATAGTTTAGACATTATTTAATGTCAATCTGGGTTACTCATACTTAGTAACTTGCTTAGCCATGCTCAAATGAATATAAGACTTGGATATGATTAAAAATGTTGTATATGACATTCTTCGGGTATGACCATTTTGTGGTTGGTATTTTGGTTGGAAAAATGAAAATAAAACTATGGTTTAGATGCGGGCAATTATTGGCAGTAGCCGGTGTGCATGTCTTTGCACGTAGTGTAGGGTGGAGATTATTGCCCGTGTCGGATTAAGGACCGAACTATGAGTTGTTTTCAGGCCAAGAATATTCATACAACCACAAGTCTTTGGTATGGGACAGCTCTAACTTATTAAGTTGTTTAAAACTAGCTTTGCACTTGGAAGGCGGAGTAGTACGATTTGTTTCTTAATGAATTGCTCGACGGGACGCCCACACTGAGGTGATCATGGATTAAACGTCTACCAATATAACAGTGTATGCCATACTGTGGGTAGCTCCATCATTTCTATGCTCTGAGTCCTTACACCACAGAATGGGTTTATCGTCACCATGCTGATGCAAGGTTAGGTTTAAATAATGTAAAAGTTATAACATGACTCTCTGCGGCACACCAAAGGCAGTGTGCAAATATCGATTGCTCAAAGAGTCAGTCATGTCTTGTGGGGAAAGTTGTATACCTCTGCAGAGTGTAAAACTAATCGATTAGCGCGTCATGATCATGGACACTTAGTAAAGTCATCACATAGTTAGCAGTTTTGCTTATTTTCATAAAATATGGTTTCTACCATGTGTTAATAATTTCCACCTTGTGTTGGTGGAAATGGTTTTGAATATGGTCATGATACCCAAATATTTGTGAATTCTCTATGCTTACTTTTCTTTACTTCAACATTAAATTGCTTTTGTTTAAATTCCATTTTGCAATCTATTATTCTGTATTTACATTTCAAGCCAGCTTTATGCAAATTAACCTTATTAGCCTTTCATTGGAATGGCCTGCATGTATTTTAGGATTTGCATAAGTCTTGCGAGTACGTAAGTACTCAACTTGCCAATGTTGATGTTTTTAGGTGAAGAAACAGATTTCCCCGACGATTCTTACGTTGATGCAGGATACGGGGAATTTAACGATGAATCTATCTAAGGATTTTCCCTTGTCAGTTGCCTATGGAATATTGGGTTAAAAGGCATACTACAAGAAGTTGTCTCCACTGCAGTTTTACTTTTGGTATTGTAAAAATAATATGTAATCTTACTTCCGCTGTGTAATAAAGTTTGTGTATGATTGTGATATCAATTTGTATTTGTGCGTACTAGCTACTGATCATGGGATTAGTACTGTATGCACATGGTATCCATTTTTGATATTTACTTATAAAAAATGGGGGCCTTACAGACCACGAGCGAGTGGAAAAACTTTACGATGGCTCGAGCGGTGATGGCCGAGACCGGTTCAGCTTCGACCCACTTGGTGAAGGTGTCAATGGTGACAAACAGGAACTTCTTCCCCCCGACCACTTGAGGGAAAGAGCCGAGGATGTCAAGGCCCTATGTTGAGAATGGCCAGGCGTGTGGTATGGTCTGGAGGGTGTAGGCCGACTGGTGTGATTTTCGGGCATGGAATTGGCAAGCTCAGCAGGTGCGAACGATGTCTCGAGCGTCCTGCAGCGCTTTTGGCCAATAGAATCCCATGTGGAACGCCTTTCCAACCATGATTCTAAAAGAGGAATGCGCACCGCAGAAACCCGAATGGATATCGTTGAGCAGATACTTACCTTCCTCCGGGGTAGTGCACTTCGATAGAACACCCAGAGTGCCCTGACGATAGAGTTGCTCGTTAACGAGCTTGTATGAGCTCGCTTGGTGCCTGATTCTACTCCTCTCGGCTGGGTCGTCCGGGAGCTTGCCCCGGTCGAGGAACTTGGTAATCGGCTCCATCCACGAGGGAACACTCTCGAGGAGGGCGACCGAATCTCCTTGGTCGGTGATAGATGGTGCCGCCAACGTCTCGAGGATGACATCTGATGGAATCTTACCATAAGACGACCTGAGCTTGGATAGGAGGTCGACGCTGGAGTTATCCTTCCTAGGCATGTGCTTGATTTCCATGTTTCGAAACCACTTCTCCATTTTGCGCACCTCGGCAAGGTACCTAGCCATCGAACCCTCCGAGCACTGATAGTCTTTGTTGTACTGGTTGACGATGAGCTGGGAGTCGCCCTTGACGACCAGCCGGCGCATTCCCAGTGACTTGTAGGCTCAGAGACCCACCAAAAGGGCCTCATACTCTGCCATGTTATTAGTTGCGGGAAAACCGAAGTGAATCACATACCTCAGTTTGTCTCGCCGGGGTGTGATGATGAGGATACCAGCCCCCGAGCGCTCGAACGACCTGGAGCTGTTGAAGTACATTCTTTAGGGCTTCCCTTCCTCGACCTCAGGCTCGGGAGTCGGTTGCGATGTCTACTCGACTACGAAGTCGGCGAGCGCTTGCGACTTAATGGCGGTGCGTGCTACAAACTGTATGTCAAATTCTGCCAACTCCATGGCCCACTTGGCGATGCGACCTCCGGCTTCTGGGTTCCTTAGGATCTCGCCGAGCGGGAATCCACTCAGGATAACCACTGTGTGCGCCTGCAAGTAGTGCCGGAGTTTGTGCGAAGCCATGAAGAGGGCATAGAGCAGCTTCTGGACCTCGGGGTAGCGCTCCTTTGGTCCATGAAGTACCTCGCTGATGTAGTAGATTGGCTACTGCCGACCATCGTGCTTGGCCACCAGGACGGTGCTGACAGCCTGGGTCGCGGTAGCGAGGTAAAGCAGTAGCGTTTCTCCCTACCGCAGGGTCGTGAGTAGCGGTGGGCTCGAAAGATATGCTTTCAGCTCATCAAAGGACCGTTGAGCTTCGGGTGTCTATTTGCAGCCCCGTGCTTGCACAACATCTTGAAGAACGATAGTCCGGGCTCATCGAGCCTTGAAATGAACTGAATAAGAGCGACCATGCGACTGGTGAAGCACTGGACCTATCTTGTTGATGTCGGAGGAGCCATCTTCTCGATTGCCTCGATTTTCTCCGGATTCGGGCCTACTCTTGAGCCCCCGATCATGTAGCCAAGTACTTTGCCCGAGGTAACACCAAACACGCATTTTTCAGGGTTGATCTTGATGCCGTGCTTGTTCAGGCTGGCGAAAGTTTCCGCGAGGTCGATGATGTGGTAGTCTTCGGAAGAGCTCTTGACGATGATATCGTCAACGTAGATCTCGAGGTTGCGACCGATCTGAGGGTCAAAGGTCTTGAACATTAGCCGCTGGAACGTTGCAGAGACCGAATGACATGGTCGTGTAGCAAAACGTCACAAACAGCGTGATGAAGGCCGTCTTGTCTTCGTCATCGACTGCGAGCTTGATTTGATGGTAGCCCGAGTAGGCATCGAGGAAACTCAGCATCTTGGCATTGGCAATGGAGTCGACAATCTTTTCTATGCGTGGAAGAGGAAAGTTATCCTTTGGGTACGCTGAGTTCAGACCCGTGTGGTCGACGCACATTCTTCATTTCCCGCCTTTCTTCTGCACGATAACTGGATTAGCTAGCCATTCGGAGTAGTCGATCTCACGGATGAAACCAGCCTTCAAGAGCTTGTCGAGATGTTCCTTTATTATCATCATTTTCTCGGGAGAGAAGCGGTGCAGCTTCTGGCATACAGGTCAGTAGCCAGGCCTTGTTTGCAACTTGTGCTCGATCACCTCCCTCGGAACTCCTGACATATCTGTTGGTTCCCAAGCGAATATGTTTTTGTTGGCGTGAAGGAAGGTGACGAGCTCGAGTTCCTATTTCGAATTGAGCTCAGAGGCGACGTGAACGCTCTTGCTCGAGTCGCCCTCTTCGAGCTGCACAGCCTTCGTCACACTGTTGGGCTGGATCGTCGTCTTGCGGCGGGCACTTTTCAAAGTTACTTCGGAGCCTCGTTGGGGCAGCATGTCGGCGAGTACCAAGGCCTTCTCCTCACATTCGTGTGCCGCCTTGAGGTCGTCGTGGATGGATATGATGCCATTGGGCCCCGGAAGCTTCATGCAGCGGTGGCGTAGTGGTTTGCCGCCATGACCTTGATTAGCGCCGGACACCCAAGTATAGTGTTGTAGGGAAGGTCTCCGTCGACCACCTCAAAGGTAACCAACTCGGTGCGGAAGTTGGCGGAGTCGCCGAAGGTGACGGGCAGAACCACTTGCCTGAGCAGTGTGGTGGAACTCCCTGGTACAACGCCGAAGAAGGGAATTGCAACATTCTTGATCTTCGATCGGGGAATCTGCATTCGGTCTAGTGTGCTCGCTAAGAGCAAGTTGAGGGAGCTGCCCCCATCGACCATGACTCGCCCGACTATAATATTGCTTATGGTCGGGGTCACGACCAGAGCAGTCTTGAGATCCTTGCAAGGCTGGTCCTTGCATCATCCCAGGAAAAGTAATCGGGGTTCCAGCCCACTTGCAAGGCTGGTCAGCGGGCTTCCCAGTGGAGGCTTGGTATACGGTTCGTGCGACGTCTTTGAGCTCACACCGAGATTGATACGCCAACGACTCGTCGAAGATTACATCGATACGGCGGTCGCCTTGCTGAAACTCCAGGTCAAGATCTTCAAGGTCCTCGCCAACATTGACCCTGTCAGGTCGCTCGTCCTCCTTTGGGAGCGTGGGCATCTCTCCACGCTCGTCGTAAAAGGCATCCAACTTGCTTTGCCAGGTCCTGCAGTTTCGCAAGTCGTGGCCGTGGGCCTATGGAACAACAGAACTTGTCAGAGTCGTACCTGGGTCGCTCCTCACCGCCCTGCTGCCGCCCTGTGGTCGGGTGTCACCCCACTGGGGTCCAGGTCGATGCTGTCCTTGCTGGGGTCGATGCTATGTTTGTTGAAGTCGTGGTCGCCCTTGGTGAGGTCGAGGCCTCTCTTGGTTGAGTTGTGGCTGTTCCTGGTTGGTCTGTCGTACTTCCATCACCTCAGCTCACTGTTCATTGCAGCGACCATGCGTAGCTGGCTGCCGCCACTACCGCGGTCTCTCTTTCGCTTTTTGGCATGTGGATCCGAGCTGTCGCCCTTGGCGTTACATGGTTCGGCCTTGCCAAAGTTGAAGCCGAGCTTGCCCTGGTTGTAATCGCGCTTCTAGCGTACAGCGTCGTCTGCGTCCGCGTATCGCTCCGCCATCCGGAACAGCTTGTTGACATCGAGCTTCGCCATGATCTCCAAGTCCTTAGTGAGGCGCTAGTCGCGGACGCTGAACTTGAAGGCTTTGATGACGGCCCCGTCGGAGAAGCTCGGGATCGAGTTCCTCGAGCGGATGAATCGACGCACAAAGTCGCAGAGAATCTCATTCTTCCCCTGGATGATACGATTCAGGTCCTTCTCCCATCCAGGGTGCTCGTAGCAGCTCTGAAAGTTAGAACGGAGAGCGTTCTGTATCTGGCGCCATGATCAGAAGGAGCCAGGCGTCTAATTGAAGAGCCAGGTGCGCGTCGCGCCGTCCAACACAATTGAGAGGTAATTAGCCATCACGATTGGCACGAGCGTCATCGTCGTGATAGCGCAGGTGGTCGTGGACATTTTGACGCCTGGGCGGGACGTCCAGAGAAAGGCTTTCGAACGCGCTGTTGCTCGAATAGGCGCTGCTGTTACTTTACTGATGTCGAGCACGTTCATGAATTATGTTCCGAGCCTCACGACGTGGAAGCGACCGGGACGGACTCCGGGCTCATCTGTATGAAGGTGTTCGGTGAGAGCGTCGACGTCCGTGTGAGGAGTTGCCATCGCTCGCCAGAGAGCGAGACCCAGGGTGCTGGCTTCGCCCTCACTACGAAGGCTCAACCTCGTCGGCCGCCTTGTCAAGCTCCTCGATGAGAGCCCGCTCGAAAAGAGCCGACCTCGCTCGAGCAGGATCGGCTATAACCTGGGCAATGGCTCACAAGCGCTCCCAGCTGGTGAAATTGCCTAGGCGGGCAGGGTTAGGCCACCCGGATGAGATGCGGTTCACCCCGTGATCTTCCCATCAGAGAGTGGTGATAGCCTAGTTGATGGCAACCCGAGACAATCGACGTGCCTCCTTTGGGGTATCCGGGTCACGATCCTCCGCTCCCTCGCTCGCCCCGCGGCTGTCGGCCATGAAGGCAAGGCGTTCGCGCGGCGGTGGTGAGGGTGAGAACATGGATGTGGTGCTTTTGCGCTCGGGAACCGCATCCGAGTCCGCGCTTGCCGAATGCGACATGTTGACGTTTGAAGATGAAAGCTTTGGTGACGTTGAAGCGACGAAGTTCCTTCGAACAAGCAAAACTCTCGGGCCCCACGGTGGGCGCCAGCTGTCGACGATCGGGATCGCCTGACCGCAGAAGGAGGCGAGAGTGACGTGAGAGCGGAGCCCAAGACCGTGCCCGCCCGAAGGGAGGAACTCTGATCGCCGCTAATAGTGAGAGGAAGGGAGTGGTTGACACGAGGAGTTATACTGGTTCAAGCCCCCAGTACAGGTAACAGCTATACTCCACTCTTGCCTTTAGGCAAAAGGTAGACGATGATGCACTGTGGTTGAATATAACAGGTGCTCGAGCCGAGGTCGAGGACCGGTTCTTTGTGTCGTGTGTGCTCTCTCCCTCCTTTCCCCGCGTAGGGGGAAGGTTACCTCTACTGCTTAGTTCATTATAGAAAACAGCTGGGCAAGATTCTCGAGGGAGTGGCGCCAGATCCGGACATGATGCACAATGAAGTATGGCGATAACGGCGCTGGGAACTGTTGTCCACGATCGCCTTAACTCAATCTTTTAAGGCCCCTCCTTGTCTCGGTAACTGCCGGTTTTTGCAATCCAACCGAGTCCTCCGAGCTTGACCTCAATAGCAAGCTGGGCCCTAGGTCGAGCGAGCTTGGTCCTTGGTCGAGTGAGTTCAGTCCTTGGTCGAGTGAGCTTGGGCCCAATGGGCCATTGCCTGCGCAGGGTAACCAGTCCCCGACAGCAAGCCTTGTCCTAAAGATCCTTCCCCCTCTCCTGTATCGACCAGATAATGGATTCTACTGTGGGCTATCAGTTGCTAAGTTTTCTAGATGCCTACTCAAGGTATCACCAAATTAGCATGTCTGCGGAGGATTAAGAAAAAATTGCTTTCACTACTTCCTTTGGTGTATTTTGTTATGTTAAAATGCCTTTCGGTTTAAACTGTGCTAGAGCTACGTATCAATGCTGTATTCCAAACTGCTTGAAGTCCCAAATCGGGTGCAATGTGGAAGCGTACGTCGATGATATCGTAGTCAAGTCGAAAACCGAGAACACCTTAATCAGCGACCTCGAGGAAATATTCGACAACCTCAGGAAGTATCGGATGATGCTTAACCCCAAGAAATGCACATTCGGCGTTTCGTCCGGCAAGCTTCTCGGTTTCCTAGTGTCCAGTCGAGGCATCGAGGCAAACTCGTGCAAAATCGAGGCCATCGACCAGATGCGCTCTCCGCGCATGCTGAGGGAAGTGCAGAAGCTCACGGGCTGCATCGCTGCCCTTAGTAGATTTGTCTCTCGGATGGATGAGAGAGGATTACCTTTCTTCATGTTGCTTAAGAAACAGGACACCTTTGAGTGGGACAAGGAGGCATAAGAAGCTTTTCAAGATCTGAAAAAGTACTTATCATCTCCGTTAATTTTAACCTCACCTAATGAAAAAGAGATCTCTTTGTACATTGCAGCTACCCCTCAAGTAGTAAGCACAGTCCTGGTGGTTGAACGGGATTGCCCTGACAAAAGGACTAAAATCCAGAAGTCGATGTACTACGTGAGCGAGGTCTTGCACGATGCCAAGCTGCGGTACCCTCAGGTGCAGAAGATGTTGTACGCCATTTTGATGACTTCTCGAAAGCTGCGACACTACTTCCAGGAGCACAAGATTACGTCATGATAACGTACCCGCTCAAGGAGGTAATACGCAACCGAGAGGTGACGGGGTGAATCGTGTAGTGGGCGGTTGAACTCAACGAGTTCAAGATTGACTTTGCGCCATGAACCACCATCAGGTCGGGAGTCTTGGTGGACTTCATCGTGGAATGGACGCACGTCGAGGAAAAGGAGCACAAGATGGTCAATGACTACTGGACAATGTTCTTCGATGGGTCGCTCACGCTTCAGGGCTTGGGGGCTGGTATCGTGATCAAATCTCCGACTGGTGAGAAGCTAAAATATGTTATCCATCTTGATTTTCAAGCTTCAAATAATATTGCAGAATACGAGGGACTAGTCAACGGTCTCCGCATGGCTGCGTCACTTGGCATCAGACAATTACTCATGAAAGTGGACTCACAGCTAGTCGTGAACCAAGTGTAAAAGGAGTACCAGTGCTCGGACGACAACATGGTGGCATATCTGAGTGAAGTTCGCAAGCTAGAGTAGAAGTTCGAAGGGCTCGAGGTAAGGCATATCAGGTGATGTGACAATTCCGCCATCGACGAACTTGCCAGGCTTGCTTCGTTCCGTTCACCCACGCCCGCAGGAGCCTTCATTGAGAAACTCCTCAAACCATCCATCTCCCCCAAACGGGAGGCAGATGTTGCCCAACTCGACCAGCAGCCTGGTCGAGTTAGCGAGGGAGAACTTGCAGACACAGAAGCTGCACTACTCGAATGTGAGCCGACTTGAATGAATCCATTCCAAGCCTATCTCGAAGGTCGAGAGATCCCTGACGATGATACAACAGCCGAGAAAATTGCACGTAAGTCCAAGCTATACGCATTAGTAGACGGCAAGCTCTACCGAAAGGGGAGTAACATAATATTGATGAAATGCATCACCCAGGAGGAGGGCAATAAAATATTGCTAGGTGTCCATAGAGGCATTTGCGGCAACTATGCGTCTTATCGCACCCTGGTCGGGAAAGTTTTTCGACAAGGGTTCTATTGGCCGACTGCACCCCAGGATGCTTGTGAGCTGGTGAAAAAGTACAAGAGCTGCTAATTCTACGGCAAGAAAATCACCCGACCAGCCTATGCACTGCAAACTATTCCTCTGTCTTAGCCCTTCTTTGTCTGGGGCTTGAATATCTTGGGACAGTTCCCAAGAGCTCAAGGAGGTTACAAGTTTCTATTCGTGGCTATCGACACGTTCACTAAGTGGATCGAGGCCGAACCCGTCAGGAACATCACCTCAGAAGCAGCTAAGAAATTCATGGTGAGCATTGTTACTCGATTTGGCATCCCTAATCGAGTAGTCACAGACAATGGTAGCCTGTTCAAAAGCAATGCTTTCATAGTCTTTTGCGAAGAATTGGGTATCAAACTCTACTTTGCCTTCGTGGCTCATCCTCAAAGTAACGGTCAGGTCGAACGAGCCAATGGCTTAATCTTGCAGGGGATCAAGACCCGTGTGTTCGATAGGCTCAAGGCTTACTCTACCCGATGGGCGAAGGAACTCCCCTCGGTGATATGGGCTGTTCGTACTTCGACTAGTCGAGCCACTAGTCAAACGCCATTTTTCTTGGTCTACGGAGCAGAGGCCGTGCTTCCGACTGAGTTAACGTTCAAGTCACCTCGAGTGGATAACTATTTAGAAGAGGAACAAGAGCAAGCACAAGCAGATGATGTAAATCTACTCGAAGAGCTCAGAGATCGAGCATCCATTCGAGCGGCTAAGTATCAGTAAACCTTATGCAGATATCATGGCAAAAAAATCCAGGATAGAGCGCTCACCACCAGAGACTTTGTACTACGAAAGGTGCAGAAGCAAGATAATCACAATAAGCTATCGCCTAAGTGGGAAGGTCCCTATATGGTGGTCGAAGTGACTAGACCAGGTTCTGTACGACTATCAACATCAGAAGGGGTTGAGAAATTTTCATACATGAATAAAAAAGACATTGCATTGCAACTAAGATCCAGATAAGTATGATTTCATTAAAATTTTACTAACAAAAGTCTATCCTATTACATCTTAAGATAGGTTTTACACCACTACGACTTGTCCTCGGAGGCATCACGTCGTCGCCCCCCCATCCACGGGGACAAAAAAGGATGGTCCCCGGGATGGGCTTGCGCCCTTTGTACGGGCGAGAAGAGGACGCGAAGACTTGGCGCTCACCGCGCAGACCAGTTGATGTGAAAGGAGGGCCCTCCGTCGTCAGAGGCCTCCCAGTGCCAAGATGGCTTGGAGGGCAAGCAAGCGCTGGGCCGATGAAGCTGTCTTGAGCTTCACCTCTTCCTCCGATGCCGACGGCCTAACTTTCTTCTCCTCATGTGTCGGCGATGGCATATGCTCTCGCGAAGGGAGCAGAGGTGGCATCGTCTTCTTCGGTGATGACCCTCAGCTTGCTGGTGACTTCGTCCTCCTCCTCTGGCCAAACCTGCTTCTCAATAGTTTTGAAGGACCATGTGGAGGTCCATCCATGTTTGTGATGAGTATTTGAATTTATTTGAGCAAGGTGTGCTCAAGTTTGAGTTTGATTTGGATTGATTTTCAAAATGAAGCAATTTGAGTTGTCTCTGCCAGGATTGGCAGTACCGGTCGTATGGACGTGGTAGTGATGAGTTGGATGGTTTATTGAACATCTTTGTGAGCATTGCTATGTGAGGAGTTTCCTTGTCTTTGATGGTTGCAGGGCGACGGTGCTAGGTCATGGTGAGGCGAAGGATGACCGGGACTAGGCGAGGAGCGTCGGAGGTCCAGACGGTTGGGAGATCGTGGGAAGATGATCGGAAGCGAGTCGGGCAAGTCAAGAAGACAAGGAAAGGAGTTGATGCTAGCTAGATGCCGCGTGGATCAATGAGGGCCGTCGGATTGAGGTCTAGTTGATAGGTTAGCGGGTCTAGGTAGTATGCTTTGAAAACCGTGCAAGAAAACCCGGTATGTGTGTGGGTTTTGGGTTAGCCCTTGCATGGCTGTGTGTGTGGGTTAATCCTAGCCCTTAGATGAATGCTCTAGGGTTGAGGGACTCATCCAAGGGTGGTAGGTGGCCCAAGAGTAGTATAAATAGGGTTGGAGGGGTAGCCTCCTTCCCTTGAAGGTGTTGAGGTTTTTGATGCTTATTTGAGCTTTGCCCACATGAATGTGAGGCTTTGTAACCTCTCCTTCCAGAAATGAAAGTTTTATCCATCCACCTCTGAATTTATTTTGCGCATTTACATTATGTCTTTACTTTACGCAATTTAAATTCAGCATTTACTTTCCGCAATTACATTCCCGCAATTTACTTTCAAGTAATTTGGATTTGCCTCCCCTCCTTCTAAATGCTGCTGATCTTGGATGTTTTGAGTGTGTTCATATGGTTTTACATCTCTTTTGCACTCTTGGATTGAGTAGAGAACATCTTTTCTTTCAAGTTCCAACTTTGTTCAGAACTTGTTCTTCGCGCAGCAGTCAGTGTTTAATTTTTGTAAAACTATAAAAAATCCTTTTTGAGTGATTCTTGTTGTAGGAGGTGCGGGACTCTGATATACACCTGTAGAAAAATTTTGGAGTTCACTTGTTGCACCTTTTGGGTGCCATGAGGTGAAAACCGAGCCCCGAACTTTCTGCTCAAAGTTCTTGAGCATACTGTGTTCTTAGATTTTTCCTGTTTTTTCTGTAAGTCTTTTTGAGGAGAAATTTGGTGGAGTTCTTCATGATTATGATGCTCATAGGGAGAAAAATTCTAAGAATTTTGTGAGCTGCAGAAACCCACCAACCTCCTGTGCAAACTGAGGACAAGTTCTGGAAATTCTGCTTTTGCTTTTCTGAAAGTGACTTTTGTGATTTGAATTGATGTCCTTTCTAAAAGCAAGAGTTTGAATTGTTTCTTCTTTATCTTGGACACTAGACAACCAGGATTGTGACTCAAAAATCCCCACATATTTTATGGTACTTATCCATGCAAGCTTGGGGTACACATAGTTGTCTAGTTTTCGGGTTTTTCACAATTTCCTTTGAGCGATCTTGTCGAGGTTTTTGTTGGAGTATTTTGGGGGAATTTTTATTTGTGACCATTCACCCCCCCTCTGTTCGCCATCTCGGTCCTTCAAGTTTCCCAATCGATCTCGTCCTCCTCATCGGAAGAGATGATCCTCCCCGGAGAAACTATTGCCAGTGGAGTAGGGGGAGGGGATTCGCTAAGGATGATCACAGAGGGAGGCGACGGTAGAGGAGAAGCCATGGATGCAGTGAAAGAACTAAGGCGACGTGAGTAGAGGACAAGAGAAAAGATGGGATGTGACAAGCGACTACAGGTCCTGTCTTTTTATAGCTTAGGGAACAAGTCGCACTGTAATCGCAATCCATCTCGATTCGCGTCGGTCCCAATCCATGAGACGTCGGTCGCGCTTCCACACAAATGTGCAAACCGAAGAAACGCCACTTTATGGTGGCCATGTGGATGCTGAAAGACGCAAAAAAAAATAGTAACAGAGTTCAATCGCTACAATGAAGTTATGTTGTTTATCTACTTCGTCCGTTTGGATTCTACTTCGACCAATATGCTCGGGGGCTTATGCTTTTGTGTGTAAGGGTTGCAATTGATGCTTATGCTCTACCTTCTCCTTGATATAGCCATCGAGTGGAGGGGCGGGGGTTACATCATGCATTTTATCAACGCATATGCTCTACCGCCTGCTTGATGTATCATCGAGTAGATGGTCGGGGGCTACATCGCTCGATATTTTTTTCTTACCTGGTTCCACTCTCGGGTCGATGTATCTTTCGAATAAGAGGTTCGGAGTCACAACAGGTATCAGTGATGCTAATGCCTCACTCTTTTGTCTCGATCCAGCTATCGTGTAAAGAGTCGGGGGCTACATCGAGATATTGTGCTTGTGTCACTCTACTCCCTACCCAATGACACATCATCGAGTAAGGAGTCGGAGGCTACAGGTAACCTTGTACCTTACTTACTTTCTGTTTTCCGATCGGATCGGTACAGTTATCGAGCAGGGCATAGTAGGCACGATCTTCTCTTTATCTTTGAAATATGCGATTTTTTGCACGTATTTACTCAATTGCGCACTTAGTATGTCAGTAAACAAAACTAAAGTGTGGCCATGCCTGAATCCAGAAATGAGTAATTCTATCCTGCACGCATACGAGCACTAGATTGTCAAACAGCTAAAGCTCAGCGGCTGGCGGGAGACGAGACCTCTAGTTTGTTCTACATGCGCTGCTCGGCAAGTTCTTGTTCACAACAGAGTCTAAGTCACATGGTCGATGAAGGCTTGCAAGAGTCGTGTAGTGTTCTAGTCAACGTATATAGCGTTTATGTTATGTATGGCCTCTCGGAGTGTACGCTCGGGGGCTGAATCATTTAACGAAAGTTTTTTTAGCATTCTGTGCAGATACAATTAGGCATGCGTTTAGCCACGAAGCCGCTTACTGAGGGTCTGTGAGTGCTAAAATCGGATTTGCATCTACTTGTGCTACACTTTTTCATCGACAAGGAAATAGTAGACAAAGCGCGATAGACAAGCAGATTAATTGGTACTGTCATCAAAGACGACGGTAACAAAAAAGTGTCGATCTTTACATCGACATGGTCAGGCTGAGGGACCTTGGTTGGCATCATCATCTCTAAGTGATAGCTCCAATCCGGCCACGAACCTCTCGGAAAGGCTTGCGAAGGACTCGATGTAATCGGCAGCTACGCTCGCTTCACACGCGAATCCTTCGTTTAGTCCTGAAAGGTCCAAGTCCAGATGGTGGCTCTTCACCATGCAAGCATTTAAGAAGTCGTGAGACGGGCTGAAGTGGTTATATGTTCGAGTGTCTTCGACTGCAGAGCGACGAGCGTCGCATCTACAGTAGCCTTTTCGACCTCGAACATTTTCTTGCTTGCCTCCACCTCGTCCCGATTGGCCATGGCCTCGACCAGTGCAGCTTCTGTAGTGGTTTTTCTCAACCTTCAGCTGCTCCTCCCGCTTCTCACCCTCAGCCAGAGTATCCTTCAGTTTGGCCCTAAGCGCCTCTAGCTCGGCGTTCTTCATCTTGAGCACTTGGTCGTGGGAGGCCATGAGCCGCTCAATTTGCTGATGGGATTGATCACAGAAAACTTTGGCCTCAAGCAAGGTGTTGGCCACGCGCTGTGATAAGAAGCCGAGACATGTCAAAAACAGAGTGAAGGGAAGAATGGAAGGCAGCACAGGGTGGTTCGTGTTCACATACCCAGTTTTGAGGTTTCAGAACAGACCAGAACACCGAGGCGCTAGAGAAGCTAGAGGATCTTGGATTGTCACCATCGTAGGTTCACCGGTACGCTCAACAGGATCCTCCAGATGAGGGACTGCGGTGGTGCTAGCCATGTCGAAGGATGACGTTGTCACACCTCTAACGAACCAAAAGAAAAAGTTCATCAGGAGAAAGGGAGGATAACTTACCTCGCCAGTTGAATTTTTGCCTGCATATTCGTCAGAACTGGCTTGACTCCGGCGGTTGTTTTCTCAATCGGTGCGCCCAGTGGAGGACACAGCACCGGTGGGTCAGTGGCCGACGGGGTAATCTGCAAAGCAAGTAGTTACTATGAGCGGAAGTTCGCTAATACAGGAGACATTGCTTGATAGCAATGTTACCTGTTCGAATGGTCTGGTTGATGGAAATCCCTCTCGAGGAGACATCTATGGAGGAGTCATCAACCTCTACACATCGACCCCCAATCGGCTCGCTGATCATCCAACATTTGTTGAATTATAGCAGGAGCGATCTCATAGCATCCAAGCGAGCGATTGAAGGATACCTAGTCGGACGAACACATCGACGAGGTTCGAGGCCGTTTGACAGGTCGGCGGAGTGCTGGAGACACCGACGTCCTCGCTCGAGGAGATTCGGCCATCTCTTGCTCCAGAGCCGTTTCGCCTCCGTTTGGGTCAATGATAGGCGCTGGATCTTCCAAAGAAGGTTCGAAGTCGACGGAGACGTCGTCATCTAGGCCAATGACTCCCTTGATTGGCTCACTAACATCATCGTCGAACTTGGCCTCCTGAGGAGATGTTAAGTCAAAGCAGATAATATATGCACTAGCGATACGAAGATGTCTCTGACAGAACACTCACCTCTGGCCAGGGATTGGCAAGCGAGTAAGCTTCGATGCCCCAAGCGCCAGGTTCTGAGCCTTGGAACATCTTGCTTAGCCTAGAGGAGATGTCCGAGTCCGGCAGATCTGGTAAAAAGCAAGTCAGTTTGCTACTCATCGACTAAAGTATGGAAAACAAAAGTATTGCAAATGCTTACTTTCAGGATTGTCCCTGGTCGCATCATCGACTCTAGAGTAGTCCCAAGCAAGGTGATCTCTGCATTTCAGCGGATTCGACTGGCACGTGAGGAAGTCCCTAGCGACGTGCCACCCGATCAACCCGATTTTCCTTAGCTCCTCGATCTTTCGAACATAACAAGAAGTTCAAGCAATCGTGTGAGAGACCCTAGTCCAGAGGTCAATCGGATGAAGCAAAAGTGGCCAATAAGATATGGGATAATTCACGGTGTCCGGAGAGGTGATGTAAAACTACCGTTTCTTTCAGTTCAACTGCTAGGAGGAGGTAACAGAGACAGAAATATAAGAATTTGACACGCCACTACGAATGTGAAAACTGACACCCCCAACAACTGCATTCTTCATCGCCCTCTTCAGATTATAGAAGTGGCAGAACAGGTTGAGACTTGGACTAATGCCCAAAAAAGCCTCACAAAGTTGGACAAACACACTCAGGATTGTGATAGAATTGGGGCTCAGGTGGAAAAGCTCAATCTGGTAGAGCTCAAGAATCGAGAGCAAAAACTGAGAAGGGGGAAAGCTTAGCCTGCAGCGGAAAATGGCCTCGAAAACGACGATCTCATCCTCATTCTCGGGGCTAGGGTACGGTTCACCTTATGACGGCCTCCAATGGAAGAACTCCCGTGGAGGAACAAAACCATCCTTCTCCAAATTAGCAAGACACTTCTTCATCATGATTGACTTCTGCCACACCTTTTCGAGAGCTTCATCCTCAAAGGCTGCCTTAGTCATCTCAGGTTTCTTCTCCGGCTATGTAGCAACCCCAGCGCTGATTGAGGGTTTGGATGCCATTGCAACAAGAGAGGAACAATTTCTTTGAAAGTAGCGATGCCAGGGCTTCAGGAGTGCGACGGAGGCTTCGAGAGTAAGGATGGAGGTGAAAAGGAGAGGAATGGCTACAGTTCCAGGTCTGTGAATTTATAGACCAAAATCATCTCTCCAGCGAACGGTTCATTCCCCATGGCATGGCATCTCGATCGGCGCAAAAGGCGGAATGATGGCGCTGCACCAATCTTGGCACTGCAGACGAGAGCAATAAATGCTCAACTGCCCAACATTTAAATTTTTTGAATTTCTAACTCTGATCAGAGTCGAGTCGATAAGTCAACATCGAGTAACTTGCGGTTACCCTAAGGAATCGATACGGGCTGATGGTAGGGCGCTCGACCCAGCACATCCCTACTCGATACTCAGTGATTCTCAATCCACTCAAATAATTCGACTACAAGCAGACAAGGCATTACTCGACCAAGCAAGACTTTGTCAGTAATCGACCAATCGCTTAAGCAGACCCTCCGCTGAACTGAATTCAGGGGCTACTATCAAATATCTAAACATGGGGTATGTGTCCACAGAGGATATGTCCTAACGATACGCAGAAATACCGGATATCACAGACCCGATTCTGAGGGATATGATATACGCGGGAAAGATAACTCCATATCAGGAAGGACTCGATCGCTTCCCCCTTGCGAGGAAACCAACTCGAGTACGTCTGGTATAGATGGCAGTTTGGATATGCCATGCAGATTACTCGACGATAGACTCCTCATCGACTACGATCTGTTACCCTAAACCGACTACGATTCGACCAGAGGCAGGATCATCATGACTATATAAAGCCTGAGGTAGGGACCCTCAGAGGGAGGCAGAGCAATTATCATAAGATTAGCCATTTAGAGCTTTTAAGAAAGTAGTCTCTTTTGCACATAGAGCTTAGGAGCCGACGAATCCTGTTTCGTCATCCTTTAGCCATAGCATAGTCTTAACTTAGGTGCAATCCACATTGTAACTAGTGCTAGACACATTGCTCCGTACTTTGTTCATCAACTCTATACATCATCCATACAGAAGTAGGGTATTACCCCGCCAGGGGATTCGAACCTGTCTTAATCATGTCCCTCCGATTTTGTGTTTGACTCTACTAATCCGAAGGTACCCGAAAATATAAATTTATTGTTGATTTTCTAACCTTCGACAGCGTCGATAGAGCAAGAAACAGCAAGCCCCTCTTCATCGCGGGACAAAGCATCTACCGTTGAATTCAACTTGCCTAGCCGGAACTCCACGTACGGTAAAGTCATACCAGAACAACTTACCTACCCACCCATGTTGAGGTATGGTGGACAGTCAACGTTGATCGAAGAGAATATTGATAGTGTAGTGTTGAAAAGCATGCCCCCACAGATATGGATGCTAATTGCGCACCGCCTTAACAAGGATAACGAGCTCCCTCTCGGCCTCTCATATGCTGCCAATTTAGCGTGATGAGGTGTGAAAGCACTCAGGATGAAAGTGGGACGTATCACGGGCTGGCTGCAATTTGCCCACTTGGCTTCAAACTTTTATGTGAGTCAACGCGGTAGTCCACAAAGTTTTTATGAGGGCAACATGGTGTCTACGAAGTCTGCAACTTCACCTATTTTATCCTGCTAATTCACCTACTTGATACTACTACGTACTTTCATCCTTATTACTTTCCTCCTCTGTAGCGCCCATGCGGTGGAGATCTTAGGGATGGGGTACTGCCTCCACCATCGGCGGCTCGCCAAGGCTGACGACATGTGTGAGGGCTGCCTATCTTCTTGGAAGGAGAGGGGAAACGATGCAGAGGAGAATGGCACTACGGTGTGTTCTTGCTGAAAAGCTGTTGTCGAGATTTCTTTGTGCGAGATACATGATTTGGGTGATGTGGGCTACGTGGGCTGGCCGTATGCACCACTTAATTCTTCAAATAGGCTGTGGGTGTCCGCTTAATGTTTTATATGGGTTAAATTAAGCGGGTTAACAAACAGTCCGCGTCCAATTTCATCTTAAACAGCACGGCTGAAATATGCAACTGGCCGCTATCTCCTTGGTGAATAACTGCACTGACTCTCTGGCCGAAGGCACTGCAATAGATCATGAAGCGCTTGGAGAGGTCCACGAGCTGCAACGCGGTGCATGAAGGGGCACTTTCTTTATTGATTATTCCTTGAGCAAATTAAACTTGATCGGCAAACCTTTTAAGTAGTAGGCCCCTTTTAGCACCAGAATTTGACAAGGTATGACCAATTTGTCAAGTTAAGGATAGAAATGAGTATTTCCTGTTGATATCGGTTAAAAGGGAAAAGTTAAGTTAAAGATAGAATTCTGACCGATGTTGATAGAATTTTATCTGTACGATGACCGATACGGATCATGGTTGGCAACGTATTGGAGAAGGATACGATCGACCGATGCACTATAAAAAATGGATCGAGGGCAAGTAGAAGAACAACCCAACCAATCAAACAACTCGCATCTACTTTTTATTTACTTTTCTATCAACTAGGAGTAGCTATGTAATTTAGAATCTCCCCTGTAATCCGGTTTTGATCAATAAAGTTGCGCATAGTTGATTATTGATCATCCTCAATTACTCCAATCAGGTTTGATTTTTCTCTGATCTTGTTGCGCATCGCCTTTTACGGAAAAATCTACCTTTATAAATCATCTAATCAGCCGTAACAAGCTGTTTATACTTATCGATACCTTTGATTTAATCGGCTTTGTATAGCTGTTTAAATCTTTGCCGATTATCACATTAAATCGGCTTTGAGTGTATTTTTTTATCTATCTTGCCAATTGCAGATCAAATCGGCTGGCACACGCACGAACCAAATTGAATCCGACGTTCTCATGTGTTTGAGCCGATCAATCCTTCATCACATTTTTCGGCGCAACACACTTTTGGCATGCCCGGTGGGATACGATGTCTTCTTTCGAAAAATCAATTCCACCGTTTGACCTCAACAACGAAGCTATAATCGTCCCAACATTGGACGATTTAATACCAGAACTGCCCAAGGAAATTAAGGATTGGAAAGTCATGCTAAAAAATATGATGCTAAGTTGTTATCAAAAAACTCGATGTGGTGGCACTCAAAAAACCGCATTGGCGACAATCAATGCCCTAGGCGATACATGCCGGCACAAGCTAGATTATCTACCTTGATTAATCAATCTATGGACCATGTTTTGATTAACCAATCATCGGCTCTAGTTACAACTCTTAAGCCGATGATAGCTAACAGTGTTAAGACTATAGCCCAAGAGTTGGCATCGACTGGAAGCTTGCTCGACCCAATGCAGACCCTGCCGAATTACCCTATTTTTTCGGTAGCACCGAACACACAAAGCCCTGTGTTAATAGCCGATCGTAAACCATCGGATTTGGCTCCATGTCCCACCATGATGCCAACCCAGCGTACTGTAATACTGCCACGAGATCCTCGTACGAGTGGGGTTGTGCATTATCAAGCATATACTGATGCCGTTAAGTTGGATGCACCAACCAACTTACCACCATCGGCTTCGTTTTACGCTTTTCCTCAATCGGTCCACAGCCGATTGAACCTCATAGGCACCTGCAGTACGCCAAGCCAACCCTGTAGAGGAATATGGCTCCATACAAGGTTGTAATGTACTCGGAACCTTTTGTTCCAGTACCAGAGCCGATTGCTAGGGAAAATAACATAGGTTATGAGCAATCTGGTCAATTCCCATCGGCTCAAGCAACCTATCAACCCGAGCTTATGCTCAGGAGGCAGAATGCTAAACACGAGTGTAATTGGCAAGCTTCTAACATTGCATCGGCTAATACAGTAAATTGGGCCAATCAGATATCTGTCGTATTATGAGACCAATTCGGCATTCAACCGAAAGGGAAGGTTATTGGCTATAGAAAGCTGTACCCTGATTATATTGACTGGATGCCTTACCCTAATAACTTCAAAGTTCCTGATTTTGCGAAATTATTAGGGGATGACCTCGTCACCACGTTAGAGCACGTCGGACATTTTATCGTGCAATGCGATGAAGCTGCTTAGTCCAACGAATTAAAGATTTTGTTGTTCTTGTTATCTTTGTCAGGAGCTACTTTTACATGGTTCACAAGCTTACCCCTGAATTCGGTCAATTTTTAGACCGATTAGGAGAGCCAATTCCATGAATAATTTTCTCTGAAAGTCTGGAACTTAGAATTTCCGACTTGAGTTTCGTTCACCAGAAATTTGGGGAATCGGTAACAGATTATATTAAGAGATTTAGAGAAATAAGAAATTGGTGTTTTAGTGTTGCCTTGCCTGATAACCAGTTATC
The DNA here is from genome assembly GCA_036346275.1 of Otatea glauca. Classification (NCBI taxonomy): domain Eukaryota; kingdom Viridiplantae; phylum Streptophyta; class Magnoliopsida; order Poales; family Poaceae; genus Otatea; species Otatea glauca. The sequence continues at coordinate 23,724,598 of CM070733.1, read as the reverse complement.
TGATTTAGCCTTCTAAGGGTTAATTCTCTAGCTGAAGGAAAATTTTGACGGACAGGAATTTACCAATTTAAGTCACCCGTTACATAGGGTATCGGCTCAAGAAAGCCATTTTACCTATAACAGAGGCTTTAGGGATAAATTCAAGGTTAATAATAATAATAATAATAATGATAAAGATAAAGCCAAGGTTAACCTCATCGAGTACGGCTCAAGCGATTCATCAGAAGACGACGAGGCTGAAATAAATATAGCCCAATGGGTTAAGGGGTCTAAGAAGTCCCTGGTCTGTTCTTGGCTTAAGCCGACTAAAAATAAGTTGAAAATAAAATATGCTTTTGACGTTTCTCAATGTGATCATATTTTTGATTTATTGCTACAAGAAAAGATTATATGGTTGCCTGAAAGACATATTATACCATCGGCTGATGAAATAAAAAAGCGAAGGTATTGCAAATGGCATCATTCTTTTTCTCATAATACTAATGACTGCAATATTTTTCGACAGCAATACAATCGGCTATAGATGATGGTCGACTCAAATTTGTAGAGAAGCCGACGATGCAATTGGACGCTAATCTTTTTCCGATTAATATGGTTCAATGTTTTGGAAAAGGAAAAGAGCCGATGCAAGATATGGGGTCAAAAGCTGCACGTCACATTGATGTTCAGTCGAGCTCCAGCAGCAAGGAGACCCTGAAGATTACTGTCGGCTCACTGCAAATAGAAATCGACCATGAAGGGAGGAGTTCAAGGACTATTAAGACAAAAGGAGACTTGCGATCGGCAAGTGGTATAAAGCTGAGAGAGCATCACCACCACACAAGCCGATTTATAAGACAAAGCCAACTTTCTCCCGGTTATTAGAAGTATGAAAGAAGAAGCAACATGCCACGTTATCCTGCTCGTCGGCCAAATAATATGTACTGGCCTAATAACTTGGAAATGGCTCACCAACGATGTCCCTTTTGGCAGTTCTGTTGGGAGAGGAGGTCAGTTCTACTGTGACCATATACATGTCTGATGGAACATTATCTGCATCAAGGTGACTGGCAACGACGGTCGGCTAAAGATAGAATATCTGAGCCGGTGCAGGTCCGTCATGAAATCCGTAGAGGATCGGTTCATGAAAGAATTTCCAGGTCAACCTAGTCGCCAACATGAGTGGAGGAAGAGTCAAGTTCTACGGCCCAAGTTAATCTGGCAAGAAAACTATGTGAGCCGATTGAACTTAAACCCAGATGGTGTCCTTTAGAGCTTAGCCGATCACAACGCAGATGACTTCAAAGGCTAAGGACTTAGAAGATGAGAGAGGTCGAGCAGAAAAAACAAAGAGAGGAGGAATTCAATGAACTCCGACTGATTAAAATCACTAAGAAAGAGTGGAAGAGAAAAGAACCAGTTGAAGAAGAGTTTGATTCAGCCGATGATCTTGATTTACCTGTGATTCAGGATGATTCTTCTCCTCCAATGGACATCAACATGGTGTTTACTCTTCCGACCGAGTTTAAAATAAGTACTGCATCGGCCAAAGAGACGTTTGCTCAATTGTGCTTGGGGGCACAAGATACAGTTTTTGAGAAACCTCAAGATGATTATCGACATTTAAAGCCATTATATTTGAAAGGCCATATCAATGGCAAGCCGATATCAATGATTCTTGTAGATGGAGGAGCAACCATCAATTTATTGCCATATACCTCTTGCAAGAAGTTGGGTAAGAATGATAAGGATTTGATGAAAACTAACATGATTTTAAATGACTTCAAAGGCGATCCCACTGAAGCAAGAGGGGTTATGGTAACAGAGTTAACGATTGGCACAAAACATTGCCGACCACGTTTTTTGTTATTGACGCTAAGGGTAATTACAGCGTTCTGCTTGGGCGAGATTGGATTTACGCCAACTACCATGTCTCGTCGACCATGCATCAGATGCTCGTCCAATGGAACGGAGACGAGGTAGATGTAGTTCAAGTTGACACATCGACTCATATTGCTATAGCGAGTTCTAATGAAAATTGGCAACATGAAGATGCCAAGTGTATATCGGGTAAAGCTCTAGAAGATTGTGATTTAATCTACATCAACAAAACTAAGCACACTTGATCGGACAGATGAAATTTTGCATTGATGGAGTCCAAATTAGCAATGAAGGCTTTACAGGATAAAATGCAAGGCTATCGGTAAACAACAGATAGCTATGAGGCCATTGAAGATTTTCAAGAAATAGAGAAGTTAGACCAATGTTTCACATCGATTGATTTGCTAGAGGAAGTCGATATAGGTGATGGTGATAGAAAAAGACCAACTTTTATTAGTTCAAAGTTAGCCACAGATTATAAAGAAAAGTTGGTCAAGATATTAAAGGATTATAAAGATTGCTTTGCTTGGAAATATCATAAGATGCCTGGTTCAAACCGACAACTTGTTGAGCATCAGCTACCTATAAAGCCAGGTTATCAGCCGTTTAAACAGTCTCCTAGACGATTTAATCTGGTCTTGTATACTATTATAAAAGAAGAGATTAAGCGATTATTAGAGGCTAAGTTTATCAGGCCTTGCCGATATGCTGAATGGGTTTCCAATATCGTCCTTGTTATGAAGAAAAATGGTAAACTCAAGGTGTGTGTTGATTTTAGGGATTTGAATAAAGCCACACCAAAGGATGAGTACCCATTGCCAATAGCCTATATGCTTATCGATGCTGCATTGGGAAATAAAATTATTAGTTTTCTCGATGGTAATGCCGGATATAATCAAATATTCATGGCAAAAATCGATATACCTAAAACAACTTTTATGTACCCTGGTGCTCTAGGTTTGTTTGAGTGAGCAGTTATGACATTCGGCTTGAAAAATGCTGGTGCAATATATCAACGTGCCATGAATTTGATATTTTATGATTTAATCGGTCATATTGTGAAAATTTACATTGATGATGTTGTTGTAAAATCCAAAGAGGATTTGCAGCATTTGGTCAATTTGGAAATAGTGTTCAAAAATACAAGGGCACATGGTTTAAAGATGAATCCATACAAGTTTGCTTTTGTTGTGTCGGTTGGACATTTTTTAGGCTTTATGCTTCATGAGAGAGAAATTGAAGTTAATCAAGAAAGGGTTAAATCTATAGCAAAAACTAAGCCACCAGCTTGCAAAAAGGACTTACAGAAGTTGATCGGCAAGATTAATTATTTTTTATGATTTATTTCAAATTTGTCTGACCGTATTAGTTTATTTACCCCACTGTTTAAGTTAAAGGATAATCAAAACTTTGCCTGGGGAGCCGATCAGCTGAAAACTTTCGAGAGCATAAAGGATTATTTGTCTAATCCTCGAGTTTTAGCTACACCTCAAAAAGGTATACCATTTAAATTATATATATCGGCTGAAGAGGCGACAATTAGAGCTGTTTTGGTGCAAGACATTGATGGTAAAGAGCGGGTTATTTTCAACTTAAGCTGATGGTTAATTGATGCAGAAACCAGGTACCTTTTTGTAGAAAAACTCTGCTTGTCATTATATTTTGCTTGTACAAAGTTAAGGCATTATATTTTAGCATCGACTTTTAAAGTTATTTGTAAAGCGGATGTTATAAAATATATGTTATCAACCCTAATTTTGTAGGGTAAACTTGGTAAATGGGCATACACGCTCATGGAGTTCAACTTGATGTATGAATCGGCTAAAGCTGTTAAGGGTCAAGTCATTGCTGATTTTGTAACAGGATATGAAACTACATGAATGTCTATGTAATATTTGTTGCCCCTTGGCAACTATTTCTCGATGGATCGGTATATCGAGAAGGTGATGATATAGGAATAGTGCTGATTTTGCTAAAAGGGTATAGTTTTGAGTTCGCATTTAGGCTAAATTGCAGATGTTCTCATAATCAAGCCGAATATGAAGCATTACTTAAAAGCCTACAACTACTTGATAATATCGGAGTTGATTTTGTTGAGGCTTATGGTGATTCTTTGTTGTGGTCCAACAGATTAAGGGAGAATATAACTGCTATGATGAAATTTTGATCAAATATTTGGAGCAGTGTCTTGCTGTAATCGACTCATTCACTTCTTTTTTCCATTTGTCATATTCCTCATGAGTTAAATGATAAGGCCAACTTGCTAGCTCAGTAAGCATCAGGCTATAAAGTTTTTGGCCGATTAGAGGGATTTGAAACGATAGAAAAAATGGTCATATGCATTACCACGAGTGATTGGAGAACAAAAATAGTAGAATATTTGACCGATCCCTTAAAATCTATTGATCAGAGAATCAAGCGACATGTCCTAAAGTGTGTCCTCTTTGTTAATGTACTGTATTATCTGATTTTAGAGGGTTTGTTACTAAGATGTCTTAAAACCGAAGAAGCTAAAGTGGCTATGGGAGAAGTACACGAAGGTATTTGTGGATCCCATTAATGGGCTCATAAAATGAAATGGCTGTTAAGGCGTACTGGGCATTTTTGGCCGATAATGTTGGAAGATTGTTTCAAGTATTATAAAGGATTTCAGACTTGTCAGAAATTTGGCAACGTACAATTAGCTCCAGCATCAGCTTTGCATCCAATTATCAAGCCTTAGTCATTTAGAGGATGAGGAATAGATGTAATCGGGCAAATATTTCCTGCATCAAGCAAAGGCCATAAATTCATATTGGCCGAGACCGATTATATTTCTAAATAGTTTGAGGCGATCCCGCTTAAAAAGGTTACAAGTGTTGAAGCTATTGGCTTTGTTACAGAACACATTGTCCATCGATTTGGAATTTCATAGACTATTATGACCGATCAGGGCACTGTGTTTATATCCGATGAGTTTCAATGTTTTGCCAAAAGTTTAGGTATAAAGTTGTTGAATTTGTCACCCTATTATGCTTAGGCTAATGGTCAAACTGAGTCATCAAATAAGACGTTGATAAAGTTAATAAAGAGAAAAATTGAAGAAAGCTGAGGAATTGGCATGTAACGTTATCAGAGTCATTATGGGCCTATCGGATTGCGTACCATGGTGCAACCAAGTTATCACCCTATCAATTGGTCTACGGGCAGGAGGTTGTTTTGCCCTTAGAAATTAACATTGACTTGGTAAGAACAGCTAGACAAAATGGTTTGTTGACTTAAGATTACAAGGATTTAATGGCCGATAATTTGGACGACCTGGTAGAATTACGTCTGCATACGCTAGATCGGCTTAAGAAGAATAAGGAAAGAGTTGAAAAAGCTTACAATAAAAAGGTAATGCCTAAGACATTTTGTGAAGCCGATTTGGTTTGAAAAACTATTTTGCTTGTCGGCTCTAGAGATAATCGATTTGGCAAATAGTCTCCAATGTGGGAAGGATCATACAAGATTCATCGGCTTGTAGATGGAAATTCTTATATTTTGGAGACACTGGAAGGTGTGGTGTTTTCTAAAGCAATTAATGGTAAATATTTAAAGAGATATCACCCTAGTGTTTGGGTTGGCTCCTAATCGGCTAAGAATAGCTAGCGGTCGTGAAAAGCCAAATTAACTCGTTGCAGTTAGTTTTGGCTATATACTGTAACAGTAAAGTAAATTATAGCCGATTACAAACATCACAGACAATAAGATGAAAGCATAAATAATAATCGGTTAAACAATCGATTATAAATGTTACAAATATTCAAAGTTGTTTCAAGACAAGTTTCCCCATTACATACATTTATAACATTAAGACATGTCGATTGCAAACATTTATTGGCGGATCATATCCTTGAGTTGTTGAGTTTAGCTCCTAGAGCCGATAGTGCAGCAGCAGCCTTGGCAATGATTTGTTCCACGTCCTCGAGGATCTTATTGTCTTATTCTTCTGATCTCGGGATGAGAGCGATCTTGGCCGATTGTTTTTTGATCGACGCTATGGCCATGCACAGACCAACTTTCTGGCTCTTCAAAGCTGATGTTGCGTTGTCATATGCTCTTGTCCTTCAGCTAGGGAGGTATTAACTTTGGCCAACTCCTCTTCCAAGGATTTTTTGGAAGATTCTTGCTTGAGTGCCATCTCCTTGGTGGCCTTCAGATGTTTGGACTCTTCGTCATATTTCGCCTTCAGAGCTTTTGTGTTGGCTCTTGTTGAGCAGCTTTTGATTCTTCCCACTATGCTGCCCGATGAGCTATTATTGCCTTCGCCACCTCCACCGCATCTTTCTTCGCATCGAGGTGGCATACCTTTAGAAAAGCGGCCATCGCCTCCTCTGGCAGATCGGCTTGCACCGCTGCCATAGCATCCCTTAGAGGTTGGGCATTCTCAAGTAGGTTGGTAGACGCCCCGCGTAGAGCAGCTTGAAAAAGTTGTTCAATTTTTCTATCATACTTGGGGCCAATGTAACTTTAGCCGATGCATCCTTTGAAATGGCTAGAATCTACTGGATCTCCTCTGGAAAACTATCCACGCCCAAGTCAATGTCGTCTTCAATATCGGACCAATCGAATCCGAGCATGTTGCTCACAGACTCGATCGGCTTGGCTCTTGGCTTAGCAACAGCAGGAGTGGCAGTACTGATTGGTGCGACTTTAGGGATTGTGGCTATTGGTGTCGGCTGTGATGGGGGAGGAGACAAGTCCGTCTCAACCGGAAGGTCAGCCAGAATATCGGTGATTTATGCGGCAGGTGAAAGAGGAGGCTTAATATGATACAAAAACAAGTTGAGCCGATTTATTCAGATAGTTGGATAAATCAAAATTGGTGAAGAAGATAATTTACCTCACCTGTACCCGATGCACACAGAGAACTCTCACCTGATTGCTCTTGATGTTTACTACCTCTATTGGCCAACACTTTTTTGTTTGGTCGGGCGTGCTTTTTCTCTGTCAAAGGATCATGCAATGGAATTAGTCAACATAGAAAGTAGTAGGAATATGAGATATAGCCGACGGGTCCGGATCACCCACGGGGCCTAAGTAATATCTATCTTCGCAATCGGGTACAAGAATAAATACCTATCTTGGGTCCATTGTTCTTTGGCCGTCGGGTTGGAGTAATGACAGTAGTGTTGAAGGAAGAAGATTGAAGCCGATTGTAGAGAGATTGAGAGCTTGTGCACGTAAAGAATGATGGAAGATGGGTTCTATATTTATAGGGGATAAAAGGAACAGGAAAAGACGAGAAAATTTCCCGAAGCGGTGGTTGCAGTTATGGTAAAAACGGTACATTTTAAAGATTGCGGCGCAATAAGTGGAGCAGTTACCAAAGATGGCGGTAAAAGTATTGTGAAAATCATGGTTAAGCCAATGGTGGTTGAAGCCGATAAAGAAGATTTTTGGAAGATAACATATTATCTCCCAAAAATGGGGGTATATGTTAGTGTCAGAATTTGGCAAGGCATGACTAATTTGTCAGGTTAAGGATAGAAATGAGTATTTTTGGCCGATATCGGTTAAAAGGGAAAAGTTAAATTAAAGATACAATGGTGACCGATGTTGATAGAATTTTATCTGTACGATGGTCAATACGGATCATGGTTGGCAACGCATTGGAGAAGGATATGATCGGCCGATGCACTGTAAAAAAGGGATTGAGGGCAAGCAGAAGAACAACCCAACCAATCAAACAACTCGTATCTACTTTTTATTTACTTTCCTGTCAACTAGGAGTAGCTCTGTAATTTAGAATCTCCCATGTAATCCGATTTTGATCAATAAAGTTGCGCATCGCCGATTGTTGATCATCCTCAATTACGCCAATCAGGTTTGATTTTTCTCCAATCTTGTTGCGTATCACATTTTTCGAGAAAATCTACCTTTATCAATGATCTAATCAACCATAGCAAGCTGTTTAGACTTATCGTTACCTTTGATTTAATCGGTTTTGCATAACTGTTTAGATCTTTGCCGATTATCACATTAAATCAGTTTTAAGCGTATTTTTTTCTTCTATCTTGCCGATTGTAGGATCAAATCGGCTGGCACGCCATGAACCAAATTGAACCCGACATTCTCGTGTGTTTGAGCCGATCAATCATTCGTCATATTTTTTTGGCGCAACTACGTACCAATCACACTTTCCTAACAAACCAAATAATCTTAGAGATATTCTAGGAACTAAATCAAAGCCTACCCAACTTATCATATTATTCCTTCGGTGCATTGAATTGTCGCACAAGGCTATATCCCGAGCTAGATTCCTGCATGTGCTGGGCTTCCTAAAACGACGGCTGTCGGTCTTGCCCACAAAGGATTCCACAATAGATGTTTTTGAGAAGAGTTTAATAATGTGTGATGGTGGTGTATGGTGATTTGGTGGAATCTCCCTCAAATTGTAGTGCAAATCCCTTTTCAATTGATGTTTTCTGGGACTGTTAGCAAAATCTTTCTTACCGAGGAAAATTCATAACCCCCTGGATGTGATTCCTAGTTTGAAAAAGTCTTATAAGTTAGGCCCGTTTGGATCACAACAATTTTGCACGGATTTCATAAGAAATAATTCAATTCCCATAGCCCGTAGGAATAGAGAAAAATTTCAGGTGTTCCAAATTGGGCCTTAGATTATGGCATTCACACTGCCACAACTTTCCTCAGTTTGCAAACTCCCTCCTAACATTACTTTTTCCAATAAACAACACAGAACATTAGAAAAATTGCGAGTAAACATCCATTAATATGCACACTCTTGTCATTGTTTTTCTACAGATTGTGATGTAAAACGTTAGAAAAATTATGGGTAAACATCAGTTAATATGAATGGTCTCGTGTGAAATGTTGAAGCTGTTATGTTGTGCTTGAAGTTGCATACCAGACAAAGGTAAGCAAGACCAACAATATAGAATATAAAGGGCAAAGAAGTTATCTTTTAAAATTAATTCCCTAAAATAATTTATATTTATTTTTTAAAAATATATGAGAGACATCTAGGATGTTTATGCAACTCTACCTTCTTATTTTACGAAGCCACTAGTATGATTTTCGGCCCACGGTATTCATAGAAATGATTCCTTTTCAATTGCTCACCTTTTGGAGAGTAATACCAGCAAAGTGTCACCACATGCCCTCTTTTGCTTCCACTGTTGACAGTTGAGCTCTATTGCGATATATGTTGCTTCATTGCACATCAATTGGGCCCCAAAACTACTTCAAGCAACACACTGATTCTCATGAATAGGATTTTGTAATAGGTTTTCTGCAATTGACATAAAAATATTCAATAGAAAACCTAACTAAAGTAAAAGTTATTAGAAGTATATATATGTACTAAGAGCGGATGAAAATCGGTAGATGCAGGGACTGTATCAACATGTTGTACATAGCGAAAGCAACCAATGGGCACTTTTCCGACTATTTACCTATTGGCATGACTAGTGTAAGAATTTTCAATACGTAAGTATTACATATTGTGTCTCCTAAACATCTTTGCGGTCGCTGGATCGTACGACATGGAGGTAAGGATATTAACGGGCTGAAGCCCAGCACATATCTGATTCAAGCTTAATATTCTTTGAGCATTGCTTCAATGCTTTCCCTCCTAATATAAATTGCACAAATTTTAAAACAAACGAAGGGGTAAGTAATCTCTATTTACTCTTCATTCATACTTTAATATTTGTGCAACTGTAAAAAAGAAAAGCATTGAAGCACCTCTCATATTCTTTTTATAGATCTGTATCCAGTCTGATCTAAAAGGAGTGAGGTCCAAGCCTAGCCTGGGCCAAAATAAAAACCTAGACCTTGATTTGGACCTTTATGTAGACAAACTGTTAATTTGTTTGATGAGTTGATAGTTTACGATGCAATATTCAAGTGATAAAATTAGGTCTATAATTACATATCTCACTTACTGAAAACAGATGTTGAAAGTTAAACTTAAAGTATGCTGCTGAAGTATTAAAACAAGAAAAAGTATTAGTGCTAAAGACAACATCAATTTGTTTTAGGGGTGCTAATGGGCTTGAACTGGTCCAGACTTTTGGACTAGGCTAGCCTAAAATTACAAATGGACTGGACTAATTTTAGATCCATAGCTATTTAGATTAGATCTAAGTTAGATTGGGCCAGACATGAACCTATATTGTTTGTACTAAATTGATGTAGGGCCATGCTGAATTGATGTCTTTCATGTTAAAGTAGTTTATGGCTTTCTGCGTGCATCTTCACACAATATTATTTGTATCTGATATTCTGCACAATGGTTATGAATTTTTCAGTTCATGCTGTCAGGGCCAAGGATGAGAAAAACCATGATTTGTTCGCTTGATCTATCTGTCTATTTCTCTCAGCACTACTACAAAATGGTACAACACTATTGCTTTATCTGGGTCGATTCCCAACTTATCAGGAAAAAATCGATTGTGATAGATGATTCGGCGAGGGTATAATAATTTGGGTAGGAATAATCATAATCGGTCCTCAGGTTAGAATCGATTGTGATATAGAATTTGGCACATCACAATCGATTCTCACATTAGAACGATCGGTTCCTACCTAAGACCCGATTGTGATGTGCACTTTCACATCACAATCGGTTCATCGTACATCATAATCGATTCTTATCTCAGAACCGATTGTGATGTGCCTCGCTAGGTTATTTATAGCCTCGGGCTGAACTCTCCTCTGTTGTTGTTCTAGAGGCAAAAAAAACCCACCGCCACCCGAAAAAGCTCCACATACTCTAGTTGGATGCAATACTTGGGTGAGAAATTATGAAATCTTCGAGAATAGGTGTTAAGAGAGTAAAGTTAAAGCCCTAGCTTGAGGAGATTTTCCCTCATTTTTTGTTTTCTTCAAAAGGTGAGCATTCCTTTAAACCCCTTCAATTTTGCACTAGGTAATTCGATATGTCGCAAAGAGAGTTTAGATTGCACTGGAATTGTATGTATCCTATCAGATTTCATACCCTTTATTTGATAAATACACATCAATTTATCTTTATAGTACTCTTGTGTTAATCTGAAATTATTATTGTTGTAATATGATGAATGTTAGAGTTTAGATTGCGTAACCTACGTCTCTCGTTTGAGGGTACTTGTTTATAAATATGCTGAAATTGCAAGTTCCATTGTTCGATTATGGAACATACCAAGTTCCATTATTCTGATACAACTGGATGGGACTTCCACATGAAGTGAAGGCTGACAAGAGAGGTTTTACTCTTGTGGATCTCAATAGACTCGCCTATAAAGATGAACCGTTTGTCCTTGCGAAGCAAGAAAATCAAGTATTCTACATGCGTGATCCGGCCAATCCGAGGTTGCACGTCATCCTTCATAGCAAGAGGCGGATCGTTGGAGTTGAAAATGTCGTAGATGAAGAAGAGTACAACCAATTCGATAAAATACCTCCGTTTGCATATGGGGCATGTCTTAGTAGTGACGATGACACACATAGAACAAATTACATACGTATAGATCATCAAGAAGGGTTGTATCGTAAATAAAGGGACTACGTCAAGGTTTGTTCATTTTATCGGGCCAGCAGTTACAGTTTAATAGGCCCGTTTTATTGTACCATTTATTTGGGTAAAGTTGTAAGATTGCCATGTAGTTCAATCAACATATGTTCCCATAGTTATTTAAATTAGTTGTAGTGCAAAAAGAAATACATTAGTTTTATTTTGCAATATTTGTATGTATAGCTACTTGAGCATTTTGAATGAATTATAATGCGCCAAACTTCAGATTGTTCTAAGTTGCATCCTTAGAAAAGTGACTAGATTTTCTGCCAAGGGGTAGCAAGCATCCACCGTCGGATTTGCTTCATGATTCACGCCCTTTTCGTCCCTATCCTCTATTTTGCTCCCATCCTCATCTCTTCTCCTTCCCTATTCAACTCAAGTTTGACAACATCCAATTCAAGAAAATCATGAACTTCCGAGTCAAAAGTAAAACCTATCGACTCGAAACTAGGAAAATTTAACTCAAATTTGAAATTATATTTAGTGGGATGGTGGGGGATGACGGCGGTGACAGGGCTCGGATAGGGAGGTTGCTGTCTGGCATGGAGAGGCATGGGAATGGAGTGGATAGCTACACCATGGCAGCCAACTAAAATGGCCAACCTTTCATTTTCAAAATATACAATATTAATCCTGTGTAAATTAATTCGATTTAAGTAAGAAATTAACACTCCCAAGTTACAACACCATCCATATTCCATGCATCCTTGTGCAAAACAAATTCATTTATATACGCACTCAAACAACCACCACATCATCTACCCATGCCCATGCATGTAGTTACACAAGATTCTCTTCTACTTGAAGTAGTACGGGAGGTCGAGCACATAAAGGAGGAAGTAGGCCCAGAGAACGCCGGAGATGCCACCGAAGAAGAACCCTCCAGTGAACTGCGCCCACCCGTCGGCGGTCTGCAGCTTGTCGGCCTCCTTCTTGCGGCCCGTGAGCGTCAGCGTCGGCGCGGTGGACGGCTCGCCCTCGTTGAACGAGGCTACACCGTACATGGTGAGGCAGACGCTGAGGATGGCCACGAGCCCGGCCGCCCCGAGGGCGCCCGCCTGGCCGTGCACCGGCGTGTTGCGGAGCGGACCGGTCAGCGCGAAGGGGCCGACGAGGAGGTAACCGTGGGCGAGGCCGACCTCGATGCCGCGGAGGAGCGGGCTCACGGCGGTGCGGTACGCCGGGAGCTTGGAGAGGTACCACGCGATGAGCGGGCTGGAGGTGATGGGCGTCTCCAAGCTGCCGATGAAGGGGTCGCCGTTGATGGGCTGGATCACCTGGTAAGTTGGCTGTGCAAGATACACAAGAATATGGTGCATCAGATATGGAATTTACCGCCCCCTCCGCTTGGAACAAATGATTTCCGTAGATATATTCGAGGAATTGTGTTGTTTCATACCAAATTTGCAATGCTATGTGATTTAATCGTATGGGGTAGGTGGGTATATGTTTGATTCGAAAGAAAATAGAGATTGATATTAATTGTTTATGTGATCAAACTCGATCCTGCCGTGCATGATCAATACATATATATAGCTAACATTCAGGTTTGGGCATGAAAATCTGCACCTATTTTCTCCTAACTCGGGGGGAAAAAAATAGCCGCCTTTAAATGAAGAACTATATGTACTTGCTAAAAAACCACTGACCTTCTCGGGCTGGATAGCCTTGACCGTCAAGCGGGGCCTCCTCGACGGTGTAGCACCTGAGAGACCCCTCGGCTTCGAATACACCAAGCTGTTCTTCATCAGCTGGCTCGCCATGGGAGGAGCATAAGCAGTAGCCATCTCTCCCTTCCCCCCTCTCTCACTCTCTCTGTGTCACACACACAAAACTATGTTCCGGCAAATGGATGTGATAGAAAAAGCCTTCTTGAGATGTCCTAATTAAAGTTTGTGATATTTAGATGCTGCAGGGGAGCGCGTGAGAGGAGAAAATATGACAGGTTTGGATGGATGGGCCCCCTGCAGATGAGATATCGTTCAGAGCTGTGTGGCGTTCATTGGATGCCGGGACTGAGCAACCCTATCCCTTATCTGAATGTTTCGAGATCTCCTCCCTCCGTTGGACGGCTAGCTGGCAGCGCCCGTGTTCCGCCACGTCGAAACAGAATCTGCAAAACTTGTGGTTGGGTCGTTGCTGCTGAATGAATTTATATCTGGAGAAGGCGCAGCTATCTCTGTTCGGTTTTTGCTGTACATATGCACATGGAACAGCATATAGGTGAATAATTTCAGCTGTGGATGGCTTTTCTATCCATGATTTGTAAATCTAGCCCATTTTAGTGAGCGATGCACCATTTATGTAGTGATTTAGGACAGTCCACGCATGTGTTTGCGAGGAATTTCTAGACTAGAATTTAGGACCAGTACAGGCTGGCTCTGACTAACATCTTTCAAAAGAAAAGAACAGAAGAAATGACAATTAATTTTAGTTTAATCACATACTTCCTCCGTTCCTAAATAGATGATGTTTTAGGACTTTGCACTTAACCAAGACAATTGTAGAAATAACCAAACCGTCCTCTTTCATTAGCTCAATTATTGCTCTTGGATGATGTTTGTTACTCTATTCTATAGTATGTTAAATAACATCGAGAATCATGAATGGTAGAGGCATACAAAAAAAATAATAGTTAAAAGTTGTCATGAAATTGTAGAATGCCATATATTCAGGAATAAAATTTGGAAGATAGAATGATATGTATTTAAGAACGACAGAATAATAATTACAAATCCTATGTTTTCATCTTAGGCTCAGCCTTTTATTAATAGAGTAAATTCACAGCATTCATTTTTTCTAACTATCGACCTGATGTAACATGTAAGATGAGACAAAACATGTCTCCATAGTCGTCTCTCTTCAACTCTCTTCCCTCCTGTCTTTCAAATCAAACATACCCAATTACCTATTGGTAAAAGTGGAACGAGGATTTATGGGACATATTAATTTAACCTCTGAAGAGCAATGTACTTACTCACTCCAGTGCAAAAAAAATGTTGTTTTGTGATAGTTTCAATCAAAATTTTGAAACTTTGGCAATCGATATTTTTTAAATATTAAGATTGGATACATAAAAATCATATATGTAGATTTATCTCAAATAGTACTTTTATATTATCATAATTTTATTAGGTTGTACAAATATACTACAAATCGACATGACTTTTGTGTACTGAGAGGAGTACAAGGTGAATAGAGTACATACTGGATTTTTTTAATATAATATATATTTTAAAACATTTTACAAAAAATTAATAATAATAATAATAATATTGAAACTTTGGCAATCGATATTTTTTAAATATTAAGATTGGAAACATGAAAATCATATCAACATCAACGAAAATAGGGTTCGGGTCGAAAAACGGGCTCCTAGAATTGGATGAAACTTTCTTGTCCTGCCAGCGGATTTGTCTCAAATAGTACTTTCATATTATCATAATTTTATTAGGTTTTACAAATATATTACAAATCGACATGCCTTTTGTGAACTGAAAGGAGTACGAGGCGAATAGAGCATATACTAGAATTTTTTAAAAATAATACATATTTTAAAACATTTTTCAAAAATAATAATAATAATCTATCGCTAATTGAAATGGCAAAATTTATTCTATCGCCATTTGAAACGATGACAAAGACTCTGTCGCCAATTGAACCGATGGTAGAGTGCCACCTAGATAATCCATGCAGGTTGTCGCCATTCGAAATGGTGATAGAGTAAAAACATCGCCATTTGAAAAAGCGATAGAGTAAACGAATCATCAATTGAAATAGCGACAGAAGGCTGTGTTTAAAATCTAGTGCGGCCGGCTCTGTCACCATTTCAACCGAGAAAATCGAGAATAAGAAAAGAGGAGAGGAAAAAAAGGAGAAGATGTGAGAGGAAGAGAAGAGAAAAGAAAAGAGTGGAGGAAAGGAGAGGGGAAGAGAACAAGGAGAAGAAAAGAGGATCATGCTTTGGAGGTAAGTTTGTTTAGCCTTTTAGATTATATTTTGAAACTAGCAACCCAATTAATTAGATCTGTAGTTGTGTAGATATGTAGTTGTGCATATATGTAATTGGAATTTTTTTTAAATAATACATTTTATAATTCAAATTGCAAAAATATATCACAAAAAAAATTCAAAACTATACCACTGTCGCCCCTTGGTTGGGCGACACGTGGCCATCGCCCACTGGCTCGGCGACGGAGGCAGATGTCACCCTCTAGTAGGGCGATGTTCGCCACGTCACCCGACAGTTGCTCTTGTCGCCCTCCCAATGAGCGATAGCCCGAAAATTGACGTATGGTTGGGCGACAGGTGCTGAGGCGGTCTCCTGTCGCCCAACTAGGGGTGACTGTTGGCTATAAAAATGGCTCGGCCGGCAGAAGAAGAAGAAAGAAGAAAGGGAGGGAAAAAAAGAAGAGAAGAGGGAGGAAGAAGAGAGAAAAGAGAAGGGAAGAGGAAAAGAAGAAAAAGGGAGGAAGAGCGGTGGCTACACGCAGGTATTTTTTACGGTTATTTTCGTGATTTAATTATGTAGTGTTTAGGGTTAGAGTTAGATGTAGTTATTTCCGCGGTTTCCGCAGTTTAATTCGTTTAGGGTTTAGGGTTAGATGTAGTTATTTCCGTGGTTTAATTCATTTAGGGTTTAGGGTTAGGGTTAGATGTAGTTATTTTCGCAGTTTCTGCGGTTTAATTCGTTTAGGGTTTAGGGTTAGGGTTAGATGTAGTTATTTCCGCGGTTTAATTCGTTTAGGGTTTAGGGTTGGGTTAGATGTAGTTATTTCCGCGGTATATTTTGTTTAGGGTTTAGGGTTAGGGTCAGATCTAGTTATAGGGTTGTTTTTACGAATAATAATATGTTGTTACGTTTTTTAGAGTTAGATGTAGATATATATGTTTTTTTACATGTAGAAGTGCACATATATATATTGTTAGAAATTGTAGATGTTTTTAGAAATACCAAGATCTGAGAGATGAATATTGTAGTAATGTAGATATTTTTCGCATAGTTTTTTGCATCTGAAATGGGCACACTTGGTTTCCAAGTAATGATATTTGTAGGAATAGAAGTACAGAGATGTATATTTTTAAGAATGTAAATAGATATATATTTCTTCGATTGTAGATATACATACGTATAATTTTTTGTAGCAAATAGATATAGTACTTTTTACGAAGAGTAATTAATTCGTGTGCTAATGAATAGGTTCACAGATATGTCAGAACGAGTTCCATTTAGAATCTTTTATGGAGAAGGGGTTGTCATGTATGGTTTGAATGGTGCGGATCTGAGTAACTTTCAGTATGTGGATAGAAGTTTAAGTAGGGTCAAAGAGCGTACATTTGCTTCTGTGTTGAATTGGTTGTATTATACGTTTCGGATGGAACAAGAGAAGTGGCAGCTCAAGTTATCTTGCCTTTGCACCATGCGAGATGATCCTGTTTATTGGGAGTTAGTTGAGCTGAAAGGAACTGCATCTTGGAGGTCATATGTGAGGGGGGCGGGGCAACGTGGATGGTATCGGGTGCTTTTGGTGCAAGCGTATGAAAGGGCTGTTGCCCCGTAGCAGCAGCTGGACGCTGGTGAGTGTAGTGAGGCTCAAAATGAGTTAACTTATGGTGACACTGAAATTGGGGAGTCTAGCCGGGAGCAGCATGTTCAGGGTTGCAATGAGGATATCGTCTACCAGAGTGGTGAGCAAGTTGAGATTGGGGAGGATGATGGAAACATTGGGCAAGATGCGTGGGGGCAAGTAGAGGAAGGTGAGGAAATTGAGGAAGTAATAGCACAGATGGAAGAGGAAGACCATGAATATTAACAAGTAGAAGTGGAAGACGACGATAACTCGGATGAGGAAGATAAAGATGTTGAGCCACTTGTGCCAATTGATTGGAGCACGCATCAATTTAATAACCTGGTTGTAAATGAAGGCAATGATACACCTTGGCAGTATAGCGACAATGAGGTGAGACCTAACAGCATGTACCCCACAAAAGAGCCAGTGCATGATGCTATCAAAGATTGGGCCTTATCACTAAGAAGAACTTTCAGGGTTAAGAAGTCCACCCCAACCTACTACGACGTGGTGTGCGAGATGCAAGGGTGCCCCTGGAGAGTGCATGCGTACAAGCCCAAATAGGGCACCCACTGGCTATGTTCGAAGGTTGAACAGCATAGTTGTATGACTGAGGAAACCCTGGTGGTGTAATGACCCTCATTTTCACATAAATGCGAAAATGGAAATCTCATGTGCAAACAGTACTAGTCCCATGATCAGTAGCTAGTACGCATATTTACAACAATTGGAATCACAACCATACATCATATTAATAAAGCGGAAGCTAATTTACACAATAATCTTACTATTCAGAGTTTATAGCAGCAAAGAAGCAAAGTCTTGTAGTGTGCCCATCCAATCCCTCAGGCAACTGACAAGGCATAATCCCTAGAAAACATTCATCGCTATCTTTCCCGAATCCTGCGACAAATATGTTTCATCGAGCTAATCTGATTCTTCACCTAAAAACAACAATTAAGCAAGGGTGAGTACTTTCGTACTCCGCAAGACTTTTGCAAAACCTATAATATATGTAGGCCATTTCAAAGGAAAGGCTAGTATGGTTGATTGCATAAAGCCAATTTGAAATGTAAATACAGAATAGTAGATTGCAAAATGGAATTTAAGTAAAAGCAATTTAATGCGAAAAGTAACAGAATATAAGCATAAATAATTCTCATGTACCTGGGTATCATGACCATATCCACGAATCAACTTCTACCAACACCCGGTAGAATCCAGTTTTGATGAAAATAAAAACAGCTAACTAGTGCTGGCGCACCAAGATTCCCATAACCGCGGGAACAGCTTTTCGAAAAGTTTCACACTCTGCAGAGTTGTACATCTTTACCCACAAGTCATGACCTTTTCCTTTTGCCGCATATTTCACGCACCTTTGGCGTAGTGGCCAGAATGTTCATGACGAAAACCTTTACATTCCTAGATTAACTTTGCACCAGCCCGGTTTCGATAATCCCGTACTATGGTGTAAATGTTTGTACAGTCACTGTACAGTAATGAATAAGCATATCCATAGTATGGCGACACCGTTGTATCAAGAAGCGTGACTCCCAACACCTCGGTGTAGGCACCCTCCGAGCAACCGATCATCAAGAAGCTCGTACTACTCCGCCTACCAATGTGCAAAGTTAAACGGATAACTTAATTGGTTTAAGGCTGTCCCATACCAAAGACTTGTGGTTGTACGGTAATTCTTGGGTTTAACGAACACGTAGTTCGGTCCTTAATCCGACACGGGCAATAGTCTCCACCCTACACTACGTACAATTCCCTTGTACACCCGGCTATTGCCAATGATTGCCCGCATCAAAATCATAGTTTTATTTTCATTTTTGATCAAAATACCAACAATAAATAAAGGTCAGACCCATTGAATGTCATATCCAACATTGTTAATCGTGTCAAAGTTTTATGTTTATTTAAGCATGGCTAAGCATAACACTATGTGTAACCCAAATTGACATCAAGTACTGTCTAAGTTATTCTAGGGTTATCAAGGTTCACAAATCCATACTTATCAAGGAAGTTCTATGAAACAATAGGTACAACTATCAATACCCATAATATAGCAGACTTTAATAAAAATAAAGTATGCAGCAAAACATTTAATGAAAACATTTATAAAACTGGGATCAATATGATCAAAGGGGGTGCTTGCCTTGCTTATTTATTGCTTACGACGAAGACGAAGCCACGGCTGACGGAGGCAACGACGGAATTAGTGACGTTGGATTCTACACGTCGTTCAATCGGAAATATAGCAAATATCCAACTTTAATAAGGGCAAAAAGAAAATAGACAAAAAACCAAATAAAGATCCACGACAGAAAACATGAATGTTTTAGGGTTTGGATTGAATGATTTTCAAGATCTTATGATTTAGATAATTATACAAACATATTGTTAATGACTTATTATAAAGAAAGCATGGTTTCTTTGATAGATTATCTATTCTTGAATTATGAATTCAAGAGGCTAAAATTATGAATTCTTATATTTATAACTTTGAATTATAGATGCTAAAATTATTTGGATTACTAGAATTAACATATTAGACAATTGAGCTGAAAGCTATAAATGAATAACACTTAATCCTTTTTGATTGATTTTGCATAAGAAGTGACTTGGAATATGTTAGATCTATTGAGCTAGGTTACTGGATTTATTTATGATTTTTAAGAAGGTTCTGGTGATACAAATATCTGAATTACATATTTGTTCATTATTACAAAGTTTGCTTACTCATATAATTGAGTTCATAAAACATAATTCTTAACGTTATTTGGCTATTAGGATTTATATGCAAAACATGATGAAATAAGATTATTTCTTTAGAATATTATAGTCTATACTTTGAAGAACATTTCTAAGCTAATTTCATACATTTTAGTGTTCAGACGAGACGTCATATTCATTGCTGAAAAAGCTTATATGATATTAAGAGTTACGATGATCATATTATTTAAGGTCATTGAGTTAACTGGATTCATATGCAAAGCAAGTTGAAAATAAAATATTTTTCTAGATTATGGTAGTACATATCTTAAATATCATTTCTAAACTGATCTTCATAAGATTTGCATTAAGACGAGTTATTCTACGGTCAGTTGAAAATGCTTAATTAGTTTTATAGTTTACATGATAAAGGCTCAGTATCCGATTTTAGTTTGCTACTACACCTTACAGAATAATTTATCTATTTTTATAGTATTATCATAGGATGACCCTAAAAGTGTTTTAAAGTTATTTTTGCAATATTTTGCTTTTATCTGAGATGTTTTATATATAAGTAAACATTAAGATTTAATATGTAATTAATTCAATAATGCACAAACATGAGGTATTCTTGCATAACAGAGGTATTATGGTTTTATTAAAGACCTAGGAATCAGTTTACCATTATTTGAATTTGTATGCTTTAAGTTATATTTATTTTAACTTCTATACATTGGAAAGTAATCTATCTTCAAATTTAATTCAAACTAGATTCAATTCTAAATGTTTTTGCATATCTCAGTAGATTACTAACTTTTAAACACACAGAGACTGATTTGACAGGAATTGATTCATTTTTGCAAAAGATATTTATATTTGAATAATTATCATATTGGAAACAACTTACTTTAGAATATGATGTAAATCAAGTCAAAATATAAATAATTTTGCATATTTGGGTTTCTGAGGAGTTAAGGTTTCTAACGAAATTGATTTATTCAAATTGGAGTTCATTTGTAGAAATTCTTTATATGACATTCTTTTGATCCCTTTCTTTAAGTTGAATTTAAAATTTAAATATAGTTCATTTTCAAAATATTTTTGTATATTATGAATATAAATGATTTTTCATGAATTTATAAATTTATTTCATCTCATTTGGTTGGATGGTTCAAAAGTTATGAGTATTTGAATATATTACGGTTTGAAAAATACAGAAAATAGAAAAATTACCATAAATGGAAAGTACGCCTTAGAGCTCCGAATACGCTTTCCGATTTGGGCAGCTCGGTGATGTCGACATACCGGCCCCAGCGGCAGAGAGAAGCTCGAGTGAGCGGTGACAAAAGGGCCCTTTGTCGGCAACCCGAGGCACAGGAGACGGTGGCGAAGCTCACCGGCGGCGAAGGAAGTCCGGAGCGGCGGAATCGGTTACGCTGTGAGCATCAGCTCGACGGTGCGCACACGGGGACGGTTCCGATTCGGCCGGAGGAGGTCGGGAAGGTGCTCGCCACCGGCGAGGGGCGGCGGCGGTCACAGCCAGTTGGCAGCGAGGCAAAAATAGGAGCTCTTGCGGCTAAATAACACCGGCATGAGCATCAGTAGGATTAGGGGGTTCAGATTTGGGCTTTTGCTCAAAAGATTGGGTACTGGAGGGGTGTTTTCACCGAGCGAGTGCGGTGGTGGAATGATGAGCACGGCGTGCGGCTCGCTGGAGAAGAAAAGGTGTTGGCCTAGTGCTGGGATGAGCTCACGGTGTCAAGGCGAAGCTGTAGGCGAAGTATTCTGAGGAGGAATGGTTTGCGGCGTTTGAATAGGTGATTTCCCCTTTTCGAGTGTTTGCTGGAGCTGGGGAAGAAAAGGATGGCTAACGGTGTTGCAGTGGTTTTGGTGTAGTCTTGCGGGTTCCAGAAGTGCGCACGAGTGTTATCAGAAGCTCGGTGATGTTTATATAAGCAGTGAGGTCGGTTCGGCACAGGTTTGAACACGGCAAGGAACGGCGGCGAGAACACGTGCGAGGCTAGGCTGCCGTGGCGGCAAATTTTTGGGGAAATGGCTGCCGTGACAGCCTATTGACAAGATGGGCAAGTTGGCGACCACTTGCCTATCCAAAGCGTGCCGTGGCAGGGAAAATCGGGGTAAAACCTCGCCGCGACAAAGAATCGGCAAGAGGCGGCAGAGAGAAATTCAGAGCATTTGAAGATATAAATTCTGGCAAGTTGGGATATGGAAGAGGCCAGCTTGCAGTGGTGTCAGAGACGACGTGCAGGCGACCTCGGGCATTGGATTGCGGTGAGAAGATCACAAATTGAAAGGCGGCGGCGCTGGCTCGGCTGACTCGCGCGAGAGAAACAGAGAGAGCAGGAGAAAAAGAAAGAAGAACAAGGTTGACGAGTGGGGCAAGGGTCCACATGGCATTCAGGGGTGGTGAGGGAAGTCGGCAAGGGTCAGCTCAGGCCGTCGGGCCCACATGGCAGCGACCGAAGGGAGAAAAGATCGGCTAGGTTCTGGACAGCACAGGAGAACAATAAAGGTTTGGGTCAGAATACAGGCTTAAGATTCTCTGGAACTTTTTGTGTAGGTCGGCCAGGAATATTTAATGGTCTAGTAAAATATTTAGATAAAAATTATTTATATAAATATTTATATAAATCTGACAATGCATGGTTGTCATTTTCTATTGATTCTGAAATTTATTTAATGTAAGATTAAAATCAGTTTATTATTTTATGAAACTTTTTATGAAGATCTGGAATGGCATTATTGACATGATATAAAATGTTCAGAATTTTATGTTTTATATTTTAATTTTAATAATTCTGTCTTTACCATTTTCCGCTTTTCTAATTGTCTGTTTTTGAATTTCTAAAAATACTAAATAATGGGATAAACTCTTGATATTTTTCGAGCTAGAGCAATTTCAGTTACTGGTTGAAGACCAGTCGTCCGACCCCGAGATGTCGGGTCGTCCGACCTGAGTGGTCGGGGCTTTGGCTGGTTAGAGACCAGTCGTCCGACCCCGAGTGGTCGGGTCGTCCGACCTGAGTGGTCGGGGCTTTGGCGTGTGTTGCGAGACGGTCGTCGACCGAGTGGTTGGGTCGTCCGACTCAGAGTGGTCGAGTCTCTCACTGGTCGGAGACCGGTCGTCGACCTCAGTGGTCGGGATGGAGACCATGGTCAGACCATGGTTGATCGGGATGGAGACCAGTGGTCAGACCATGGTTGGTCGGGATGGAGACCAGTGGTCAGACCACGTGTGGTCGGGGTTATGTTGGTCAGCGTAGTGTATATCTGTCTGTTGAGATGGATATGTGTTGTTGGACATTGCTATGTGATGTGGTTTCCTTGTCTATGATGGTTGCGGGACTTTGGAGCTAGGTCATGGTGGCGAAGGGATCGGGACTAGGCCGGGAGCCGAGGTCGGATGATCAAGGTGTCGCCAAAGATGGTGAGGCAGGGAGTAGGCGCAAGCCGAGAAGACAAAGGAATGGATGAGATGCTAACTTGGAGCTGCTCGATCAAGGAGGACCGTTGGATCGCGGTCGGGAAGATAGAGTGCGGGTCAAGTTAGTGTGAGTTGAAAAGCGTGCAAAACCCGTTGTGTTGTTGGGTTTGGGTGAGCCCATGCATAGCTTTGTGAGTGGGTAAAATCTCATCCCTTGATGGAGTGCTCTAGGGTTTAGAGGCTCATCCAAGGGTGGTAGGTGTTCCAAGCACGCTATGAATAGACAGGAGAGGGTGTCTCCTTGGGGTGGCGGTGAGGAAAGTGTACGTGAGTAGTTGAGAGTTGTTGAGAGTAGCGGTGTAAGGATCAAATCCACGGCTCTTGGATGTTGGCTTAGGATTGAAGCGGGACATCCAAGGTGGGAATTGATCCCAGTCACTATAAATAGAGGGTAGGGCAGCCTCCCTCTCTCGAAGGTTCCGAGGTTTTTCTTTGCTCATTTGAGTTTTGCCCACTTTGTTGTGAGGCTTTGTAAACCTTCCTTCGAAATGAAATGTTCTTCATTTATATTCTTGTTTCATTTCCTTACGTGTATACATTACGCACTTAAATTCATTATCTAAATTCGCATTTACTTACTTGCAATTTACTTTACGTAATTTGGATTTGCCTCATCTCCTTCTACATGCTATTGAGTCTTTGTTGAAATTCATGATTGATGAACTCTTCTCTGGACTTGGTGCTTTCAATCATCTAGGCAATCCTTGCATTCTTGTTGCAAGTTAGTAAATCTGTGTGTTCTTAAAGTGCGTAAACGTGTAACTTGCAGTTCTTTAGTCTTGATTGGCTTCTGGTTCTTGTTGCCAAGGATGAAAGATTACTGGATGAATCTTCTATAGATCATATCCCAATCATCTAGGCAATCTACAACCTCTTCTATTCAGTTTTGCAAGAAACCAATTTCTGTGCCTAGTTTTCAGACAGTGTTTCTATTTGTTTGAAGGGTTGTTTCTTCGTGTTCTTACTTGCTATGATTTGTGGAGAGTCATCCAAGGATTTCTGACCATCAACTCCCACCAGCAAGTTAGGGGTGAAGTCTGTGTTCGTGACTCTGTTTTTGGTGTTGCATTTGTTAATCTGAAAAGGATGGAATCTTGGTATTAATTCCTTCGATTGTTGATTGAAATAGGTTCCTGACATCCTTTGGAAGGAGCACACCAATTTTCACTGCTTTTGGATCAGTAGATCAAAAGTTACATCGATTTCATTTTTGAGATCGTCTTGAATTTCTTATTCACCCAAACACTATTCACCGAGTCTCGTTCATCCGAACACTTGGTCGGAGTCTCGCTCATCCGACCACTTGGTTCGGGAATCTGTTCATCCGGCCTCCCGGGTCGAAGTCTTGTTCATCCGTCCGAAGTCTTGTTCACACGAACACTATTCACCCAAGTACTATTCATCCAACCACTTGGTCGGGAGTCTTGTTCATCCAGGCCAGTCTTTGGCGAAGTCTTGTTCACCGAACACTATTCATTTCGAGTCTTATTCATCCGACCTTTGTAGGTCGAGTGCTATTCATCCGACAGAAATACCCGACCGGTCGGTTTCTTTACGGTCTTTTGGTGGTTTGAATTTTAGGGGAGAGTTTATTCGAAAATTTTATTTGGCTCCTATTCACCCCCTCTAGTCGCCTTTTTCGATCTTTCAATTGGTATTAGAGCCGGTCTCGCTCTTTCTAGATCTTGACCGGTCTCAAGAGCCATGGCGATGGACAAGTATTCCACCAAGCCTCCCATTTTTCTTTGGAGTTGATTTTCCGTTTTGAAATCGCGGATGGAGTCATACATCACTGCCAGGGCTTCGATATGGCGAAGGTGAAACTCCGTATGAGGTTCTGGCGATGAAAGCGTCACGGCGGAAATATGGTCGACGTTGAGGCGAACGCTAAAGCAAGGAACATCCTCATCTGTGGTCTTAGCCGCGATGAGTATGATAGGATTTCTCACCTTCGTTACGCTCATGAGATTTGGGTGACCCTCGATGCTTACCATGAGGCACCACCCAAATCAAGGCGGTTCGATAGGACCAATTCAAGCGTGAGTTCAACAAGTTTGAACAACCGCATTGGTGAGAGTCTTGACGAGTGCTTTGGTCTGCTTACGAAGATTTTGGCGACCTACGGCGATCGGTTGCATATACGACTCGGATAATGCTCGACATTTCTTGACCGCACTTGATCTTCGTGTTTGGGAAATGAAAGTGACCACCATCAAGGACACCACCGACTGTCGACCTTGACTATTGGCGGGCTTTATTCCGCCTCAAGACTCATGAGATCGATGTCGTCTCGCGGAAGACGAAGTCTCGGTCGATGGCTTTGGTCACCGATCCCATTGGATCCTCTCTTTCGATTCTTACATTGGTTTCTCTCTCTCGCCCTTTGCGAGCTAGCGATGACCAAGCTGGAAAAATTTTCGAGAAAATGAGCTTGCTCTTCTTGCTCGCAAATTTTCATATGCATACAAGAGAGTGAGAGAGGAAGAGAGGTGGGATGATCACTGTTTGAGTGTGGTGGCCCCAACCACATTCGAGCAAACCGTCCCTAAGCCGGAGAAGGGCAAAAGCGAACAAGGCGGTTCGGGCAAGAACGACCACCGACAAGAACCGCAACAAGAAGGCCCGACTCGTGAGCCGTGAAGAAGAAGTACCGCAACTTTGCCAAGAATAAGAAGCTCTTTCACCGGGTCCTCGCCGCCGACTTGGGCGACATCGAGCTCGACACGGAGGCTGGAGTGATGCAAGCGAGGACGATCCGCAAGAGAAGGTGAAGGGCAAAGATAACTTCTCGGCATGTGCTTCATGGCGGCGCCATTGAAGTAAGCGACTCCATTTGTCTGACAAATGACATGGATGAGGTACCCACCTCTGACGAGTTAAATCTTATCAGTAAATTAGGCAAGTTTCATGCTAAGGCTAAGTCGAGGTGTTACGAGTTAGAAAAGGAAGTAGGTACCTTGACTCGGAGTTAGCTTCGCTTAGATCTTCTTCCTCCCAAGTCACTGATGACTGTACTTTGTGTGATGCTTTGCTTGTGGAGTTAGAGAACCTAAGGACTATGCATGATAGTGTGTTGTATGAACTAGATAGTCTTAGGTTGAAGAATGCTAGCAATGAATCTGTTGATACTCATTCTGTAGATGCTAGTTTTCTTCCTGCTCACTCTACTCTTCTTGTGCTAATTGCCCTAAATTACTTGCCGAAATTGATGCCATGAGCGATCACCTTAGAAGCTTTTTTCTAGAAACGATGAACTTGAAATGCATGCTTCTAAGGAACGATCGACTCATGTGAGGGTCAGAGGCAACTAAAACTTGACAATGAATCCTTAAATGTCAAGTGTGCTAAACTTGCTAAGGACTTACTAGATAAGTCACAAGAAAGTTGCTTGCGATGTTACGTGATTGAGGGGACTTGGATAAAATCCATGTCGAACTTAGGAAGAAATTAGAAGACCAAGCCAATAGAATTAGAAATGCGTCTTGCGTTTCTTGTGAGGCCCTCAAGATTGAGGCAGCCGTGCTGAGGGAGAAAAATGCACGTGCCGAGAGAGCTCATCTTTCTGGTTCTTCTTCTTCTTCTTCTCCCTGTTCTTCTTGTGCTTTTTTCTTTTGAGATTGCTAGAATCTTATGAGCACTCTCGAGAAGTTTGTTAGAGGCAAGAAGAAGCTCAATCTTATTCTAAACCAATCCAAGATTAGTAGATTCAATCAAGGTCTAGGATTTGATCTCTTGGAGCACGCTCGGGCGCATCCTCCCACCATTGTGCGCGGCTCCAAGAGTGGTGAGATTGTGGTAGCTCCCAGAGTAAGCACCACCAAGTTTAGGTCTGCTGGGGTTGTCCATAGGACTTCTGACCAGAAGGATGTTACTCCTGTTGCTTCTGTCTCTAGCAAGGCGAAGTACACATGCACCTTCTGTAAGAAGGATGGTCACCTAGTAGATTTACGCCGTGCACGCCAAGATCACTCGGCGTGAGCGTGTTGCTCTTAGGGGTATTCGTGGTCATCCCGGACTTTGAGTGCTCCTAAGGCACACACTGCTTCTAGACGAGTTAGAGAGTCGCCTGTTTTGGGGGCGTCGGGACTCGGTTTTCATCTTTGGTTCTTGAGTTTTAGTCTTGGAGCTGTTCGTAGTCGATCTTTCCGCCATCCTTTTGATATTCCTCGTTTTCCCAACGAGGTAGATATCAACAGATGAGGAGTTTTTCGGTAGGAGATTTAGGAAGCCTCACTGGGTGGCTCGGCTTTTGCACCACGGCATGCCAACCCGATTTGGCTCTAGATCATCTACTAGAGTTGCTCTTGATCTTGGTAGGGTTAAGCGTCGAGAGACACTCGAGTCCGTCTTCTTACGTGGATCGGTACTGAGGCGTCGTGTGGTTGATATTGGGTTCCCAAGTCTTCACTCTATCCCGATCTTGAGTCATCTCTCTCTTGTGTCTTGATCGAGTTTGTCGGATGGGAAGGAGATGTTTGGATTGTCGACTCGGTTGTTCTCGTCATATGACCGGAGATCCTCGATGGTTCTCTTCCCTAGTCCGAGCCCCCGGTGATGAGTTGATCACTTTCGGGGATGCTTCTTCAGGTAGAGTCATTGCTAAAGGTACCATCTGCATTAACTAAAATTTCATTCTTAAAGATGTTGCCTTAGTAAGTAAGCTGCAATACAATTTGCTCTCTGTTTCTCAGCTTATTGATGACTCTTTCGAGGTAAGCTTCAAGAGTAATGCCTATAGAATCCTTGATTCATCAGGAGGGTTAGTTTGCGGGATTTCTAGATTTGGGAGAGTCTTTCGTACTGATTTTTACGCTTCTTTCGAGACTCTCTTGATGTTTGATTGCTTCGAGTCCGTGATCTCTCCTTCTGGCATAGGAGACTTGGTCACATTGGTTTTGATCATTTGACTCGAGTTAGTAGCCACGATCTCATTCGGGGTTTGCCCAAACTCAAGATGGTCAAAGACTTAGTTTGCTCTCCTTGCCGACATGGCAAGATGGTTCTTGCTTCTCATCCTCCGGTGACCGTAGTGATGGTGATGCACCGGGACAGCTTTTACATATGGACACTTGTTGGTCGGATAGAGTGCGATCGCGGGAGGAAGTGGTATGTTCTTGTCATCGTTGATGATTTTCTAGATTCTCTTGGGTATTCTTCATGGCCTCGAAGGATGAGACTTTTCTCACTTGGGGTTTGGTCGATGGGTTGTCTATTGAGCTCCCGGTGCATTCTGAGCTACACGCAGTGATAATGGCACGGAGTTCAAGAATTCCTACTTTGAGAGTTTTTGTGTGGAGTCGGTTTAGAGCATCAGTTCTCTTCTCCCTCGCCCTGTGAGAATGGCATAGTGGAAAGGAAGAACAGGACCTGGTTGAGATGGCTAGGGACGATGCTAGATGAGTCTGATACTCCTAGGAAGTTTTGGTGGGGCTATAGCTCTTGCTTGCCATGTTTCTAATCGCGTGTTTTTGAGAGCACATTTGCATCGCACTTCTTATGAGTTGAGGTATGGGCGAAAGCCCAGTGTGTCTCATTTTTGCATTTTCGGTTGCAAGTGTTTTATCTTGAAGTCAGTAACCTAGATAAGTTTGAGTTTCGCTCTTCTGATGGTATCTTTCTAGGTTACTCGTCTTCTTCTCGTAGCTATAAGTGCAGAGTGTTGATGCACATAGGATCATAGAGACATATGATGTGACCTTTGATGAGGCTAGCCAGAGCTAGACGATGTTTGAGCTCTTCTTATCCCTCCGAGACCATCTTTGAAGAAGATAAGGATGATGGAGATGATGGTGTTCCACGGATCAGTCCCTCTTCACCGAGGAGCCTCCTGTTTCCATTTACGCACCTCGGGGAGACTAGCCCTTACTTTCCGACTCTCCTTGGTGAGTGGATCTGTTCCTACCTCTTACATTCAAGAGGTAGAGGCCATACTTCTGCTGGACCTCCCGTCATATTCAGAGACGTCATCCTCCGATCGGATGATTGGCGATTTGTTGAGCGTGTCACTCGCTCAAGAGCGGGTCTGTCCTCTTCTGCCTCCACTCTGCCTTCGTTGCCTCCTTTGAGCGAAGGATGTTTCTCATGCATTATCCGATGAGTCGTGGATTAATGCTATGCATGAGAACTTGAGAACTTTGAGAGGAACAAGGTATGGCGACTTTTGAGCCCCATCCGGTCATAATGTCATTGGGACCAAGTGGGTGTTCAAAACAAGCAGAGAGGATGGGGTTGTAATTAGAAACAAGGCTAGACTAGTTGCAGGGCTTTTCTCAAGTTGAGGTCTTGACTTTGAGAGACCTTTGCTCTGTAGCTAGGCTAGAGGCTATCCGAATCTCGCTTGCATTTTACGCATCCAAAGGCTTCAAGCTTTATCAAATGGATGTCAAGAGTGCATTCCTCAATGGCTATATTGAGGAAGAGGTTTATGTCAAGCAACCTCCGAGTTCGAGAACCCCAAGTTTCGAGTCATGTGTACAAGCTTTCCAAAGCTCTGTATGGACTCAAGCAGCCCAGAACATGGTATGAGAGGCTCAAGTCTTATCTTCTCATCATGACTTTAAAATGGGCATATTAGACAAAACTCATTCATCGACACCATGAGTCTCATTTTCTTCTTGTCCATTTATGTGGGCGATATCATTTTGGTGGCTCGTCTCATTCTCTTGTCTCTCGGTTTTACGATGTGATGAGTCTGAGTTTGAGATGAGTATGATGGGCGAGTTGAGCTACTTTCTTGGCTTCCAAATCAAGCGGACTCGGGAGGTACTTTCTTGCATCAAGGCAAATATACGTGACATCTGAGGCGCCGACATGTCGATGGGAAGCCGGTGATGACTCCTATGGCCACCATCGCTGTCCTCGAGCCCGATGAGGATGGTGAGCTCTGCGATCAAAAGGAGTTTGAGCAAGATCGGCTCCTCTTGTACCTCATCGCCGAGGCCGAACATACATTTATTTGTGTGTCTCGTGCGCTCGATTTCAAGCTTCTCCTCGCGCCTCTCACCGCCAAAGTGATCAAGCGCATTCAGTACCTTCGTGCTACCACCGATTATGGTATTTGGTACTCTTCTTCTTCTTGTCTATCTCTTAGAGCCTTTTCCGATGCCGACTTTCTTGGTGTAGGTTAGATAGGAAGAGCACTTACGGCACTTGCCAATTCATTGGCACTTCTCTTGTTTCTTGGTCATCTAGGAAGCGATGCAGGGTTGCCTGATCCATCACGAGGCCGAGTATGTTCTTTGCGACCGATTCTTTGTAGCAGTGCTCTGGATGAGATCGACCTTACGGGACTATGGGTTAGAGATAGAGAGTGTGCCACTCTTACGTGACAACACTTCACTATTTGCATTGCTAAAAACCCAGCAACATTCGGACCAAGCACATTGATGTTAGATATCACTTCCTTAGAGACCATGTGGAGAAGGGAGATATCGCGCTTCAGTTTGTAGAGAGTGACCTCCAGTTAGCCGATATCTTTACCAAGTCTTTGGATAGCTCCAGGTTTGTTGCCTTGAGGAGTGAGCTTGGAGTCGTGAGCCCTTACGACCTTTCTTGAGGGGGAGCTGGTTTGTATATTATGTATTATATATTCTCTTCCAGCATTTCCTTTCTTCTTCTGGGTGACTTTGAGCTTGTTTTCTTAAGTTGAGTTCACTCACTTAGACTTCTGGCATGCCTCGCATGGACCTCTTATCTTGTGCTTTAGGTTGCTATCATGCGTGATTAGCTGTTCTCTCTTCTCTCTAGGTTGAGTTCCCTCACAGTCTTATAAGTCTAGCAGGTTTTGTGGCCTCTTGGTAGACAGAGTGCATGTGCACTCCTTAGTTGGGATCTAGAGTCGACTTTCCTATGTCGATCTCTGGGAAGATAAGAGCGAGCCCGAGCCGTAGTGAGTCTCTTCTATCTTATCTATGCTCAATAGCCATCCGGTTTTGCGTTTCTCGACTTCTTCTCCTCATTCTGCTTTTTTTTAGTTGTTATTGAGTTCATTCGGTTTTCTTTATGCCTAACCTTGATAATAACTCAACTTTAACAGATTTGAGCTTAAAATTGATTCAATTGTTGAGGGGAGTTTGGGAATCTGTTCATGCATTGCATTTAGACTGCATTTTACATTCTATGAGCTTTGTCTATTATGCATTTGACTCAATCTTCGTGAAATACATCATGCTATATCTTTCGAAGAAAATCACTAGCTTAGATATGTCCAAGTTCGTTTATCAAGCTAATGTTCATTGAAATCTGAAAAACTTAAAAGCTTTAAATGAAAACTTGACGAAACATGTTGCTTTTACTTACTAAGTTTCTTCTCTAAGAGCTTTTACCATGAATTGTGAAATTTTGGAATTCTCTAGAGTCCTATAGCAACTTGGGTGAAATTTGCTTGATCCATATTTGAGTCCTTGAATTGCTTATATGTGCTAAATTGAAAATTAAAAAAATTGACACTTTTGTGCAAAATTGATTTCACACTTTATATTCTCGAGACCGCCTCCCATTGCATTTGGGATGAACTTGGAATATATTGTGTATGACCAAGATCATTCTCTTAAGAGTTACTCTTGAGATGATCGAAAATGGCTTGAGTCAATCAACAAAAAAAAATTGCAAATATCAAACACATAAGTGGGTAAAGAATGCAAATAATGTCAAACATTTGCACCCCGCTATGTTTTTCAAAGTCTTAAAGAAAATTTGCATAAATTGAAAAATGGGCTCGAAGGACCTTATATGCACTTCAAAATTCCCCAAAGTGTTGAGTAGGTTGAACTCTAGGTTTTCCATTTGATCCCTGAGTGGTTTTGCTTCTAGTTTTGAAACTTTGCTAAGTTTTGCACTTCTCAAATCTTGCTAAAAATGATACATTTTCAAAACTTCGCTTATGAGCAAAATTTGTTATTTGCACTTGGACATGTCTTAGTTTGGTCATAATCTGAGATTAATAAGCTTGGTGTCATATCATGTCATTATGATCATTTGGATAATCTTCAAAGCTCACTTAGGATGCATTTCATGCATACATATATAAAGGGGGAGAAAACAAAAAAAATCTTGATGCCTATATTGCCAAAAGGGGGAGAAAATGTAAGAAAGGCATATTCAAAGGAAAAATATTAATCCACTTTGGTTCTTATGAGTGAGTTTTATTGGATCTTTTAGAGCTTTTGTTGAAAACTTGCCCTCTCTAAAGTTTAGCTCTAAAAATCCCTCTTTCTGCCAACTTGGTCATAATTTTATATCTTTCTCTTTGGACCAAGTTTGGCTTTGCAATCAAATTGCTTTCTTCTTCTCTCATTCAAACTCAAATTTATGCCTTTTGTGTGGTTTGTCAATATACTCATCAAGGGGGAGATTCAAGGACCATGTGGAGGTCCATCCATGTTTGTGATGAGTATTTGACTTTATTTGAGCAAGGTGTGCTCAAGTTTGAGTTTGATTTGGATTGTTTTTCGAGCTAGAGCAATTTGAGTTACTGGTTGGAGACCAGTCGTCCGACCCCGAGATGTCGGGTCGTCCGACCTGAGTGGTCGGGGCTTTGGCTGGTTGGAGACCAGTCGTCCGACCCCGAGTGGTCGGGTCGTCCGACCTGAGTGGTCGGGGCTTTGGCTGTGTTGCAGACCAGTCGTCTGACCCCGAGTGGTTGGGTCGTCCAACCCCGAGTGGTCAGGTCTCTCGCTGGTCGGAGACCAGTCGTCAGACCTCGAGTGGTCGGGATGGAGACCAGTGGTCAGACCATGGTTGATCGGGATGGAGACCAGTGGTCAGACCATGGTTGGTCGGGATGGAGACCAGTGGTCAGACCACGTGTGGTCGGGGTTATGTTGGTCAGCGTAGTGTATATCATCATTGAGATGGATATGTGTTGTTGGACATTGCTATGTGATGTGGTTTCCTTGTCTATGATGGTTGCGGGACTTTGGAGCTAGGTCATGGTGAGGCGAAGGGGATCGAGGACTAGGTGGGAGAGCCGAGGTCCGGATGATCAAGGTGTCGCCAAAGATGGTGAGGCCGTGGAGTAGCCGCAAGCCGAGAAGACAAAGGAATGGATGAGATGCTAACTTGGAGCTGCTCGATCAAGGAGGACCGTTGGATCGCGGTCGGGAAGATAGAGTAGCGGGTCAAGTTAGTGTGAGTTGAAAAGCGTGCAAAACCCGTTGTGTTGTTGGGTTTGGGTGAGCCCATGCATAGCTTTGTGAGTGGGTAAAATCTCATCCCTTGATGGAGTGCTCT
This sequence comes from Otatea glauca, assembly GCA_036346275.1. NCBI lineage: Eukaryota > Viridiplantae > Streptophyta > Magnoliopsida > Poales > Poaceae > Otatea > Otatea glauca. Next base: position 23,691,171 of record CM070733.1, on the reverse strand, counting down.
AGGGTTTAGAGGCTCATCCAAGGGTGGTAGGTGTTCCAAGCTGCTATGAATAGACAGGGGAGAGGGTGTCTCCTTGGGGGTGGCGGTGAGGAAAGTGTACGTGAGTAGTTGAGAGTTGTTGAGAGTAGCGGTGTAAGGATCAAATCTGGCTCTTGGATGTTGGCTTAGGATTGAAGCGGGACATCCAAAGGTGGGAATTGATCCCAGTCACTATAAATAGAGGGTAGGGCAACCTCCCTCTCTGAAGGTTCCGAGGTTTTCTTGCTCATTTGAGTTTTGCCCACTTTGTTGTGAGGCTTTGTAAACCTTCCTTCCGAAATGAAATGTTCTTCATTTATATTCTTGTTTCATTTCCTTACGTGTATACATTACGCACTTAAATTACATTATCTAAATTCGCATTTACTTACTTGCAATTTACTTTACGTAATTTGGATTTGCCTCATCTCCTTCTACATGCTATTGAGTCTTTGTTGAAATTCATGATTGATGAACTCTTCTCGGACTTGGTGCTTTCAATCATCTAGGCAATCCTTGCATTCTTGTTGCAAGTTAGTAAATCTGTGTGTTCTTAAAGTGCGTAAGCGTGTGACTTGCGTTCTTTAGTCTTGATTGGCTTCGGTTCTTGTTGCCAAGGATGAAAGATTCTTTGGATGAATCTTCTATAGATCATATCCCAATCATCTAGGCAATCTACAACCTCTTCTATTCAGTTTTGCAAGAAACCAATTTCTGTGCCTAGTTTTCAGACAGTGTTTCTATTTGTTTGAAGGGTTGTTTCTTCGTGTTCTTACTTGCTATGATTTGTGGAGAGTCATCCAAGGATTTCTGACCATCAACTCCCACCAACAAGTTAGGGGTGAAGTCTGTGTTCGTGACTCTGTTTTTGGTGTTGCATTTGTTAATCTGAAAAGGACGGAATCTTGGTATTAATTCCTTCGATTGTTGATTGAAATAGGTTCCTGACATCCTTTGGAAGGTGCACACCAATTTTCACTGTTTTTGGATCAGCCGATCAAAAGTTACATCGATTTCTGTTTTTTGAGATCGTGCTGATTTTACTGTTCATCCAAACACTATTCACCCTAGTACCGTTCATCCGATCACTTGGTCGGAGTATTATTCATCAAACCACTTCGGTCGGAGTATCGCTCATCCAGGCCTCCCGAAGTCGGGGTCTTGTTCATCCGGTCGAAGTCTGTTCACACGAATACTATTCACCCGAAGATCGTTCATCCGACCACTTGGTCGGAGTATCTTTATTCATCAGACCAGTCTTTGGTCGAAGTCTTGTTCACCGAACACTATTCATTTCGAGTCTTGTTCATCCGACCTCTGTAGGTCGAAGTCTATTCATCCGATCAGAAATACCCGACGGTCTGATTTCTTTCTGGTCTTTTGGTGGTTTGAATTTTAGGGGGAGAGTTTATTCGAAAATTTTATTTGGCTCTTATTCACCCCCTTCTAGTCGCCTTTTTCGATCTTTCATAGTTTTAATAAAGGAAAATTTTCTTTTCTTAAGATTAGAATGCAAGAAAAGAAGAAAAGATATTGTTTAAAATCAAAATCTTGAGTCCAATTTGAAATATTGATTCAATTCTATTTTTAAATTTCAAAAATTTTCATTTCCATATTTTTGAATTTTTCAGGATGTTACAGGTGGCTCATAGGAACTTGTCGTCCGGGTATGTCGCGAGTGTCTTGTACCCAGAGATAGTTGAGAACCTAAATTTTGAGCCCCGTGCTATTATCCGAGCAATTGAGAACAGATTTCAGTACACAATTAGCTACGGGAAGGCATGAAGGGCGAAGCAGAAGGCCTTGGAAATGAGATTTGGGAAATTTGATGACTCGTACCATAATCTACCCGCACTACTCAATTGCATTCAGGGAAGGAATCCTGGTACTTATTATGATTATCAGGATGTTCGTCAAGCAAGTGGCCGAACAAGAGGCATCTGAAGAGAGTTTTCTTCGCATTCGGAGCTTGCATTAGGGCTTTCTGTCACTGCCGTCCATTGTTGTGTGTGGACGACACATTCCTGATCAGGAAATACAAAGGACAAATAATGACAGCTGTGGGCGTCAACGGGAACAACCAGCTTTTGTCTGTTGCGTTTGCCTTTGTGGAAAGCGAGAACTATGAGAGTTGGTTGTGGTTCCTACGGAACTTGAAGATCGGGGTGGTGAAAACTCGCCAACATGTGTGCATACCGCATGCGAGGCATCTTTGGTGCGCTTAGTGCCATCGAACGAGTTGCAAGCGGGGAAGAGGAGCCATTTCCTAGGTCGACTTGCAGAGCCGATGGTGCATGAGGCATTTGGGCGCGAACTTCTATAAGCAATTTAAGAACAAGGAACTGATGAACATGTTCAAGAGGCTATATAAGCAGAACCAAGATAGCAAGTTCCGCACTCTTTGGAAGAATCTTGATGAGCTAACAAAACAACACAAAGAGACTACTAGCAGTGTAACACAGGAGCAAGCAGAGCCTTTATTCCCTCTGGCAACAGAAGATGAGGCGACGAGTAATCGTCGAAGGCAAAGGGCGATCAAATGTTTCTCGGACCGGATAAAGCACGAGACCAAAGAGAAGTGGTCATTGTTACATAACACACATGGTGCTAGATACAGTGTCATGACGACCAACTTGGAGGAGGTGTACAACTGGGTAATGAGAGGGATGAGGTGTCTCCCGTTGGTAGGAATTGTTGAGGGAGTGCTGCGGGGTACAACCAAGTATTTTGTGGATAGGCATAAAGCTGCTGAAGTAGTAATGAGAGATGAGAATGCCTTGTACTCTAGCATGATAAGTAAATACATGGATGAGAAGAGTAGGAAGGCAGGCAAGCATAGAGCTATCAAAGTAGGTTCATGAACACTGCGCTTCGAGGTGATATGCAGGGATAAAGGACGGCGGGGAACAAACCAGAAGGTCATCACCCAAGAGTGCATCTTACAGGCTGAATGTCAATGCTCGTGTAACAAACCCCTCCTTTTGCATAGGCCATGTTCTCATGTGATAGCTGCATGTGCATTATTTGGAATGCGACTCGGTACATATCTATCTGAATATTTTACAAAGGAAAAGGTGATGGCAACCTAGGGCGAGGAGCTATATGGTTATAGTGTTGTCGGTTCTTTCACCACAACCCCTAGTGTCGATGAAAGGTTCTGAGTCCCTGACTTTGATGCAAGATCATACAAAGGAGGCCGTCACAAAACAAGGCGTATCAGGAATGACATGGATGAGTCCGAAACTGGTAAGCGCGTGAAGAAATGTTCGTTGTGCAAGCGAAAAGGACACACGTTCAAGAACTGCCAGCCACATAACGAAGAGGATGAAGGAGGAGATGGCAACCCGACGGCGGGGGAAGGATCGTCGTCTGCAAGGCGTGGTGGACGACGTCATCGGACTATCGGAGAAGCTATTTGAACTATTAGATGCTATATGTCAAATTAATATTTTGTTTATGTAATGTGCGTTGTAATCTGTTTTAAAATAATTTAATGATGTAATGTGCGTTGTAATCTGTTTTAATATAATTTGATGATGTAATGTGCGTTGTAATCTGTTTGAATATATTTTGCTGATGTAGTGTACGTTGTAATCTGTTTGATTATATTTTGTGGATGCTTGTGTACTTATTTGTACGCATTTGGTTCGATGTATTGTTCTAATGCTTGTGTATTTATTTGTACACATTTGGTTCTATGTATTGTTCTGATGCTTGTATAGTTCTCTATATATAACTTTTCTTTTTGTAATTTGCAGGTATGGCTCACCAGGCTGTAGATGACGACTGGCCCTTTGAGTTGGTAGACCCAGTCGTTGACCGTCGTCACCGTACACACTTCGCCACCGCTTTACCAGAAGATGGATGGGATCCTCAGGAGCTCTGCGTACTACGACCGAGTGATGAGGTAGTTCGGTCTACGACAGGAGTTCCCTGTCCAGGTCGGCCGGCAGGTCCCACACGGTGTCCACACGTAAGTTTCCTACATCGATGTTCTCTAATCTATACGGTGTAATGACATGTAATAATGCTATATTTTTGCTTATCCACAAGCAGACTAGGAGGGGCGGACATGGGGGCACCCCATGGCACGTACGTATGGCGCCATGGGTCGAGGAGTGGGGAGGAGCGTTGGACGACGTCCATGCCGAGGATACGCCGTACGACCCGCAGACGTACCAGGGGTACCGACAGTGGTACACTTCCCGTACCCGTGTGCGTTTGGTACGTGTCGACCCGGATCCTCCTAGACACATCCCCAGGGTGAGGGACACGTATCCCCGCCATACGGACTCGGTTCTACACGGTGCGGTAAGTTTTGTCTAATGTACGATGTATTTTCGTATTGCATTTTCCAGATTAATGTGTTAGGTTAATTCGTAATGTATTTTTCAGACTGATGTGCTAGCCCGGTACTACAAGGAGTCTGGGAGCTTCCTTTCTCATCTGTCTCGTGGGGTAGACGTGACCAGAGAGGACGTGACCTCCTTCTTCGCGAGGTTCAGGGAGAGCGCCAGACGCAACCTCGAGTTGGCAAGATGCCGCACGCCTCGCGATGTGGCTAACGGCGCTCACGGTGTGCCACTTACTGCAGGGAGGAGTGCTCCAGGTACATCTTCACATGCCACAGCCTCCCGTCCCACCGTCACGCCGAATTACGCGACAGGGCGAGCTGCTGGACATGCTGGTCTAGCCCCTCACGTCGAAGGTGAGTGCCGTCACACGCCGTATGTTGTCTAATTATTTTTGAATGTTACCAACAATTCTTCACTTCTTACGAGCTCACAGCACGGTGGTTCTCCTCTGCACTTCACCGCCACGGCGACTACGAGGCGGTTTGATGATCACGACCCATGCGATTTCGACCTCGACGATGGTGGCGTGTCGAGATACTTCGCTGATCCGGATGAGCCTAGATCATCGCAGTTGTAGGGAGCACCACCACCGACGCAGCCTTCTCAACCGGCGTACGCTACACCTCCAGCTAGACCACAGAGGGCCCACCATGCACCGGTGTAGTTCACCTACTCGCAGGGGCAGGTTCGCAGGAGGCCTGCCCAGCCACGAGGAGGTGCCCAGAAACAGGGGCGCCAGTAGTTTGTTATGTTATTTTAGCTTATGTATTTAGTTATTACATTGTGACATACTTTTCATCTTATGTATTTAGTTATATACGATATATTTTTGTTATGGTAGTAACCTCTTACTGTTGTTATGAAATATTGTTATTCTTTGTTACAGTAGCCCTGGTTTCAAGCATAATGAAGTACTGGCGTGCAGCAACTTTTCAGAGCGAATAGCCTACTCACGGGCGTGCAGCCTTGTCAGGCCGAGTAGACAAGTCACATGCATCAGCTTTGTCAGCCTTGTCAGGCCGATTAGACAAGTCACATACATCAGCTTTGTCAGCCTTGTCGTGCAGCTTTGATGATGGGTGACACATCGTGCAGCTTTTCACAGAGGATTCCGGCCCATCAGTGCTGTAGTTGTGTGGAGCAACCCCTCACCACCACTATAAAACCGACCGAGGGGTAGACATCCAACACCGCCAAACCAGCAATACACGTCAGCTGAATCTACACAAATTAGGGCACGATGTCATTCTACCGTCACCTCTTCAGCAAGCAGAAGTCATCCCACCCAGAGTACCCGGATACTAGTAGCGTTGATGCCCCAATTCTGCTGGAGTTGCCCCGACCCAAATGCGACTGCAACCTTCCGGCGAAGATGATGCAATCTACCCACGGAGAGACGGCCGCCGCGCCACTCTTTGTTGTGCCCGCTCTACCGGTAAACCTCGTGTCCATACAATCTGAGGTGTGATGCCATTTCATGCATCGTCCTTTCTTTTCTTAGCACAAGGACCGGTGTTGCTTCTTCCAATGGATCGACGGGCCGGAACGACGTGATATCGAATTTATCTACAACTACCATGACGCCTACCCCGCTTCGCCTGAGAACTTCACCCGGTTGGAGAGGCCGCCAGGACATGTCCCCGCTCTAGATCGACCAGAGTTCAGGGCCGGTGGGCAAGGGGCCAACCAATCGGTGAGTTTCATGCGATGTACTCATGTTTCACTCACAAAGTAGTAATTCTAAACTAGTTCATCGCATACAGGAGTTCAAAAAGAAAATTGCGAAATTGCTCGAGTCAAAGGAGAAACCTCCTCAAGGGCCACCCGAAAGCCCCGACTTTTGCGAACACGGCCTGCAGGCAGTGGTTGGTACCTGCCACGATGATCTAGCGGACCGGAGATTCTACCGGTGCCCCTTGGTCGAGGATGAATGGTGCGGCTACTTCAACTGGGTGGACCCGGAGACGTACCACCCACATCCACTACTACACAAATATACATCACAATCGGTTCTTTTTCGTCATCACAGTCGGTTCTAGTGGTGACACAAAGTCATGAGACATAGATGAGGCGGGCATTATTACAGTCGGTTCTTGCCCGATAGAGATGATATGGTCATCTCTATCGGTTCTTTATAAGAAGCGATAGAGATAATATAATCATCTCTATCACTTCTTTGAAAGAACCGATACAGATGAATATACTCATCTCTATCACTTCTTATAAAGAACCGATAGAAATGAGTTCATCATCCCTATCGCTTCTTTCAAAGAACCGATAGAGATGACCGTCACATCTCTATCATTTTCTTGTGAGAACCGACAGAGATGAAGGGGTGTGGTGTGCTATCACATTCTAATCAGCACATATTCCACACAATATGCACATATCACATTCACACAGAAATTACAGACAACATATCACATTCAAAGAACATGAACACTTTGTTACAACAAACACATATCACATTCGTTAACAAAATAGAACGTAAACATGCTTAACCATAAGTACACATGCAATCGCATTCGGATATGTAATATTTGTTCACATCCGGTCTAGTAGGAGCTTTTGGGATCTCTAAACCGTCAGTCCTCCGACAAGCATTCTATCGATTACCACCGCATAAGTGGTCTCATATCTTGTTGAGTGCAAGGTTGTCTACACTCTTACGGGGATAACGGTATCTTGCAAGATAGAAGCGAGTGCTCTAATTTGAGTTTTCAAATTTCCATGTGAAAGACTAATTGTATATGCATGTACTACCTTAGGGAAGCAGTGCGAGCCGACAATCAAGATCACCATGTGTTGCATGACATACAAACCACAGCCGTCGTCGCTGCCTGTTGATGACAACGTGAAGAAAGAAAAATAAATTAAGAGACAAAGAAAATATGTCGAAAATCTAAATCTTATATATGATAGCCACTTGTACCTTGAAGTGACATACTCGACTTGGAGCCCTTTTTGTCGTCGTGTGTCCCTCCCGCTTGACGTATTCCTTGAAACCCCTATATACATTGGAGAGATGTCGTTGAGTAAAAAATAATGAATGTAGTTAAATACGAAAATGTTAGATAAGAGTGGTGCACTTATCGCTCCAAAGGAGGCTTGATCGCAGAGGCCATCGGTCTCTTATCAAGCTTAATTAAAAGTGTACACTTTGTTGTCACTCGGAAGGAGCACGAGTAGAACCCAATGGTTGCTTATTAAATGGTATGCGTGAAGAAAATAAGTTCACATACGGTTTCATGTGTAGAAGTAATTGAGCAGTGAAGTAGTACTTACTCCTCGTGGTGCGGAATAGAATGAAGTCCTTCTTGACTCGACTTGCAATGCCCTCTTGATGTAGCCGCAACCCATTCGGTTGAAGCCTAGCCATCGTCGCGGACACAAGCTCGTGGTCGATTTAACCCAACTAGTTGTCGATTCGTCACGACCCATTGCCTCATCATACGCAACTCGCATAGAATGTTAAAAGCATAATGCAAAATCCTATGGAAGTCATAAGGTCGTGCAGCGTGGTGCGATACTCACGGCGCCCAAGATCGTCATGATAGAAATATCGATGGCTATCGGTTGAGTGCAGACAGAACAGATCCTCAAAACTAGCGGGAATGTCCCATCCTCCTCGTAGTGGAAATGTCCCTTCGTATCTAACATTGAAGTCGACACGCTCGCTCTCTTTCGCTTTGTCAATGTACCATCCATGGGTATCGAGTCCATATGCCTAGGCGTTCAATTTCTTTGGGAGGCGAAGGGCTTTCCATGTCGTAGGCCTTAAATTCATAAGGCTTCACGTGGTCTGTGCGGCTCTCCTTTCGGGCGAAGGAGTCTCGAGGCCGGCGATGGACTTTTCATGTACCGAGGGGCGCTGTGGCCTTTGTGAGCCTAGCCTTTTAGCAGAGGCCTCGGTGGTTACGTGGTTGTCGTGCTAGTCCTTTTATGCACCGGCTCGTACTTTGTGCGGGGCTCGTCCACGATCGTGGGAGCGGCGCGGTATGGTAGGAACCTACAAAGTATGCGTATAATTAAGTAACTTGTTGCAATACTCTTTGGAATGGTACGAGAAGGCGTGAGGATGTTTACCTTGACCGATCGGCGCTGTCGTGGGCCACTTGATGAGCGACATCCGCGCTGGCGAGAGTGGTGATGTCTTCGTTAGGGGAACTCGAGCACATGTGATAAGAAGGCCGTGGGCGTAGTCCACCTGGACCCTCATGTAGCCCTTCCCCAAAGGCTGACCATGCACCGTGTCGGTCTCCTTGCATGGAAATGCAACCCCGCGTGCAGCCTCAACAGGAAATCCGTCTTCTATCAGGGTGAGCTGGCACTTGGTAGGCACCTGCAAAAAGTGCGCAACTTGAGAGAAAACATATGAAGAGTTACCCTCGCACCATTAAGTAAGGCAAAATTAATTATTACCTTCAGCTGGGGACCGGACTTATCATTTTTGGAACCGCGGCTACTTGGTGGGGGCACGGGTTTCTCTGATGGCGGGGCATCGGCTCGACTGGAGATCATCGCCATCATCTCGGCCCTTAGGCGCTCCTCACGTGCCATCATCTCCACCTCATCTCCTCCTCACGTGCCATCATCCTCATCTCCTCCTCATCTCCTCCGAGATCTCCTCCTCAGTGCTCCATAACCGTGTCCTTGAGCGCCCATGCGTGCCTCCCATGTTCTTGATCGGTACTCGGCACATCTTGGAAGTAGGACTTCTTCGTATGCCCGACCTGCGGCAAGCACCGGCCCTTATGGTCGAGCTTCCGATCGCGATGGATAGGATGTCATTTGACCCTTGGCTAAGAAAGGTCCCTGCTCTTTCTTACGGCTTACCTCCTCCCGCAAGAAGCGAGTGCGAATTAGATCTGAAATCTGAGAGGAATGGTCTCTGCAATGTAGTAAGTTTGATATCTTACGATGGTGGAGACGACTTGCGCGGTAGTGGGGTTTGGTACTACCACTGCCGTCCGCGGTTTTCTTTGTCCTCGCTAATACCCGATCACGTGCCGCTCCTCACATATGTGCGAGTAAGGCATCGCTGTCCCGAGTTGGTGCACTCCTCGGCTAGTCGTGCCCATTCGCTTTCTTCCCTTCGTAGCCGCTGAACCGAGGTGGTGCGCGTGCGTGTTCACCTCAGGTAGCAACGTTCCTCTGTCTCGGCTCCTGCGCCTCCGGCGTACTCTTGATCCTCGTGAACTCCTCCCAAACATCGGAGTCACGAGCGGATACCTCTCGAATGGTGCACGGCCTTTCAAAGACGTACTCACCGTGCATGTAGACCACGAAGTGCCTCGAGCCACACCCATCCTCTTCAAGGCGTATCGCTGGCATTGTTTTCATCCTCCTCTTCTATAATCCATTTTCCCTTAACCTCGTCTCACACCGGTTCTTACGCTCGCCGACATCCTTTCTCCAATCCTTAACCGTTATGGGAACTCTCTCCTCACCAGTTGCCGAGGAATGGCGGTATCGCCCCTTACACTTGGGAGGACCCGTGCAAACGTCCGTCGCATTGAAGTGGAGAATTTGCGGCGTTCTCCCTGTGGCCCCTTTGCTCGGTCCTCGGGCCTTCCTCACCTTACTCGGCCCCTCGACATTTCGAACTTGGCTCGGCTCGACACTTGGAAGTTGGCTGCGCCCCTCAGGAGCACCTTCTACTCTTTCTGGCGATGAGCCGATGCTCTCTAATTGCGACATTTTGAGTTTTCCTATCTAACATGGACAAATATTTGACATGAGAGAAAGCAATTCGTAGCTATTATGTGAACTTCACAATAAATCATCCGAAGCAACAGGTCAATGGATAATTCATAGCATGTCATTGTTCTAGCATATTGCAATAGAGTAACAAGATGAGCGAAGGACTTCAAAGAAAAGTCTATATGTTGACCAACTAAATACGTCTGACGATAACTCCTAATCTCTAAATAGGTTTGGTCCTAATCCCATTCGAGGATATGTGGTTGGACAAGTTCTGGTGTTGTACAACTCGGAGAAAATTTGGCGACATCTCGCTGTTCTCCAGATACACGTCTCGACAACCTGTCGAGAGGGGTGTGTATCCGGAGAACACCAGGGAGACACTACCGAAACCTACTCTGTGAGTTGTACAACAGCTCAGGAACTTGCTCGAACCACATATGCTCAGCTATCAAAATCGTGGACAATTCGAGGCGCTTGCTTATAAATATGTTATTCGGCATATTTATAAATAAGCACTCTCGAGCAGGGAGACGAGGTTACATAACCTAAACTCTAACATATCTTTGAGATGAAAAAGAAAAATAATATGCAATTATTAGAATACAGATGATAGCAATGAGTAAGAAAGACTAACCAAGCAAAATCTTGCACAAATAATGTCTACAGAATTCTAGTTATATAATGGTAAGGTCAAGCATAGTTGGGAGTCATGAAGAATTATGTTTTCTATAGTATCTAGTCCATTCAACAATCAGTAAATACATAAACCTATCCAATATCATATTAAGCTACCAAAACAAATCATTTGCATATTGTGTTTACAAAGAAAAGATGCAAATCCTCTAAGAGACCAGCACCTAGCTAACTCCATACTCCAGGCAACAGTACCCTCCGAAACAGCTATACTACTTTTAGGCTTGGTAATAGTTCCTGTCACAATGATGAATTTGGCTTACCATTAAGAATCGCATCCATTAAGTTCACAGGAAAATAGAAAAGGACAAGCAAGACACTTCTAGCTTTGTCAAGCTGTTCTACAGCGACAATTGGAATAGTCTGTCAACAAGCTTTTGGGTGTAACAACTTGATTCAAAGAAACCAAGCTACTACATCTTGTGCAAAAGCATACTGCTCGACTGTTTTGTTGTGTGTTGGTCCCATTTCCATTCAATACAAAATTATCTTGCAGTATACCATGTATTATTCATTTCTAATTTTGATTATATAATGGGTACAAGAAATTTCCTTCTAAGCTAAAAGTGTTGAACTATACATAACATCTTCCTTAGCAAGTAGAACAACCTTTGCTTTTCATTTCTGTTTCTCAATTTAAATCAAAAGCAAGATGAGAATATATTGCACGGGCGATTAAGCGGCTTTGTTCGCAAAAATTTGGTGTGACATGTGTTTACCTCGGCGTCGGGCGAAGGGGCGGCGTGGGGCTGCGTCGGCGAAGGGGTCGGCGTCGGTCGGAGGGTGATGTCAGGCGGAGGGTCGGCGTGGGCTGCGTCAGGCGGAGGGTCGGCGTGGGCGCGTCGGGCGGAGGGTGGCGTCGGGCGAGGCGTCCGCGTGGGGCTGCGTCAGGCGGAGGGGTGGCGTCAGGCGGAGGGTCGGCGTCGGGCGGAGGGTGGCGTGGGGCGGAGGGGCGCGTGGGGTGGAGTGGGGCGGAGGGGCGTGGGGCGGAGGGCGTGGGGGTGGAGTGGGGCGGAGGGTGGCGTCGGGCTGGGTGAGGCGTGGGGCGTTAGGTGAGCGGCGCATGGGGTCGTCGGTGTGGTGGGAGTCGAGGCGGTGGGGTGGTCGGGCGTGGCGGTGGGCTAGGGTTAGGAGCGTCGTGGCGCGAGGCAATGGTTAGGAGCGTGGGAGGCGCGGGAATAAAATGAGGCGCGCCAAAGTTCCACTGTTAGGCATTAGCAAAAAAAAAAGCATTCTTGTCGGTTTTAACAAAACCGAAACAAATATCTATCACTATCGGTTTTGAATAAAACCGACACAACTAAATGCATTCCATCATTAGTTTAGCAAAAAATTAACATTACTATCGGTTTTTTCACAAACCCGACACAGATAAGAAAATATCACTATTGGATTTTTTTAAAAACCGACACATATAATTGCATTCTACTGTTAGGCATTTGCAAAAAAATTAGTGTTACTATCGGTTTTTTTTTAAAAACCGACAGAAATAAATTACTATCACTATCGGGTTTTTTTAAAAACCGACACAAATAATTACATTCCACCGTTAGGTATTTGCACAAAAAATTATTACTATCGATTTTTTTTAAAAAAAACCGACACAAAGAAATTTCACTATCGGTTTTTTTCAAAAACCGACACAGATAATTACATTCCACTGTTAGGCATTAGCAAAAAATTAGTATTACTATCGGTTTTTTTAACAAAACCGACACAAATAATACTTTATCACTATCGGGTTTCTTTGAAACACCGACACAGATAGTTGAATTCCACTGTTAGGCATTTGCAAAAAAAAAATAGTATTACTATCGGTTGTTTAACAAAACCGACACTAATAATTAGTATTACTATCGGCTTTTTTATAAAACCGACACAGATAATTACATTCCACTGTTAGGCATTTTTCAAAAAAAATTAGTATTACTATCGGTTTTTTTTCTCAAAAACCGACACAGATACTTGCATTCCACTGTCAGGCATTTTCAAAAAAAATTAGTATTACTATCGGTTTTTTCTAAAAAACCGACACAGATAAGTATATATCACTATCGCGTTTTTTGAAAAACCGACACAGATAATTGCATTCCACTGTTATGCATTTTCAAAAAAAATTAGTATTACTATCTGTTTTTTTCAAAAAACCGACATAGATAATTGCATTCCACGGTCAGGCATTTTTAAAAAAATTAGTATTACTATCGGTTTTTTTAACAAAACCGACACAAATAAGAATATATCACTATCGCGTTTTTTGAAAAACCGATACGAGATAATTGCATTCCACCTGTTAGGCATTTTCAAAAAATTATTATTACTATCGGTTTTTCTATAAAGCGAAACACGAGATAATTGCATTCCAGCATCGGGCATTTTCAAAAAATTAGTATTACTATCGGTTTTTAACAAAATCGACACAACTAATGCTTATCACTATCGGTTTTTGAAAAACCGGCAGAGATAAGTGCATTCCATCGTTAGGCATTTGCACAAAAAATTAGTCTTACTATCGGTTTTTCTAAAAAGCGACACAAATAATACTATATCATTATCGGGTTTTTGAAAAACCGATCTGAACAATTGCATTCCATTGTTAAGCATTAGCAAAAAATTAGTATTACTATCGGTTTTGGAAAAAACCGACACAAATAATATAATATATCACTATCGGGTTTTAAAAAACGACACAAATTAGCATATCACTATCGGGTTTTAAAAACCGACACAATTGTAGTTCATCGCACTATTTGTTTTCGGACAAACCATCAAGTCCGAATTTTTGAAATATGTGATGAAAGAGTAAAACGCCATAAATTTTGCAAATATAATTGTAAAATTTTGAAATTTTGCAGAATATACCTTGTGATACTACAAGTCTTCTCCAAAAGGATTTTGGCAAAAGAGTTGGCATTCAAAAAGAAGCCCAAATTTTCTTTGTCCACATGTTACTTCCTCAAAGAGTAGAAAAGTCAAATGTTTTTCAAATAAAGTTCAAGTATTTTGAAAATTTTGAAATGATTTGATGTAAAATGCCTTCTTTTTCTTGCAATCAATTCACAAAAATTGTGAAAGTTTCATACGTACACATAACCTTAATTTCGAAACACGAAACTACATTTATGTACAATACAAATATTTCAAACACATAGCAACTGATACATTGACGTACTCCTTTTATTTACAATACAACCCTTCTTGATGATCTACACGTATGTAATTTCTTCCATGTGTGTCGTCGTTCCTGCTAAGAAAGGCCCCATACGCAAACGGAGGTATTTCATCAAATTGGTCGTACTCTTCTTCATCTACGATATTTTCAACACCAACGATCCGCCGCTTGCCACAAAGGACGACATGCAATCTCGGATTGGCCGGATCACGCACGTAGAAGACTTGATTTGCTTGCTTCGCAAGGATGAATGGATCTTCTTTGTAGGCGACTCTGTTTAGATCCACAAGGGTAAAACCTCTCTTGTCGACCTTCACTCCATGTGGAAGTCCCACCCACTTACATCGGAACAATGGAATTTGGTATATTCCGTAATCGAGCTCCCAAATTTCTTCGATCACCCCATAGTAAGAGTTCATTGCCATTGAGGATCCTCCTTTCGAGTGATGTTCATCGGACAAAGATCTATGCTTACACCACTGTTTTGAACAGTACTATTCCCATCCTGACTTTCAGTGTAAAAGGTGTACCCATTAATATCGTACCCCTGTCATGTCTGTACATTAAATCTAGGTCCGTCAGCCAACCATTTGATAGTCTCACTAACAGAGACCTCCGCCTTTTGTTTGAACCATGTGAGAAATCTATCGTTGTGTTCTCGCATTATGGAAAGCTCATCCATATGTGGATTCTCTCCCCGTAATATCGACTTGTGCTGCTCGATGTACCCTGCAACTTCTGCGCTATTCGCAAGATCGGATCGCTTTGCAATACATATCAAACCGTGGCCTCGTTAGTTTCGACCCCACGGTTCCTTTGCAACAACTCGCCTCGTGGCGAGATAGAGAACACCGATTGCTTGTCTTTTCCGAGATAGTCCACACAAAACTCAATAACCTCTTCACCCCATAACCTTCCACAATACTACCCTCGGGCTTGACCGATTCCTTACGTAGGACTTTAATATACCCATGTACCTCTCAAGCGGATACATGTAACGTAAGAAAGCGGGTCCACATATCTTAATCTCTCTAACAAGGTGAACAACAAGGTGGACCATGATGTCGAAGAATGACGGTGGGAAATGCATCTCAAGCTGACATAAAGTTTGCACCACCTCACTCTGCAAGTTGTCTAGCATGTCGGGTCAATAACTTTGCAGGAGATCGCATTGAAGAAGTAACACAACCGTGATTGCAAACCGACATCCTCTGGCGAATATTTCTTATTGCAACCAGGAGCATTTGGGTCATCAAGACATGGCAGTCGTGGGACTTCATGCCTAGCAACTTCAAATCATCCAAGGACACAAGCTTCTTAATGTTCAGCGGAGTAGCGGATGGAACTTTAATACCTTGGAGACATTTGCAAAGGTCCTCTTTCTCTTTCTTGGGCGAGGTGTAGCATGCGGCGGGGATGTACGGACCTTTTCCATCCTCCTCAATCACCGCAAGCCTGGGCCTGATTCCCATGTAGGCCATGTCGCGACGAGCATTCACACCATCCTTTGTCTTTCCAGGTATGCTCAACAGGATGCCAACCAAATTGTCGCAGACATTCTTCTCAACGTGCATGACATCAATACAATGCCGGACATCTAACTCCTTCCAGTACGGTAAGTCCCAAAATATTGACCTCTTCTTCCAAATGGTCCTAGAACGAACAGATTTACGGCTCTTTCCGTACTGAACATCGATATCCTCTACACGTGAATATACTTGCCTACCACTCATAGGCTGCGGTGCCGAACGAACTTCCCTCTTCCCATCAAATTTGTCATCCATCTTACGGTATCGATGACTTCGAGGTAGAAACCTACGGTGACCCATATACACAGTTTTCTTGGAATTTGGCAGCCATAGGCTCTCGGTCTCCTCTTCACAAATAGGACACGCTTTTGCTCCTTTCGTACTGTAGCCTGCCAAATTTCCAAGAGCCGGGAAATCATTTATGGTGCAAAATACCATAGCAGTAGGGTGAAATGCTATCTTCAGACGCATCCCACACAATGACCCCGTCATTCCACAATTTTACCAAATCCTCGATCAGTGGAGCGAGGTACACATCAATATCATTTCCTACTGTTTGGGTCCCGAGATTAGCAACGACATCATGATATACTTTTGCTTCATGCACAACCAAGGAGGAGGTTGTAGATGCACAATGAGCGGCCACGTCTTTGTGACGATTGCTCATGTTACCAAGCGGATTCATTCCATCGATTACTCAACCCAAATCTTATGTTCCTCATTTAGGCACCAAACTCATCATGTTTCCAATCGATGTTTCTCCATTGAGCCGAATCAGCAGGGTGTCTCAGCTTTCCATCTTCCTTTCGAGACTCATAATGCCAACACAACAATTCTGCCTCTCTAGGATTTGCAAACAACCTCTCCAGACGGGAATGATGGGCAAGTACCACAATACCTTGGCCGGTGCACCTTTAGTGACCTCTTCACTGTCGTTTCCTCGGCTCTTACGCTTCTTGTCATTACGCTTCTCCTTTTGTTTGTACCGGGCACACCGCAAACTGGACAAACGTGTAGCTCTGATGTGCGTTCACGGTACAAGATGCAATCATTCGGACATGCATGTATCCTTTCTATTTCCATTCCCATGGGACATAGTAGCTTCTTCGCTTCATAAATGCTTGTTGGCAACTCGTTTCCCTCGGGAAGCAGATCCGATAGAAGAACTAGAAGTGCATTGAAACTTGTATCATCCAGCGGTGTTTTGCCTTGATTCGAACAATGCAAGGACCGAACCCAACTTGGTGTATTCGCTTTGCAACTTTGTGAGCAGTGGTTTGGCATCGTCTTCCATCAAGCTTTTAAACTTTTCAAACTCTCTTTCCGTGTAATTACCCTCCACATCCCGCAACATTTGCTCCAAATTCTCCTCCTCAAACATATCAGGCTGCAACTCATCATCCGGTTCCACCGTGTCTTCATTGCATACGGCGCAGGTACTACTGTCTCCCGTGATGGATCCAACACGTGTAATTCCTCATGAAGCCACGTCGAATCGGTGGTCCTCAATTTGAGTGAGTTGTTAAATCTTCTCGATTGGTGCAATCAATGCAAGGACAATATATGAAGTTTACACCCTCCTCACCATGTACTCTTGGCAATTTTTTGAACTCCTTAACACCCCTCCAAATTCGGCACTCACACGACTTTTGCATACATCCATTCCTTACGGTTCATCCGCAATTAAACTTCACCCAATAAATTATGCACAAACCGGAGCGACAAAGAAGCTAGTTATTTGAAATATTGAGACATCATTTGATTAATATTACCTTTGCAAAATAGATGACAATTTCTGCAACATATATGAAATATGTACTCCGATCGATACCTAGATTCTTCCCCGATTTAGAGCTTCCAATTTCCTAGATAAGAGACATACATTTTTAACATGAACAATGATATCAAACAATCTAATTATATAGTGCATTAGCCTCTCAGATCTTTTGACTACAACGAAACAATACAAGGGTACCAACGATGACTCCTAATCTCTAAATAGGTTTGGTCCTAATCCCATTCGAGGATATGTGGTTCGACAAGTTCCTAAGCCGTTGTACAACTCGAGAGAAAATTTGGAAGACATCTCGCTATTCTCCATATACACGTCTCGACAACGAGGTCAAGAGGTGTGTATCCGGAGAATACCAGGAGACGCTACGAAATCTCTACTCTGATTGTACAACACAGCTCAGAACTTGCTCAAGCACATATCCTCAGCTCCATCAAACGTGGACAATTGAGATCGCTCACTTATAAATATACCATTTCGTTCGGTATATTTATAAACAAGCATCCTCGAGCGGGAGGCGAGGTTCCGCACCCTAAACTCTAGCATTCATCACGTGTGACAATAATAATTCCATATTAACATCAAAGCACTACAAATTAAGATAATTAAATACATGTGTACATGCTTGTGAAATAAAGGTGTGAAATCGATAGGATATACACAATACCAAGTGCAATCTAAACTTTCTTGCGACATATCAAAATTACATAGTACAAAATTAAAGGGGTTTGAAGGAATGCTCACATTTTGAAGAAAACCACAAATTATGCAAAATGAGGGGGAAATCTCCTCAAGTTAGGGCTTCAAATTTACCCTCTTAACACCCACCCTTGAGGATTTCAAATTTTCTCACTCAAGTATTGCTTCCAACCACGAATTGAGCTATTTTTTTACGGTGGCGGCGGAGAAACCTCCTCTGGAACAATAACAGAGAAGAGTTGGTCGAGTGGTATAAATAACCTAACGAGGTACATCACTATCGGTTCTCATATAAAAAGCGATAGTGATGTGATCATGCACATCACAGTCGGTTCTTACAAGACAAGCGATAGTGATTATCATAGTCATCACAATCGGTTCTCACATAAGAAGCGATAGTGATGAGCATCGTACACATCACTATCGGTTCTTATTTAGAAGCGATAGTGATGATATCGCATCACTATCGCTTCTCACAAAAGAACCGATAGTGATGAGCGCGTGCTCATCACTATCGGTTCTTTTGTGAAGCGATAGTGATGTGCATTATCATCACTATCGCTTCTTAAATAAGAATCGATAGTGATGTGTACGTGCTCATCACTATCGCTTCTTATATGAAAACCGATAGTGATGATAATGCACATCACTATCACTTCTCGCATAAGAACCGATTGTAATGTTCCCAGTGCTATATCACTATCACTTCTAACCTGAGAACCGATAGTGATTATGATTAATGCCTCTCCTAAGTCATCTATCACAATCGTTTCTTCCTAAAAACTTAAGAACCGACACAGATGAAGCGATAGTGATGTACCATTCTGTAGTAGTGATCTCAAACTTCCTGTATGGGATAACTGGGGGGAGCAACCCTCTCCGTGGTGCTACTACCACCCAGAAAAGCCAGACCCCAAGTATGCCTACGGTGTTATTCAATGACCAAAGCGGGCATACTGCATTGACTGCAGGGCACGCTTCCGGTTGTACAAGGATAAGCCCAACACACACCTCCTGCACCATATAGTGGAGTGCGAGCCGAAACAGAGTAGGCATCTCGGCAAGTCTCCGCCAACGGCCAACGCAACAGAGGTGTAAGAGGGTACCTCCTCTCGAAGAGGAAGGGACAAAGGGAAGCAGCCGACCAAGGTTCGCACCATGCAACAAATCCTTGACACGTTACGCAGACCATCCGGGAACCCGGGTGGTATTAACATAGGGGACGCCGGGAATCGGGATGACCAAAAAATTCTGTCTTACACACCCGAGACGTACGACATAGGCCACCCATTCGGCGATAGCTGTGAGCACTGCGGATCCCCATGGAGTTCTTTCATAGTAGGGATTGAGTGGTGTCCGAGTACAAATCTCAAAATTTACACGGGTCAGGTAATATGCAAAAATGTGGGACATCATTCTGGCTGTACCCAGATAGGCGGAACGATCATCTGTTCCACCATGATAAATAGTGCTTTCGTTAGTTAGTTCTTCAAGCAATTTCGTCACTGTTGTAATGCCCTTGTAATATAATATAATCTATTGCTTATTTTATCATCTGAACTTTCGGTGCATGTGCCCTTATGTATGTTCAACAAATAGTTTAAGTGCTTCGTACGAACTATTCATAACATGAGTTGTCGTTGACTATAATACTTATGGGTTATTGCACTAGTGGAAGTTACATGCAAAGCAAGGTGTAAATTTATTCACATGTAATAACGCGATTTGTTCACATGCAAGAACACGATTTTGTCCACATGCAATAACGCAGAAGGCTATGAATTGTTCACATACAAAAACGCGATTTTGTCCACATGCAATAACGCAGAAGGCTACGAATTGTTCACATGCAATAACGCGATTTTGTCCACATGCAATAACGCAGAAGGCTACGAATTGTTCACATGCAATAATGCGATTTTGCTACTTAATTAGTACCGTTATACTAATTATAATTTTACTAACACCCTCATAATATGGTAGTGCATATATCAAAGATCAAATGTGGTCCACTGTTCATAAAAATACCGTTTAGACATGATATTTTACGGGCCGCCGAAAAGGCTAAAAAACAAACACTCTACTTGTTACACTTGAATTTTGAAAATTATTTCAAATTTCTCTAGAGCCTAAATATTTTACTTGAATCATAAATATTTTTATCCAAATATTTTAATCTTTTTTGAAGTCTCTCACATTTTTTTTAAATCTGTAAATTTTCTGGCCATGTCGCCCTGTCATTGGGCGATTTCTCTATGTCGCCCTACCATTTGGCGACTAGTCCACATGTCGCCCTACTATTGGGCGACTTGCACATGTGTCGCCCTACTGTTGGGCGACTTATTCTGTCGTCCAATCACAACGTGAGTACTTTGTCCACCTCACTGCCTAGTCAGCATGTCGCCCTATGGTAGGGTGACAGGGGTATAATTTTGCAAAAAAAATTCGTGGTATATTTTTGCAATTTGAATTATAAAATATATTATTTAAAAAAAATCCAAGTAATTGTATTATGGCATAGAAATGTAGTACTGTAGATCAGGGTGAAAATGGATCAGACAGTTTCAGACCAATCCAGGAAATTTTCAAATGTGGATTATTTCAGCTCGGACCAATCTAATTTTTTTTAAAAAACGTTGTTGTAACATCCCAAATTGTTTCCACAAATCATTTATTATGTTACCAAAGTATTCTCCTACATTTATCATGAATTTTAAGAATTTTACACATTTAAGAAAAAACATTTTACACTTCCTAGTTGCTATTTTCAAAATTTAAAAAAATAATTCAAAACTGTGTAAAGTCAGAAAATACTTTATTTAGGTTCTAAATAATCCAAAGTGCCTCTCCAAAAATGTTTAAGAATTTTGGAGTTGGGATACTATTTTTACAAAAAATTACACTACACCTTGTACTAAAAACTGAGGCGATAAAAGAATTTATGAAGGAAATTAAGGACTGCTAAAATTCTAGAAACATTGCACAAACATCAGTACTAGGATGACAGTGGCATTTTGGGCAGCTTAGTGGAAGATATGGGCTGCGATCGGGTAAAAAGGAGGCGATGATCTCGGATAAGAAGGATGACACACTTGGCTAGGCTTTAAATGGCGATATGAAGACACTACACACATCAATTGCTCATGTTTGCTCGGGAAATTTCATCGACAAGACGCGCGGTGATGGCTTCCAACAGATACCGAGCTCAGCCTTGGAGGCGAGGCATCAAGTGTTGTCTTGGTGTGCACAGCGGGTCCAAATTGGTGGGCAACAAAGTCAAAACTTGGGTTGCTACAATAGCTCAAGAGCTCTCCCACAGCAAGCATGGGTGCGTTGAGGACAACTACTAGTGAGTCGGCCTGGGGCATCAGTGAGCATGAGGAGAGGGAGACGAGAGGAGGTAGATTCAACAGAGGCCCTTTTGGGCGTAGAAGGCGGAGATTGGTTGGTGGCTTGGGGGAGGATGATGCACAGGCTGAAAACAAGCTAGAATAGGGATTGGGCCATGCTGACGGAAAGAATTCATCCCATGGACAAATAAGGGATTTTTTTTAAAAAAATTAAATTTTAAAATTGGCAAACCAACTCCAAAAATTCTAGGAGGATCCTAAGATTATTTAGAACATGAATAAATTATTTCTAAGCTCTAAACAATTTTTGTAAAAAATTAAAATTGAAAAATAGCGGCTAGATTTAAAGAAACAATCTTCTTAAACGTTGAAAATCTTGGAAAAATAAGAAAATGTAGAAAAAGAGATTTTTGGAACATAATATATTTTTCTTAGGAAATTTAATATGTTACATACCTACCCTCCTTAGAAAGAATGTCATCCTCAAGATTCAGACGACTCGGGAATAATGTACAGAAACTCTACTCTAAGGCGGTCCTCACGCTCCCATGTTGCTTCGTCTTCTGTGTGGTTGCTTCATTACACTTTGCACATCTTGATGGTTCTACTCTAGGTGTAGTGCTCGGCTTCTTTCAAAATCCAAATTGGGTGCTCTCAGTAAGTAAGGTCTTGTTGTAGGTCGATCTTTTCCAACCGAGTTTGTTCAGTAGCGGCTTGCAAACACTTTATGAGCTAAGACACATGGAAGACTATGTAAATATGAAAGCTCGGGTGGTAGATCTAACTGATATGCTACTTCTCTCTTCCTTATGACTATTCGATATGGTACAATGTACCTCGGTGCTAACTTTCCGCTGAGCTTGAAGCGATGGACACTTCGAAGTGGTGTGACCTTCAAATACACATAGTCTCTAGGCTCAAAACTTAATTCTCAATGGCAGTGATCGGCATAGCTCTTTTCTCTAAACCATGCTTCTCTTAGTTGGGTTCTAATTAGTCAAACTTGCTCTTCGACCTCTTCTATGGATGCAGAGCCAAACACTCATCTTTGTCCAGTCTCAGACCAATTGATTGATGGTGTACACTTCCTGCCATACAATGCTTCGAACGGGGACATTGGAGGCATGCCTATTAACTATTGTTGTAGGAAAAATCGGCATTTGGCAAACATTTCTCCCAGTTTGGCCCATAGGACAGCACACAAGCTCTATGCATGTCCTCCAAAATTTGATTCACTCACTCAGTTTGGCCTCCGGTGTGAGGGTGCTATACTGTACTAAAAGACAGTGCAGTGCCTAAAATCTTTTGCAAGCTTCCCCATAAATGTGTGCTAAATTGGGTACCTCAGTCTGAATATCTTTTTCAGCACTCCATGTAAGCATACTATTCTGGAAATGTATAACCCTTCTAACTTGGCTCCATCATAGGTGGTTATTACTGGTATAAAGTGCACAACTATGGTCAATCAGTCGACTATAACCCTTATCGACTCTTGACACTTCTACGATCTCGACAATCTAATGACGAAATCCATACCAATTTCTCCCCACTTCTACTCGGGTATTTGTAGGGGCTAGAACAATCCTACTGGCCTTTGGTGCTCAGCCTTCACCTTCTAACATACCACAAAGTACCACGAACTCCACAATTTCTCACTTCATATTGGGCTACCAAAATTTTTCTTTCAAATCATGATACATTTTTATCTATTGGGCAAATTTTTGGGATCCGAATATGCAAATCCAGACCTTCTATATATACTGCACTAGTCCAGGATGTGCTAGTGCACATAGTGAAACATAGATGTAATATCACAATCATATATAGCAGAAACATAATAAAATACAATATTTATTAAATAAAGATAGTTGAATAACCTTAAGGTCGACTTTACATTTATTAGGCCTCATAGGGCTTTAACTCTAAGAAAATACCAGCAGAAACGAAAAGTTTGACGGATAATCCATGAATATACTATAGGCATTTAACAAGGTTCGATTCCTAGTAACTCATCTCCTCCTAGAACTCCTCCATAGCATGTGTAACTTGTCTCCTCTTGGAACCACCCCAATTGATTATCATACAACACATGCCATCAACAATTAACTCAATATCATTGTGTGACAACACATGACACCTTTTTCATAAACATGTTTCATATACCATTAGTCAAGTTTGAATTTGCACTTTCAAAAGATACAATTATCCATGGCATGGCTAAGCAAACTAAGTATGATCTAACCAACCCACGTCGACATATATTACCAACTAACTAATAATTATCCATCCTAGGGTGACAAATAATATGACATAGCAAATGTCAAGGTTGGTATAATTCCAATAGATTGAATAATTAATTCCCAAACTATTTGAAAACAAGTATACATTGAATTAACATGCAATAGATTAAAAAATAGCATTTGTAAAATGGGGTTCAACATGATCAAAGCATAACTTTCCTTGGACCAACTCTTGACCTTAGTTGTGGATCAACTCTTCAACTTCGGATGCTCCTGACACTTCAACGTCTAAGCGAAAAGAACGGCAAAAACCAAAATAAATATCAAGTAAACTCCATAAATAAATAAAAATACACCATAAGGTAGATCTTGAATTTAGAAACTTGAATAGGCTGCTCAATCAGAGTTCGTGTGAAGAAGAACAAACTCTTGAAAGATTCACCGAACAATTAAATTTGCAAAAGAAAAAATAAAATAGAATATTCCCTCTTGAGAGACTGACATACGGGCCTAGGCTATATTTTATAAAAAAATGATTTTTTGGATTTTAAAAAAAGAGACTGGCATGTGGTCCATTAGTCCATAGACCGAGTCCACGAACTCTCAAGCCTGGTCCACGATGGACTTGGCTCACGGCACATTTCACTAACACGTGGCCCCACACATCAGAGACACGACTCACAGTGAACTAAATCCACATGGATCTAAGGGCTCACGTGGCAGTTGACTCAGCGTTACATGGCATGCCACATCAACACCACATCAATGATGGGGCATTCAGACCTATGGCCATCGGCAACTAATAACAACGTGCTTTGGTGGCCTCCAGATCATGCCATTAGGAAGCATGCAATGCGGGGAAGTAGGTGACGTAGGCATCGCGGGCAACGGCAATCGACGGTGACAGCAGTGACCATGAAAAGCGGTGGTGGCGTGGCTCTCACGGCGACGGCGACCTATGAGCATGCTCTTGACGAGATGATTCAAGCATGAGGTAGAACATGACATGGCAGAGATGATGGCCCAGATCAAGGGCTAGGATACTCAACAGCGGTGAAGAGAATTGCAATCCAATGGTGTAATTCTCAAAGAAATCCAAATCCTAACAAAATGGTGGCTCCTCACAGCTCCTAGGGTTAGGGTTTCGGTTGAGCTACTTACAGCATCCTAGTGTTCATCTCAAATATGCCTAGGCATCTGTGTAGCAAATGAAATGGAATTGAAGTCCACGGCAGACACGGCTCGAACGGAGTTCATTGCGTGCACGGAAGATGGACCTGACAGGTGGGTCCCACCTATCAGCGTGATTAAATGGGCTGGGTTGTTGCGCATTAGGCAAGATGGGTCAGGCTTTGGCCCAAAACTAATCTAGAATTTTCTATTAGCTTTTCTTTTTTAAGAAAATATAGAAAATACAAATTGGCTCCAAATAAATAGAAATAGACTTAGAAATCTCAACAAGCACTTGGGCCATGGATGGTGGCCTTGGGAGCTCAACTTCTTATTCAACGCCTTACTAATTTTGATGGAATTCCCACACTTTCTTTTGCTTTGGGTGTTGAGGGCAGGGCTGAGGAGTTGATTGGTGTCAGGACCCGGATTACCAAATCCGAAACCCTCCGCGTATACGGCACTAATCCAAGATCACAATAGTGTAAACAGTGGATGAAATACCATTCCATACAATGAAATAGCTAAAAAAAGTACCGAATTATTATTAAATAATAGCAACAGACTTTATGGTCAAGGTTTACACAACTATGCCTTAAGGGATTATGTAACAAATAAACTATTGTAGTAGAAATAAAATAACTTGAGCTATTCGACATGCCACGTCTGGGGAAAAGCCTTCCTAGTTGACATAGTCTTCATAGTACTCCTCGTAGAACTCTGTATTCCATAGTCATTTCTCAGCAACTGGTCAACAAAGGCGTATAGCCATGAGTACATATAGTACTCAGAAAGCCATACCATAGGAAAATGATGCAAATATATTCTTGTAAGGCTTGACAAGAGAATAGCCATATGGTTCTTTTGCATAAAGCAATAACTTGAATTTAAATATAATAAATAGATTCAAAGCATATTTGACAAAAAGATAATAATTAACTGTAAACCAATGGTATATAACATGAACAGATTGGTGAGGCTTCACCCAACACTATTTAAAACCATCATCAAACCATTGAACTAATTAGTGTTAACTTTAGACAACAAAAACAACAGTGAACTCCTCATTCACTTCCCAACAAGTCCGCCTTCCAATATTTTTATGAAAAACTATATATCTC
Organism: Otatea glauca; assembly: GCA_036346275.1. Taxonomy (NCBI): domain Eukaryota; kingdom Viridiplantae; phylum Streptophyta; class Magnoliopsida; order Poales; family Poaceae; genus Otatea; species Otatea glauca. Next base: position 23,665,326 of record CM070733.1, on the reverse strand, counting down.
ATGTGAAATTCCCAAGCATGTCCATGACTGTGGATATGGCTATTTGAATAGTTTTACACTCTGCAGAGATTGTATTACTTTACCCACAAGATATGATAATCGCATATTGCCACACGATTAACACACTTTCTTAGGTGTGCGGCGGAGAAATCATGACAAAGCATTTACACTGTTGCACACTAGCAGTACCTAGAATAGTGAGTATATCCCCTCAACCTGAGATGTGGCCTAGCTGGTCTACCCCTAGAACTCATCCCACATCTTTAATGAGAGGCTCACCATTGTGAGAGAGAATCGAGTAACCCTCCAATCATCACCATACATCCTGGTGTCTCATCAAGTTAGGATAACCCTCTTCGCACGCCCATTAGAGTACCCCTCTAATTCAACAAAGTAGGGAAATACAATAATACGATAGGTTATTTAGCCAGGTCTATCCCATACCTGATATGTGGTTATATGTTTAAGCCTAGTTCAATGGTGCACAAGATTAAGTCCTTAAACAGCCTCAAGTGAGACATCCACATCCCAAATGTGCTAACCACACCCTCTTTACTACACGATTACTTGCTCGAGTGAAAACTATTTTGTTTAAGCAAGACTAATAGCATACCCTACCATAGTACAACAAATTTTACAATAATGGCTACCCTTCACACTTTCATATCTCACTAAGTCAAGATTATCATAATTCCTCATGTGATATAAACCCATCGTACAACTAAGCATGTCTAAGCATAGCTACAATAACCCAATTGTTGGTAACACAATTATATCCAACTAATAATGAACCAACCTAGGGTAAAAATGGATATAGGGATTGCAATAATCAAGGTAGCATAATGACCAATAGGTATTTAGCTACTCCCAGCAAATAAACATTCATATAGAAAGAGCATGCAATTTGTATAAAACAAAATAATTTTGCAAACATTGGTTCAATATGATTAAAGTTTATGACTTTCCTTGTTCAATTATTGCTGTTGATGAGTGTTGATCTTCAATTCCTTCGTTTACTCCCAGGGGATCAACATCTACCGGAAAAAATGCAAATACAAAAAAATAAATATTATCTCAAATAAACTCCAAATTGAAAATAAATAGCTCTGAAATGAATAACTTTATTTTAGATAATTTTAGAAGTTTGAATGGGTTCCATCAGAGCTCGTACGAAGGAGAACGAGCTTTTAGAATATTTAAATCAAAGAAATTGAGAAAAAGGATTTTCTAAAAAATTTAAAATATTTTTATGAAGGAAATCCAAATTATTTCATCATGCTAACATCAGTGGCTGATTTTTGAAAATAAAATAAATTTAGAAAAAGGAGGCTGAGAGGTTGACATGTGGGGCTATGTTCTATGGACCAAGTCCACAACTTAGATCTGGTCCATGGTGGACCAGGTGCATGGGAATATGGTTAGGGTTGACATCACATATGACATGGCGGCTGACTAGGTGACACGCAAGCATTGATCGGGCAACTAGGGGTAATGTGACACGAGCTTGGCTTCGTCTTCGTTCTTGGTGACGGCAGGATTTCAGCCGACGGCTCGACGACATGAGGAGGCACTACTCAGGCTCAATCCACGTGGGAACGAGAGCGGGGAAGATGGTGAAACTGGCAGGGAGGTCAGCGGTGACAACGGATCACCGATAGAGGAGATTCATGGCAAAGAAAAGCTTAGGAGGCCTCCAATAAACTCAGAAGGCCTCCAATGGCACGCGACGCTTGGAAACTTTGGTGCAAAATGGCAGACGTCGGCATCTTGGGCTTGAGCGAGAATGGCTTCGAGGTCAGCACGAGATGGGGCACACAACACGAGTATCCTCTTGGGCTTTTATAGCATCAGGAGGCATGCTACATGCGTACTCCGAAGGCGGCGACATACCCAGCGGGGAGACTGTTGGCGGTTCGACTAGGGTTTCGTAGCGTGGGTAGCTGCGGTGGAACGGGACCAAGGTGGAGCAGGTTGAGATTAGGAGATGTGTCGTGGGGAAGTGCAGCTAGGCTAGAGAACTAGGCCGATAGACCAGTGGACCGAGGAAAAGGAAATGTGCCATGCGAATTCGGCCCGAGGGATTTTTAGACAAAGAAATTGATTTTCGAATTAAGAAAATACCAGAAATTCAAATAATTCAAATAAATTTGAATAAATAGAATACAAATTCAAAAAAATCTAAAAAAATACATAAAAACCCTTGCAGCAGAAGGAACCCAACTGAAGCTAAATTTATTATATTTGATATATATATTATCTAGATTAAATCATTTCATTATATGAAAATCTTATTTAATATTTATTTAATTTGAGAAAAATCCAAATGGTACCTTTTAATTTTAAAACTTTCCAAAGGCTCAAAAATTAGGGCGTTACAACTGGGTCTTGACTGGCTACAATTTGGATGCTTCTATTTTGTCCAAAAGTTGAACACTGAGTGGGTTTTCATCCTACTAGCAAACCACTTGTTACCATCGATTTAAGGATAAGAGATAACACCCTTACGAAGCAAGGGGTTGTGGGGCATGGTACTTAATTAATGACATAGGAAAGAGCACTCAAACAGAACATAGATGAAAGAGCACACAACTTTTTAACATCCTCATCACCAAAACCACGGCATAAAACTAACCATGCATCGGGTCATCTTTCACATCTTCTGAATATGTTCAACAAGCAACAGTGAGTATGACAATCGTACTCCACAATACTTTTAAACCAAGGTATCAATTGGAGTGGCCATCCTAATTTTCAAATTTTGCATAAAGCATGCTTTCTTTCACAATATCGAATAATAGATTAAAAATAGAAAATTGTAAAGGCATTTGATATTTGATAACAAGTAATAATAGAGCATACGTAATAAATATAAGTATGTATGGTGCTGCCATAAACATTAAACCACGATAAGGTCCTTTTTGCCGAACAACTCATGCATAGATTTCCCCATTCATACCTTCCTGAACCATTTTGCAAAAGTGAAAACTACTATGATATAGGATTCACCAAGTCATCCACAAACTAGTGACATGGCTATTTAAATAGATCCTATACTACTCTATCCACACGACATAAACATCCTATCATGTAGAAACTTGTCACGCGATACCAACGGTACTCGATTTGAGAGCTTATGACAAAGCCTTTATATTACAAATCCCAACAACAAACTATACGTCGATACCCTCTTTAGGATAAGGAGTTCCCCTCCAACATTCCAAGATCTCAAATGTTGTGTTGGTAGACCTTGCTTATCCAACGAGGTCCCTACGAGCAGGGAGTACACCCTTTGTGCCTACACTAGCCCAATCTTACCTATCAGCTACCACTTATGGTTTTGTTGCTAGTTCACAATAACTTATTATACTAGGACCTTCCCACAAAAGGCACATGTGTTTTGTAAATTGGTTCTTTGATCTAACTGCACCATAGAATTGGTCCTTAGTGACGCAGGTGAGACAACCTCATACCCGCGTCTCATGCACATGCACCAGTCTCTACGACCATTCACCCAAGTCTAAAACATGTTAGATCAACCTAGTACCACATCTCGACTATAACTTAAATATTCTCCGTGTGAGCATTCTGACCATAGTCTAACCTAGTTCACATGATAATAGCATAAGCAAGGCTAAGTATCTACCATATGTCTATTCTAATTTCCATAGTTAATTATTTGAGCAATGGACAGTAGTTACTAAGGTGACAACCGTAGGGTAACCATTTATCAAGGTACATGTAACAATTGGACATATCTACCATCCCATCAATATAGTGATTTTTATTGGAAATACAAGCATGCACAATAGTTTTGACCACAACATATATAAAAATGAAATATGGGATCAAATGTGATCAAAGGGGGTGCTTTCCTTGCTCGTTGAACATTGGGTATTGCTTGGGCTTGATTTCGGATGTTCCAGGGCATCAATATCTACACGCGAAACATTGAATAGTACAAAAAAGAGCTAAAATAATTCAAATAGAGACAAAATTCAATTTTTAGATTATTGAAGCTCATGATTTTATAAAAAATTAGAAAGTAGTTTCACTCAATTTGCAGTTCGTATGCAAAAGTTCTAAGCATTTGAATTTAGCTTGGCTTAGAAAATCAAGACAAAAAGAGAAAGTACTGTGCTCAGAGGTGATGTAGAAGACTTATATTCCCAGAATACGCTATACTATGGGGAAATCATATTCTTACTAAACTAAAGAGGGTTTTCTAATTTTTTGGAATTATTTAGATATGGGGTCCACATGTCAGGTTTTTATTATTTTTACTCATTTTTCTTGGTGGGTCCTATTTGTTAGTCTCACATAACCTTAAACATAATTTAACTACAAAACTATAAGTGGATCCCAATTGTCATACTTACATTAGGTACTAATTACATCATTAACCACTATCTTAACAATGATTTAAGCGACTTACGAGTGTGTCTTATATATTAGAGAGAGAAAGCGAGAGAACAAAAGAAAGAAGTAGACTAGGGTGGCGGTGATTTCGTGTGGTGCTTACCGATAGCGAAAGGCGCAGGGGTTGGAAGTGGAAATCAGCAAAATAGGTTGCTTGGTTGATGATGATGTCATCAGCAGCATGGCATGTGGTGATCGAAGTCATGCTTGTAGTGACGAAGAGCGGCGACGGAAGAAGTAGAATGGAACTGGTGTGGAAGATGGCTCAAAGAAAATGAGGTGTGCAGAAGCATCCTGGGAACTCTAGTGCCTACCTAGGTGGCTGGTGATGGCCAAAGGCTTCGGAGAATGGTTGGCGAGGGGGAAACTAGGGCGCCTGCGAGATGGAACAGTGATGGAGCTTGACGGTGAATTACTACTGAAACCAATGTTCACATAAGGCTCAAGGGATGACTAGGAATGTACAATGAGTAGGTTTAGGTCTAGGGCAAATCGAAGAGGGAAGAGTGGCGATGGCAACGATGATGGCCGCATTCTTCACATGAACTTGGCGTTGCCGAGGGATTAAGCCACAAATGATCGCACAGTGAGATTCAGGGGGGCGTAGAGGTGCTCTAAAGGACCGCGTTCAAGGAGGGAAACCACCAAGGATAGTGGTGCGGCACTGGCGATGGTAGTGACCAAAGTTGGGAAAGAAGGTGTGGGGCTGGCGCTATTTTGCATGAATCATCAAATTAGTTGAGGGGTATTGAAGAAGAACTAGAGTGGTGTAAAGTGACACGAGTGTTTAGGAATTAGCTCACCAGGAAGGGCGTGGTCCATGATAGAGCACAACAGTAGGTGCACTGGTGTTGAGTATGATAATGGCATTTCAAGCAGCTCAGTGGAAGATATGGACTGTGATCAGGTAAAAAGGATGCGACGAGCTTGGAGAAGAAGGATGATGCACTTGGCTAGGATTTAAATGGCGAGATGAAGACACTACACTCATCATTTCCTCACAGTTGCTAAGGAGATTTCATTGACACGATGCAGGGTGACAGCTTCCGACAGACGCCGAGCTCAGCCTTGGAGGCGGGACGTTATAGGTTGTCTTGGTGCATAAGATGGGTAAAATCGGTGGGTGATGGAGTCGAACCTTGAGGGTGCTAAGTAGCTCAGGAGCTCTCCTATGGCAGGCATGGGTGCATGGAGGAAAACAATTGGCGAGTAGGCTCGAGGTGTCAGCGAGCGTGAGGAGAGGGAGATGAGAGTAGGCGGATTCGGTGGGGACACTTCCAAGCGAGAAGGCACAAAGGGGAATGTGGGTTGGGTAGGATGACTCACAAGCTAAAAACAAGCCGGAACAGGAATTAGGCCAAGCCAAAGGAAAGAATCCGGCCCATGAATAGAGCAGGGATTTTTAATATGTTTTCCAATTAACTTAATCACAAAAACAAGCTTGAATTTTTAAATTATCAAACCAACTCCAAAAATTACAAACATTTTTGAAGAGGCCACTGAGATTATTTAGAACCAAATAAATTATTTCTAGCCTTTGGCCAATTTTCAAATAAATTTTTTAAATTGAAAAACAGTGGCTAGATTTAAAGAAAAATTTTCTTAAATGCTGAAAATCTTGGAAAAAGGAAGAAAATGCAGAAAAGATATTTTTGGAGCATAATATATATTTTTTAGGAAATTTAGGATGTTACACCATTGCAGTGTATATGCGTTTTGAGCCTCCACTGTTCATTTAGCTTGAAATTTATGTGCTTTTAGTTATATTATATAGAACTCCCTTTTATATTTGTGGCTTCTTTGCAAAAAATAGAAAGAGAAGCTCTTGTTAGACTATTGGATTGTTAGTGAATGTTCAGCCTCTAATATGGTCGGCCTCTCTAACATGGGCGGTGTAAGGGAGAACCAGATGGGCGGCAGCATGGTGAGATCTTGGCGTGTGGGTGGTGGCACAACGTGGGTGCCGCAAGGGCGAACAGAACAGGATGAGGAGAGGTGTGGGCGCTCTCGCCTTGAGGGCAGTGCAAGGGGTAGGTCGCTCGGTGTCTCCTTGATTGAGGTTGTTTTTGGGGCTCTAGGTTGCAGACTGAAGGCTATAGTTTTGGGGGATTCCTGAATCCTGACTACCTAGTAGTCTTTGACGGTATTCTCTTTGCTATAGATGGATGCCTTTTATTTTTCCTTCTGTGTGACGTGTACTAACAAATTAAATCTGGGTAGTGTTTCATCCACTGGCTATCCTTTCTTCGCATTCTCAAACCGTTTGCAAAGGCTTTGCAATGGAAGTATGTACTTTATTTACCTCACGTGCCAAGGATGAATGGCTGAGCAATCGAGAAGGTATAGTGAATGTTATTTTACCTTCTTTTAACACTTCATGAGCTCTGTTACTAGAGCAATTAAATTTACTTGGACAACTTATCTTTTGTTACATTATAGTGTGTCTTAGTTTGTTGTTAAATGTATCGTTTCTGTGTTAGCTAATGTTGTGAATTAAACTCTGAAAACATGTTCATGCTGTAGTCCCCTCCTTTGACATCCCCAGCGTCTTCTTCATGTGGCACCTTATACACATACTTCATAGCTTCACAGCATTAACATAGTAATCTCATCTATATCATTACCTTATCTTTCAGAGTTTATTAGTTGGGCCAACAGATAGGCTCTTTTGATACTATCTTATTCTTAATTAAGGAAAGGAGTTTACCGCTCACCGCGCCGCTCCGTGGTCAACCCATTGCCGTCTTGGGCCGTCCCCCTCGCCGCTACTATCAAGAGGTCTATGACCACCTCACCGTCCTCAATACTGCAACCTCGCCTTGATTCCAGTATGCAACTCTCTCTTACCATTTACCAATCATTATAGGCAAGTTCAGAGTGGGAAATTTTTTTCCTACAATTCCAGATTCTGAAGTCCAAAGTGTAGTTGCTTTATTCCCTGGCAAGGTGCTTAATATCTACTATAGAAATGGTTATATATAGCTTATAGTCAATGATGACTGAATACTGAGTGCAGAGTGGCTGTTCGACAACTCCAAGATTGCCTTTGTAACTAGGTTTTCCATTTGTGTACTATTCCCTCATCATTGGCTCTTATATCCTACACACAAAAAACACCCAAAACATTTCCCAAAAATCAGATTGGAATCAAAACCCTAGTTAACACTAGGTTGGATCAAAGGCGGGGAAGGATCGTACCTATCGGGAGGCCAAGGGCCCGCCATGGTATGTATCGGCGGAGGTTTTTCTAATATTCATTGTATATTACATTTTATGATATGTATCACCTTGTTTTATGATCCCGTTGCAACGCACGGACATCTTACCGGTGAGGGTGTGATCATGCACAAGATACGTCCTCGTCATTCAGCATTATGGGCGGTGACATACATTGAGTAATGGCAAAGAACGACAGGCACCAAATTAAAAAAACTTAGACGAATGGAACTAGCAATTTTGATCGGAGGAGATCTAGGAATGATGCCTGGTGAAACAAACATGAAATATCACTTCTCAATGAATATAAAAGTCAACGTATACAAATCAAGGAATGAAGATATAAAAGAATCAACAGATGCCTGGTGACTCAAGTTCTCTTGTTACAACTCATTCAGAAGTTTCTGCTCCAATGAAACTCGGCGTGAGGAGGTAGGTCCCACGGTCGCTATCTCTCCTTGTATAAGAGGCGCTTGCTTTTCTGAAGGCAACCATGATAGCGGTAGATGAGTCTGAGCATGCAATCCCTCATACAGGTGACATCGAATGATTCGATGAACCTCAGGTCCGACAACCGTGACTTGCCAGCAGCATAGCGGTGATACTCTTCAAAGACTGATGGAAGGCACCAATTCTGCAGCCTTCTGAAGCAGGCCACAAGACATCCGGTACGGTGCTGACATCAGAACAGAAAATTCAAGACCGTGTGATGCGAAACAGAATGATTGGATTTAGAACAGAACTGTGTTTATTGGTACCTTTCCTCTCTTGCAGTGGATTAAAACTGGGTGGTTTCTAACATCTGAAAACAGAGAAAGTGGAAGAGGATTACTAATAGGGCAAAATAATTACATAAAGGTCCGTTGTACAGTAATAGGCTACAGCAAAGATAAATTGGAATGATGGAACCTAATTCAGTACCAAGTAAGACCCTAAGAGCCCCCATGATAGCATCCACACGAATGGACACGTTTAGGTCCTGCAGATGCAAACATTTAAGAGACTGAACCTCTTAATATAGGAATTAAAGAATGAACATACAACAAAATTTATTTCATCTCAAAGCAATAAAACAGAATGAAAGCAAAACAGCATCCTGAATCCTGACGAACTGTAAATTGGAATATCTGATGGAATTAACAGAACTTAGTTAATACTACAGCAGTTCCAGGACACAACTGGGTAGGTTACAACAAGCAACACCAAATTGAAGGCAGTGACTCTGAATCCAGATGAAAATGTATGTCTTCTTCCAGTATTGCCAGTATCTCAAACTAGACAAGGAAAATATATTCGTCAAGAATTGTAACATCCCATTCATCAGTCATCACCATTTAGTGAGTGAAACAAAGATTTGTGGTATTTTCAGTGCTCCCCTAGGTGGGTGGCACACCGGTGTTTAGCGCCTAATCGTCGAAAGGCTGGCTAGACGAGAGGGTGTAGCCTAGTGCCTAAGCGCCGCCTAGGAGGGCTAGGCGTGTATATATATATATATATGGCCCACATAACACATAGATAGGGTATTGATCACCCTCTTTTATTTCATTATTTCAGTGTAAGTAAAGGGCATTTTAGAAAGTGTTCAGCATCAAAATGCTCCATTATCGAATTTAACACTCGTTGTTTTGATCATTTCAGCTTTACTTTTGGGGCAAACATGTTGGAAGTATATTTTGCTTAAGTCTTTTATGCAAAATTACCACAAAAAGAGGCAGGAGCGGCATCTAAATCTAGTACCTCACCAACTAAGTTGACAAATGGTTCAACAACATTAGAGATTTTGTAAAAATTTTCAACTTAATGTACGGACAAGAAGGGGAAAAGTAGAAAACCACATTAAGTGGTTTAGAAATTATTTCCATACTAAAAGAAGAAATATTTATTAAACTGTACTTGTTTCAAAATATTTTTTTTATAACATTTATGTTAGCTTGACTTTTAAAAAAACAGATAATAGTCATGCGCTTGTATGATTACCAGCAGAAAAAAAAGAACAAGTTTTTTTTTCAAACCTTGACTTCAATTTCAAAATATTTAACACAAGATCCTTGCAAAATGGTCTCAACAGGGAACCATCGTATTTTCGAAAATTCAGAACTGATACCAACTGCGGAAAACAGGCGTGTGGAATCTTGTGAAAATATATGCTCACCTTGTTCCCTTCAATCCCGAATTGGAAGAGGCGGATCCCCTCCACCTTCAAGAACTCGGCGTTCGCCTCCGGGTATGGCTCCGGGCACAGATACCTACAACCCAAACGAAAACCCAGACACCGCATGAATACAAATACAGCACCATGAACTACTACAAAAGCAAACAAATCTAAATCCAAGAATCGCTCACACGACAGATCGGAGCCCGATGCCCCGCATGAACCCGAAGCTGGCAGCGTCGGGGAACCCCGATCGGTAGACACCCTTGTCCACCATCCCGAAGTTCGCCGGCGGCTTCACGATCACCCCCGCCGCCCCCGCGGCGGAGGCGGTCACGTCCTCGTCGAACTGCTCCAGGATCATGCCTTTCCGGGGGGTTAGCCGACCCGAATTTCACGAATCCCGGGCTGTATTCGGTAGCCGAGCAGGGATTCGTCGTCGGAGATTGAGATTGGGGGTTCGGAGAGGGCGCGCGAAGGGCGGGCGCTGCTAGGGCTCCGCCGCAAAATCGTAACGGTCTCCTCGTGTCGTGGGAGACTCGTCGCCTCGTCACTCGTGATGCGGCGGGGCTCCTGTATTGTACTCGCCGCCATTAACGGGTTCGCGGCCTGCACAGGATCCGAAACTGCTTCCCGTGTTGCCGGTCTGTTAGAGCCTGTTAACGGTTTGGGTCTGGTGGTGCTGGGTTACGGATGTTATGTCCGGTAGTTCGTCTCGTTGGGGGGAGGAACGAGGGGGCACGGCGCGTTTGCAAAGATATTATCCCTAGAGTCAGACAGTTATAAATAGTTGTTATTTTAATATAGTTGTAGTCAAACTTTCAAAATTTTAACTATTAATATCGTTTTAAATATTTAAACTGAATATATAAAAATCATATATATATATTTATCTTGAAAAGTACTATATAATATTATATTTTTTTAGATTTTATAAATATATTGTAATAGAAATTAATGGTCAAAGTTGTGTTTATAAGACCGTGTGGATATACAAAACAAAAACTATTTGTGTCGGAGGGAGTACGATGTTTAGATAACATGGATATTAATAAAGGGTACCACAAGTCTGAGGTTATGCTCAAACTAAAAAAAATTAAGAATATTTTTATAGGATGTCATGTATAACTTCTCTATCCACCTTCAACTTTTTCTGTCTCTCTTCCTCACCCACTTCCCCACCACACTTCCTTCATCTCTAACACAAAAGTTCAAAAATAGAAAATTTTAAATTTGAAAAATTTATATAGAAAGTTTCAACTCGAAAAAACTTCAACTAAAATTCTTCAACTAGAAAAATTTTAAATCGAAAAATTTTAAATTAGAAAGTTTCAACTCAAAAAATTTCAAATAGAAAAGTTTTAAATTAGAAAGTTTCAACTCATAAAGTTTCATCTAGAAAAATATTAAAGCGGAAAGTTTCAAATTAGAAAGTTTCAACTCCGAAAATATCAAATCGAAAAGTTTCTACTCCGAAAAATTTCAATTCAAAAACTTTTTGTTTGAAAACTTTTAATTCGAAAAGTTTCAATTCAAAAACCTTCCGGTTCGAAAAGTTTTGATTAAAAACTTTCGAAAGTGGTTAAAAATACTTATTATTCAAAAAATTAGGCAAATTTAAAAATAAAAACTATTTTGAGATTGAGGCGAAGGAAACAGGCGAGGAGAAGGGCATGATGCCAAGTGTCGTGATGAGAAAGCCTTTGAAAGGGAAGAAAAGTGGAACAGCAAGGTGGTGCCACTAGGGTGGGCATTCGGTTTGATCGGTTCGGTTTTTTCGGTTTTAAAATAATTCGGTTTTTGGAAACTAGCAACCGAATTTCTTAGACCAAAATAAAAAACCGAACCGAATTAACCGAAATATTTCGGTTCGGTTAATTCGGTTTTTCGATTAACCGAAATATGAATAAACACTAGATAAATTAGATTTAGTCCTTCTCATATCGCAACATAGAGTAGGGTTAAACCTACACAATATTCATAGATTATTACAATATAAGTATAATAGAACATGTGAATATACCAAACATATACATGTATTAGAATATGAGAATTGTTTAGTAATTTTAGGAAGAATATTATAAAAGTGGTATTTTATGTGGGCTATTCGGTTATTCGGTTATTTCGGTTTTTGGAAATCAAAAACCGAACCGAACAACGAAAACCGAATTATATCAAAACAAAAACCGAACCGAATAAACCGAAATAATCGGTTAATTCGGTTCGGTTCGGTTCGGTATTTCGGTTTGGGTTTTAAAATGCCCACCCCTAGGTGCCACCACTTGTCACAATAAAAGTGTGTCCTCACCGTATACCCTCAATTAGTAATTAGGATCAACAAATTGGGTAATGTTTTAGCTCTATCAGATGGAGCTGCATTCATCTGACACTTCACTCACACAGCAGCCCTTCTCCCACCTAACTAAGTAAATTTTATCTACATCAATTCACCAAGCACCAACCATCTATTCCACTCATACAGCACACGTAGGCATTCATTCCGTTTTTCCTCCCTATTGATCTCCTACCAAACGTCACCATAGCCGGAGCCCGCAACCCATTTTCCCCATCTACGTGCTCCCTGTGCTCCATCCAGGGCAAATGCCCTTAGGCCATGACTGCTTCAAGCTAACTGCAGTGTACAATTATTTCTCACTGTCAACTGCAGGGCATCGAGACGGTATACGTTGGAAATATGCCTAATGGTTAATCATAGAGATAACTGATAAATGTTTACATTTTTCATGTTTCTTTAATAAATACCATATTATAGATCATTAAGTATGTGACTTGATCGAGAGACTCTATAACCAGAGGCGGAGCCAGCAGGGGGGCTTGGTGGGGCTCGGCCCCCCGCCCACCACGAGAAACCCCAGGCAGCCTGTAGATTTTATTTGTCAAATCTCTTCTTTTAGACGGTGGCAATGAAAAGTATTTTTTTCCCCTTACATATTTACATACTAATACTATATTACATGCATTTAAATTTCAACTATAATATGTCGGCTTGGTAGTTTTTATATTTAGTATATGTACTTGTGTTCAGCCCCCCCTCTTGAATGAATCCTGGCTCCACCTTTGTCTATAACGCGTTTATAGTATTATTATAATTTGTCCCTTGTCATTTAATTGGTTAGAACATCAATTGCTTTCTTTACAGAAGCATGCATATGATTGTGTGATGACCATGTTTCACAGATCATGGATATATGATATAAACACAATTATATAGATAACGTGTTGGTGCACATGTTATTGGATAGACCTATCATGAAACATCGTATTAAGCATTACATGCATGTCATCGGTTGGTTTCATAGAATGATTATGATTGATCCTCTGACCTGAGTGAGACATACATGGATCCCAATATGAGGATCACATTCTTTGATGTTATTAATCGTTGTCCGTAACAGGATAATCATATTACTTACACTCGAGAATGTGTGATATCTTAAGGTCACTTGAAGAAGATAGACTAAAGAATGTGCATGGCCATTCCCGAGAAGGTTGATGTGTAACCGCTTAATCTATTTAGTCTATCTTTGGAGATTTGAGGAACGATGGATTAAATAGTACAAGGATGACACATATCTTGTCTTAGTTTTAATCTTGATATCTGAAAGTGACAAAAGGATCAAACATGTATTAGTTTTGCTAGGAGCTGTCAGGACCCGGATTTGCAAATCCAAAACCCTCTGTGTATACTGCACTAGTCCAGGATCACGCTAGTGCACACAGTGAAAACATAGATAAAATACCATTCCATACAACGAATTAACTAAGAAGAAGCAAATTATTATTAAATAAAGCAAACGACCTTATGGTCAATGTTTACACCATTATGCCTTAAGGGCTTAAGAAACAAATACTACTGCAGCGGAAAAGATAACTTGAGCCATTCGACATGCCACAGGCAATCGTCTGGGGAACGCATTCCTAATCCACGTACTCTTCATAGAATTCCTCCTCATGATACTCAGCATTTCCTGGTCCTTCCTCAGTAACTGATCAACAGAGGCGTATAGCCGTGAGTACAAAAAGTACTCAGCAAGCCGTAGGGAATTGATGCAATATATTCATGCACGGCTTGACAAGGATGGCTATATGTTTCATTTGCAGAAAGCAATAACTTGAACTGAAATACAATAAATAGATTGAAAGCATAGTTATGAAAAGATAAATAAATAACTGGTAGATCAATGATAGACAACAAAACAACAGTGAACTCCCCGTTCACATCCCAACAATCCCACATTCCACATTTCATGAAATACTCTATACCCCGTGTGAAATTCTCGGGCTTTGTCCATGACCGCGGACGCGGCTATTCGAATAGTTTTACACTCTGCAGAGGTTGTACAACTTTACCCACAAGACATGATCATCTCTTTGTGCAATCGATCTTAACACACTTCCTTTGGTGTGTCGCAGAGATATCATGACAAAGCCTTTACAATGCAATCGTCTAAACTCTGTCTCGCTCGCTAAGGTTTCGCCCCTTAGGGCTCCCTCTTGCGCCTTGCAAATCTACCCGTCCATCCCGGAACCCACACCACCGATTGGCAGTACTCAAGGCTAGACATTGCAAATTAATCAGCTAGGTCTGTCCCATACCAGACTTGTGGTAGTACGGTTAGGCCCAGTTCAATGGCGCACAAGATTAAGTCCTTAAGTTGTCTCAGGCAGGACATCCACACCCCAATGTGCTAGAAAGCACCCCCTTTACTGCACGATCACTTGCCCGAGGGAAAACAATTCGTTCAACCAAGACCAATGGCATACCCCGCCATGGTACAATAAATTTTACAACAGTGGCTAACGGCTACGATTCAATCTCATTAAGTCAAGATTAACATTATTCAACATATGACATGAATCCCAACGTATATCTAATCATGTCTAAGCATGACTACGATAACCCAATGTTGGTATAATGATTATGTCCAACTAGTAATGTCCCAACCTAGGTTTAACAATGGATACATGGCATCCCAAATAATCAAGGTGGCATAATGTCAACTAGGTATATAGCTATTCCCATGAAATAATCATTGATACACAAATAGCATGCAATTGTATAAAACAAATTACTTTGCAAACATAGGATACATATGGTCAAAGGATTACGACTTGCCTTATTGATCTAATGCTGAGTCTTGGTCTTCGAAGTCTTCGTTCGCTCCCTCGGAATTAGCGTCTACCGGAAAAAGAAGCAATGAAACCAAATAAATACAAAACAGAGACTCAAACAAGTGCAAAACTGAAAATAAATGGCTCTGGAAGATATATCTTGATTTTAGAAAAATTTAGAAACTTGAATCGCCCCAATCGGAGTTCGTTTGAGCGAGAACGGGCCTCCGAAAGATTAAATTCAGAGAAAATACTGAAAATCAGAAAATCGGAATTTCTGGATTTATTTTTGTACGGGAAAAGCGATTTATTGCGCAACGCTGACGTCATCCGGCTTTTGGTGGACTTGGTCCATGGCACTGTTTCGGCTCACCGTGCACTCGGCGCACGACCGACGTCAGCGCTGACGCAGGCGATGACGTAGGCAGGCCACGCGTCGCTCATCCGGCGAGAGGGCCAGATTGGACGACAGAAGGCGAGTCACGGGCGGCGAAGGACGTGGCGCAATCCGGGAGCATTGCCGAGCGATCAGACGACCACGTTTCCTCGGCGGAGAACGACGGCGAGGCAGCGGCGTGAGGCTCACCGGCAGCGGGGAAGACGACACGACACACGGCAGAGACGTGACGAATCGGGTGCGAGACAAGACGGACCGGGGAGAGGGCGACGCGGGGAGACCAACGGCAACGGCGAAGATGCACCGGCGGCGAAAGGTCTCGGGCACGGCGGAGAACTCCGACGAGGACGCACGGAGCAACGGCGACGGCTCGGGCAGCGAGAGGCAGGGCAAAAGAAGCGGCGGCGCGAGGGGAACCTCGGGAGGGGCGCAACGCTTTAAATAGCGGCCTCGGGAGGTGTGCCCGACCCGGAGTCCGAGGACGGCTGCGTGCGGCGGCGGCTAGGGTTTCGCAAGGCGACGCGGAGCGATCCGGACCGCACATGTGGATCCGATCGGACAGCTCACACTGAGCGGCTACATGGCTCCACGAGGCACGTTGGATCGAGATCGGTCGGCGGGCACGCTAGGGTTTCATAAGCGCGGGCTGGAGCTGGGCCGGGACAGAGCAGGCCGACGCGGAGTGGGCCGAAGATGGGCTGCACGGGAGAAAAACGGCCCAAGGGAATTTTTGAAATAAGAATCATTTTCTGATTAAGAAAAATTCCAGAAAATCAAATAAATAGCAAATAAATTCAGAAAAATCTCCAAAAAATACAAAAAAATTCGTTGGAGCATAATGAACCCAACTAAAACTAAAAATCTTTAGTTTGATGAATAGTTTAGTCAAATTAAATCCTTCCTTAATAGAAAATTCAAATTAAGCTGGAATTAATTCAAGAAAATGCAAATTGTTTATTTTTGAATTCAAACATTCCAAAATTCAATTTTTGGGATGTTACAAACCTCCCCTTAAATGGAATCTCAACCCCGAGATTCAGGTTGGCTAGAGAATAGGTGGGGAAATTCGGACTTCAGATATTCTTCTCACTCCCAAGTAGCTTCCTCTTCTGAATGATTGCTCCACTAGACCTTGCAAAAACGGATGATCTTGCTCCTCGTGATACGCTATGCTATATCCAAAATTTTCACTGGTTGCTCCATGTAGGTAAGATCCTCCTGCAAATCAATGGCTTCCAATGGCATCTGTTCCTCTGGCACACGTAGGCATTTCTTCAACTGCGATACATGGAACACATCATGGATTCCGGCAAAAGACTGAGGCAATTCTAACTTGTAGGCAACCTCGCCTCTCCGTTCCAAGATTTTGAATGGTCCCACATATCTAGGGGCAAGCTTTCCTTTTACTTGAAATCTTTTAACTCCTTTGAGAGGGGTGACTCTGAGATAAACATAACCATTGTGCTCAAAACTTAAATCTCTGCGATGATGATCTGCATAACTCTTCTGTCGGCTTTGAGCGATCTTCAAACGATCTCGAATTAATTAGACTTGCTCTTCGGCTTCTTGCAGTATGGCAGGGCCAAACAATTGTCTTTCTCCCGACTCCTTCCAGTTGAGAGGGGTTCTGCACTTTCTTCCATATAAGGCTTCAAAAGGCGACATTTGCAGACTGGCCTGATAACTATTGTTGTACGAAAACTCGGCATAAGGCAACTTGGCACCATAAGTTAAGGCACAAGCTCTTAACATATCATCAAGAATCTGATTCACACGCTCAGTCTGTCCATCGGTTTGAGGGTGATAGGCAATACTGAACCTGAGATGAGTTCCCATGGCTTCATGCAGACTTTGCCAAAAACGAGAGGTAAATTGGGTTCCTCTATCAGACACTATCTTTTTAGGCACTCCGTGAAGACTAACGATCCTTGACATATATAATTCTGCTAATTTATCTCCTGCATAGGTAGTCTTAACTGGAATGAAGTGAGCTACCTTAGTCAATCGATCCACTATTACCCAGATCGAGTCATAACCTGCTTGAGTCTTAGGAAATCCGGTAATGAAATCTATACCAATTTCTTCCCACTTCCACTCTGGAATCTTCAATGGCTGCAGCAATCCTGCTGGTCTTTGATGCTCTGCCTTGACCTTCTGGCAGACATCACAAAGTGCAACATACTCTGCAATCTCACGCTTCATGCTAGGCCACCAATACCTTCCCTTGAGGTCTTGATACATCTTGGTACTTCCAGGATGAATGGAGTATAAAGTCTCATGCGCTTCTTTGAGAATCAACTCCTTAAGCTCTTTCTGATATGGTACGCAAAGACTTTTGTGATTAGTATAAACCTCACAACGATTTCCAATGAGATAGTGACGCCAAATCTTTAAAGTGTGCACTACGGCTGCTAATTCCAAATCATGGATAGGATAGTTAACTTCATGTGGCCTTAGTTGTCGCGAAGCATACGCTACAACCTTCTTATCTTGCATTAATACACAACCAAGTCCTTGTCGGGATGCATCACAGAATATCTCAAAATCCTTCCAATTATCTGGCTGGATAAGCACTGGGGCAGTTGTCAAACACTTCTTTAGTTCTTGAAAACTTTGCTCACACTCTGGCGTCCAAACAAATTTCTTCTCCTTCTTTAAGAGTTGAGTGAGCGGTCTAGCTTTTCTAGAAAACCCTTCTATGAAACGGCGATAATATCCCGCTATTCCAAGAAAACTTCGGATTTGGGGTACCGTCTTGGGTGACTCCCAACTTAGCACATCTCGTACCTTACCAGGGTCAACAACGACTCCTTCTGCTGATATGACATGTCCTAGGAAAGGAACTTCTTTCATCCAGAACTCACATTTACTGAACTTTGCATACAACTGATTCTCTCTTAGCTTCGTTAAAACTTGGCGCAAGTGATCCTCTTGTTCTTCCTCACTTTTGGAGTAGATCAGAATGTCAACAATGAAAACAACAACAAACTTATCCAAATATTCCATGAATACTTTATTCATCAAGGTCATGAAGTAGGCACGGGCATTGGTCAATCCAAAAGACATCACGATATACTCATACTGTCCATATCGAGTAACAAAAGCTGTTTTGGGTATATCCTCTTGACGAATCTTCAACTGTTGATATCCTGATCTCAGGTCAATCTTCGAGAACACTCCGGCTCCTTGAAGTTGGTCAAACAAATCATCGATTCTCGGCAGAGGGTACTTATTCTTGATGGTGACCTCATTGAGTGAGCGATAATCCACACACATTCTCTGAGTTCCATCTTTCTTTTCCACTAGAAGAACTGGGGCTCCCCATGGCGAAGAACTTGGTCAAACAAAACCTTGATCTGTCTCTTTACCTCGGCTAACTCATTACAGACATCCTATAAGGTCTCTTGGAAATGGGTGGTGTTCCAGGAACTAGTTCTATCAAGAACTCTATATCTCGGTCCGGTGGCATCCCAGGCAACTCATCTGGAAACACATCAGGAAATTCGCTGGCGACTAGCACATCTTCCAAACTTATTCCTTTGGCACTGCAAACTTTTATCCCTTCAGAATGATCTGTAGTGGCTTGAACTTTTAACTTGGCTCCATCTGGACTGGTTAAGGTGATCTCTCTATTCCCACAATCCAAAACTGCTTGGTTCTTGGAGAGCCAATCCATTCCTAGGATCACATCTAGGGACATGGTGTCTAGGACAATAAGGTTGGCTAGAAATTCTACCCCTCCAATTAATATCTTAACTTCAGGGCAGCCTTGGTTCGTACTCAAATCAAAACCAAGTGATAGCGCTAATAAAATAGTCTTAAGAGGCATTGTCTTTAATTGATGATTTGCAGCAAAACTCCGAGAAACAAACGAATGCGTAGCTCCAGAATCAAACAAAACTATGGCAGATGCTGAGTTGACTAGGAGCTTACCTAGTATGACGTCTGGTGCAAACTAGGCGTCCTTGGTGGTGACGTGATTCACGCGGCCTCTTCTAGCAGGCGGCGGAGTCTTGGTGGCTTGGTTAGGAGTCTGGGGCGCTCCACATCTTGATCCTGGTGCGGGGGTCTTGGCTGGCGTAGATCCCAAATTGAAACGGACCGGCATCACAGCTTGCTTTCTTGGGCAATTATTAGCATAGTGACCGAGTTCATGACAGTTGAAACATGTGACTCCTGCAGCTGGATTAGTGGTCCTCTGAGGTGGATTGCTGTTGGTGCTGAGGTTGGGATTGCCTGAAGGAGCTGGGCGAGGTGCTGGTGCAGGGGTCCTGAATGCATTCGGAGGAGTGAAACGAGCAGGCTGTTGAGCATTGGTTCTGACTCTCTGTTGGTGATTCAGATGGGCTCCATGCTGCATCATCTTTCTTTTACGGGATTCTTCCAATTCGCGACGAGATTCCTCAATAAGCATAGCTTTATCTACAAAGTGTTGAAAATCTGCATAGTCATTGCCAATGACTTGCACCTTTAGTCCTGGATTGAGTCCACGCTTGAACTTCTTCTGGCGAGCATCATCTATAGCTACATCCTTTGGAGCGGAGCGAGCAAGTTGAGTGAACTTATTGAGGTATTTACTCACTGACATTCCTTCTTGCTTAAGCTCTCGGAACTCATTCTTCTTCATCTCCACTTTTCCATTAGGGATACGAGAGTCGCGGAAAGCAGTGGAAAACTCTGCCCAAGTGTAACAGCCCAAAAATTCAATAAAATAAGAAATACAATATTAAAAATATTCATATGATCTATTGTTATGTTTTCTGATTTTTCTGAGTTAAAGAAATTCTTTTTGGCTTTTTCCTATTAAAAAGAAATTCAAAAGATACATATAGTAAAATGGTAAAAGGTAAAATAAAATTCAGATAAATCCTAAATGCACCCAGGATCCTGTTTGTGCCACTTGCACTAAACTAGACCAATAAAATAAATTAAAAGATAAAAGTAATCATGAGGAGATAAGTAAAGATCTGAACTCATAAGATTTCTTCAGAATCTATCTTACCTTAGCTAGGGTTCAAATTTTAACCATGCCAACATATTAACCTAACCCATCCATGGTAAAAATATCAAGAATTTATCTTTGATTTGGTAATTTTAGAAATTAAAAACAATCAATCAGAAAAGCTAGAAAATGCAATGTCAGAATTATCATAAATAAAATAGCAAATATAAAATCATGAAAATTATCAAAAGGTATACAATATTAATATTAACCCTGTAAAAAAGTTTCATAAAATAATAAATTGATTTTAACCATCAATTAAATAAAAATCAGAATTAGTCAAAATCTTTAACAACGCATTGTCAGATTTTTAATAATGTTTTTACTCATCATTTTTATATGAAAATTTTATCAGACCCTTTTATTTTCCTTGCCGACCTATGTAAAAATTTTCATAAAATATTAAGCTTATATTTTAACCCGGACTTCGGTTTTACCCAGCCTGTCCAGAGTTTTCTGCAGTTTACTCTAGTGTCTCACTGACTTGTGGGCCCGAGGAGGCAGCTGTCCTCCCGGCCGACCTCCTCTTCTCTCGCTGACCACCTGGACCCACCTGTCAGCTTGATCCCTCCCGTTTTCTCACGTTTCTTCTCCGTTCTCTCTCCCGAGCCGCGCCGCCCTTCCGTTTTGTCGTCTCTCGCGCCGCAACTCGCTGCCCGAGATCACCTGCACGTCGCCCTACCACGCCACGCCCGCCTCGGTTGCTGTGCCCTCTCTCTCATGAAGGAACAGCTGAGGAAGCTCGTCCAAGCCGCCGCCTTCGCCCCCTTTGTTCAAACCCTGTGCCACCGACCTCTTTGCTTATTTAAACCTCGTTGAGACGTTGCTGACACTCGCGCACATCTCTGGAACCCACAAGACCGCACCAATTCGCCTTAACACCGTCAACCTCCCTCCTTCTTCCCCAATTCCGGCAAGCACCCGAAAAAGGGGAAAACACCAATCTAGCCCTCCACTGCACCATTCCCGGAACCATCACCACTGAAGCTTCCTTACAACCCCTAGATACTGTCCGTGACTTCAGCTTGACCTCTTCTTCTCCGGTGACCCGCCGCACCGTGAGACCTTCTTCCGCCGCCGCACGCTCACGGTGAGAGCCCTCCTCCGTTACCCATTTTTTTGCCTGAACCCGAAAATGGACTCCTCGTGTCATGCTGATGCTCACCGTGGTGATCTTTCACCTCGGGAAGCCGTAGTTTCGCTGTTTTGTCCCCGGCCGTGACCGCCGCCGCCCCCCTCACTGTGGCAGGCCAACTCCGGCCACCTCTGGCCGAAGCGACACCACCCCTAGGATCGCGCAAGCGTGATGAGCATGAAAGTGGAACCCTTTCCACTTCTCCGGCAGTGTTTCGCCGCCGGCGAGCCTCGCAGCCGTGCTCTATGCTCGGTGTCACTGACAAACGGGTCCACTAAACCAGTCGCACGCTCTGTGCTGAGCCACTGCCACGCGGGACCCCTTGTCAGCCTCTCATGCGCCGCGTGAGCTCGCGGGCCCGCGCGTCAGTCGCATCTCGCACGCGTACCTCACTGCCAACTAGGCCCGACCTGTCAGCGCCTCGGTCCAGCGCTGCGCAGAAAAGGGAAAGTGGGTTTTCAGTGCAAAAGCGAACTTTCTGTTTTTAGTAAATTTTCTAATTTTCAGAATTTTCAAAACCGAATAATTCAAACTTGAATATCTTTTGAACTAACTGCCCAAATTTTATGAAATAAATTTCTAAATTCATCTAAAATCATGTAGATTCAGAATATGCAAAAATGTTTTAAAATGAACTCTGTTTGAATTTCAGATTTAAATTTAAAGTAAGAATTTGAAATATACCATGTGTAGAATTTTTGCAATTCAATTCCAAATTAAATGAAACAAATTTTGTTAGACTCCATGCTCTGTTAGGAACCTGATTATGCAAAAATACTTAGGGTGTACCATGGAAAATGTTTAAAGTGTTGCATAGGATGAGAAAGTGATCCAATAATAATAATCCAGATAATTTCAGAATTTAGAGTAGTCTCTGGAAATGGTAAATAAAGGTAAAATAATCCGAGAAAAATAGGATTCATTATTACTGGAATCTAATCAGAAAAATATTCATGTAACTTACAAATAAATAATCAACAATCATATTTGATTTATGCAGTTACTTTTATTTGGCTCTTATATCTGATTCTTTCGTTTTATTGGAATTGCCATGTTATTATTATTCGACGTATAGAACCCGACGAGTCCGGAGTAGTCGACGACGAACAAGAGTTCGATTACGCAGATAATCAACAAGGCAAGCACCCCCTTTGATCATATTGATCCCAGTTTTATAAATGTTTTACACCATAGTACGGGTTTGATGTCACCGGGCTGGTGCAAAGTTAGGGTTAAACGATGTAACGGTTATGTTATGATCTCCTTGTCGACACACCAAAGGAAGTGTGTTACTGGCCTGGCAAAAGTGCTTGATCATTACTTGTGGGTAAAGCTGTACAACTCTGCAGTGTGTCAAACTTTTCGAAAAGCCGTTCCCACGGTTATGGGAGTCTTGGTGCGCTAGCACTAGTTAGATGTTTTTATTTTCATAAAACTAGATTCTACCAGGTGGTGGTAGAAGTTGGCTCTTGAAAATGGCCATGAAACCCAGGTACTCAAAATTTGTTTATGCTTATGTCTTATTACCTTCAGTATTAAATTGCTTTTACTTAAATTCCGTTTTGCAATCTACTATTCTGTATTTACATTTCAAATTAGCTTTGTGCAAAACATCCATTAGCCTTTCCTTGAATTGGCCTGCATGTATGTTAGATTTTGCAAAAGTCTTGGGAGTACGTAAGTACTCAACTTGCCTATGTTGATGTTTTTAGGTGAAGAAACATATTTCCCCGATGATACATTTTACGACGTAGGAATCGGAGATATGAACGATGAATTTTACTAGGGTCTTCCTTGTCAGTTGCCTGTGGGGATGTTGGGTTAAAGGCATACTACAAGAAATATGTCTCCACTGATATGACTTTACTTTTGGTATTGTAAAAATGTTATGTACTTTGCTTCCGCTGTAATAATAAAGTTTGTGTATGACTGTGATATCAATTTGTTTTTGTGCGTACTAGCTACTGATCATGGGACTAGTACTGTATGCACATGGTATCCATTTTTGGTATTAATTATCAAAAATGGGGGCCTTACATGTTGGTATCAGAGCCATGCTGGCTGTAGGAAACCCTAGGTAGCTTTGGCGTAAATGAACTTAAAATTTGAAATTAGGATTCCAAAACTAAAATGATGAATTAGGACCTTTTGCCAATTTACTCTTTAATTATATTCTTTTGGTGGTGCCATATATACTTATTATTAACTCTTTTCTGTTTTAAAATTTCTGCTAGAATCTTTTCCTTCAATAATTCATTGTCTTACATTTAATCAGGAATACTAATTCCTTGTTAAATGTGCAGATAGGAGGCTATGCTCCATGCTATATGTCTACTCAGAGGGAGAATTCCGGCATGATGGGTTATCTTGCTCGTCTGCTGGAATATGCCCATTTTTCTGAGAATCCCAGATATAAAGTATTTCGTGCCCCTGTTAGTTCAGTATCTGTGGAATATATAGCAAGGGTAGATATCCCTGCTAGAGTCGAGTATGGCGAAGGGGATAGATCATTTGAGGGCCCTGGTTCTTCCATCACGATGGCCATGAACGAAGCGGCCTATATCGCAATTGTCAGGCTGCATCATGCGTTACCTGAACTGGCAGTTGCATATAGGAGAATTCTTTCTCGACCACCTGGTGGGGAAAATTGTTATATGGATTCCACTGGGTTATCAAATACCACTCTAAGAAACTTAGTGGAATTCATTAACGCTTCGGATCAGTATTGTCGGCAAGTAGTTTCTGAGTATAGGGAAGCTAGGCGTAGAATAGCATACTTAGAAGATACTATTGCTCCTTGTCTTGCTAGAGGTTTGGTGCCACGTTCAGTGTTGAGGCAAGCGCCTCCAGTGCCCGTGGATGATACCTGAGCACCGCCGAGGCATTGCCAGGCACAGATGTCAGTCATAGGAAGTCATCCTCGTTTACCTAGGATTCATGTAGATCCTAGCAGTTTTGCTTTGCGTCGTCCCCGGAGACCACAGGTGTACCGTCGTCGAGAGACTTTTCCTTCCTCGAACGCGGAGAGTTCTACCTGTAGGTCCTCAGTAGGTAGTGTAGATATGGAGTCAGTCGAGTGAGTCTTGGCTAGAAAATAAGAAATAACTTTGGTTACCTTTTCTTTTGAACCGTGCAGACTAAACGTTAGTTGTATAAGTTAGTGGTTATGCCTTTTGTTTGTACATATTATGAGTTGGAAATAAAAGTTTTTGATTGTGTATTTTATTGTGTACTTATGGCTCCTACTCGTGAATATTTAACATTTCTGTTAATATTTTTACTATGTTGTGATCCTTGATAATAATAACTCATGAATAATGATAATGAGATAACTATTAAAAATTAAATGGATAAAATCTTACTTATCACTCTCTTCTTTATGCCATTCCAGATGCTTGTCACCAGATCTCTGAACGAGATAATGGAGACTGAGGCAACTCCGGAAAATCAACCTCCAAGGGTGGCTTTAGCCACTCCGGCCCAGCCCAATCCAGTTCATCCGATGGCAGCTAGAGGTTCTTCATCGCGACGTCCAAGTCGATGAGATTCTCCGCCTCCGCAAGTCCAAGATGAAGTTCCTGAAGAGGATTTGCCGGGACCGCCCACGATGGCTCAAGTCTTGGCGATGATTGAGCAAGGATGCCAGACGAATACCCTTCTTCTTCAGCAGCTGGTGCAGAATACGGCTAATCTTGGTGCCGTGGATGCTGGAGCCAGAAATGTCGAAGCTTTTCGTCAATCTAAGTTGGGAGAGTTTTTAAAAACTCGACCCCCGACTTTCTCATCTGCTGTCGACCCCTTAGAAGCAGATGATTGGCTACGATCAGTGGAAAGCAAGTTGACCATTGCTCAATGCAGTGACCATGAGAAGGTTCTTTATGCTTCGTACCAATTGCAAGGTGTAGTTGCTTCTTGGTGGGAAAATTTCCAATCTATTCAACCTGAAGGCCAGCAAATTTCTTGGGCATCTTTCAAGGAAACCTTCCGAAGGACTCATATTCCTTCAAGCCTGGTTAATCTCAAGAAACGGGAATTCCTAGATTTGCGACAGGGAAATATGTCTGTGATGGAATATCTTCACCATTTCAATTATCTTGCTCGATATGCGACCTCAGAAGTTACATCTGAAGCAAGGAGAATTGAACACTTCAGAGATAATCTGAATGATGAGGTTAAGCATATCCTGGCTATTCATGATTTCCATGATTTTCAGATACTGGTGGATAAAGCCATTATAGCTGAAAACAGTACCAGAAATATTATGGAAAATCGAAAGAGGAAATGGATGGCTCGCAAGTTTGCTGGTGCAAGTCCTGCAAGGCCACGCATTGGAAAAACCGATCAATGTGCGACCTTCTGCTCCTTTTAGTAGCAAAGGTGGCAAGGTCAAATTCCTCGACCTCAGCAGCCTCCTGCTAGGCAGGCTAGCACTTCTGAAAGGAGACCTGTTGGAATTCAGAATCAAGCAGCGGATGTCACATGCTATCGGTGCAATGAGCGTGGGCATTTCGCTAATGCATGTCCAAAGAAGACTCAAGTTCCAAGTCGTCAGCCGGCTCAAGGTGTTCAGCGTCCCGCAGGAAGACCGCAAGGAGCTGGAGGAACTCAAGCAGTTAGGTCAGTATCGGCTGCAAATCGGAACTCAAGTAGCGGTCGTTTGCACCATGTGACCGCCGAAGAAGCCAACGACGCCCCTGATGTCGTTTTGGGTATGTTCCCTGTTCATTCAGTATCTACCTTGGTATTGTTTGATTCCGGAGCATCGCATTCTTTCATTTCATTGTTGATCAAAATAATATCAAATCTGATCTTCTCTCCACCAAAATGTTAATCTATTCGCCTGGATCAACCATGAAATCAACAGAAATTTGTCCAAGTGTCAGTATTGAAGTAAATGGAATATTATGTCACGCTGATCTCATTCTCATAGAAACACCTGGTTTAGATGTAATCCTTAGTATGGACTGGTTATCCAAATATAAAGGATGTATAGACTATGCCAATCGGTCTATCTCTCTTGTTAACTCTGAAGGTGTCCCAGTAAATTTTTCTTCCATCCAAGATTCTGAAAAATCCCAATCCTTCCTTTGTTCAGCCATAATAAAAGAACTTAGCCAAATTCCTATAGTCTCTGAATATCCTGATGTATTTCCAGATGAGTTGCTTGGACTTCCTACAGACAGGGATATGGAATTTATCATCAATCTTGTTCCCGGGACAGCTTCTATTTCTAAGCGTCCCTATCGTATGCCCCCTCATGACTTAGTCGAATTAAAGAAGCAAATCAATGAGCAATTAAAGAAATGATTTATTCGACCTAGTTCTTCCCCGTGGGGTAGTCTGGTTCTTTTTGTTCCCAAAAAGGACGGTGGTGCACGCATGTGTGGATTACTGAGCCTTAAATGATGTGACAATCAAAAATAAATATCCTCTTCCTCGTATCGACGATCTGTTTGATCAATTGACTGGTGCTCAAGTCTTTTCAAAAATTGATTTGAGACATAGGTACTATCAATTGAAAATCAGGTCCGAAGATATTCCAAAAACTGCTTTTACCACGCGTTACGGGTTGTATGAGTACACCGTAATGTCTTTCGGACTTACTAATGCTCCTGCCAGTTTTATGACCCTCATGAATAAGGTATTCATGGAGTACTTAGATAAGTTCGTTGTGGTTTTCATCGACGACATCCTTATTTATTCCAAAACTGAAGAAGATCATGCGCAGCATCTGCGTATGGTGCTCGAGAAAGTTCGCGAGCATAAGCTTTATGCCAAATTCGAGAAATGCGAATTCTGGCTAAAAGAAGTTGCTTTT
This sequence comes from Otatea glauca, assembly GCA_036346275.1. Lineage (NCBI taxonomy): Eukaryota > Viridiplantae > Streptophyta > Magnoliopsida > Poales > Poaceae > Otatea > Otatea glauca. Next base: position 23,638,057 of record CM070733.1, on the reverse strand, counting down.
CTTAGGCATATTCTACCCAATGGAGGCATATCTGTCGATCCCAGTAAAATCAAAGCAATCATGGATTGGGAATCCCCTCAATCTGTACCCAAAGTTCGAAGTTTTCTCGGCTTAGCAAGATATTATCGCTGTTTCATTCAGAATTTTTCCAAAATAGCCCAACCCTTGACTCAGCTCTTAAAGAAAGAAAAGAAGTTTGAATGGACACCTGAATGTGAAGAAAGTTTTCAGGAGCTTAAGAAAAGGTTAACAACAGCCCTAGTGCTAGTGTTACCTGATGTCCATAAGAACTTTGATATCTATTGCGATGCATCTCGAAGTGGATTAGGGTGCGTTCTGATGCAAGAAGGTAAAGTAGTAGCTTATGCCTCTCGTCAGTTACGACCCCATGAGCTTAATTATCCAACTCATGATCTGGAATTAGCTGCCGTAGTGCACGCTCTTAAAATTTGGCATCATTACCTTATTGGTAATCGATGCAATATTTTTACAGATCATAAGAGTTTGAAATATTTCTTTACCCAACTTGATTTGAACCTGAGACAACGAAGATGGCTGGAGTTGATAAAAGACTACGACCTTAATATTCAATACCATCCTAGTAAAGCTAATGTCGTAGCCGACGCTCTCAGTAGAAAACTTCATTGTCTTTCCGTTTCCTATCATACTAACCAATCAGACCCCATAAAAGAATTCCAAAAGCTTAATTTGGGAATCATTGAAAAAGGATATTTGGCCGCACTCGAAGTGCAACCAACCTTAAAATCACAAATTAAGACCGCTCAACGCAAAGATGAATCTATCATCAAAATTCGGGAAGAATTGAAGAAAGGAACCGAATCTGAATTCCATGAAGATTCAGATGAAGTGCTTATGTTCAAAAACCAAATCTATGTCCCTAATGACCCTGAGCTTAAAGATCTGATCCTTAAAGAAGCTCATGAATCACCTCTCCCAATCCATCCTGGAAGTACAAAGATGTATCAAGATCTTCGACGGGAATATTGGTGGCCTGGTATGAAAAAGGATATTGCTGCAAATGTTGCAATCTGTGATGTATGTCAGCGTGTCAAAGCCGAGCATCAACGTCCTGCTGGACTTCTGCAACCTTTGAAGATTCCAGAATGGAAATGGGATGATATTAGTATGGATTTCATCACTGGTCTGCCAAAGACTAGAAAAGGTCATGATTCTATATGGGTCATTGTCCATTGTCGATCGGTTAACCAAAGTGGCGCATTTCATTCCAGTAAAAGTCACAAACCGAGGAGATGAGCTTGTAGAACTTTATTTGAATAACATTGTGCGTTTGCATGTTGTTCCGAAAACCATTGTTTCAGATCGAGGATCTCAATTTACTTCTCGTTTCTGGGAAAGTTTGCATGGTCTCCTAGGGACTAAGCTGAATTTCAGTACAGCTTATCACCCCTAGACAGACAGGCAAACTGAGAGGACAAATCAAATTCTGGAAGACTTGTTGAGAACCTGTGTATTATCCTATGGCTCTAATTGGGAGAAAAGTTTAGCATTCGCTGAATTTTCTTAGAACAACAGTTTTCAGTCCAGTCTTCAAATGTCTCCTTTTGAAGCACTGTATGGAAGAAAATGCAGAACTCCTCTCTTCTGGTCCGAAGTTGGAGAAAGAAAATTCTTTGGTCCAGATCTTATTCAAGAAGCGCAAGAGCATGTAGACGTGATCAGAAGCCGTCTTAAAGAAGCTCAGTCTCGATAGAAGAGTTATGCCGACAATTGTCGTCGTGAGCTCAGTTTCGAAGTTGGTGATCATGTCTATCTTAAAGTATCACCCCTCCGTGGAGTTCGTCATTTCCAAGTTCGTGGAAAGTTAGCTCCGCGATACATTGGACCTTTTCGAATTCTTGAGAAGATGGGTGAGATGGCATATAAATTGGAACTGCCACCTCAACTGTCGGAAGTTCATAATGTCTTTCATGTGTCGCAACTCAAGAAATGTCTTCGTGTTTCTGCTGAGCTGACCAACCTGGAGAATATCGATCTTCAACCAGACCTTTCATATCGAGAGCATCCAATTCGCATTCTGGAAGAAGCGGAACGACAAACAAGAAACAAGACTCACAAGATGTTGAAAGTCCAGTGGAGTAATCATACAGAACACGAAGCTACCTGGGAACGTGAAGATCATCTTTGTAAAGAGTTTCCTGAATTCTTTTAAACCTCGCCAAATCTCGAGGACGAGATTTTTGTAAGGGGGGTAGATTTGTAACAGCAAAAAAATTTAATAAAATAAGAAATACAATATTAAAAATATTCATATGATCTATTGTTATGTTTTCTGATTTTTCTGAGTTAAAGAAATTCTTTTTGGCTATTTCCTATTAAAAAGAAATTCAAAAGATACATATAGTAAAATGGTAAAAGGTAAAATAAAATTAAGATAAATCCTAAATGCACCCAGGATCCTGTTTGTGCCACTTGCACTAAACTGTACCAATAAAATAAATTAAAAGATAAAAGTAATCATGAGGAGATAAGTAAAGATCTGAAGTCATAAGATTTATTCAGAATCTATCTTACCTTAGATAGGGTTAAAATTTTAACCATGCCAACATATTAACCTAACCCATCCCTAATAAAAATATCATGAATTTATCTTTGAATTTGGTAATTTTAGAAATTCAAAAACAGTCAATTAGAAAAGCTGGAAAATGCAATGCCAGAATTATCATAAATAAAATTACGAATATAAAATCATAAAAATTTTACACAATGTATAAAATATTAATACCAACTGTTTAAAAAAGTTTCATAAAATAATAAATTGATTTTAACCCTCAATTAAATAAAAATTAGAATCAGTCAAAATCTTTAACAGTGCATTGTCAGATTTTTAATAATGTTTTTACTCATCATATTTATTTGAACATTTGACCAGACCCTTGTATGTTCCTTTCCGACATATGTAAAAATGTTCATAAAATATTAAGCTTATCTTTTAACCCAGACTTCGATTTTACCCAGCCTGTCGAGAGTTTTCTGCAGTTTACTCTAGTGTCTCACAGACTTGTGGGCCCGAGGAGCCAGCTGTCCTCCCGGCCGACCTCCTCTTCTCTCGCTGACCACCTGGCCCCACCTGTCAGCTTGATTCCTCCCGTTTTCTCCCGTTTCTTCTCTGTTCTCTCGCCCGAGCCGCGCCGCCATTCCGTTTTGTCGCCTCTCGCGCCGCAACTCACTGCCCGAGATAACCTGCACGTCGCCCTGCCACGCCACGCCCGCCTCGATTGCTGTGCCCACTCTCTCGCATGAAGGAACAGCTGAGGAAGCTCGTCCAAGCCGCCGCCTTCGCCCCCTTTGTTCAAACCCTATGCCACCGACCTCTTCGCTTATTTAAACCTCGCCGAGACGTTGCTGACACTCGCGCACATCTCTGGAACGCACAAGACCGCACCAATTCGCCTCAACACCGTCAACCTCCCTCCTTCTTCCCCAATTCCGGCGAGCACCCGAAAAGGGGAAAACACCAATCTAGCCCTCCACTGCACCATTCCCGAAACCATCACCACTGAAGCTTCCTCACAACCCCTAGATACTGTCCGTGACTTTAGCTTGACCTCTTCTTCTCCGGTGACCCGCCGCACCGTGAGACCTTCTTCCGCCGCCGCCCGCTCACAGTGAGAGCCCTCCTCCGTTACCCATTTTCTTGCCTGAACCCGAAAATGGACTGCTCGTGTCATGCTGATGCTCACCGTGGTGATCTTCCACCTCGGGAAGCCGTAGTTTCGCCATTTTGTCATCGGCCGCGACCGCCGCCGCCCCCCTCATGGTGGCAGGCCAACTTCGGCCACCTCCGGCCGAAGCGACACCACCCCTAGGATCGCGCAAGCGTGATGAGCATGTAAGTGGAACCCGTTCCACTTCCCCGGCAGTGCTTCGTCGCCGGCGAGCCTCGCAGCCGTGCCCTCTACTCGGTGTCACTGACAAACGGGTCCACAAAACCAGTCGCACGCTCTGTGCTGAGCCACTGCCACGTGGGACCCCATGTCAACTCTCATGCGCCGCGTGAGCTCGTGGGCCCGCACGTCAGCCGCATCTCGCACGCGCATCTCACTGCCAATTGGGCCGACCTGTCAGTGCCTCGGTCCAGCGTAGCGCAGAAAAGGGAAAGCGGGTTTTCAGTGCAAAAGCGAACTTTCCGTTTTTAGTAAATTTTCTAATTTTCAAAACCGAATACGTTCAAACTTGAATATCTTTTGAACTAACTGTCCAAATTTTATGAAATAAATTTCTAAATTCATATAAAATCATGTAGATTCAGAATATGCAAAAATGTTTTAAAATGAACTCTGTTTGAATTTCGGATTTAAATTTAAAGAAAGAATTTGAAATATGCCATGTGTAGAATTTTTGCAATTCAATTCCAAATTAAATGAAACAAATTTTGTTAGACTCCATGCTTTGTTAGGAACCTGATTATGCAAAAATACTTAGGGTGTACCATGGAAAATGTTTAAAGTGTTGCATAGGATGAGAAAGTGATCTAATAATAATAATCCAGATAATTTCAGAATTTGAAATTTGGATATGCAAAATAATAAAACATATAGAGTAGTCTCTAGAAATGGTAAATAAAGGTAAAATAATCTGAGAAAAATATGATTCATTATTACTGGAATCTAATCAGAAAAATATTCATGTAACTTACAAATAAATAATCAACAATCATGTTTGATTTATGCAGTTGATTTATGCAGTTGCTTTTATTTGGCTCTTACATCTGATTCTTTCGTTTTATTGGAATTTCCATGTTATTATTATTCGACGTATAGAACCCGACGGGTCCGGAGTAGTCGACGACGAACAAGAGTTCGACTACGCAGATAATCAACAAGGCAAGCAACCCCTTTGATCATATTGATCCCAGTTTTATAAATGTTTTCATTAAATATTTTACTGCATACGTTACTTTTATTAAAGTCTGCTATATTATGGGTATTGGTAGCTGTACCTGTAGTTTTATAAAACTTCTTTGATAAGTATGGATTTGTGAACCTTGATAACCCTAGAGTAGCTTAGACATTATTGATGTTAATCTGGGTTACTCACATTTAGTGACATGCTTAGCCGTGCTTCAAGAAACATAAAACTTGGATATGATTAAAAATGTTGGATATGACATTTAATGGGTATGAATATCTTATGGTTGGTATTTTGATCAAAAATGAAAATGAAACTATGGTTTTGATACGGGCAATTATTGGCAATAGCCGGGTGTACAAGTGACTTGTACGTAGTGTAGGGTAGGGTGGAGATTATTGCCCGTTTCGGACTAAGGACCGAACTACGTGTTCGTTAAACCCAAGAAATTACCGTACAACCACAAGTGCTGGTATAGGACAGTCTTAACCTATTAAGTTGCTTAAAACTAGCTTTGCACATTGGTAGACTGGGATAGTACGAGCTTCTTCAGTGACTGGTTGCTCGAAGGGGCGCCCACACCGAGGTGTTGGGAGTCATGTTTGCTGATACAACGGTGTATGCCATACTATGGATATGCTTATTCATTATTGTGCAGTGATTGTGCAAACATTTACACCATAGTACGGGTTTGATGTCACTGGACTGGTGCAAAGTTAGGGTTAAACAATGTAACGGTTATGTTATGATCTCCTTGCCGACACACCAAAGGAAGTGTGTTACTGGCGTGGCAAAAGAGGTTGATCATTACTTGTGGGTAAAGCTATACAACTCTGCAGAGTGTCAAACTTTTCGAAAAGCCGTTCCCACGGTTATGGGAGTCTTGGTGCGCCAGCACTAGTTAGCTATTTTTATTTTCATAAAATTAGATTCTACCAGGTGGTGGTAGAAGTTGGCTCTTGAAAATGGTCATGAAACCCAGGTACTCAAAATTTATTTATGCTTATATCTTATTACCTTCAGTATTAAATTGCTTTTACTTAAATTCCATTTTGCAATCTACTATTCTGTATTTACATTTCAAATTAGCTTTGTGCAAAACATCCATTAGCCTTTCTTTGAATTGGCCTGCATGTATGTTAGGTTTTGCAAAAGTCTTGGGAGTACGTAAGTACTCAACTTGCCTATGTTGATGTTTTTAGGTGAAGAAACAGATTTCCCCAACGATACATTTTACGACGCAGGAATCGGGGATATGAACGATGAATTTTACTAGGGTCTTCCTTGTCAGTTGCCTGTGGGGATGTTGGGTTAAAGGCATACTATAAGAAATATGTCTCCACTGATATGACTTTACTTTTGGTATTGTACAAATGTTATGTACTTTGCTTCCGGTGTAATAATAAAGTTTGTGTATGACTGTAATATCAATTTGTTTTTGTGCGTACTAGCTACCGATCATGGGACTAGTACTTTATGCACATGGTATCCATTTTTGGTATTAATTATCAAAAATGGGGGCCTTACACCAAGTGATAGTCTGAGTGTCATCATGGGCAGCACTGTAGTTCTCCCACCATTCAGCGGCGGTGCCCTCCAGCTGATGAGCGGCATAGAGAACCTTCTCACGATCTGTGCACTGAGCAATTGCAAGCTTCTTCTCAATGGAGCGAATCCAATCAACAGCGTCCAATGGTTCTGAAGAGTTGGAGAAAGTTGGCGGACGAGTCCTCATAAATTCTGCTAGCTTGGACTGGAGACGAGCTTGAGGAGGTGCAGCAGCAGCTTGGTTCTGCTTTGGTTCAATAGATTAGCTAGAACAAGCTGCGATGCAGTTACGTTGATTCATCATGTTGTTCATATTCTTCATCATTGTATTCATTAGCTGAGTCTAAGCTGCCAGAAAATGTCCCATGTTCTGATCTGTCACTGCTGGTGGTGGCGGTGGTGCATTGGGATTGGAGTTGGTGTTGGCGCTGGCGCTGACATCCACGGGCGAACTGCGAGTAGACGAGTGTCAACCATCTGAGATGCAACACAAGGATTTGATTGGTAAGAGAGAAAAGCAGTAGACGAGTGGTAAGATCTAGGGGAGAAGGTAATACCCAGGGACAAAAGGACATAGCCGAAAAGGCTTCAGATTAAAGAGGCAAATAAAGCTTTTTCCATTAATGGTATGGTTGCAACACCGTGGTTGGGGCAAGTGTACAACGTACCCAGCACACACGCAATAAAAGTCCTAGTATACGCGGACTAAACGTAACTGAACTGAAAGGGGGAAAAATGCTCAAACACCGCTAAGCACAAAACCCTATCTTATATGGTAGGCTTCCTGGATATGTCTTTGATGGCTTGATTCATTGTCTCCCTTGATTGATTCCTTGCAGAAGACTCGGGGCTTTGAGAATTTTCATGAGATAAGATCAATTTAAATTTCGAATCAAGGTTTCAGCAAAGGAGAGAAATAAGAACCTAAGAATAAGACGAGAGGAGACGAAAACTATTAAGTACCAATTTGTTGGTTTGATTTCGAAAATAAATTTGAAGACCCAACTAACTAGGATAGCGACCTACAGTCGATATGGCTCTGATACTATCTCTGTCGGGATCCGGATTTGCAAATCCGAAACCCTCTGTGTATACTGCACTAGTCAAGAATCACGCTAGTGCACACAGTGGAAACATAGATGAAATACCATTCCATACAACGAATTAACTAAGAAGAAGCAAATTATTATTAAATAAAGCAAACGACCTTATGGTCAATGTTTACACCATTATGCCTTAAGGGCTTAAGAAACAAATACTATTGCAGCAGAAAAGATAACTTGAGCCATTCGACATGCCACAGGCAATCGTCTGGGGAACGCATTCCTAATCCACGTAGTCTTCATAGAATTCCTCCTCATGATACTCAGCATTTCCTGGTCCTTCCTCAGCAACTGATCAACAGAGGCGTATAGCTGTGAGTACAAAAAGTACTCAGCAAGCCGTAGGGAATTGATGCAATATATTCATGCGGCGACAAGGATGGCTATATGTTTCATTTGCGTAAAGCAATAACTTGAATGAAATACAATAAATAGATTGAAAGCATAGTTATGAAAAGATAAATAAATAACTGGTAGATCAATGATAGACAACAAAACAACAGTGAACTCCCCGTTCACATCCCAACAATCCCACATTCCACATTTCATGAAATACTCTATACCCCGTGTGAAATTCCCAGGCTTTGTCCATGACCACGGACGCGGCTATACGAATAGTTTTACACTCTGCAGAGGTTGTACAACTTTACCCACAAGACATGATCATCTCTTTGTGCAATCAATCTTAACACACTTCCTTTGGTGTGTCGCAGAGATATCATGACAAAGCCTTTACAATGCACTGTCTAAACTCGGTACTGCCCGCTAAGGTTTCGCCCCTTAGGGCCCCCTCTTGCGCCTTGCGAATCTACCCGTCCATCCCGGAACCCACACCACCGATTGGCAGTACTCAAGGCTAGACATTGCAAATTAATCAGCTAGGTCTGTCCCATACCAGACTTGTGGTAGTACGGTTAGGCCCAGTTCAATGGCGCACAAGATTAAGTCCTTAAGTTGTCTCAGGCAAGACATCCACATCCCAATGTGCTAGAAAGCACCCCCTTTACTGCACGATCACTTGCCTGAGGGAAAACAATTCGTTCAACCAAGACTAATGGCATACCCCGCCATGGTAAAATAAATTTTACAACAGTGGCTAACGGCCACGATTCAATCTCATTAAGTCAATATTAACATTATTCAACATATGACATGAATCCCAACGTATATCTAAGCATGTCTAAGCATGACTACAATAACCCAATGTTGGTATAATGATTATGTCCAACTAGTAATGTCCCAACCTAGGTTTAACAATGGATACATGGCAACCCAAATAATCAAGGTGGCATAATGTCAACTAGGTATATAGCTATTCTCATGAAATAACCATTGATACACAAATAGCATGCAATTGTATAAAACAAATTACTTTGTAAACATAGGATACATATGGTCAAAGGATTACGACTTGCCTTGCTGATCTAATGCTGAGTCTTGGTCTTCGAAGTCTTCATTCGCTCCCTTGGAATTAGCGTCTACTGGAAAAAGAAGCAATGCAACCAAATAAATACAAAACAGAGACTCAAACAAGCTTAAAACTGAAAATAAAGGCTCTGGAGGATAGATCTTGATTTTAGAAAAATTTAGAAACTTGAATCGCCTCAATCGGAGTTCGTTTGAGCGAGAACGGGCCTCCGAAAGATTAAATTCAGAGAAAATGATGAAAATCAGAAAATCGGAATTTCTGGATTTATTTTTTTACGGGAAAAGCGATTTATTGCGCAACGCTGATGTCATCCGGCTTTTGGTGGACTCGGTCCACGGCACGGTTTCGGTTCACCGTGCACTCGGCGCATGGCCGACGTCAGCGCTGACGCAGGCGGGCCACACGTCGCTCATTTGGCGAGAGGGCCAGATCGGACGGCGGAAGGCGAGTCACGGGCGGCGAAGGACGTGGCGCGATCCGGGAGCGTTGTCGAGCGATCGGACGGCCACGTTTCCTCGGCGTAGAACGACGGCGAGGCAGCGGCGCGAGGCTCACCGACAGCGGGGAAGACGACACGGCACACGGCGGAGACGCGACGAATCGGGTGCGAGACAAGACGGACCGGGGAGAGGGCGACGCGGGCAACGCGGGGAGACCAACGGCGACGGCGAAGACACACCGACAGAGTCCGAGGACGGCGGGGTGCGGCGGCAGGACTCCGAGCGGCGGCGGCTAGGGTTTCGCAGGGCGACGCGGAGCGATCCGGACCGCACACGTGGCTCCGATCGGACGGCTCACACTGAGCGGGTACGTGGCTCCACGAGGCACGTTGGATCGAGATCGGTCGGCAGGCACGCTAGGGTTTCGCAAGCGCGGGCTGGAGCTAGGCCGGGACGGAGCAGGTCGACGCGGAGCGGGCCAAAGATGGGATGCGCAGGAGAAAAACGACCCAAGGGAATTTTTGGAAATAAGATTCATTTTCTAATTAAGAAAAATTCCAGAAATTCAACTAAAATCAAATAAATTCAAATAAATAGAAAATAAATTCAGAAAAATCTCCAAAAATACAGAAAAATTCCTTGGAGCATAATGAACCCAACTAAAACTGAAAATCTTTACTTTGATGAATAGTTGAGTCAAATTAAATCCCTTCCTTAATAGAAAATTCAAATTAAGCTGGAATTAATTCAAGAAAATGCAAATGGTTTATTTTTGAATTCAAACATTCCAAAATTCAATTTTTGGTATGTTACAGGAGCCATTTATGGCTTGTGTGTCGAATGATGATTCGATACACTTCCAACATCCCAATGGGCCTGCGGGGCCACACAAGAATGAGTACTTATTGGTTTGTTAATAAATTTCATATATTATTACATGGATAATAAATATATTGGAGTTATTAAATACAGATACAGAATAATTCATAGTCTATTTCAGATTATTTGTCGGACTCAAAAACTACGTTTTTGAACCCTACGTGTTTACAATGCTAGTCCCACGATCAGTCACTAGAACACACATCTAACATTGACATACCACATTTATACATAACAGGAAGTTAACTTAATAACACTTTGTAATAAGCATCCAAAATTAAGTCATACATGACTAGTTTTGTCAATGAAGGGGCCGACCAGCCAAATAACTTCACATAGCAAAAGCACGAAGCATAAATGAAAGAAAAAGGTGATACGATCTAGCGAACATGCCAGCCCATCCACAGGCAATTGACTGAATGAGACCATAGAAATCGGCGCCCTCATTACCGAAACTCATAGCATAAAAGTAACCGTGTATCGGGTCATCTTCCACATCAGCTGAATATGTTCAACATGCAACGGTGAATACGAAAATTGTACTTCGTAAGACTTTTAAACAAAAGTATATAGTATGCAAGGCTATGTTAATAGAGTGGCTATCCTACTATGTTTTTCTAGTGTTGCATAAAGCAAGCTTTCTTTCATAATATTGAATAGTAGACTGTAAACGAAATGTTGTAAAGGTATTTGATAATTGATAACATGTAACAATAGAGCATATGTAACAAATATAAATACGTGGCATGCTGCCATTAACATTGAACCACAGCAAAATCCTTGCCGAACAACCTATACATGAATTCCCCATCCATATACTCCCAATAACATTTTAAAAAGAAGAAAGCTACTATGAAGGAGAATTCACCAAGTCGTCCATAATCGGGACACATCTATTTAAATATATGCATGCACTCTGCAGAGGCCATACAACTTTACTCACACGATATAAACATCCTACTATATAAACACATGTCACATGTTACCATTAGTAGCCAATTTGATAGTTTATGACAAAACCTTTACATTGTCGATCCTAATAACAAACTGCCCGTAGATACCCTCTTTAGGATAAGGAGTACCCCTCCAGCATCCCAAGAGCTCAAACGTTGTGTTGGTAGACAATGCTTACCGAACAAGGTCCCTACAATAGGGAGTGCGCCCTCTATGTCTGCACGAGCCCAATCTCACCTATCAACTACCACTGTTTTGTTGCTACAACTTATTATGCTAGGATCTTCCCATAAAAAGGCACATGTAGTTTTTACATTATAGTTCTTGGATCTAACTACACCATAGACTCATTCCCTATTGAGTCGGGCGAGGCAACCACATAACAACAACTCGTGCACAAGCACCAATCTCTTCAACCATTCGACCAAGCCTAAAACATGTTTTCTATTTTATTTCTTAGCCAAAATAATAGAGGTACCACCTCTGGACTATTATATAAATATTTCCCATATGAACATTTTGATCATAGTCTAACCTAGTATAGATGATATCGGTATAAGCAGGGCTAAGCATCTACCACACGTTTATTATAGTTTTACACAGCTAGTTAGTGGAGTAGTGGTAATAGTTACTAAGGTGACAATAGCAGGACAACAATTTATCAAGGTATGGTATACGCAACAATTGGACATATCTACCAATCCCGCCAATATAGTGGTGTTTATTGGAAATACACACATGCATAATAATTTTGAACACAACATACATAACTATAAAATATGTGATCAAATATGATCAAAGGGGGTTCTTGCCTTGCTCGCTAAATACTGGGTCTTGCTCACGGTTGATTTTGGGAAGTTCTAAGGAGTAGATATCTAAGCGTGAAACACTGAATAGTACAAATAAGAGCCAAAAGAATTCAAAATGATACCAAATTCAAATATTTTTTTGCAGATTATGAAGGCTAATGACTTTATAAAAATTTAGAAACTAGTTTTACTCAATTTGGAGTTCATATGCAAAAGTTATAAGTGTTTGAATTTAGCTCGACTGAAAAAAAATCAAAAAAGAAAAGAGAAAATAATTTGCTGAGGCTGACATCAAAGGCACATTTTTGACAATAAGATATCCGACGGAAAAAATGTATTTCTTCCAAACGAAAGATGGTTTTCTAATTTTTTGATTTATTTAGCAGTGGGGTCCACATGTTAGGTTTTTATTATTTTTACTGGTTTTCTCGGATGGGTCCTACCTATCAGTCTCACATAACCTTAAACTTAATTTAATTACAAAACTATGAGTGGGTCAATCTTGTCATACTCACATTAGGTACTAATTACATCATTAATCACTAAAACTATGAGTGAGTCAATCTTGTCATAAACACATTAGGTACTAATTACATCATTAACCACTAATTATTTTATTGTCTCGGGCAACTCTCACCAGTGGTGAACAGCACGGGGGGCTGGCGATGTAAAGCGACAAAATGGGTCACGTGAACTTGGTGTTGCCAAGGGATTGAGTTGCAAATGATTGCACGGTGAGATCCAGGGGTTGTAGAGGTGCTCTAAGGGACCATATTCAAGGTAGGAAACCACCAGGGTAGTAGTATGGAAGTGGTGACTGAGTCAACCAGAGGTGGGGAAGAACGTGCAGGCCTGGCAATACACTGAACTAATCACCAAATTGTTTAAGAGGTATTGAAGGGGAACTAGAGTGGCACAAAGTGACACAAGTATCGTGGAGTTAGCTCACCGGGAAGGCGTGGTCTATGGTAGAGCATGGCAGAGGGTGCACACTGGTGTTGAGAATGATAGTGGTGTTCTGGGTAGCTCTGTGGAACATATGGGCTATGACTGGGTAAAAAGGAGGCGGTGAGATTGAAGAAGAAGTATAACGAACTTGGATAGCCTTTTAAAGGGAGAGATGAAGGCGTTATGCTTGTTGTTTTCTCATGGTTGCTCAAGAGATTTCTTCGATAAGACACGTGGCGATGGCTTCTGATGGACACTGAGCTCAGCATTGGAGGCGAGTCATCACGGGGTTGTCTTGGCATGCACGATGGGTCCAATTCGATGGGCAATGGAGTCGAAACCTGGGTGTGCTATAGTAGCTTGAGATCTCTCCCATGGCAGGCATAGGCACAAGGAGGACGATGACTGGCGAGTGGGTTCGGGGTGTCAATGAGCGCGGGGAGAGGGAAAGAGAGAATGGAGCTTCGATAGAAGACGCTTCCATATGGAGAATGCAGAAAAGAAAGGCGGCTCAGGGAGGGCTGGTGTGCAGATTGGGGACAGGCTAGAAGAGCGACGGTCTAGGCCAAAGAAAGGGATTCGGACCACCAGTGCGAAACTGATTTTTAATTGCTTTCCTAATTGATTTAAACACAGAAAGAAGTTTGAATTTCTAAAATTAGCAAACCAACACAAAAAATTATGAAAATTTTTGGAGAGGCTCTTGAGATTTTTTAGAACCCAAATAAATTATTTTTAGGCTATGACCAAGTTTCAAATAAATTTTAAAATTGAAGGACAGTAGCTAGATTTAAAGAAAAGTCTTAAATACTGAAAATCTTGGAAAAATCAAGAAAATACAAAAAGGGATTTTTGGAACCTACTATATAACTTTTAGGAATTTAGGATGTTATATTATTTGGATCTGAAAGAGCAAGCCTACATGACTGTTGCAACTCAAGAGCCTAATTAGTGATTCCTGGAATTTCTTGGATATACTCGTTCTATTAGCATCTCAAGAGCCCTGTATCCCTAATGACCCAAGACACACCATCGAACAACACAGAGCAGCGTGACCCCGATTCCCTTCTCTACGTGATTGTTGCTTATTCTCTCATCTGTACGAGCGGCGAATTGATGAGAGGATAGGGTTGACGACGATGCGGCGGAGGGCCAAAGGGAGCGCAGTGGCAAAGGCAACGGCCATCCGAGGCGGAGGCAGCCAGGTCGCCTTCCTCAGAGATGGCACCGCGGTGGGCGGTTGGTGGCAGTGTTCAGTGGCGAATCCAGGATGAAAATTGAGGGGGGGCTTCTATGTCGAAGTTCTAACGCAAGACAAGCATACTAATGATGCATCTACCGATCTATTGCCAACTAAATTCCAAATTCATACAAAAAGAGAAAGGAAACAAAGTGAATAATCAAAATATGACAAGTGTGGTACATTTCTAATGGATAGAATGATGTAAATATTAAAACATGTGAGGAGTGAGGACGGATCATCAATCATTCGACCTATAGACAAAAATATAAAACTAAGTGATGCAATTTCAATTTGTGAATACTTATAAAAATATAAATTGAAATAAAACTTATGAAGGCACTAGTACTGAGTACGACACAATTTCACTCTACAATTTTTCATCGGTTATCAGAAGGCATTGCATTGGGACTTGGGGCAATTTTCAGACAGTAAAGGAGTCTGAGTACTGTACCAGGTGAAAGCTCATAAGAGTAAGGGAGCCCATGACTAATTTTGATGGCCCACTTGCCTGGCAGTATTGTTTTTTCTTACATCTTACTCCCAGTTCCTAAGCCTATCGATTTGCAGCCATAACGCCATGTCTTTGCTTCTTTCTGGCATTGGGATACTGGGAAAGGGGGGTTCGGCCGGCCGGAGGTGGGGCCGGCACCCCAACCAGCCCCAACCTTGGATACGCCCCTGGCAGTGTTGCTTTGGACTTAGTATGTGCGAGCGACGATGCCAGTGGTAGCGCATCTTCTGATTGGGAGGTGGCGTGCACATGTGGCCTTGGAGACGGTGTAGCAGTGGAGGGCCGTCGGCGGCGGTGTGGCCGATGGTGGTGGGTGAGGATGACCCTCTCTTTCGGAATCTGACAGAAGGTTTGCCCCATGTTTTTCCCTAGCTTTCTTGCTTGTACTGATTTTTTTTCATCGTAATTTTGTATAATTTATAATTTTCACGATATTTAATTTGTACTCTACTATGTTGAGATTGACATTCAGCTAAGAAACAAACGGTCTCAAATTTTTAATTTAGTTTATATAAGATCTTGTATATGAAAGCCTGTATCAGGGCTTATTATTTTATATGTGCGTCCATGTTCAATTCTTCCATACATAAAGAAACCGATGAGCTAATAGCAGTTTGTTAGAGGTCAGTACTGAGTGCAAAAATATGAAGGGCTTTACAAACTGAACAATGTGCATGATAAGTGCAGTCTAGTTTCTTGTTTCTCTAAATAGTCATAGAAATTTTTTGCTCATGTGTAGCATGCATAATGCATAGAAGGCATCACTAACATTGGTCAGATCAATTAAAGCATAGTGGAATGAAAGTTGTCCTTTCTTAAATAGTTTGGGAAAAATTGGTTAGACAACTTTTTCTAATATACTCTTTCCAGGAAAAGATTTCTGCTTTGATGTACATTATATGTATATTGCTACGAAATAGATAAGCTAATGCATACACTTGTTTCCAGCATTGTGGGTTAATAAGTTAAATGAAACCACACAAGCCTTCTGTTCAGGATTTTGCATTGTTGTGCTCTTATATGCCTTCTTCCTTTAGTAGCATTGTATCGTTTCTTCTATCAATAGCAGATTTGATGAAGAGATGGTGTCATCAATTTGATTTTACTTGATGAGTATTGTTTGTCAATAAAATTCACAAAGGAAAAAAAAAACCAGGTATGCTAATCATAGTAGAAACTGAAAACTCTAAACTCGAGAAATCAAATCCCATTCGAAAAAAATGGTGAAAATTCAATTTATATAAAGAACCAAAATCCCTAAGTTATTAATCCTGTTCAAACTAGAAAGAATGTTTAAAACAGATTTTACTATTACTGATCGTTCTTTAGGTACAGACTTCGGCATCTTCTAAACATGACATACACGATCCTTTCCTAGTAATTGTTATGCAAATATTCCTATGGTATAACCAGTTATACTAAGTGATCCTGTGATGTCTACTACTCTTTTAGATTTCTGTTCAGACTTTTTTCACTTATTAATGAACTGTAGCCTGCTGTATATATTGGAATCCTTCTTTGTTACTTCTAGATCGTCATTGTAGTTTTTAATTCAGATCTATTGCATCCAAATTCTGAACAGCAAAAGTAACGAATATTAGTGTCCTGTAACTAAAGTTTCAGATCCTCACAAATTATTAGTGTCAGCTGGATTGATGAAGGTATGCAGGAGGACAATTATTAGATGCTGCAGTAGTTAAGTTTTAATTCAACTTCAGATTCATAGCATATTCAGTTTTCATATGTAAAAAAGTTTTATTAGGAGATAATAAATTAACTCTTGACCCTCTGCGGATCCAACTATCAAATCTAATCTACATGTTGAGTAATACAGGTGGCAATGGTCTACCTTTACTATTTTTTGCCTGTAACATTTTTTTATATCTACATTGTTGTTCCCTTTCTTCCCTCCATGGTATGTTCTGTGGTGAATAATAGAAGATGTGCTAGCTTTTTTTGTAGCAGTAAGCTCCTGGAGAATGGTACGTACTCCCAAATAATATTGTATTGCATTTATCCCTTTCTGATTTTCAGATATGATTTGATTGTGGCCTGTCGAAAGAGAAGCATAGCTTGGTTGCAGATATTGGTAGAAAACTTGGCAGTTCTCACAACCTGATTTCTGAAGACATGTTGGGTTCTTTTTTTATCTTATATCAACTTATATGTAGTGGTAAACAAAAGTTCATGTGAGAAGCAGAATCATATTGTTGTATTCAATTGGTGAGGTCTTCAAAAGCATTTGAATGGTCCTTATATCCTGTACTTAGTGGCTATCTGATTTTTCCTAAGTACTTAATTGTGTTCTTTATTAAACAGGGGTGGGAGCAATGCAGTTCTGAGCTAACTGCGTCAGGAGGTTGCTGCTGTGAAGGAACATAATTTATCGTTTTTGCGGCATATATTTTTCTTCTTTTTATTTGCCTATATGGATGTCTGTTCATTGTTACTGTTAATAGATAGGTAGAGCTCAAATTTCATTTGAATAAGTTGTTCATAACAATTGATACGAACGTGTGTGCTCTCATTGTACTTTTGGATTACAATAAAAAGGATTTTTGTTCATGGCCGTGGATCCTCGACGTTTTGACAGAAAAAAATGTTGTCTTTAGCATATAGAAGTGTTCATTATTTCTGAATGATCAATACTGAATATAGCTGGGACTATTCTTATACACTAAAATATGGTCATTAATACTATAGAGTGGTTGTTAATGCTACAACAGTGGCCATCTGGATGTTAGCCATGACGAAAGAGTGGTCGTTAATACTAGAAATGTGGTTGTTGATACTATATAATTAACGATGACACACCATCTCGTCGTTAAAAAATTAACGACAGAATTGTATGTGGTCATTAATACTATTAACGATGGAACCTTCAACAACAGCTAACGACCACAATTTTGCGGTGGTTAATGACTTTTAGCGACCACATGTGGACTTTTAACAACTGTATCTCCTGTCGTTGCTCAGAGTCTTCTTTCCGTTCATACCGATATTTATGGGATGAGGCAACTATTGTCTCAATGTGCTAATGTGATCCGACACGCTCTTCTTTCACTATTGAGAAGTCGCACCTGCGCATCAAGTAGTAACACTAAAACCCTAATATATAATCTTAGATCGTTCACAACGAGTTTTCTGGGTTTGGTAGATGAATTTTTTTGAAATTGCTTGTGCCTTGCTACCCTTATTTTCCAATAGTACGCTAGAGGAGCAGGGCAACGAGGCCACAGATCTGTATAGATCAGAAGGATATGACGGACGACTGACGATGAGCCATTGTGCTGGCTTGGCCCCACCCAAATCTACGCCTAGAGGTTAAATCCTTAACAAGTTATGTCATATTAAGCATGTGGCTAAATATTTTTGCTAAACTTCGACCGGAATGTACTTCAGCTTGAAAACAGATACGACGGTTACCTATCGGTTAATTGCTTTGGTGTTTTCTAACGAAGGTTGCCGGCCTTTTGAAGCTATGCTGCACCAACTTGTGACGGAGAAGCTAAAAGTGATGGAGAAAATTGAATTTGAGTGCAGAACTAACCATATTTTGCCAAGTGTCCTACTAAAGACGTGGGGCCAGGATCTATCAATTAAATTTTAGTTCAAAAATATAATCATTAAGCATTTTGGTGAAAAAAACCACCGTCGCCTCCTTATTTGTTTCCTACTCCTGATATGGTTTGTGCATTGCTTCCACTACTACAGAAATAGTCATCACGATCGATTCTTTTTCGTCATCTAGGTTAGTTTTGGTGGCAATACAAAGTCCTTAGACAGTGATGGGGAGCGACTATCACGGTCGGTTTTTGCCCGATACAGATATACCGTTATCTGGGTCGGTTCGGCGTTCGGAACCGATCGAGAAGATAAATTATCTCTATTGGTTCCATAATCGAAACCGATAGAGAAGTCCTATTATCTCATTCCAAACTCTGAACCGATAGAGATAATACATAGATCTCTATCAGTTCGACTCTCGGAACCAATATAGATAATATATGTATCTCTATCGGTTTGACGCTCAGAAGTGATAGAGATATCCTCATGTTCTCTATCGGTTCTGTGCGTCGAACCGATAGAGATAAATCCACCCTAGCACGAGATCACAGTACACATATGTATCACATTCACAGTACACATATCACATATCAGTATATCACATTCACAATATCATACAATACACATATCATAGTATATAGAAACAAATATACTTAACATTACACATATCACATTCACAATATATAATACTTAGATTTAGACTAATATGAGTACACATTCACAGTATATAACATTGTTTACATAGATTAGTTGGAATCTATCGGTTCTTTAAACCTACTGTTCTTTGCTATAACCTCTGAGGCTCTAACTAGTACATGTGCATATGTGGTCTACTATTCTGTTAAAATCTTTATTTTTTTACAGGCTCTTGTGGGGGATATCGAGCTGCTGCAAAATAGAAAGTAGTGCACTAATTAAGTTTTAAAATTTGTATATGTAAAAGGCTGAGTGTATTATGCATGTGCATAAGCTAGGGAAAAGGTCTGCATTGCCAATCAAGATCATCATGTGATGCATGACGTAGAAGTCACACAGTTCATCGCACACCTGTTGATAATGTGAACAAAGAAAATCAAATTAAAAGACGAATAATAGATGTCAGGAAGAATCCTATGCTAAGTACTTGTACCTTGTAGCGCCTCCACTCCAGCTGGTCACCTCGTTCGTTGTTGTGTTACCCTATAAGACAAGAAAGCCCTATATACAATAGCCAAAGATACCATTTAGTTAAAAAAAAAGAATGTAGTTAAATACAGAAAGTATTAGGTTAGAGATATGTACTTACCTCTTCAAAATAGGCATGATCAAGTAGTCTATCAATCTCTTCTCCAGCGAGTTAAATAAGTACACTTTGTTTTCACTCAGAACGATCACGAGTAGAACCCAATGGTTCTTAATTATTAAATGTATGTAGTGCAAGAAAAATAAGTCCATATAAGGTGTAAGTGCGTACAAGTAATTGAAAGGTAAAGAATTATAGTAGTACTTATCTCTCGTGGTATGGGATAAGAATGAAGTCCTTTATCACCTCAGTGAGCAATGCCTGCTTGAGGTAGTCGATAACGAAATCCAAATGATATTGTACCATGGTCGTAGAAATCAACTCGGGGTCGACGAACCCAACGGGGTGATGATGCGTCATGGCTCGCTGCCTCATCATCGTACAACACAAATCAATTGCTAAAAAACATAATTAGAATCCTATAATAGTCATAGGCTTATATTGTATGGTGTGATACAACGTCTAGGTTCATATAGTAGAAATATCGACAACTTCCCTATTGTGCAAAAAGAACAAATTCGCAAAACTCACTGGGAATATCCCATCCTCCTGGTGATGGAATGGCCCCTTTGATACCTTACATGGAAATCGGTGTGACGCTCAGCGCCATCTGCCTCTTTGGCCTTATCAATGTACCATCCATGGAGCAAGCGAGCGGCAAAGGGTAGAGCATTCAGTTGGTTGCTTGGGAGAAAGGGATCTCCATGTATGTACCCCTTTTTTCAAGGGGCTCTGTGGCCCTCTATTTTTGAAGGAACTCTATGGACTTCTATTTTTCAGTGGGCTCTGTGGCCTTCTGTTTTTCAGGGGGGTCTGTGGCCTTCTATTTTTAGGGGCTTCGTTGTCCTTTGTCAACTTTGCCTTTTTGGTAGAAAGAGTCTCCAAGGTCTCTTGTGCTTCTTTGGTCGGCGACTTAGTCTTTTTGTACACCAGGTCACACTTTCCAGTCGACTTGGATGGAGGAGTCATCATGGTGGTGGGAGCAAGTGCAGGTACGATAGGCGTATGAACCTACAAAACACATGCATATGTAAGTAAGTACACGTGTTGCAGTACTGGAAAGATCGAGAAGACGCGAGAGATTTTTACCTTGAGCACTATGACACCCGTCGTGGTCCACTTGATGAACAATATCCGTGCTTGCCCGAGAGTGGTGATATCTTCGTTCGGCAGGAACTCCAGCACATGAGACAGAAAGTCATTGTGGACATAGTCCACCTGCACCTTCATGTAGCCATTCCCAAAAGGGTCCCCATGCACCATGTTAGTCTCCTTGCATAGAAATGCAACCCTGCATCTAGCCTCAATGGGAAATTGTTCTTCGAGCACAACTAGCTGGCACTTGATAGGCGCCTCCAAGAAGTGCACAACTTGATTAGAAACATTGTTTAGCTTACTCTCGTACCTTTAAGTCAGAAACAGTTATTACCTTTAATTGAGGACCTAATTGATCATATATGAAAGCTCAGCTGCTAGGGTGGGGCACCGGCCCTTCTATGAAAGACGAGCCCATCTGACTTTGGTTATTGGAGATCATCGCCATCATCTCAGCCTTCAGGCGCTCCTCATGTGCCACCATCTGGGCCTCATGTGCCATCATCTCCTCCTTCAGCTCTTCCTTAAAGTTGGCCTTGAGGCGCTGTGACGACCCCCATTTTCACATAAATGCAAAAATAGAATTCTAATGTGCAAACATTACTAGTCCCATGATCAGTAGCTAGTACGCACATGTTCAACAATTGGAAACACAACCATACAACAAATAATTAAGCGGAAGCTATTATACAATGAAAACCTTACAACTCAGAGCATATAGCAGCAAAAGAAGCAAAGTCTTGTAGTGTGCCAATCCAACCCGCAGGCAACTGATAAGGCATAATCCCTAGAAAGATCACGTCGATGAAAATCCCACAACATGCGATGAAAGAAATCTTCGAAGCTTTGCTAAATTATCCACCTAAAATCAACATATAAGCAAGGGTGAGTATATTACGTACTCCACAAGACTTTAGCAAAACCTATAATATATGCGGGCCATTTCAAAGGAAAGGCTTCTACGGTTAATTTGCATAAAGCAGAATTGAAATTGTAAATCAAGTTGTCATTTGCAAACAGAATTTGTAAAAGCATATTTGACTGATATGAAATAAATAAAGCATAAGTAATACTCACAACCCTTCGTGAGCATCGAATAATCCAGATAATGAAATCCAACAATGTTGGCCCTTTGACATAAAGACAGCTGCTAAACAGGTTAACACCAAAACCCATTTTTAGAAAATACCAAAATTAACATTGGAATGACTTCACCAAGTGTCCTTGACCGCGGACATAGCTAATCGATTAGATTTACACTCTGCAGAGGTGTACAACTTTACCCACAAGTCATGACCTTTTCTTTTTGCCGCATGTTTCACGCACCTTTACATTATCTAAGTTAACTTTGCACCAGCACAGGGACGTTAAACCCATGCTATGATGGAAGAACTCAGAGCACAGAAATGTTGGAACTTCCCATAGTCATGGCGTACACCGTTATATCGGCAAGCGTTGTTCCCAACACCGCAGTGAGGGCACCCCTTCTAGCAAACTTGAAAGGAGTGCTCGTACTACTTCTGCCTACCAATGTGCAAAGTTAAACTAGATAACTTAATTGGTTTAAGGTTGCCCCATCCCAACACTTGTGGTTGCACGGGTTGCTTGGATCAATAGCGTCCCATTGCTCGGTCCTTACTGTAACACGGGCGACACTCCACCCTACACTACGTGCAAATCCATCTGCACATTCGGCTATTGTCAATAATCGCCCGCATCAAAACCATAGTTTTATTTTGGGGTTTTAATCGAAATACCAGTAACCAACAGTGTCATATCCAACATTTTCCATTTCTCAAGAAGCAATTTTGATCTGATCATCTACCTCATAGGTACTAAAGCATGGCTAAGCATGGATAATATGAAATCGTACATACCCATTATAACATTAAATAATGTCTATGCTTAATCTATGGTTATCAAGGTTCACATGTCCATACTTATCAAGGAGGTTTCATGAGACAACAGGTATAACTACCAGTACCACAAAATAGTGAATTTACAGAATGCATGAAACATTTTAATAAACACAATGCAAATTAAATACTGGGATCAAGATGATCAAAATGGGTGCTTGCCTTGCCTATTTATTGCTTACGACGAAGACGAAGCCACGGCTGACGGAGGTAGCAACGATGGAGGCAGCGACGTCGGGTTCTACACGTCGTTCAACGAAAATACAGCAAATATCCAACTTTAATAAGGGCAAAAAGAAAACAGACAGAAAACCAAATAAAGATTCACTGCAGAAAACAAGAATACTTTAGGGTTTGGATTGAATGATTTCAAGATCTCATGATTTAGTTAATTATACATTCATATTGTTAATGACTTTTATGATGAACAAAACATGGTTTCTCTTATAGATTATCCATTCTTGATTTACGAATTGAAGAGGCTAAAAGTTTTGAATTCTTGCATTTATAATTTCGAATTCTAGATGCTAAAATTATTTGGATTAAAAGGATTAAGATATTAGACAATATGCTCAATGCTACGAATGAATAACACTTATTTCCTTAAGTAATTTTACAGAAGAAAGCGGTTTTATATATATTAGATCTATTAAGTTAGGCTACTGATTAAGTACTCAAGGTTTTTAAGAAGTTTCTGGCGATACAAATATATTAACTACAGATTTCTTCATTATTGCCAAGTTTGCTTATTTATATTATCAAGTTCATAAACCATAAAACTTAGGGTTATTTGGCTATTAGGATTTATATGTGCAAAGCATGACGAAAAGAGATTATTTCTTCGGAAAAGGATAGTATATACTTTGAAGAACAGACTTGAGATGATTTCATACATTTTAGTGTTGAGACGAGACATTCTATTCATTGTTGAAAAAGCTTATATGATATTAAGGTTTATGTTATAAGGAATCGGATTATTGAGGTGAAGTGTACGATTAACACTTAGAGTTATTGCACTAGTAGAATTAAGATGAAATCCAAGTTGTTATAAGAACATTTTTCCAGATAGTTCATTTTATATGCAAACCATAGTAAAACGAAATACTTTCTTTAGGATATTGTAGTATGCACTTTATAGAGTATTTCTATGCTGTTTTCATAAATCTTTGCATTTGGACAAGTTATTTTATTTGCTGCTGAAAAGGTATAAACGACCACAAAGATAACATCGAAACAATTCGGTTCTCATTTTAAGTTTGCGACTACACCTTATAAGATTATTTATCCATTTTTCAGGCATTAACAGGGGATGACCCTAGAAGTGTTTTAAAGTTGGTTCTGCGATATTTGGCTATTATCCGAGATGTTTTCCATATAAGTAATCATTAGGGCCTAACATGATCTTATTTCAAATTTGCACAAACATAAGATATTTTTGTATAATCACCAAGAGCATTATTTTTCAAGATCCTAGAATTTGGTTTTGTCAAATTTGACGTTCATTTGTGAAATTTACAACTATTTTAATTATACAAGTACTAGAATTTCAACTATTTGGTTAAGTGTTGATTATGACCTTATATAATGATTCTTGCTCGATCAAACCGCTTGATTACATTAGATATCTAGAATCTAGTTTCTCTTCATGATTTTACTCTTCATTAACTATACATGTATACATTCTTCTACATATGCAAGGCTTATGTTTTGATGCAATTTAAACTTGTGCATATATGATATTTCATTAAAAATATTTCAATAGTGACATATTATTCATTCTGATACCTATTCACATCTTTGTATAGCTATTAGATACTCTTCATATGCATATATGCATATATATTGCTACTGATTATTATATGCACAAATATATATATATATATATATATATACACACACACACACACACACCTTTTCCATTTGAATCAGTTACTATTCATGAAACAAGTCTAAATCAAGTTCATACCTTAATCATTTCAGCATAATAAGGTAACCTACTGTCATACTAGTATTTAGAAATCAATTCTACTCATTTTGGATCTTCTTTTATACAAATTCTATATTTCTGAATATTTATAGTGTTGAGAATAACCTCTAATGGAAAATGATTCAAACAAAGTTGAAATCTAAATATTTTTATACATTTGAGTTACTGGAAGTATAAGGATTCTAATAAAATTGGTTTCATTCCATTTTGAGTTTGTTTGCAACATTTTTATATGTAACATATCTTTAGGCTTTTTATACAAATTTGAATTTCAAATTCACCCAGAGATCACTTTCAAAATATTATTACATATCCTGAAAGCACTTGATTTTATATGAATATATAAATTTATTTCATTCAATTTGGATCTATGGTTCAAAAGTTATAGCTAATTGAATTGCCTCGGGTATAGAAAATAAACTAAACTAGGAAAATACGTTTTCACAGAATGGAAAGCGTCTTTACCGGTTGAACTGGTTTTATTTGTGCCACTGACGTTTGGGACCCGGGAGGCAGCGAGACAAAGCAGTGGAGGCGACTAGGGCATGTCGGTGACGTCGTTCCGGCGAAGCTCCGGCGAAGGCGAGGGCATGGTGAGCATCAGCGCACTGAGGCGCTCCTACTAGAGGACTCCAGCGCCACCGAAGATGGTCGGAAGTACCTCGCCATCGCGAGCCTGCGGCGACGAAAATGGTGGCTCGCCAGGGAAGAAAATGAGTTAGTCTTGGTTTTGAACATCACCAGCATAAGAATCAGGGAGTACCAGAGACTTCGTTTTGCCTGCCGATTCGGTCGAAGGTTGACTGGAGAGCTCCGCCACCATGCGCCAGAGCTGGAGAAGAAGGAGAGCAGTGCGGCGGTGTTGCAGGCAAAAAGAGCTGAAAATGAGGGTTGTGAAGTGATCAGTGAGGCATCAGGGTGTTATTTTCTCAAGGAATCGGGATACTTCTCACTAGACTAGCTAATTCACCGATTTCCCCCTTTTCAATTTCTTGCAGCCGAACAAAGAAAGTCTTTGGCCTTATGCTCTTGGTTCAGTGGAAGGCTAGAGAAGGAAGGGCCCAAAGTGACGCTATTCTAGTATCCATAGGCAACAAGTGATGTCTTTACAGGGTTTGATTTCGTGGAAAGAGAGTGTCGGCTCTGCGCTTACGTGGTGGGGTGGCGCGAGGGATTAGTCGGCACAGAGCGATGCAAACCGACCGAGGTAGGGAGCAGTGACTACGAGGCAGGGCGTAGGAGAGGCCAAGGATGAACATGGCTACAATCGATCGCTCGGGCGGTGGAGTTGTTGCGGCTCTGGGCGGCGAAGGACGGTGAGGGTGTAAGCTCTCCTCAGTCGGGAGAGAGGAAGAGAGGGAGAGGGAAACAGTGGTTGACAGCGGGTCTGGGGACCACCGGTCAGGGAGAGAGGGGTTTCTCCGGTGCTTGCCAGCGAACGGAGTCAGCACAGTAGCCGGGCCCACTTGTAATGGATGGAGGACGAGATAAAAAGATGAGGTTTGGTTTAGACAGCTAGTACTTGCATTGATTTAGCCATCAATTCAATTTGAAAAATTTGGAAACTTTTTTTCTGATGTATACTAGTAGTGCTTAGCTTGCAGTAAAATTTTGGGACCAAAATATCCTATAGTAAATTTATAACAATTCTGACTCTGTGCACTACTCAGAATTTCCATTTCGAATTTTGATTTATTTAAGGGTGTAAATAATATTATTTATTTTTCAAACCTTTTATAAGAGTTATATTTAAGGTATTTATGCTCCAATAAAAATTTAAAATTAAAATATTTTATATTTATTTTATAAAAATTCTGACATGAAGATTTACAGATTTTTTATGTTTCTGTTTTTGAATTTTTAAAGGCCTCATATGACATTATAAATTTTTGAAAATTTTATCAGTAGTATATTAGAAACTCAGGGAATTATAGTAATTTTCTTGGGTCCAAATAAGTTTGAATATTTTACATAAATTCTGACTTGTACTGTTTCTAATCAAAAGAGATGTCACTCATTTCATTTATTTACCTTTCTATGCCTAAAATTTTTTAATTGTTGACTTTACTGATTTACCAGAACAGCTAGGGTTCCATGGTAAATTTTCCAAAATTTTACTTTGTGAGACCCCGTTCTTGCAAACAGGAGACTCCATGTGATCACTGTACTAGTCCCGTGATCACTGTACTAGTCTCATGATCAGTGTCTAGCACTCACATGTTTACAACATTCATATCACACCCACAAGAGAACAAACTGATAAATATGTATATACAAGCGGAAATAATTATACAGAGTTTAAAATTTACAAAGACTGAACAACGGAAAATAGAGAGTTAAAGAACTTCAAAAGCCTCGTGGTTTGCCCGCTAACCCTCAGGCAACTAACTAGGCAAACTTAGGGGAAATCATCGTCAAACACCTCGTGCCCTGTGTGAAAGTAAGAATCGTCTGGCACTTCACTGGCTTCGTCCTATGAGATAGCAGATGCAAGATTGAGTACATTGGTACTCAACAAGACTTATAGTGTTTGACAAATGCAATTAAGTAATCATGCAGGCTAAGCAAAGGCAGGTTATAGGTTATTTTGCAGTTGCATAAACATCGAAAAGTATGAATATAATGGATTGAAACATCGCATTTTTAAATAGGCAATTGAGACATAAAACAATAAGCAAATATTCTAGTCTTTCAACCAAGTCTACCCGACTGCAAAGGTCCCCAATGTCTATCCTTTGACACACAAAGCTGGTTGCAAAACGGTTTCCAAACCAAAACCATTTTTCAGAAAAATACCAAAAGACTAACATTGAAATGACTTCACCAAGTGCCCATGACCGCGGGCACGGCTAATCGATTAGATTTTTCACTCTGCAGAAGTGTACAACTTTACCCACAAGGAATGGTCAACCTCTTTTGCCAGGCCATATTAACACACTTCCTTTGGTGTGTCGGCAAGGACATCATACAGAACCGTTATATTACTTAGACATGGCTTTGAACCAGCCCGGGACGTTAACCCCCATCATAAAACAGAAACACACACACGAGACGTGGTTACTTTCACGTAAACACAACACCCATTTCTGTTTTATGATGAGGCGTACACCGTTGCGTGGGTATGCATTTACCCACACCGAGGGTTAGAAAAGTTCGGTGTGGAAGCCCCTCACAAACAGTCCTGACCGGAAAGCTCCCGCTATACTCCCGCCTTCCTTAGATGCAAAGCCACATCCAAATAACTTAATATGCTCAGACTGTCCCACACCAGCCCTCGTGGTTGCACGGAATTCTTGGATCTATAACGTCCCATTGCTCGGTCCTTAATCCGACACGGGCGATACTCCACCCTATGCTACGTGCAACTCCCTTTGCACCACCGGCTATTGCCAATAATCGCCCGTGTCAAACCATAGTTTTATTTTGGGTTTTTAACCAAAGTACCAGCAACCTTTTCCCAAAGAGGACCATACATTTGTGGAAAAGACCGAAAACATACGACGAATAGCTTAAGCAGGAATATTATGCTAGCGGTTATACCCAAAATGACATTAAGCATGTCTAGTTCAAACTATGGTTTACAAGGTTCACATGCCCATACAGATTAAGGTAAACTATAATGTATAGGATTAACTACAGTTCCAACCCAAATTAGTAGTTTTATGGAGAATTATCCGGATGCATCGTACATAGACAAAAACAACATAATGTAGGTAAATTATCAGGCTCAATATGCTCAAGGGGTTGCTTGCCTTGTAGCTCGCTGTCTGGCTTAGGATCTGGATCTGCGACGGAGTCGTCTTCTTCCTCGAGGACGTCGGAATCTACACGTCGATCGAACGGAAACATAGTAAGAATCCAAATTTAGTAAGGGCAAAAAGAAAACAGACTGCAAACCAAATAAAGATTCACTGTAGAAAATAGGAGTATATTTTAGGGGTTGGATTATAGAATTTTAAGACTTCATGATTAAGATAATTACACATTCACAATGTTCATAACTTTTACGATGAACAAACATGGGTTCTCTCATAGATTATCTATTCTTGAATTGCGAATTCAAGAGGCTAAAATTATAAATTCTTTTATTTTTAACATTGAATTATAGATGCTAAAATTATTTGGATTTATGAAATTTAGAACATAAATAAAGGGTTCTGCGCGAAAAGCACTTATCCTTAAGTGATGCATAAGAAAAAGGGGTTGATTAAGCTAAATGTATTAAACTAGGTTACTAAATTTATTCATGGTTGAAAACCATTTAATCTACATCCTAATTATTTCATTTCCTATGCACATATATATAAATATATCTAAGTATATATATATATATATGTGTGTGTGTGCATCAGGCACTAGGAATATTCCATATTTTTAAAGGTAGTTTAATTCAAGATTACGCCATAATTATTTTGGCAAGTTCAAGCATCCTACTGCCTTTCTATAATTCAGAAAATCAAATTTTACTCATTTCATATTTCTTTCATACAATTATACATATCTAAATTTTTAGTGTATTGAAAGCAAGACTTAAATGGAAAATAGTTCAAACATACATGAAAATTAAATATTTTTATATATTTGAACTCCTGAAAGCATAAGGATTTCAATAAAATTAGTTTCATCAAATTCTAAGTTTTTTTGTAGAATTTTTATATAAAGCATTTTCTTAGCCCTTAAATTCAAATTCGAATTTCAAAATTACCCAGAGATCATTTTCAACATATTTTTGCATATTCTCAAAGAACATGATTTTACATGAATATATAATTTCATTTCACTAATTTTGGAGTTATGATTCAAAACTTATGGACAATTGAAGTGGCTCGGTTTTGGAAAATACACTGAAATTCCAAAATACGTTTTTGCTGTTCGAAAAACGCCTTTTGCCGAGCGCGCCAACGCGTTTGAATCAGCTCGGTCTGGCTAACAAGCTGACCACACCTGTCAGTGACCGAGCATAGCACACGCGAGAATGACCGAGAGGCTGACGGCTGGGCCCCGGTGCGCAGTGACAGAGCGGCTCAAGGGAGACTGCGTGCCACTGACAACCCGGACCCATCGGTCAGTGACCCGAAACAGAGCGACTCGAACTCTAGCCCACCGCCGGCGAACCAGCGCCGCCACGGCAAAATGGGTAGCGCCATGAGCATGAGCACGCTCGTGCGTACCTGGGGGTGGTACCCATTCAACCGGAGAGGGCTGGGAAGTAGGTCGGCATCGTGGAGGGGCGGCGGCCGCCATGGCTGCGTGAGAAAAAGCTCGCCGCCTGCCGTGATTTCACCGTGCAAGCATTAGTGAGTTAAGGGTGATCTATTTCACCTGAGAGCGGAGGCGAAGAAGAGCCGAAGATGGCTGGCCATGTGCGCCGGTCGGGAAGAAGAAAAGCGGCGGTGGGGGTGTGAAGCAGTTGAGAACAAGTGAAAATGAGGAGTGGTCAGCACTCAATAAGACTTAGTGAGACTATAGGAGGAAGAAGTTTCAAGGATTGATGCCTATTTGGCTGCTTCACCGATTTTCCCCTTTCGGGCTCTTGCGGCAGAACGGAGATGAAACTTCGCTTGGCTTGAGACTTGATGACTCTCTCTCAAGGAAGAAGAAGATGTGGTCTCAATGGTGATACAGGGACGTATTTATAGCCGAGTTGAGGCGGTCTCACCAGTGCTTGATCACACGCGTGAGGCTCGGCTCGGCTCAGCTTGGCACGAAAACGGTGAGGTGGCGCGATTTTGATTGAGGTGGTATGGCACGGGGAAAGGTCGAGGTCACAGTGAGGCTCCCAAGACCGGGCGTGTCCATGGTCAAGCGGAGGCGACTCAGCTGCAGCGAGGGGCGGTGAACCCGGCGCGCGATCGACGGAACCGGACGAGGCACGCGCGATGGTTCGGTCAAAAGAAAGGGGACAGTGAGGGAGAAGTGCCTGATAGGTAGGCTCGGGGTCCACTCGGCAGTGGGAGTCGCTTCGGCACCTCCTCGCGCCAGGAAAAGGGGCCAGCACACCGGGGGACCCACCTGTCAGCGAGTGACTCTGAACTCCGGGATAGACTTATCCCTAGACAGCTCAAGATGGGCATTAAAACTGCTATCAAATCGTGGTCAATTTTTCTAAAACTTTTTGAATGGTTTCTACTGGAAGTTTTCACCACGTATTAAAAATATTGGCTCAAAACATCTTATATAGATTTTATATAAATTCTGACACTGTGCATTGTCTAGAGTTTGCATTTTGGTATTTTATTTATTTAAGGATTTAAATCATATTAATTATTTTCCAAAAATTTTATAAGAGTTCAATTTGGGTTAGGAATATCTCCATAAAAATTTAAAGTCTAAATATTAAGTAAATATGTTACAAAAATTCTGACATGATAAATTTCAGATTTTTGAAGTCTCTGTTTTGGAATTTTTAGAAGGCTTTGGTGACATGCTAAATTTCTAAGATTTTTACCAGACGTAGACTATACCCTGAAGGTGCTATGGTAATTTATATGACCCCAGATAAATTTCTAATATCTTCTAGTAATTTCGACATCTACTATTTCTAGTCAAAAGAGATGGTTAAATATTTTATTTATCTACATTTCAGAACATAGGATTTTTACTAGATGGTTTTACTGGTTTACCAGCATGAATAAGGTCTCATGGTAATTTTTCCCACATTTACTTTTACATCTTTATCTTCATACCATTTTCCATTTAATAATTCTATTTATTGGACTTTTCATAAAAAGCATAAATCCGAGGAAAATCCAAATAAAAACCAATAATTCTCAGAAAACTCAGAAATAAATATATTCAAATCCAAAATATTCATTTCCATTGTTATTATATTTTTCGGGATGTTACATACTTTTACCTTTTTATCTTCTTACCATTTTCTATTCATTAATTCTATTTGTTGGATTTTTAATTCAAAGCATAAATCCAAGGAAATTCAAATAAGAACCAATAATGCCAATAAAACTTAGAAATAAACATATTCAAATTTAAAATATTCATTTTTATTTTATTGCATTTTTCAGGATGTTATAGGCGCTCCTCACGTGGTTGCCATGATCTTGCTCTCGCACTAGTAGTGTCCTAGTCTTGAAAAAGGTCCTCTTCGTATGCCCCGCACCTGCGACAAGCACCCGCCCCTTATTGTTGGACTTCCCGATCACCGAAGACAGGATGTCCTGCGACCCTTGGATCTAAAAGGTCCCCTGCTGTTTCCACTTGCTTAGTTGCTCATGTAAGACGCAAATATAAATTAGTGCTAAAATACAACAGGATGAGTTAACTGCAATATATACGATGTCGGAGATGATCTGCGCGGTCGTGGGTTTGAAATACAAGCCGATCATAAGGGGTTTTCTTTGTCCTCACTAAAACCCAATCACGTGCCCGCTCCTCACATATCTCAGAGTAAGGCATCACTGTCCCAGAGAGGGCACACTCCTCGGTTAGTCGCGCCCACTCTGCCTTCTTCCCTTCATAGCCAACAGAATCGAGGTGGTGCGCATGTATGTTGAGCCTCTTGACAGCGATGTTCTTCTTTCTCAGCTCCTGCACCTGGGGCGTACTTTTCATCCTATTGAACTCCTCCCAAACATCGGGAATCACAAACAGATACTTTTCAAAGGGAGTATGGCCTTTCGGCACGTACTCAGTCATCATGATAACCCTAAAGTGCCTTAAAGACACACCCATTCTTTTCAAGGTGTACAACCTCGCTTTGCTTTCATGTTCCTCTAGTATAATTCATTTCCCCTATCATTACAACATCGAAAAGGGTTAGAGCATTTCACGATTAGGTCACAGGTTGGGAGAGAAGAATTACTATGTTACCTTAATTCGTTCCATAGTCGATACTTCTGCTCGGCATTGACATCCTTTCTCTAGTCCAGAACCGTGATCAGTACTCTCTCCCTCATCAATTGGCCGAGAAAAGATCGATACCCCGCCTTACACTTGGGAGGACCCACCCATGAAACCCCCTTGGCATCAAACTGGAAAACCTATGGTGTTCTTCCTATGGCCCTCTTTATTCGGTCATCATGCCTTTCTCACCTTACTCGACCCCTCAACATCACCTTCTAATTGGTCAGGCGATGAGCTGGTGCTCTCTCTTTGCGACATTGTAAAAACTAAAATTGGAGGTCATATACATACTGGAAATTAAGATCATACAATCTACCAAGCTACTGCCCCGTTTGGGTCGGTTAAGGACTATTGGTTGGGATGTTGCCTTAAGCACACACACCGTACTTCCACACATCCCTATTATGGGCATGGGCTTGACTTAATACCTTACTTGTCGTGGTCATTTACCTCGCAGTCCATATTGTGAAGGATGAATGGAAGGGATGGATGGAATCCCAAGGAAACCCTGGACGCACATGTGTTGGACTTGGGTATTGAGATTGGCGTGGGTTATGTGACACGGACAGGGACGAGAAAAGACTTGTCATGAACCCTTAGATCGGGCACTCTGTATTCCGTTACACGGTTGACATGCTAAGGGTTTGTGTCTTGTGGGTAAAGTTGTACCCCTCTGCAGAGGTCAAAACTATTGGAATAGCCATGTCCGTGGTCATGGACAATGCTTAATAACCATTAGACTCCAAGATAGTTTTATGAAAAATATTGGGTATGGCCAGGTTTGAACTCATTGAGCGTCTTGGTGGGTGTAGCCACCTCGAGTTAACACAGCGCGATTTTGAATCAATGAGAAAGATGATGGCACTTGAGTATGGTATAAGGTTACCGAAATGTTAATTAACTTGCTGAAGTTTTCAATTCATTTATGTTTGCACTGGTTTTATGTTGAAAATGAACCCTATGTTATCCTTGTTTAGAAGCCTGCAAGGTTATATTTGGTTCTAAGTCTTGCGAGTACAATTTTGTACTCAACCAGATTGCCCATTTGCTGCAGGTGAGGCGCACCCGTTCTTGGGTATTTCTACCCCGTCGATGGCGGCGAGGGCAGTGAGTAGTTGTTGCGTACTAACCTCAGTCAGTTGCCATGTGGGTTGGGATATATCGCTGGTCTTTTGGTTTATTTACCTTATATCTCTGCTGCTACTTTGTGAACTTATGTTTAGTTGGTGAAGGACCAAGATGGCGATTAGAGGGGGGTAAATGATCACAATTTAAATTTTTACCCTCAAATAAACCAAGCCAAAGTCCCTAGATATCAAATGAAAGTGGAAGAATCAGTTTTTGAAGTTTTCAGCCTGAGGTCGGCACTACCGACCATGTGAGCCCGGCACTACCACTATGAACAGTAAAATCAAGCATATGAACAATAATTTCAGCACGAGTTCAAATCAAAAATTGATGTAACATTTGATTGAATGATCCAAAACTCGTGAAACTTGGTATGCACCTTCCTAAGGATGTCAGGAACCTATTCCAATCTTCAATTGCAAGGATTGATATCAAAGTTCCGACCTTTTTCCAATTGAAAGAAGAGTGCACCAGAACAGATTCAAGAACAAAAATTGAGCCCTAAACTTGCTCGTAGGTTCTTGATGATCAAGATGATCCTAGATGATATCCCACATGTCATAGCAAGCTAGAACACCAGAGAAGAATCCCAGAAACACGATCTT
Source organism: Otatea glauca (assembly GCA_036346275.1). Classification (NCBI taxonomy): domain Eukaryota; kingdom Viridiplantae; phylum Streptophyta; class Magnoliopsida; order Poales; family Poaceae; genus Otatea; species Otatea glauca. Next base: position 23,603,863 of record CM070733.1, on the reverse strand, counting down.
CCAAGAATGATTCCCTTAAGAGCAAAAGATCAGATTCTTGCAAAGAAGAGCACAAGATTTGCCTAGATGATTGGGATATGGTCTGAAGAAGACTCATCCATTAATCATACATCCTTGGCACAAAATCCACAAGCATTTAGAAGGAGGGGAGGCAAATCCAAATGCGCGAAAATTAAATTGCAAGAATGTAAATTGCGAAATTTAAAGCATAATGTAAATGCATAAAAGAAATTTAGAGATGAGTAAATGAAGTTTTCATTTCTGGAAGGGAGGTTTACAAAGCCTCACAGCAAAGTGGGCAAAGCTCAAAGGAGCACAAAAAACTCAAAACCTTCAAGAGGAGGAAGGCTACCCCTACCCTCTATTTATACTAATCTTGAGTCATCCTCTACCCTCGGATGAGTTCCTTCTATCCTAAGGATCACCATCAAGGGCTAGGATTGACTCACTTACTGATACATGGGCTAACCTGAAACCCTCTAACAAAACGGGTTTTTGCACGCTTCTCAAAGCATACTAACTAGACCCGCTACTCTATCACCTAAACCGCGATCCAACGGCCCTCCTTGATTCGAGTAGCTCCTAGCTAGCATCTCATCAATTCCTTGTCTTCTTGGTTCGCAGCGACTCTGTCTCTGATCATCTTTCGGCGATCCTCAGCCATCTGGACTTCTGGCGCTCCTCGTCTAGTCCCGGTCATCCTTCGCCTCACCATGATCTAGCACCGTCATCCTGCAACCATCAAAAACAAGGAAACACATCACATAGCATTGCCCAAAATGATATGCAATTATTCTCATGCAAATTTAACATTCAAAACTCAAAATCGCTCAACAGGTCGGCACTACCGCCCAGCATGGTCGGTAGTGCCGCTTGCATTCAAACCCCGCGAAGACCCTCTCTGTAAAAAGACTACCACCCCCTTGGGCCGGTAGTGCTGCTCGGCTGGCATCACCGCTCTCGCATGATCGGTAGTGCCGTCCCTGGTAGACACAATTCAAATTTCTTCAATTTGAAAATCTAGTTCAAATCAAACTCAAAACAGAGCATATAAAGCTCAAATTTAGTCCAATACTCATCATAAACATGGGTAGACCTCCACATAGTCTTTCAGTTGGCCAATAAGTCCATTCGTATATGAAGTACTTGTTGTCCTTCCATTATGTATGTGTATGATGCAATGTTGTGCAGAATATGTGAGTGTTAGCCGCTATTCTTGGGAGCTAGCATGGATCACATATCTGGGTACATGGAATTGGGATCGGTTTCCTCTAAGTGTATGGATGTCGAGTTGTTATTCTCGGGCTATCATGGAGCATACCCCAACCAGCGTGTATTTGTGGTAGCCAGAGTTCTAATTAGGGGTTAACGTGGAGCATACATCAACTGGCGTGTATGCATAGTAACCACTAATTTGGGGACAACTAGCATGCATTACCCTTGATCAAATCAATCACAACACTAGTCCACGTATTTGGGAGTTTATTTTGGCTTTCCTTTGGGAGTGTAAGTGCACGCGGTTTAGTTTGGGTGGCAGTGAGCATACACTTTAGTGTCGTATGGGTGTCACTCATTCTAGTCCAGCGTGAATTACACTTGAGGAAAACCGGTCTAAGATTCTGGGTGCCCACAATATCTTTGTCCTCATATAACAAGGAAGATAAAATTCTATCTTGACCATACAAATCCCTCCATATATGTCAACACATTCCTGAGTGTAACTAATATAATTATTCCATTACGGATAATAATTAGTAACATCAAAGAATACGATCCTCATGTTAGGATCCATGTATGTTTCTTAGACGATCAATTGTAAACATTGTTTGAAACCAACCAATGACACACATGTAATGCTCAATGTAGTGTTTCATAATGGGTCTATCTAATAACATGTTCACCAACACGTTATCCAAATAATTGTGTTTGTATAGCATATCCATGATCCGTAAAATATGACCATCACATAGTCATATGATTTTTTATTTAAATAAATAGTTGATGTTCCAATCAAGTAAACAACCAAATATAATTTATAATAATACCACAAACGTGTTACAGTGCCTCATGATCAAATCAAATACTTTATAATCTATAACATGGTATTTATTAAAAGAACATGACAACATAAACATCTATCAATCATCTCTATGATTGGCTACTAAGATATATTTCCTACAGTTTTTCCACGGTGAATGTTGACATGACAACTACACTCACAATTACTCATAAAAGAAATATAAAAAATCCCTTATTCTCTGAGGCCCATGTGTTAGTGAGTGCTGCATTTCTTATTTCTTCTCTCTTCTTCCCAATTTCTCTCTACTCAAGCATGGGCCATGGCCGGCATAGTCACCCCCCTCCACCCAAAGTTTTCCTTCATGGTGAGGACAAAATCAACATGAGGACACAGAGAGAAATCAGGACATAAGTTGGAGAGGAAAAATCCAAATTCATAAGAAAAATAATGTAGACACGAATTGTTGAGAGAACATAAGAAAATGCTTCACAAATTGGGATATTGTTTCGTGATTAAAGCATAAAGAAGAAAAGGAAAACCAGGAGATAGAGACATCAGATTGGCCACCATCCCACTTGCTCGCATCCTACTGTGCCCACGCTAGCATTGGACCAGCTGCCATCACGCCGCAGCTAAGAGCAATGAATCTGCCTCATCATCGTTGTAATCACTCTGCTGTTCAAGGCCGTGGCAGTGCACAGTCATTGGTGAGGTGTGGTTAGTGATGGAGCTTGTGGACGGTATTCGACGGTTGGGGCATCGATGATGACCTTGAGTTTGCCTGAAGAGAAGCAGGAGACAGAGGGCAGAGAAGGGAGGGTGATGAGATGGAGATTGGGAAGTAAAAATGTAGCCCTCATTGACACACAGGGCCAAATTTTCTAATTTTTTTATTTGCTGAGTAATCACCGTGCCAACTCCGCTTGGACATCTATGTTGGAAAACCATCTCCTAAACCACTTCTTGTAGCATGCGAGCCTCATTGCTGACACAAGCAAAACATGGATTTCCAATCGTTAATTTATGCACTAGGATCTCCATGGCACGTTCCCACGCATACTAGGTGAAAACGCTGCTACAGAGCAACATCCAATTGTAAGCATCTAGGCTCTTAATTTTATTTATTTATGTGTTTGGATGATTAATGACATTTGATTGTCAAGACTAACAATGTTTGAAGGTTTCAAAATAGCTTAGTGGTTGACTTTGGCATAATAGGAGTTCTTCGTATTCATGGATCCCCGAAGAGGTATCATTAACAACAAAGCATGAAGATCAAGGTTGTTGTGTTTAGAAATTATTCAAGGTGTTGAGGATGGATCATTGTAGTGCTAAGTCTTTATTTTTGCTTTGGTCATACTATTACAGGTGGTCTAGACTAGTAGCTTGAGCTTGGTTAGGTTAGGTAGCTAGTGGTGACACACTAGGCTTGTCTATCTCATATATAGTCAAAGGAAGCCCATAAAAGAAATCTAAGTTGGAGAAATATTGGCATAGTTTGAAAATTGTTAATGCATTCCGGGTGATCCTATAGCTATCGGACAAGGGAGAGGATCATTGGAGCCAAAGGTGGTATATTTTAATGTGTTAGAAAGTTACACATTCTGGATGATGCTATAGCTATCAGACAAGGGAGAGGATTATTAGAGTTGTAGGTGGTATTTTTCAATGTGTTGGAAAGTTACACATTCTGGATGATTCTATAGCTATTGGACAAAGAAGCGGATCATTGGAGCCAAAGGTGGTGATTTCTAGGTATTGGAAAGTTACACCTTCCGGATAATCCTATAACTACCGAACAAACAAACGGATCATTGAGACAGAGAGTTGGTTTTTGGCATGGGCTAAAATTTTTATACATTCTGGATGATCTGAATGGAAAGGATCATCTGGATGTAAGGATGATTTGGAAGCTACCAGATGATACTTTAGACATGTAATGGTTAGTTTTTCGACCGTTGGACTTCAAGCTTTAGAATGATCTAGAAGGTCTTTAGATGATCCAAAAGGTGCGGATTTCTCAGGGAAGTGAGAGTAATGGCTAGTTTATTCAAAGAGGCTATAAATACTTAGTATGGAAGTCTTTGTGAGGTGCATTCTCCACTCTACAGTTTCATCTCATACCAAGGGAAGAGCAAGAGCATTCAAGAGCATATTTTGAGAGATCTGATAGGTATCATAGGCCTTTAGTTTGCATCACTCTTGTTGCTTGACATTTCTTGGTTCAAGTGATGGTCTAGGCTTCTTACATTCGAGGATCAGCGTCTAATACATGCTTGGAGGTGTGGTTCTCGATGAACTTCCAAGGAGAAGCTTATGGAAAGGAACCAAGGGGATTGTTAAGGTTTAGAGTCCATCTATCCAGAGTGGAGAAGGACTACCACGAGTAGATGGCTTGATTACTTGCGCGGTTTCAAGTTGGAGTGATACTCTTGTGAGAGTGCTCAAACAAGAAATAGGGGAGATCACTGAATCTTCGACACCTCGGTAAAAAATCGGTCGTGCTCCTTGTCTCTTTTACATTTCTACATTTACTTCCATGTCTTTCAATTCCTAGATACTAGACTTGTGTAGGATTGGAATTTATGTTGCAAAACTTCACTAGACTTGTGTAGTTGTTATTTGGCTACACTAGGAACAATAGGCACATAGGTTAGGCTAGAAAATGTTAAGTTTTTAATTTGACCATTGGTGAAAAGAATCCCAATTCACCTTCTCTTGGACATCCAATACTTCACCAATCCAATATGAAATTTCATCAATTTGTTGGAGCTCTAGTAGATTAGTGCCAGTAGTACATCATGTGATCAATTAGGCTCGTCTGGAGGTGCCAATCAATTGACACTACCGGTGGATCCACCTCTTGGATAGGATAGGAGACTACCCAGGTTTCCTGGTGATGAGCTAGATAGGTCCAATGAAGCTTCGCCATTGCAAACGCCATGAAAATTGAGCGTTTTTGGGCAAGCGTTCGACCCGAACCGTCAAGATAACAACTTGCCAAGCTAATGAAATTTTCCAGCTGTGCCAATAACTGGCATCTAGAGAAAAAGAGGTCAATGACTGGGTAGACAGGGGAGAGAATAGTGGGGGAGAGAAGGATGATAGTGATAGAAAACTAACATTGATAGGTAGTATGTTTCCTTAGCTTTGTTTCTTATAGGCTTACAGGTCTCATCTTTGCCGTGAGCTAACATTGCAGCAATAACCTGTGGTAAATTCGTCGAGGATTGTGGATTCCTCAAGCTCTGAATATCAATAAGAAAGGGTGAGTACGTTTGTACTCAGTAAGACTTGTAGTGTATCACAATTATAATTAAATGCATGGCTATGTCAAAGGAGATGGTTATTCTAGGTTCTTTTGCATAAAGTGAGATTTATTCGACAATATCAAATAGTATATTGAAAACAGAATTTGTAAAGAGCAGTTGACAAGTATGTAAATAACAAGTATATATAACATATGTAAGAGTAACTCACAATCCTCCATGATTGTGTTTGTCATACTATTCCCTGCCATTTCTTGGCATAAAATATAAATTAAAACTTTCCTCCAATTTTTTCAATTCAACTCTTTTTGTAAAAACATAAAACCTAACTAGTGTCAATGCACCAAGTCTCTCATAACAGCAAAAATAGCTTTTCGAAATGTTTTGCACTCTACAGAGACGCACATCTTTACCGACAAGACGTGATCAACTCTTTTGCCACTATTTTTACACTTCGTTTGGTGTATGGCCAAGAGATCATGACAAGAGCCATTACATCTCCTAGATCTAACTTTGCACTAGCCCGATGACGTTTGACCCTTACTATGGCAGTGAAAATCCAGACCCGTATGCATAGTCCTTCCCCCCCATAGCAAGGCACACATGGTTGTATTGGTATGTGTTTTATCCACACCTCCCTTGTGGACACCCCTACAAGCAGTCCATCTCAGATAGCCCATACTACTCCAGCCTTCCAATGTGCAAAGCTAGACCGATGCGAAGTAATAAGCTAAGGCCACCCCCATAATAGCACTTGTGGTTGCATGGTATATCTTGGATTATATAACACTACGTTAAGTCCTTAATCTGACCCGGGCAAGAACTCCCCCTATACTATGTGCAAATCCATGCACTTCACAATATATAAATAACTCACTCGTGTCAAACTGTAGTTTTTAGTGTTTGTTTTATAGCAAAATAACTGAGATATACATGTCAATATTCTCATTCCATGAACAAATAGTATAACCGACCATTTGTTCACCCAATACTAAGGCATGGCTCAGCACTTAAATACCATATCAATTTAAGTTTTAAACCTTTTATTTACTTTTGGGCCCACATGTCATAGACACAGAATTAAAACATGGTTTTAATTAAAGAAACTAACGAGTGGGGGTCAGGCTGTCAGTGAACTAGAGTGTGCATGAGAGGGAACTAAAAAGGGAGCTCACTTGTCGTAGGCATGAAATAGGGCAGAGGTGTCGTGAGCTCGCCGTCAGAAAATGGCAGTGATTGGCGGGGAGTGAGTGGTTGTGGAGGTTAGAGGAGGTGAGAGAGACCTAGGGAGGCACCAACGATGGCTAGAGATGACCGGAATCGGTCGGTGATGGAGCAGAGCGGTGGCACTAATGGCAATCAGTGGAGAGGGTGGTAGAGATGTGGTGGTGCTCAAGAAAGAGAGGGGAAAGCACTGGGTACTAGGGAATCCCATTTTGTACCTGGTAGTGTCGGGGAAACCATCTAGGAAGGCTAGTGATGGTGGCTGGGCTCGGAGAAGATGATGAGCGAAGCGGCAGTGTTCTAGGCAAAGGGAGCTATAGCCGAAGTGAGGAATGTGATCAAGGGGCTCTAAGGAAGCTTTAGGTTAGAGGAATTCAAGATTGGCTCACCGGGAAAGCTTGATCAAAATTGGTGGCTTCTGGGACAACTTGGCTGCATTGGTGGCACTTGGCGGGGTAGGAGCTGGTTTTGGGCAGGAAGGGGAGCAAGGGAGTGCAAGAAAGCCTACGGTGGGCTTGGGAGGCTTAGATAGTCATGGAGGAGAAGCTCAGTGCTTGGACCCGTGAGCGAGCATCTCGGCAAGGGGAAAGTGGAAAACGGTGAGGTGTTCGAAGGAAATTCTTGAAGCGAAGTCATGCATGGGAGCACCAGGGTCATCAACGAGGATAGCGGGAAGCAATGGAGCCACAACAGGGCAGCAGCAGCCGTGACGGGGCTTAGGATGGACATGAGGCAGGCAGGGCGACAGAAGTCCTCGGGTGCTGTCACGGTGTCCTTGGCTCGGTGAAGTGTAGGTAAGGTGAGCGGTGTGACGCCAAGGTGAGGCAGCGACATGGCGGAGGTCTTCTGTGTGTGTGCGTGGGCCGGCCTTGTGCCAGGCGCTCACAGCATGGCACAGGTGGTTGTAGGTGCGCTCTAGTCACAAGGCTTGGCTAACAGGTGGGGTCAGCTAGGCGGGTGGGCCTAGATGGCAGAGAGAGGGAGTTGAGTATGGCAAGGAAACCGTATTTGGCTCAAGGGTGTTTCCCCTGCTGGGGAGATGGCTTCTGGACAAAGGCGCCTTACATTTTCAGAATTTTCTTTTTTTCATTTAAAGTTCTGTTTTGCACGCAAAGATTCTGAATTTTGTTTGAGTTACAAGCAACTTCAAATCTTATCAAAATTTTTGGGATGGCTCTGGGATGAAACTAATGATTTGGTAAAAATTTCAGAGCATGATTAGCTATGTGAATTTCTAAAAAAATCTTTTAGTGCTTTTGTCTTAATAAAAGAATCTAGTTTTTGATTTTTCAGAAGCAACAAATGAATTAAAAATTTTATAAAACTTTTTGAAGAGGTTATTTGATTTAATGGGGACTTAAATAATATATTTCCAGACTTTGACATGTAGTGAATTCGAAATTTGAAAATCAGGATTGATAACTAGGTTATTGAAAATCATTTTCTTTAAATGGAAAAATTCAAAAAAAATCGATAAAATTCTGAAAAATTCACAAAAATCTCAGAAAATAACTTTAAAAAATTTATTTTATTTTTGTGAATTTTGGGATGTTACAATATAGAATAAAATTGCAATATGTGTAATGATAGAGGCCTAAACAAGTGTTATAGTGATTCTAGCCAGACTACAATTTCGACAAGATGTTCTTATTTCACTCTATGCAAATGTAGAGTGACTTGATTTCTAAAACCTCTCTTCCAAGCTCCAAACGATGGCACTTGAATTTCAAATGTTTTCCCATTGTGTTGTTTGCAAATGTCAGGATGCCATGATGAATATATCCATGAAGTATTGACATAAAAAAACTGTTTTGCTGATTGAAATTTCTGCACCACCACCTCAGTTTGAGGCCATTGGATCTTCAGAAACTGCCAAAATTGCTTGTAAAAAACACAACTGAAAAAAAGGTGATGCAGTGTTTATTTTGATCTAGCATTTCAAAGAAAACATTCTAAGTCTTACCAATATTATAATGCCTGCACTTAACATATTACTTGTGTTCAGTCCTATGGACCAATGGCAACCACACAAAGACCTTAAGTTTTGTGACACACTTGCTCTTCTAGACCCATTTAAACACATTAGGGGTCACAATATTCTGAAATTGATGTCTGTAAAACTTGCTAGAGGAGTATGCTCCAGAACCCCATATATATGCCCAGCTATCAGATGCATCTTCTTGAATGTGCACAACTCCTCCTAATCTTCTTGTATGGCAATGTATTCATCATAAGCTTGCACTGACAAGGATAAATTGAAATAATCATGTGGATCATTGTTTTGCAAGAAGGTGCGATGAAAGTTTGGCTTGGAATCTTCTAGAAACTTCTAGAAACATGCAGAACTCACTGAAATATAAAAATTTTCAAACTTTTTTCTAGAAAGTTGCTGAAATTGTATAAAACCTATTGCTATACCGTCCATGACCGTTATCTAAATTTTTATGAGATATAGCACAAAGAACTGAGGTTACAATGGAACATGAGAGCAAGTAACAACGCTCCAACCTAGATGGCTATCCCAATTAAGCACGTTTACTTCGGGCTTCCATGTCACATGGAGTGGTGGCTCTGCAGAGGTTCAGAGTGGCCTGTAGAAGCAGCAGCAACCTCACTGACGAAAGGTCGAGGTGCTCACTCAAAGCCGCCTGACCGGTGTTGAAGAAGAGGCCACCGATTGCTCACTCCTCCACGCCGAGCGCCTAAAGAAGCCCCAAAATCGATCGTTGAAGTCAAGAGGAGGACGCCAGTGGTCGCCGCTAGTGACCTCAGGCGTTGCCGGTGGGCGATTTTGTTGAAGTATTGCGGTAGGGAGATGAGAAAGAGAAGGGGATTGGAATCGGAGAGGAAAGTGACAATGTGGAAAGAAGGGTGGGGCAAGGGTGTAGATGTAATAGGTTTCTAGGGTTCTTTGTGTAAAATTTCAGACTAAACTAATAGATTGAAATAGATTAGTAGGGGTGCAATCGGATCGGAAATTTTTCGACCGACCGACCGAATGTGCTCGGATCAGATTCGGATAATTTTTTCGGATATTTTTCGGATTAGGATTCGACTTCGGATACTTTATTTCGGATTCGGTAGATAACTATCCTTCAGATCGGAATATTCCAAAAAAAATTTAGATATATCCGGTTTATTTCTTCGGATATCCGGTTTCAGATATATCCAGTTTTATGTTGAACCCCACATACTTGTAAGTTCTAACCTAGATGTCAATCGGGACTCAAGTACAGGCTCCAGACCTCTCCACCCCTGTCCCACCCACCGCCGCCTGGGCCTCCTGTCGTCACCCTTCCGCCCCCGCCCACGCCTCCCGCCGCCGCCCTCTCCCCCTTTAGGCTCCAGACCTCCACGCCCGTCTCACCTACCGCCCCCCGGGTCTCCCGCCGCCGCCCTCCCGCTGTCGCCCGAGCCTCCACCGCCACCGCTGAGGCCGCCCTACGCCAATCCCTAGACTCCCTGACTCCCTGTGCCCTCCGCAGCTCCACCTGAGGCCTCGTCCTCCCACCTCGGCACCTCACCTAAGCGGCTGAGTCCCGGTTTCCTCCGCCCGAGCCCTAGCTTCTTCCTCCCACTGCGCCTGAGCCCCGGCTTTCGCCAACCTCGGCCCATCCTGGTGACCCCCTACTGGTGTGGTAAGTATTCCTTGCAAAAGCAGAATAAAAATAAGTATTCCTTGCTTATTAGGGTGGAGTTGAAATAAGCAAGTTTTGAATTTGTCGCTCAAACAGCATGTAAGGACCCGAATCCACTGATTCGAACCCACTGTGTTTACTGCACTAGTCCCAGGATCAACGCTAGTGCACACAGCTTAACATTGGTACATATCACATCATACACAACGATAATAGAATAATAGTTCATTCATTGATATAGCTAAATGTATGATCTTATGACCGACTTACATTATTAAGCCACGCAGGGCAAGACTGGAAATATAAACTAGTAATTAAGCAGCGGAAAGTAGAAAACGTAGATAGCTCATCAGTTCACCACAGGCGACCGACAAGGATCGGACCCTAATGACTCGTGTCTTCCTGAACTTCATCTTCCAACACAGGTGTAGATTCTTCAACTGATGATTATTGTTGTTTGGCAAGGGTGAGTACTTAAGCACTCAACAAGTTGTGCACAGAATGCAATTCTATGTATCTATATGCAAGGCTTACTCCAATGGATAGGCTATCATGGCTATTTTGCAATAAGCATTTATGAACGAATCGATAAATAGATTGTAAAGATAAAACAAATATCAATAGTAAATAAATTCAAGATTTCTCAAGTAAACCAAGTTTCCAATCCTAAGTCAAATTCCATCTTCCATATGGCCTTCCGCCATCCCAACCAAATTGTCCAATTAATTAAAGTAACCTTGCATTGCTCAATACATGAGCACGGCTATCCGAATAGTTTCACACTGCAGAGGTTATGCACTTTACCCACGCTGATACAACCAAACACCACCAAGGCGAGTGATTATAACAAAGCCTTTACAATGCTCGCTTAACAGGATACTACCCGCTAAGGTTTCAACATGGTGGGTCGAAAACCATAACCGGGGCCCCTCTTGCGCCATGTGAATTACACCATAACTGGGAACTCACACCGACCACGATAGTACCAAATTAAGACATTGCAAATTACTCGGCTAGGTGGCCCATACCGCACATGTGGTTGCATGATTGACTCAGTCAAAGGCTTGCAAGGTTAAGTCCTTAGTGTGATCAAGGCAAGACATCCACATACCCTCTCGCCCATCGGGCCCACCTTGGCATACTCGCCCTTGTCACTTGCCCCAATCTAAGTGATTATCACCCAGTTGATTACCAAGCACCACGTGCCATCAACAATTCAACATCGTTGCGTGACATGACTCGCCACAACAACTCAATCTCATCGTGTGATCCCACATGACACACAAGTTCATAACATTTTTCCATATTCCATTAATCAAGATTATTATCAATGATTCTGACACATGTGATGACGTGGCAAGGCTAAGCAACTAGTACGGACTAATCCTCCAATGTTGATTATAATTATTAACCAACTATATTTAACCAATCTAGGGTGACAATGGATCATGGCATACAAAGACAAGGTAGGGTATAGATCAATCTGGTATATTAGCTAAACCCAATCTAATTTAAAACAATTGTATATTTGAAATATATGCAATAGGGTAAAACAAACATAGCAATTTTATAAACATGGGTTCAACATGATCAAAGCACAACTTGCCTTGGAATAGGTCTGATCTGCATGGAACTTGCTCTTGAGTTGCTGGATCTCCCTCCGAAGCGTCGCACAATTCAACGTCTACGCGTACCGAAGAAGAAAAGCAAATAAATACCAAAACAGAGAGCAATTGAACTCCAAAAATCAAATAAAATTCACCATTAAATAGATCTCAATTTTACAAATTCTTAGAAATTGGAATCACTCAAATCCGAGTTAAGATGCAAAAGATATAGCCTTTTGAGGTTTGAAATAAATACTGAAAATACAGAAAATAGTTCGAAATTAACAGATTTATTTTTAAACTGAAAAACAGATTATTGCGTCATCATGACATCACGCTGGCGTCAGCCATGACCCGAACCAATCAGAGCACGACACGTGGCCCGGCGCATAGACTGAGTCCACGAGACCTTCTCTGGTCTACCGCAGACCCGGTCCACGACGCTTCGGCGCTTGCGCCCGACACGCGTCCCGATCCGATTGGTCGCAGTACCGCCCCGCCGATGCATGACACGCGGCACACATCCACGTCTTGATCAGATCCAACGGTGACAGCTACCGCAACGCGCTCGATCTCCCGCTCACTCGGATCCGACGGTCACAAACTTACCCGAGATTAATGGCGAAGCGACGGCGAAGAAGTCCACCGGAGACGAAGAAGAAGCTTCGGCGACGGCGTTCCGGTGCGTTCCCGACGTGAAGAAGTGGATTGGACGACGCGGCACACCCCGACGAGTTCAGATCTGGGACCAAAACGTCGAAAAGCCGATGAACCGACGATGATCTTGAGCAAAAACCGCGACGGCTCCGGCGTTCTACTTCGGCGAGGTCGAGCGGCTTCTACAGAGCTTCTCGGGCGACGGCGCGTCAGCGAAAAGATGCGTCAGCTCACGGAGAACCTCGGGGTCTACCCCGCCCTTAAATAGCCTCGGCGTCCGAGCTCTACACGGCGAAGAAGTTCGACGTCGTTACGGCGGCGGAATCCGAGTTCGCATCGGAGACGAAAGACAACGGCACGACGCGTGTCCCGATCTGACGGTCAAAACGCGGCTCACACGCGGCTTCCTCTGAACCACCGGATCGCGATCAAACGGCCAAGATCAAGGGTTTTGCCTCGCTGCGCTACGCGGGCTGGATTGGGCCGCATCGACGCGGGCTTTAATAAGACAAATGTTGGCTCTCGCCCAACACCATTCACAAGACTTTAATGATTTCTTATTTAAAATAATTGAAGAAATTCATTTTATTTATTTCAGGCAATAAAACTATTAGGAAAAATCCAAGAAAAATCTCAAAAATACTTTGAGACATTCTGGACTCAAATAAAATATTTTTGACAAAACTTTATTTTAACTTTGCATAGATTTAAATAGATTTGAATAAAAGGCAATAAACTTGATTTCAAATTAATTCAAATAATTCCAGAAAAATCCAAATAAATTCCAGAAAATCACAAATGCACATTTAAGCAATAAAAACTTAATTAAGCCAAATTTTGGGATGTTACACAGCATCATGCTGCTTGAATTTCCCAATGTGGTAAATCATATATGCCATTCTTTAATTTGTCAGGTTCTCTCTTCTCTGGCCCATCATGCTGGTTGCTAGATGTCTAATGAATGGTGCTCCTGTTCTATCTCGATGTTTTAGCTATAGAAGCATGCATGCTACATTGAGGCAGGGCTGGTACTAGTATTTTTTCTGAACTAATCACTGCTTAATTTTGTCTATAATCTCAACGACACATAAAAGTTAAGTTTTCCCATCATGGTTGATAAGTAATGCTGATTGATTAGTACATATTGTTCTTTTCTTTGCTACATTGAGGTTGACAAAGACAATTCTTGGAAATATGCATGCATATTCAGACTTGATCAGGGAAATGGCACAGCTTGTCGCTCAAGCAGCACGCTGGTGTAGTATGATTGATTCACACCATCCGCTCAACAATAATCAGATTCTCAGAACTATCACATGCATGATAATTAAGGACATGGACTTAAATACGAATGGATAGATTAATTGCAATGTCAATTAAAAAATTTACAAGTCAATTATGTGCCTAAACTATTAGTCTACACTCCAGTGGTGGATTTTTCAACAAAAAAGATTGGTTTGTGTGTGTCACAAAGTTGAGCATGATGATGGCAGGTCAAATTTTCAGATCTTTCTCAATTCTCAAATCGCACCAACTGAGAATGAAAAGGAAACACCAAAGTACACCTATCAGATATTCCTTGCTGATTAAATGATAACATGTTGAATACTAAAGTACACCTATCAGATATATCTAAGATGTGATATTTTTTTAGATCAGCATTTATGTTCATTGATAACTTTTTTTCCCTTCTTGCGATATGGTTCAAGTTGTCTATTGCTTCTGATCTCTTATATTTGCAAACTTTTAGATTGCGTTCATTCCATTCATCACTATTGGTGATCCTGACTTGGCAACCATAGCAAAAGCACTGAAGATTCTTGATGCGTGTGCTTTTTGAGCTTAAGTAGAAATTTGTTGTTCTTACTATACTGAAAATCTGATCAGTTACTAAAGGTAACCAATTACAGTTGCTAACAAATGTGAATATCTGAGTATTGCTTTGTTGCGAATTGCATGAATGATTTGTATTGCTTTGTTGCAAAATTGTCTGTAGTTTTCAATTTTGAGTAACACAGTGAAAACATTAGTGTTGCTAGTTCGAATAGTTGTCCTCTCCAGATCCAGTTACTTATCCTTAGCTCAGTAAATCCTAATGATTGTGTCTTTTTGTGTTCAAACCAGTTGTTGCCTTGTGATGGAGTCTGGCAGTGCTATCGCAAATGTGTGTGCAACTAGTGGAGCGTCACCTGCTGCCACACTTGGTACAAGTCTGTCTGCACCGAGTGCTCACGCATTAGTAGTGCGAGAGCCTCTTGCATCTGAAGCCGAAGGACCTCAAGCTGAACCTGAATGTGATATCACCGGAGAAAATAAGCCTCCTAGCAAAAGGCAAAAGAAGTCCATCTCCAAGGTTTGGGAGCACTGCACTAAGGATATTGTGACAAAAACTAATTCAAATGGTGTAGTTATAAAGGAACTTTGGGCGAGATGCAAGAAATGTCCTTACAAAGCCCGATGTGAGACAACAAGGGGCACATCATGCTTTATAAATCATTTAAAAAACAAGCATTCTATAACTCCAGGACAACAAATGATCAAACTAGAAAAGGGTGAAGATAGCACTGCCAATGTTCAGACATTTGGCACTTGTTATGCATGAATGAACATGAGTACTTTGTTGACTTCATCAAGTCTTTGCGCCCTAGTTTTTCATTCAAGTGTCACACAACTACAAGAAATGCTATAATGGAAATGTTTAATGAGGAAACAAAGAAGTTGTATGATCATTTCAAATCTCTTTCATGTCATTTTTCTGCAACCATGGATATGTGGACCTAAAATCAAAATAAAGGTTATATGTGTCTACCGTGCATTGGATAAATGATAATTGGCAGATTCAGAAAAGAATTGCTAAATTCATGCATGTTAAAGGCAGCCACATAGGCACTAATCTAGCCAGAGTTCATCATGGTGTTTTTTTTCATGTGAGATGCTTATGTCACATTTTAAACCTTATTGCTCAAGATGGTTTGAAAGGAGTTGCATCTTCAGTGCATAATATTAGAGCTACTGTTGTCATTGTAAAGAATTCATCATTGCAATGGGAACATTTTCAAAAGTGTGCATCTGAGTGTGACTTGAATATCAATGAGGGTCTTCCATTGGATGTTTCAACCAGGTGGAACTCCACTTTTTTGATGTTGAAGCAAGATATTTACTATAGGAAGGCTTTTGAAAGGCTATTTGAGTTGAATGAGAGTAAGTACAAGAAGTGCGCGACATCAGATGAGGAATGGGATAATGCAATATCACTATGTAGGTGTTTGAGGAGGCTTTATGAGGCTACACTGCTTTTCTCTGGTACTACATATCCCACAGCAAATCTGTTTTGGTGGAAATTCTGTGAGATTAAGTTAGCTATTGAAGAGTGGTGTCACAATTCTGATATAACTATTCATGCCTTAGCAATGGCAATGCAAGCTAAGTATGACAAGTATTGGCAGAAATCCAACATAGCACTTGCTGTGCCGTGCTTTCTTGATCCAAGGTACAAGAAAAGGTTAGTAGAGTATTTTATGAAAAAGATATATGGTGAGGAGAGAGTTGTTCTTGAACTTCATACATTCATGACTGTTGTGAACCAGTTGTGAACCAATTGTTCCAAGCATACATGTCTAGCACACCTCAAGTTGCAAAGCCTATAACTGCGGGATCTAGTGTGGCTTCTCATTCACTTGGCGATGACTTAGGTGTTCTTGAAATTGAAGAGTTCTTGTATGAAACTGATGTGAGCATGACGAGACACAATGAGAAATCTGAATTGTATATATACATGAAAGAACCAAATTTTCGTTGGATTGAAAGTGACGATGGGCCATTTGACATATTGTCTTGGTGGAGGGCTAAACAAGGGATTTTTCCCACTCTTTCGCGACTAGCTCATGATGTGTTAGCCATTCAAGTGTCAACCGTTGCTTCGGAGTCGGCATTCAGTGCGGGTGGTCATGTGTTGATCCTTTCCCTAGTCGATTAGATCCCGAGGTGGTGGAAGCCCTAATTTGTACCAAGGACTAGACAACATCATCTAGAAGAGGTAAAAATATGTCATCCATTTTATATGTCATACAATTTCCATTTTTTCCTTTACTAATAGCAACTGTCACAACACAATTTCAGGTTCTAAGGAGAAGATTGCAACGCTGATTGATGAGTTGGACATGGAGTATAAGGCCAAAGCATGTGATTCACTTGTAGACATGACTTCAGAGGTTTGTTCATTCTCTTATGGAATTTCTATTATGCTTAGTGAGCTAGCTGCTAGAATCTAAACTATTGATATCTTTATACATGAGTAACTATTATGTTATTATCTTGGCTTTGCATGGATCAATACCCACAATCTGTACTTAAATCATGCACCAAATTAAATCTGTTCTCTGTTGCTAGTCTATTTTCCTTTTTATTAATAATAGAAACCAGTTGTCGACGATCGGGATCACCTGACCGCAAGAAGAAGGGGGGTAGTGATGTAGGAGTGGAACCCAAGATCGTGCTCGCTCGAAGGGAGGAACGCTGATCGCCGCTAATGGTGAGAACAAGAGAGCGGTTGACGCGAGGAGGTATACTGGTTCGAACCCCCAACACGGGTAACAGCTCTACTCCAGTCTTGCTTGGAGGCGAAAGGTAGACGATGATGTACAGTGGTTGAATACAAGGGGTTCTCGAGCCGAGGTCGAGCGCTAGTTCTATGTGTCGTGTCCTGTCTGTCTATGTGTTGTCCTTTTTCCCGCACAGGGGAAGTCTTTATACCTCTACTGTTGAGTTCATTACAGAAAATGGTCGGGCGAGATTCACGGGGGAGTGGCGCAAGATCTGGGCATGATGCGCATTGAAGTATGGCGATAATGGCTCTGGGAACCGTTGCCCACGTTCGCATTAACTCATCCTTTTAAGGCCCCTCCTTGACTTGGTAACCGCCGGTTTCCGCAATCCAACCGAGTCTTCCAGGCTCGACCTTAATAGCGAGCTGGGTTCTTGGTCATGTGAGCTCAATCCTTCGTCGACTGTGCTCGGGTCCAGCGGTCATTGCCTGTGTGGGGTAACCAGTCCCTGACAGCTAGCCCCGAGGCTCAAGCGATGATCCTGAAGCTCGGGATGACCTTGAGTCTGATGACCTAGAGAAGGGGACAACTCCCCAACCGATCTTGGAAATGCTCAAGCTCGAGCCTGGGTCAGGACCGCGCAAAGATCCATAGCGCGGTCGTGCCCGAAAACGCTCGGACTTCGACGCCACGGTCCTCAGGTGGTGAAATTGGGGGAGTAACTCACGACGCTTTGAATCCCGTCGCAGGAACCATAGTGCTCCTTTTGAGGTGTAACCGGCACTTGCTTCGATGATCGGGTCCTTTAAATCCCAAACTGTTGTCTTCCTCAGAGGATTCCCCAAATCCTTCTTGCGCTAAACCCTAGCTCTCTTCCGTCTTTCTGACCTTCTTTCGCAATCTTCCTCTCTCAACCCAAAACCTAGCTGAAACCCATGGCCAAGTTCGGGAGGAGCACGATGACCCTAGAGCGGATGAAAGAGCTCAAGACGATGGGGATGCTGGACTCAGCCACATGGCAGCTGCCGGGCGCTGAGGCCGAGCCACAACCCCAGGCGGACGAGCTCGTCAGAACCGAGCAGTACATGCTCTTTGGCCTGCGGACGCTAGAGAGCGACTTCGCAGCGATGGTTCTCGCGCAATGCGAGATCGAGTTGGTCAATCTGGTACCCAACTCCATTCTTCTCCTCTCCATCTTTTCGCACCTGTGCGAGGGGTTCCTGGGAGTCCTTCCAACCCCCTCGCTTTTCTTCCGCTTCTATTCCTTATTCCGCACATCAAAGGACCCCGTGGTCGGGTGTCTCTACTTTCGGCTGTGGACGGGGTTTCTTTGCTCCTACCCCCGATCCATGCTTGAGATTCCCTTGGGCCATGGACCGAGAGGTGGTTCTACCTAAAGAGGGGTGAAGGTGGCGCACTCACGTACAACAGGACTCCCATCGATAGCAAGCGCCAGACCCCCGACCCTGAAGACTCGGCAGTAGACCAGGAGGCCGTCATAGCCATCCACATCTGCTCGATATGCGGTCTCACTAGCCAGGCCACCGCCTACGACTTCTTGTGCAATCGGGTCTTCCCTCTGAGGAAGAGAGTGCACCCATTCTTCGAGATAAAGAGGAACGACGACCTCACTCGGGAGGGTCCAAACGGTATGACCCCTTCGAGCTCGGGAATGCTTTAGCTTGGCCGAGCGTGAACTGACAGCTCCCCTTTTCCTCAGCAGCTCTGCTAGAGTCCTGGATAGTGGCGAGGATGTTTGAGATGTTTGGGAAGGTGGCGTTCTACTACACCACAGACGACCCCGTCCCCAAGAACATGTTGAGGCAAAGCAGCGAGGTAACCCATCTCGCGCCAAGGTCAAGTTCAAAAGTACTCGAGCTCGTACTGACCTTTACTTCATAATTGTAGGAGCATGAGGAGCTCTTGGACACAGTGAGGCGAATGCTGTCGTTGCCTGGAGAGAACAAGAGAAAGAAAGCGGGTAAGAGGCCGGCTCCAAACGCCCCGGGTACAAGCGCCCCGAAGAAGCAACACATCGAGTGGGGCGATCGTACTGTGGTAAGCCACCTTGATCAAGCCCGGTAACGCCGAGATCAATCTCTCGATTGTTGCTGTCCCTGACCTCCCCTCGTCTCTAATAGCAACAGAAGGCAGTGACCGCTACGAGGAACTCGGACTCAGGGGCGACACCGAAGTCCCCATCGCTGGGTGCTGGTACAGTCGTCGCAGGGAGCTCGGAACCCCCACGGGTTGCGAGGTCGCCCTCGCAGGGTGCCAGATAGGGGACGCCCCTTCCGCTATGGCGGAGGCAGGGCACCAAGATCCCCAGCGCCCCTCTACGAGACGGAGGCTCGTGATCTAGGTATGTGCGATCTTTTATCTCCTTTAGGCCGTAGCGTAGGTTCCCTTTCTTCTCTTGCTTAGCAGTTTTCCCCACCACAGACCTCGAGTGCTCGCCCGCTCTCATCGCGGCATCAGAAACATCCTGATCACTTTGAGCGCCGTAACACCTGGGGTGCGGCGGTGGTTGTGTCTGGTCGTCGGTGACCATCGACCATAGTTGTTGTCCAGAGCAAGTCCGACGACGAGGACGACTTCCTTTTGGTCCGCCGCCCTCGCTCGCGGTAGTCCCAAGTCACCGCGGGAGGTGGAGCCGAAGGCGCCACGACCGTCGAAGTCGGGGCCGATGGGGATGAGCCTGAGTTCGGGGCCGCTACGACTGGTGAGGCCGAGGCTCCTGAGGGTGCGGTCGAAGCACTGACCGCCGCGATCATCTCGGAGGTTCCTGTGGGCCAGTCAGTTAGGATAGTATTTCTTGTCCCTTTGCGTTGTAATGATTTCCCATAATTTAACTTTTCCTCTGCTCTTTCCTGTTATCTTAGTCTCTGAGACCGAGTTGAGTTCCGGGCCGGCCAAGGTGGTTCAGGTCGAGGCTTCGACGGGCGGGACCAAGTTCGCGCCGATGGGAGCCAACGTAGCCGCCTTGTCCTCGGTAGGGGGCCTCGGTGAGCTAGAGACGGCCGGACCAGGTGATGGGACCGTCAGGTCTCTCCGTCGCGAGTTCGAGGGCCGACTTAGTCAGGTGAGTAAGCTCGTAATCATCCATCTTCTTAATGGTCGCATGACTTCTCTTGGATTTTGCAGGTGATGAGCCTAATCGCCCAAGGGCTCCATGGTCTGCACGGGCACACCGCTAAGTTAAAGGCGGTCCTCGACATGGTGTCAGAGCGAGAGGCCCACATCGTCGGCTCTAAGAGACCCTGCTGGTCGAGCAGTAGGAGGCAGAGCAGAGGACTGTGGCCCACGCCACCGAGCTTGCCCAAGCCATCGCCACCAAGTGCAAGAAGGCTACCGAAGCCCTCGAGGCCAAGCACGCGAGGGGGGCCAAGACCCTCGAGGCCGAGCTCGCAAAAGCGACAGGAGCCCTTGAAGCTGCACGCGCGGAGGCAGAGGAGCCGCGGAAGCAGGTCGTGGAGCAAGCCGCCACTCCAGCGAAGGCTTCCGTCGAGCTAGAAACGAAGGTCACCGAGCTCGAGGAGAAACTAGGGCGGGCGTCCAGGATGGGAAAGAGCACCCTGGCCCAACTCTAGGATGAGCGCAATCGCGCTGCGAGCTCCGCAGCCGAGGTGCACCGCCTGCAGGGCGAGCTCTTAGCGCTGAGATCAAAAGTCGCCGAGCTCGAGCAGGAGAAGCTCACCCGAGACATGGCGGATCTGTTGTAAGGACCCGAATCCACTGATTCGAACCCACTGTGTTTACCGCACTAGTCCCAAGATCAAAGCTAGTGCACACAGCTCAACATTGGTACATATCACATCATACTCAACGATAATAGAAATAATAGTTCATTTATTGATATAGCTAAATGTATGATCTTATGACCAACTTACATTATTAAGCCACGCAGGGCAAGACTGGTAATATAAGCTAATAATTAAGCAATGGACGGTGAAAAGCGAGATAGCGCATCGGGTTCACCACAGCAACCGATAAGGCTCGGACCCTAATGACTCGTGTCGTCCTGGACTTCCTATTCCAACACAGGTGTAGATTCTTCAACTGTTGATTATTGTTGTTTGGCAAGGGTGAGTACTTAAGCACTCAACAAGTTGTGCACAGAATGCAATTCTATGTAACTATATGTAAGGCTTATTCCAATGGATAGGCTATCATGGCTATTTTCCAATAGGCAGCATTTATGAACAAATACAGTAAATAGATTATAAAGACTGTAAAACAAATAGAAATAATAAATAGATTCAATATTTCTCAAGTAAACCAAGTTTCCAATCCTAAGTCAATTTCCATCTTCCACATGGCATTCCGCCATCCCAACCAAATTGTCCAATTAATTAAGCTAACCCTTAACTGTAATTCCCGAGCATTGCTCAATACCGCGAGCACGGCTATCCGAATAGTTTCACACTCTGCAGAGGTTATGCACTTTACCCACGTGATACAACCAAACACCACCAAGGCGAGTGATTATAACAAAGCCTTTACAATGCGCTGGCTTAACCCGATACTACCCGCTAAGGTTTCAACACTGGTGGGACTGGTTACCACATCCAGGGCCCCCCTCTTGCGCCATGTGAATTACTCCATAACTCGGAAACTCACGCTGACCACGATAGTACCAAATTAAGACATTGCAAATTACTCAGCTAGGCTGGCCCATACCATACATGTGGTTGCATGATTGACTCTGGTCAAAGGCTTGCAAGGTTAAGTCCTTAGTGTGATCAAGGCAAGACATCCACATACCCTCTGCCCATCGGGCCCACCTTGGCATACTCGCCCCTTGTCACTTGCCCCAATCTAAGTGATTATCACCCAGTTGATTACCAAGCACCACGTGCCATCAACAATTCAACATCGTTGCGTGACATGACTCGCCACAACAACTCAATCTCATCGTGTGATCCCACATGACACACAAGTTCATAACATTTTTCCATATTCCATTAATCAAGATTATTATCAATGATTCTGACACATGTGATGACGTGGCAAGGCTAAGCAACTAGTACGGACTAATCCTCCAATGTTGATTATAATTATTAACCAACTATATTTAACCAATCTAGGGTGACAATGGATCATGGCATACAAAGACAAGGTAGGGTATAGATCAATCTGGTATATTAGCTAAACCCAATCTAATTCGAAACAATTGTATACTTGAAATATATGCAATAGGGTAAAACGAATATAGCAATTTTATAAACATGGGTTCAACATGATCAAAGCACAACTTGCCTTGGAATAGGTCCTGATCTGGTTCTAGAACTTGCTCTTGAGTTGCTGGATCTTCCTCCGAAGCGTCGCACAATTCAACGTATACGCGTACCGAAGAAAAAAAGCAAATAAATACCAAAGAAGAGAGAAAATGAACTCCAAAAATCAAATAAAATTCACCATTAAATAGATCTCAATTTTACAAATTTTTAGAAATTTGATTCACTCAAATCCGAGTTAAATTGCAAAAGATATAGCCTTTTGAAGTTTGAATAAATACTGAAATTGCAAAAATCAGAAAATCAGAATTAACAGATTTATTTTTAAATCGAAAACAGATTATTGTGTCATCATGACGGCGCGCTGACGTCAGCCCTGGCGCCAGCCAATCAGAGCTTGCCACGTGGTTCCGGTGCATAGATCCGGTCCACGACGTCGGGTCGGTTCACCGCAGACGCGGTCCATGGCGCATCGGCCTCTGCGCCCGCCACACTTCGGCTCCCGATTGGTTGCGGCGGTGGCGTGATCTGGCGCACTCAGATCCCATCGAACGGTTGCCGACCGAAGCATACGCGGCAAAATCTCGAGCGCAGGTTTTAGATCCAACGGACAGCGTTTAACAGAGGTTTTACGGCTTACCGAGACCACGCGGCTGAATCTGAGACGTCGAGCGATGATCCGACGGTCCGAAGCTTCTCCCGCTGCTAATGGCGTCGCCGAGACGAAACCCGCCGGTGAGGAAGACGACGACACTCCACGAGGCGCTCCGACGAGCTCTGGACGACGAAGCCTTGCGGTTCTGATGCGGCGCGGGACAAGGATCTCAACGCACCCGACGGCTCCTTAAATAGGCGTACGGAGGGGCGTGCGGGCGGAGGACACGGACTCCGAGTCCACCGGAGACACGACGGCGCGGCGGAAGAGTCCGAAACGGAGACGACAAACGGACACCCTACGATTTAAGATCAACGGCCATGCCTCGCTGCAACGTGGCACAATCAACGCCGATCCAAGGATCTAACGGCCCACGAGTCTAGGGTTTCCCACGCGCTCCCAGCCGTCGGATAATGATCCAACAGCCAACGTCAAAAACTTCTAGAAGTTGGGCTCGGCGGGCGCGAAATGGCTGGCTCGCAACGAGGATGGGCTACTACCGACACTATTCCTCGGTTTTACCAGATTTTAACATTTAAAATAATTCCAGAAATTCGCTTAATTGATTTTAGGCAAATAAATAATCAGGAAAAATCCCAGAAAATTCTCAAAAATATCTTGTGACATCCTGGACTCAAATAAAATATTTTTGGCAACACTTTATTTTAACTTTGCACAAATTTAAATAGATTTGAACGGAAGGGCAATAAACTTGATTTAAAATTAATTCAAATAAATCCAGGAAAATCCAAATAAATTCCAGAAAATCATAAATGCACATTTAAGCAATAAAAACATAATTAGGCCAAATTTTGGGATGTTACATCTGTAGATAGGGTGTAGACTGGAGAACAATATTCCTGCGGCTCCATGTAAGTATAACTTTGTAAAAAAAGTTTTCAATGAATGAATAAATGGACTTAGACTTAGCTGTTTTTTAGGGTAGTACTCCTTTGCTTAGTCCCTGCTGTGGACGAGGTCGAGCAGCGCCGACCTCAAGCACAGTCTGTAGGAGAAATAGCTGTTTGTGCTTGTCCCTCTGTCTTCTTCCCTATTTCAATCCCATGCTAGTCAAGGCTATCGCAGTCGGGGTAGTCGAGATCGGGCATCATCGACCTCTCACAGGTCGGAGTCATGAGAGGGAGACCTGTAAAAGACTTAAGATGAAGTCATTTAGCAGCAATAATCGTGCCCCCCGCGTGAGCAATGTTGAGCTTGGGAACACTCAAGGGCGAACTTGAAAGCATGATGGATCTTAAAACACTCAAGTTGGGCTTGGCAGCACTCAGGCCCAACTTGTGCGTGAAGCACATATACTCGTCGAACTCGAGCGTGACCTCTGGTTCAAGTCCTACTATAGGGGGGAGCCGTGACGCGATAAGAATCGGCTTACTGCTGGCGTGAACCCTGGAGGTGAACATCGAGATCACATGCTCGAGTCGAGGCATAGGAGATGTAAAGAACCATAAAGAGGCACAAACATAGGCAAAAAAGAGTAGTGAGTACTCCCTTGTCTAGCCCCCGCTGCTGTTTAGGCCGAGCAGTGCTGACCATGGGCTCAGTTTGTGGGAGAAATAGGTCGTAGTAGTCGAGGTCGAGCAACGTCGTGATGGGTTGTTTAACGACTCTGACCTATTAGGGAGGCCTGTAAAAGACTTGAAGTGAAGTCATTTAGTTGCAGTAGCTGTGCCCCCTGCGCGAGGGAGGTTGAGCTCGGGAATACTCAAGGGCGAATTTGACCGCACAAGGGGCCCTAATGCGCTCAGGTCGGGCTCGGCAGCACTTAAGCCCGACCCTTGCATGAAGTATGCATGTTTGCTCGAAGCCGAGCGCGGTCTCTGGTCCAAGTCCTACTACAGGGGGAGCCGTGATGCGATAAGGATTGGCTTATTGCTAGCGTGGCCCCTGGAGGTGAACTTCGAGATCACGACGGTCAGGTCGAGGCACAAAAGATGCAAGGAAATGTAAAGGGACACAATCATGGATAATAAAGAAGAACTTTTATTGCCAATTAAGGTAAGAGTGTTACACATAAAATTTTCGAAGCTGGTCGATGTTCCACGTGTTCGTGAGCTCTCTGTGATAGAAGGATAGGTCCCTAACTTTCGATGAGAGGGAATAGTTTCGATTGGGAGGGAGAAGACGTTGACGATCCGACTACACCGTCCCCAGACGATGCGCCTTAGCAATCGTTACACCGACTCCTGAAGTTGTTATTGATCTTGCTGACGCACGATCAACCTGAACACGAAGGCCTTTGTCCCTGTAAGCAATCGAAGAACACACAAGAACAAGATGAACAAGCAATTGAAATTAGAATTGAAACCACGAATTCAGTCAGAATCACAAAGAGGGGTTTCCAAAGACAAGTAATTCGGGTGGTTTAGCCAACACGCATGATTACAAGAAGTAGCAACTGCTATCTTTAATCTAAATGAAAACCTGACTCCCTAATGGCAGCGGCTGGCTGTTTATATGGTGGAGGGTGCGTCCAGGAACCCTAGGGGTGCAGGCTAAAGTGGGCTCTTCTTGTTACAAGGCCAAAGGCCCACTTTGACTCAGACTGGAAAAGTGACGCCACTTGTTTGGACAATTTCCGTTGACTCAGAAGGAGTTTAGATGTGATTCTAGATCCGTTGGAAATTAAACTTGATAAGCTTTCGGTGAAGTACAAGAACACTCCAAACGGAGTCCGGATGAAGCCGTGGCAGCCATGTCCTGGAGTTGAATCAGAACCCATCTTATGCACGTCTCTTCTATACTTCAGCTTTCTTGGTTCCTCGCCCTGGTTCCTGAGGCAAAGGACATCATCACAAGAATTAAATAGCATTCCATCCATTAAAATGTTTATATGCAGCCCGAGGAACGCATTCACCTGGTAATTGAGTTGACGTGCGCGAGCTCGAGTAATCGGTCCTTGTATTATAGCAGCGGGTTCCGATTGATGTGTAGGTGATGGATTTGCAGGTGTGGATATATCCACAGAAGTGATGTCCTCATCATCCTCCCCTTCTTGCATTGGAGTCGTCCTCGACTCAAGCTCGTCCTCTTCTCCAAAATATGGCTTTAAATCTACAATGTTAAATGTGGGAGTGACCCCAAAATCTGTAGGCAACTCAAGCTTATATGCATTATCGTTAACTTTTTCCAATACTTTAAAAGGGCCATCAACTCTAGGCATCAATTTAGACTTTCTTAATTGAGGAAAATGGTCCTTTCACAAGTGCAACCAAATAAGATCTCCTGGTTCAAAAGTTACATGCTTCCTTCCTTTACTACCAGCAAGCTTATATTTCTCATTCATAGACTCAATGTTCGCTTTCGTTGTCTCATGCAATTTTAACATCAGTTCAGCATGTTGTGTAGCATCAAAATTCAACTTCTCCGAAGGCGGAATAGGCAATAAATCAATGGGAGCACAAGGAACAAAGCCATACACAATCTCAAAAGGGCACAACTTAGTAGTAGAATGCAGCAAACGATTATACGCAAACTCAATATGAGGCAAGCATTCTTCCCACATCTTAATGTTTTGTTTTGAAACAGCCCTAAGCATGGTAGACAAAGTTCTATTGACAACTTCGATTTGTCCATGAGTTTGGGGGTGACAAGTAGTAGAAAACAGTAGCTTAGTCCCCAATTTAGCCCATAAAGTTCTCCAAAAGCAAAAGTGGCTAAGAAATTTAGCATCATGATCTGAAACTATTGTGTTTGGCACACCATGCAATCAAACAATCTCACGGAAAAACAAATCAGCAACATGGGTAGCATCATCACTCTTATGACAAGGTATGAAGTGTGCCATCTTAGAAAATCTATCCACCACAACAAAGATGCTATCCCTCCCCTTCTTTGTTCTAGGCAACCCTAAAACAAAGTCTATAGAAATATCCTCCCAAGGCACACTAAGAACAGGAAGGGACATGTACAAACCATGTGGGTTAAGTTGTGACTTAGCTTTCTGACATGTTGTGCAGCGAGCGACGAAACGTTCCACGTCACGCCTCATCTTTGGCCAAAAGAAATGGCTAGCAAGTATGTCCTCCGTCTTTTTCACACCAAAATGTCCCATCAGCCCACCTCCATGCGCTTCATGTAACAACAGCAAACGAACGGAGCTAGCTGGAATGCATAGCTTGTTAGCTCTAAACACAAACCCATTATTGAGGACAAATTTATTCCACATTTTTCCCTATTTACAATTCAACAACACACCCTTAAAATTAGCATCATGCTCATATTGCCCTTTAATCATTTCCAGCCCAAAAATTTTGAAGTCAAGTTGGGACAACATAGTGTATCGCCTAGACAAAGCATCAGCTATAACATTCTCCTTTCCCTTTTTGTGTTTAATGACATAAGGAAAAGATTCAATGAATTCAACCCACTTAGCATGCCTTCGGTTTAATTTCCGTTGACTTCGAATATGCTTTAGTGACTCGTGATCAGAATGGATAACAAATTCCTTGGGCCATAAATAATGTTGCCATGTTTCCAAGGTTCGAACTAGCGCATATAACTCCTTATCATAAGTGGAATAGTTCAAACTAGGCCCGCTCAATTTCTCACTAAAATAAGCAACAGGTTTTCCTTCTTGCAACAACACACCTCCCAACCCAATTCCACTAGCATCACATTCTAGTTCAAAGGTTTTATTTAAATCTGGCAGTTGGAGAAGTGGTGCATGTGTCAACTTATCTTTCAACATGTTGAAGGCGTTCTCTTGTGCTTTGCCCCAAGCAAATGGCACTCCCTTCTTAGTGAGCTCGTGCAATGGTGCAACGATGGTGCTGAAATCCTTCACAAAGCGGTGATAGAATCCAGCAAGTCCTAGAAAACTTCGCACCTATGTGACCGTTGTTGGAACCGGCCAGCTGTGTATTGCTTCAACCTTGGCTTGATCAACTTCAATTCCCTGCGGAGTAACAACATAGCCAAGAAAAGAGACTCGATCCGTGCAAAAGGCGCACTTCTCAAGGTTACCAAATAAGCGAGCATCACGTAAAGCATGAAAAATAGCACGTAAATGATCAAGATGTTGTTCTAGTGTTCTGCTATAAATAAGAATATCATCAAAGTATACCACCACAAATTTTTCAATGAAATGGCGCATAACCTCATTCATTAATCTCATGAAAGTGCTGGGTGCATTAGTGAGTCCAAAGGGCATTACTAACCACTCATACAATCCAAATTTTGTTTTAAAAACTATTTTCTATGCATCCCCCAATTTCATGAGAATCTGGTGGTATCCGCTACGCAAATCGATCTTAGAGAACAGAAGAGAGCCACTCAATTCATCTAGCATATCATCTAACCTAGGAATAGGATGACGATATCTGATTGTAATGATCCATCTTTCCTAGGAACTAAAAGTACTGGGACAGCACATGGACTAAGAGATTCGCGCATATACCCTTTGTCAAGCAATTCTTGCACCTGGCGTTGTATCTCCTTAGTTTCTTTTGGATTGGTTCTGTAAGGTGCACGGTTTGGTAAGGATGCCCCGGGAATGAGGTCAATTTGATGCTCAATTTCACGAATTGGTGGCAGTCCCGGCGGCACCTCCTTTGGAAAAACATCTATGTTCTCCTGCAAAAGATTAATGACAGCAGGAGGCAAAGAAGAGGATGTATCTTCAAATGAAAATAAAGCTTCTTTGCAAACCAAAGCATAGAAAACATCAGAGCCATCATTCAACTCATTTAAATCAGATTTGGAAGCAAGTAAACAAGCACCCTTCATTTAATCTCATCTTTCCTGTCATGAACAGATTTAGATTTGCCCTCTTTATGTTGTACAAATTCCTTTGCTACAATCTAATTTTCACTCTTCTCATGTTTCTGATTTTTTTCTTTGCTAGCTCTAGCATGTTCATTCCTCAAAATGGCTTCAAGAGACATAGGATGTAATACAATTTTCTTCTCTTTATGCACAAAAGAGTACTGATTAGTTCTACCATGATGCAAGGTGTCTTTATCGTACTGCCATGGTCTACCGAGCAACATAGAACATGCTTGCATAGGAACAACATTGCAGTCAATATAGTCATGATACGAACCAATGGCAAAGTGCACTCTTACCAATCATGTTACCTTTATCTTACCGCTGTTGTTAAACCATTGGATGTGGTACGGCTATGGATGTGGGCTTGTTTTCAGCTCTAGCTTTTGAACCATCTCAGAACTTTTTAAGTTGTTGCAACTACCCCCATCAATGATGACGTGGCATGAGCGCTCCATGACCACACACTTGGTGTGAAACCAATTATGTCGCTGGTTCTGTTCGGCCTTCCCCATTTGGGCACTCAACACACGCCGCACAACAAGGCTCTCATAATGTTCTGCATGTTCAGCACCAATGTGTTCTTCTTCCTTGTCATCTCCACTTTCTGCATGGTCAACGGCAAGCATAGCATATGTCTCATCATCCAAATCACTAGCAGAAGAATACTCACCAGTATCCCGCACAATCAGCACATGTTTGCTTGGGAAATCTTTCCTCACATGCCCAAATCCCTTGCATTGTAGGCACTGAATATCCCTCGTTCTTCCCGTGGATGCAACAGAAGAAACGCTCTTGGCGGATGTTGGTGCTGACCCCTTTGTTGCTTCAGATGCCCGCGGTATTGCTTTTGTTGGAGGCGTGTGTGGCAGGCTGCTAGTGGCACCCTGTGAAGATGCACGGTTTGGGGCAGAGTAGCTAAAGTACGTGGTTGCCATGATGTAGTCAAACCTGCAGAAACATTAGTCCTTGCGCGACACCCCTGCACTTCTCTTTCAGCTTTACAAGAAAAATGGAATAAACGAGTGACAGAATTGTATTCCTTGTAAGCTAATATGTCCTGAATTTCACAGTTCAACCCTCCCATAAATCTAGACATAGTGGCTTCCTCTTCTTCCACTAACCCACAACGCAACATGCCTATTTGTAGCTCCTGATAATACTCTTCCACAGATTTGCTACCTTGTCTCAATTGATGCAGTTTATGTAATAAATCACGTGCATGATATGAAGGAACAAATCTAGCTCGCATGATCCTTTCCAAGGCATCCCAAGTTTGTGGCACATGGTTTGGGGTCTTACTACGATACTCACGCCACAAAACAGAAGCAAAATTAGTAAACTCACTAGTTGCAGCCCTAACCCTTTTATGTTCAGGAAAATCATAGCAAGCAAATTTCTGATCTACATTCCCAAGTGAGGTAAGCATCAGGATCAAATTTCCCATCAAATGGGGGCATGCTGAATTTGATAGATCCTAGTGAGTCATCATTTTCTCGTACCTGTCGTGGTGGTGGTCGAACTCCCATACCATGACGATTGTGGTGTAGCTGTCGTCGTGGTCTATCATCCTCCTCTTCACCAACTTCGGTGTCCGCTGCATAGTCCTGTTCATTGTCACTAGCAACGCTGCTCACATGTCCATCAGCTGGGCGACCACGATCCCTCTCCTCAAGTCACTGCAAGAATGCTACAAGAGAGGTGTTAATTGTTCCAACCGAAACCTCCAACGCGGTGATTTTGGTGTGGGTGTCAATCTGAACTGCCTCCAATTGACCAAGGCGGTCATTGGTAACACGAACATCCTCATCAAGCGCATCAGTGTGTAGCCGCATTTGGCGTTCGAAGTGCTGTATGATTCCCCGTGTGCGAGGGGAGTGTTGCACCACTTTATCGGCTTCTGATCCTGCCATGGTTAGAGAAAACAGAAAAATAGCTAATACAAAGTAACAAGATTATCCCTATCTACAAGAGGTGTGATGGTGTCAATTCGCTCACTCTCAACCTGTTCAAACAAGTTCTTACCTGTTCTTACCAAGCTCAGCAAGGAGGTGATGGCAACCAGTAAGACAAACAACTTCAGAGAGTAGGAGACAAACTGTGGAGCTATAGGTGGCTAAAATAGCACAAGGAGAAACACGTTAGTCACAGCAAGCTAGATAAATGTTCTACGATGGTACCGTGCTGGTCCTAGTCCCAAATCGTACTAGAGACGCAAGCCGAGACACAAACGTTGCCACCGAAACGCCCAAAACAACAAGTTGTCTCTTTGTTGTTTTTTGGGGGGTCACAAAACTCTCTTAGATGAACTCAGGAGACCCTAAAATTGAAATCTGCACAAAAGACTTTCGGGCAAACTAGGGGTATAAAGGTAATAAAAAGATACTCTCTCTCTCTGAACTTTGATTTGCAATTGATCTAGTGCGGCTTTTGAAATCTGCACTTGCCTTTTTCTTCTCTGATTTGGTGCGACTTTCTTCTCTGCACTTGCCTTTTTTCTCCTTGATTTGGTGCGGCTTTTGAAATCTGCACTTGCCTTTTTCTTCTCTGATTTGGTGCGGCTCTTGTATCTACCCCAGCCTTTTTTTTGGAAACTGATATCTACTTTGGTAACATAGAGAAACACTCGGATTAGGAAACGAAGCAAGGAAATTGGCGACCCAACTGATCTCCCACACTAGACAAAAACAAACTCAACTCTGATCTGATCTACTAAAAGAATCCGACTCAAAATATGAACGCAACTGTGACAAAAGCGTGTCTCGAACTCGAAACTCTAAAGGAAGAAACTAAAGACCAGCAACTTGACTCGTCGAAGTAACCGTAAATTCAACAAGCCGAGAACTAAGTGGCAAAAGCAAGGGCACAAACTGTTTTTGACAATGGAGATCTAAGCGCCTAATTTTTTATGGTTTTCTGGACTGTAGGTAAATTAAAGGATGGAAAAAAAATCTCTCACCGATCAACCTTGAGCTCTAATACCACGTGATAGAAGGATAGGTCCCGACCTTTCGATGAGAGGGAATAGTTTCGATTGGGAGGGAGAAGATGTTGGCGATCCGACTACACCGTCCCCAGACGATGAGCCTTAGTAATCGTTACACCGACTCCTGAAGTTGTTATTGATCTTGCTAGCGCACGATCAACCTGACCACAAAGGCCTTTGTCCCTGCAAGCAATCGAAGAATACGCAAGAACAAGATGAACAAGCAACTGAAATTAGAATTGAAACCACGAATTCAGTCAGAATCACAAAGAGGGGTTTCCGAAGACAAGTAATTCGGGCGATTTAGCCAACACGCGCGATTACAAGAAGTAGCAACTGCTATCTTTAATTTAAAAGAAAACCCGCCTCCCTAATGGTAGAGGCTGGCTGTTTATATGGTGGAGGGTGCATCCAGGAACCCTAGGGCGCAGGCTAAAGTGGGCTCTCCTTGTTACAAGGCCAAAGGCCCACTTTGACTCAGGCTGGAAAAGTGACACCACTTGTTTGGACGATTCCCGTTGACTCAGAAGGAGTTTAGATGTAATTCTAGATCCGTTAGAAATTAGACTTGATAAGCTTTCGGTGAAGTACAAGAATACTCCAAATGGAGTCCAGATGCAGCCGTGGCGGCCAAAATAAGTCAGCCATGTCCTGGAGTCAAATCTGAACCCATCTTATGCACGTCTCTTCTATACTTCAGCTTGCTTGGTTCCTCGCCCTGGTTCCTGAGGCAAAGGACATCATCACAAGAATTAAATAGAATTCCATCCATTAAAATGTTTATATGCAGTCTGAGGAACGCATTCACCTGGTAATTGAGTTGACGTGCGCGAACTCGAGTAATCGGTCCTTGTATTACAGTAGCGGGTTTCGATTGATTTGTAGGTGCATTACTTGCTGAGTGCCTTGAGTACTCACCCCTCCTTTCCTATCAACCCAATATCAGTGGAGGAGTCTACGCCAGCATGGGAGGAGGAGTACATCGAAGAGCCGGACAATTAGGGGGCAAGCCCAGTCGGTTTCCTGTGGCAAGTTGATGGGACTCCACGAAGTTTATTGCTTTTCGCTGTTATCTTTTATTACTCTGATAATGTAAGCCCTGCGTGGTTGATCTTATGTAAGGAGACCATAAGGTCGTACAATTCAATTTATATAAATGTTTGCACTATTTATTATGGTATCGTTGTGAATGTCTATGATGTTCAACCCTGAAAAGACTGTGTGTGCTAGCGTGGTCCTGGACTAGCACAGAATATACAGAGGGTCAAGATTCTCAGAATTGGGTCCCGACACATGGCCCTTGGAGGTGAATCTCGAGATCGCGACACTCAGGTCGAGGCACAAAAGATGCAAGTAAATGTAAAGGGCCACAATCATGGATAATAAAGGAACTTTTATTGCGAATTAAGGTAAGAGTGTTACACATAAAATTTTCAGAGCTGGTCGATGTTCCACGAGCTCGTGAGCTCTCTGCCATCGGGCATCGCCAGCCGGTAAGCTCCCGTGCGATCTACTGAAACGACATTGTATGGGCCCTCCCACTTTGGGAATAACTTGTTGGTGTTGGTCGAGCCCTAAATTCATCTTAGGGCCAGATCCCCAACTCAGAGCTCCTTAGGTCGAACCGATTGAGACGCATGCCTGTGAAGCGCTTGCAGGTATTGCGTCGATCACAGCAGTGCACGGCTCCTTACTTCTTCCGCTAGGGCAAGGTCGAGAGATCGCTCTCGCTCGAAGTCGACTTGGTCAACTGAGCTGACCCTAGCGGAGCCTAGCGTGACCTCAGTAGGTAGGACGGCTTCAGCACCGAAAACTAGCTGGAAAGGGGTAGACCCTATCTCTCGGCTGGTCGTGGTGCGTACGGACCAAAGGACGATGGGAAGCTCGTCCACCCAGGCCCGGCCGTATTGTTCGAGCTCATCGAAGACTCGCATCTTGACACCCTAGACGATCTGTCCATTGGCGCGCTCGACTGCTCCGTTGCTCTGCGGGTGAGCCATCGAGGCATAGCAGACCCTGGTGCCCATGTCTTCGCAGTATTCTTGGAATAGTTCGCTGGTAAACTACGATCCATTGTCGGTGATGATCCTGCATGGGACCCCATACATTGTTACCACAAACGAGTGAAAAAACCTTACTACGGCCCGGGTGGTCATGATCGAGACTGGTTCGGCCTCGATCCACTTGGTGAAGGTATCGATGGCGACGAACAAGATCTTCTTCGCCCCGACCGCTTGAGAGAAAGGGCCGAGGATGTCAAGGCCCCAAGTCGAGAATGGCCACGCGAGTGGGATGGTCTGGAGGGCGTAAGCCGGCTGATGCGTCTTTCGAGCATGGAACTAGCAGGCTCGACACGTGCGAACGATGTCCCAAGCATCCTGGAGCACCGTCGGCCAATAGAATCCCATGAGAAATGCTTTCCCGTCCATAGCCCTGAAAGAGGAATGCACACCACAGAGGCCCAAATGGATATCATTGAGCAAGTACTTACCTTCCTCCGGGGCAACACACTTCGACAGAACACCCAGCATGCCCTGGAGATAGAGTTGCCCGTTAACGAGCTTGTATGAGCTCACTCGGTGCCTAATTCTGCTCCTCTCGGCCGGGTCATCCGGAAGCTCGCCCCGGTCGAGGTACTTGTAATCGGCTCCATCCACGAGGGAACACTCTCGAGGAGGGCGATAGAATCTTCTTGGTCGGTGACGGAGGGTGTCACCATGGTCTCGAGGATGACATCTGGCGAAATCTCACCACCAGACGACCTGAGCTTGGATAGGAGGTCAGTGCTGGAGTTGTCCTTCCTGGGCACGTGCTTGATTTCCATGTTCCGGAACCACTTCTCCATCTTGCGCACCTCGGCGAGGTACCTAGCCATCAAGCCCTTCGAGCACTAGTAGTCTTTGTTGTACTAGTTAACGACGAGCTGGGAGTCACCCTTGATGACCAGCCAGCGCACGCCCAGCGACTTGCAGGCTCAGAGACCCACCAAAAGTGCCTCGTACTGCGCCATGTTATTAGTTGTGGGAAAACCGAAGCGAATCACATACCTCAGTTTATCTCCCTGGGGTGTGATGATGAGGATACTAGCCCTCGAGCGCTCGAACAACCTGGAGCCGTCAAAGTACATCCTCTAGGGCTTCTCTTCCTCGACCTCAGGCTCGGGAGTCGGCTGTGATGCCTGCTCAACCATGAAGACGGCAAGCGCTTAGGACTTAATGGCAATGCGTGCTACAAACCGTATGTTGAATTCTCCCAACTCCATGGCCCACTTGGTGATGCGACCTCTGGCTTCTGGGTTCCTTAGGATCTCGCTGAGCAGGAATCCGCTCGGGATAACCATCGTGTGTGCCTGGAAGTAGTGCCGGAGTTTGCGCGAAGCCATGAAGAGGGCATAGAGTAGCTTTTGGACCTCAGGGTAGCATACCTTTGGTCCATTGTGTACCTCATTGATGTAGTAGATTGGCTGCTGCCGATCGTCGCGCTCGGCCACCAGGACAGCGCTGACAGCCTGGGTCATGGCTGCAAGGTAAAGCAGCAGCGTTTCTCCCTACCGCGGGGTTGTGAGCAGTGGTGGGCTCGACAGGTATGCTTTCAGCTCATCAAAGGATCGTTGACCTTCGAGTGTCCTTTCAAAGCCCCATGCTTGCGCAACGCCTTGTAGAACGGTAATCCACGCTCACCGAGCCTTGAAATGAACCAACTGAGAGCGGCCATACGGCCGGTGTGGCACTGGACCTATCTTGTTTATGTCGGAGGAGCCATCTTCTCGAATGCCTTGATTTTCTATGGGTTCAGGCCAACCCCTGAGCCCCCGATCATGTAGCCAAGCACTTTGCCCGAGGTCACGCCAAACACGCACTTCTCGGGGTTGAGCTTGATGCCATTCTTGTTCAGGTTGGTGAAGGTCTCCGCGAGGTCGTTGATGTGGTCATGTTCAGAAGAGCCCTTGACGATGATGTCGTCGACATAGACCTCGATGTTGTGGCCAATCTGAGGGTCGAAGGTTTCGAACATCAGCCGCTGAAACGTTGCGCCCGTATTGCGCAGGCCGAACGACATGGTCATGTAGCAGAACGTTCGAAACGGCATGATGAAGGCCGTCTTGTCTTCGTCGTTGACTGCGAGCTTGATTTGATGATAGCCAGAGTAGGTATCGAGAAAGCTCAGTATCTTGGCATTGGCGGTGGAATCGATGATCTGGTCTATGCACGGAAGAGGGAAATTATCCTTCGGACACGCCGAGTTCATGCCTGTATGGTCGACGCATATTCTCCACTTCCCTCCTTTCTTCTGCACGATAACTAGATTAGCTAGCCATTCATAATATTCAATCTCATGAATGAAGCCGGCCTTTAAGAGATTGTCAAGATGTTCCCTTATTATCATCATCTTTTTAGGAGAGAAACGGCACAACTTCTGGAGTACAGGTTGGTAGCCAGGCCTTATTTGCAATTTATGCTCGATCACCTCCCTCGGGACTCCAGGCATGTCTGTCGGTTCCCAAGCGAATATGTTTTTGTTGGTGCGAAGGAAGGTGACGAGATCAAATTCCTATTTCGAATTGAGCTCGGAGGCGACGTGGACGCTCTTGCTCGAGTCTCCCTCTTCGAGCTGCACAGCCTTCGTCACACCACTGAGCTGGATCGTCTTCTTGCGCGAGCACTTTTTGAAGCTATTTCGGAGCCTCACTGGGGCAGCATGCCGGCGAGAGCCAAGGCCTTCTCCTCGCAACCGTGTGCTACCTTGAGGTCACCGCGGACTGATATGACGCCATTGGGCCCTAGAAGCTTCATGCAGCGGTGGCCATAA
Organism: Otatea glauca; assembly: GCA_036346275.1. Taxonomy (NCBI): domain Eukaryota; kingdom Viridiplantae; phylum Streptophyta; class Magnoliopsida; order Poales; family Poaceae; genus Otatea; species Otatea glauca. Next base: position 23,567,433 of record CM070733.1, on the reverse strand, counting down.
TGATTTGCCACCATGAACTTGATCAGCGCCGGATGCCCGAGTATGGCGTTGTAGGGAAGGTCTCTGCCGACCACCTCGTAGGTAACTAGCTCGGTGCAGAAGTTGGTGGAGTCGCCGAAGGTAACAGGCAGAACCATTTGCCCGAGTGGTGTGGTGGAGATCCCTAGTACAATGCCGAAGAAGGGAACTGCTACGTTCTTGATCTTCGATCGGGGAATCTACATTCAGTCTAGCGTGCTCGCTAAGAGAAAGTTGAGGGAGCTGCCCCATCGACCATGACTCGTCCGACCACAGTATTGCTTATGGTCGGAGTCACGACCAGAGCAGTCTTGAGATCCTTGGTCATTCTTGGGGAAGCATCGTCCCAGGAGAAAGTAATTGGGATTCCAGCCCACTTGCTAGGCTGGTCAGCGGGCTTCCCAGCAGGGGCTTGGTATAAGGTTCACGCGATGTCTTTGAGCTCACACCGAGATTGATACGCCGACGACCCGCCGAAGATTACATCAACGCTGCGGTCACCCTACTGAAACTCTAGGTCGAGGCCTTCCAAATCCTCGCTGGTATTAACCCTGTCGGGTCATTCGTCCTCCTTCAGCAGCGTGGGCATCTCTCCATGCACATCGTAAAAGGCGTCCAGCTTGTTTTGCAAGGTCCTGCAGTTTCGCAGGTCATGACCGTGGGCCTTATGGAACAGGCAGAACTTGTCGGAATCATACCTGGGTCACAACTCGCACCACGTGGTGGGCGCCACCTTGCCGGGCCTGCCGATTCTCGCCTCGCTGGGGTCAGATTGTGTTCGTTGAGGTCGAGGTCTTCCCTGGTCGGGTCGCGGCTGCCCTTGGTCGGGATGCCGCACTTCCATTACCTCACGCTCGCTATTCATCGCAGCGACCATGCACAGCCAACCGCCACCACTGGCGTGGTCTCTTTTCCGCTTTTTAGCGTGCGGATCCGAGCCGTCGCCCTTGGCGTTAGATAATTCGGCCTTGCTGAAGTTGAAACCGAGCTTGCCTTGGTCATAATCGAGCTTCCAACGTACAGCGTCATCCGCGTCCGCGTGTCACTCCGCCATCTGGAACAACTTGTTGACGTCGAGATTCGCTGTGACCTCCAGGTCCTTGGTGAGGCGCCAGTCGCGGACGCCAAACTTGAAGGCCTTGATGATGGCCTCGTCGGAGACACTCGAGATCAAATTACTTGTGCGGATAAATCGACGCACGAAGTCGTGGAGAATCTCATTCTTTCCCTGGATGATACGATCCAGGTCCTTCTCCCATCCAGGGCGCTCGTAGTAGCTCTGAAAGTTAGAATGGAGAGCGTTCTGTATCTGGCGCCATGATCGGAAGGTGCCAGGCGTCTGATTGAAGAGCCAAGTATGCCCCGCGCCATCCAGCACCGTCGGGATGTAATTGGCCATCATGGCCTCATCCCCACCAGCTGCTAGGATTGCGGTCGAGTAGATCGAGAGGAACTCGTCGGGGTTCTTGGTTCCGTCAAATCGCTCGATCGCAGGGGTTTAAATCGGGCCGACCAGTGCACCCGACGGAGACTATTGGAGTATGCTGGGCAGCCGTAGGTTGGCGCAGCACCATGCCGAGCATGGCGATCATCGCTGCTGGAGCTGGAGTCACGGTCGTCGTAGCATCCGTACTCAGGTTGGTGGTGCGGCCCGCGTCGATTGTGATGGTTGGCACGGGCGTCATCGGCGTGATAGCGTAATTGGCGTGATAGCGTAGGCAGTCGTGGACATTTTGACTCCTGGGCGGGACGTCCAGAGAAAGGCTTCTGAACGTGCAGCTGCTCGAAAAGACGCTGTTGCCGTTCTACCGATGTCGTTCACATTCACATGATGCGCTCCGAGCCTGACGATATGGAGGCGACCGGGACGGACTCCGGGCTCGTCTATATGAAGGTGACCGGCGAGAGCGTCGACGTCTGCGTGAGGAGTTGCCATTGAAGAGGAACACGGTATGCTACGCTAGCACAAAAAAAATCTACCGCGTAACCAGAAAGCTACTCGCAAGAAGGGGATCATAGATAAGATTACCACTAGACGCGCAGTTGCGGAATCCTTCGCCGATGTAGTGGATCGCCCTCGCCGCATCGTTGCGCCGATGTAGTGGATCGTCCTCGCCTTGCCATGGATCGCCCTCCCACGCCGCAGCCACAGCAGCGTCACACCGCAGTAGTCCACACGCCCGAGATGGAACGCCGCGGCGCCGTGTGCAAGCACTGGTCGCCGGTAGGGACAATGAGAGGAGTAGGCTAGGGTTTCGAGTGAATCACTCTAAACCGTGGAAAGCACACCGTGCCCTCCTCCTCCCTCCTTATATAGCCACGAGATGAAACCCTAAACTAGGGCCCATCGTGCTAAGCCCACGAGGTTCATTAATTACGGATCCAATCCAAATTAATGCGCCCCACCCATTAAGTGTGTGACCGCAGTTCACGCACGCTTGGACGTGGATTCTGAAAACTCCTTTTCAATCCAATAGTTGGTAGTGGCTTCTTGCAAAGTATGCCAACTCCCAAACATACTATGATCAAATCGGATGTAACCTATCAAAAGTACTCATGTAATAATCCCTTTGCCAAGTATATGAAGATTGATCTCAAGGCGAGAAGCATGTCATCCTTTGATGATTCAATCCATCTCTCGATCCGTGATATATTAATAAGTTGTGATTGACTCCACAATCACGGCATGGCCATGCACTTCCTTAATCATATCACACGAGTGGCCTTGTCATATATCTCCGTTTCATTGGAGTGGCAAATTCCATCTTGATCGCCACTTCCTCTCGCACGCTTTATAGTAAACATGAAAGCTACCTTTATAACTATCCGGTTAGGAAGTAGTGTTTGATAGCCCCAAGGAAAACTATTACACATGTAGGGAATATGACAATCTCGTGTCTAAGGATCATACATCTACTAGGTATGAGATACATCGATGACACATAAGAATGAAACATTCTCGCAGTTGTCCCATTGGGTCTATCTAACCCATGTTCTTCAACATGCGTCCACAATGTATAGATGATATCTCCATATCCCATGATCTATGAAGCATGATCATCAATCACTACATGTGCTGATCTATTCATCGTTGTCCTATACGATGATATCCGATCAGAGATATTTATCGAATTACATCATTAAGTAAAGAGCTTCATAAGCAAGTCACATACTTGTTGATCAATATAATGATATACATTCATTGGACCAATAATCATATTATTATTCATAAACATAGTCATGTTACAATCATCTAAATGATTGCCTCAAGGGCATAACACTAACAGCCATCGCTCGCCAGAGAGCGAGACCCAGGGCACCAGCTTCACCCTCGCTGCGAAGGCTCAACCTCATCGATCGCCTTGTCGAGCTCCTCAACGAGAGCCCACCCGAAAAGAGCTGACCTCGCCCGAGCGGGATCGGCCATAACCCGGGCGATGGCTCACAAGCGCCCTACCGTGAAATGGCCTAGCGAGGTGGTTAGCCGCCGGACGAGGTGCAATTCCCCCCGTGATCTTTCCATCGGAGAGTGGTGATAGCCTGGTCGATGGTGACCTGAACCAACCGATGTGCCTCCTCTGGGGTGTCCAGGTCATGATCCCCCGCTCCCTCGCTCACCCCACGATTGTTAGCCAAGATGACAAGGCGTTCACGTGGCAATGGCGAGGGCGAAACATGGATGTGGAGCTTTTGCGCTCAAGAACCGCATCTGTGTCCGCACTCGCCGAATGCCACATGTTGACGTTTGAAGACGAAAGCGATGGTGATGTTGAAGCGACGAAGTTCCTTCGAACAAGCGAAACTCTCGGGCCCCACGGTGGGCACTAGCTATCGACGATCAGGATCTCCTGACCGCAAGAAGAAGAGGGGTAGTGATGTAGGAGTGGAACCCAAGATTCTGCTCGCCCAAAGGGAGGAACTCTAATCGCCGCTAATGGTGAGAACAAGAGAGCGGTTGATGCGAGGAGGTATACTGGTTCGAGCCCCCAGCACGGGTAACAGCTCTACTCCAGTCTTGCCCGGAGGCGAAAGGTAGACGATGATGTACTGTGGTTGAATACAAGGGGTGCTCGAGCCGAGGTTGAGCGCTAGTTCTATGTGTCGTGTCCTATCTGTCTCTATGTTGTCCTTTTTCCCGTGCAGGGGGAAAGTCTTTATACCTCTACTGCTGAGTTCATTACAGAAAATGATCGGGCGAGATTCTCGGAGGAGTGGCGCAAGATCTGGGCATGATGCGCATTGAAGTATGGCAATAATGGCACTGAGAACCGTTGCCCACGTTCACCTTAACTCATCCTTTTAAGGCCCCTCCTTGACTTGGTAACCGCCGATTTCCGCAATCCAACTGAGTCTTCCGGGCTCGACCTTAATAGCGAGCTGGGTTCTTGGTCGAGTGAGCTCAATCCTTGGTCAAGTGAGCTTGGGCCTTGGTTGAGTGAGCTCGGGCCCAGCGGTCATTGCCTATGCGGGGTAACCAGTCCCTAACACCAGCCGTTTATTCCACTATTAGCATCCGTGATTTTCTTGTTTGCATTTTGAAGAAAAGCTGAAACTGGGTATAAAATGAAGGCATGTGAAATGAAATGGCTATCCTTGAGTCCTTGTGGAAACTTCTCCCTCTGTTCTGAATGAAATTTGTTATTCAGATTATGAGATGCAATAACTAAAGTTCCACATATATTTTGCTTCATAGTAGTATAAAATAGCAAAACAACATTTTTTATTAAAGTTAAACTTGTCAAACACTCTAGTTCTTACTATTAAGGCTATTATTTTGTAGGATGAGACTATAGTTACGGCTGATAATGATTGAGTACTTGTCAAGGATAACTGGCCATGATCATAAACTCGTTGTCTACTTGAGATATTGCGAGTTTGCCTTAGCCACTTCAGTCTTCAAACTCTTATATAAAGTTGTGTCATTGTTGAGTCTTCTGACTGTGTAATGCAATCCAAATATTATCGACTTATCTTATTGTCTCTTTTATGAAGACGTGAAGTTATCGTCATTATCGTGATATTATTTACGTATCGTTCTATGTTTTGTAGCTTTTCGTATGTGTACCGTTTAAATTGAATGTGCTTTTGCAACTTTGTTGGATTGTCTGATAAAATGACTTATTAGACTATGATAATCTTGTTGCATGTTGAACTCATACAGTTGGTTAATCAATACTATATGTGTGCTTTATGCGATATCTGTTTTCGTGTGTTATCCGATAAAAATTATTCGATACCGTATCGATTTCGCTCCATATTCGACTCGAATGCGCGACCGATATTATCCGCGCCGTATTCGTATCCGACACTATCCGAATCTGACAAAAATTATGGTTTAGGATACGAAAAGAGTGATATCCGATCGAATTCGAGCCGATTGCACCCCCTACATATTAGGGACTGATATGAAACACACAAAGGCCTGAAATAAAAAAAATATTTGTGGGCTCATCTCAAGCTACCATGCATTGTAGAGTGGCACAAGCTCAATCCCAAGGTGGGCACTCGGCTAGGCTTTTTTAGGCCGGCTCGAAGCACGATAGGTATAGTCCGGTCCAAAGCCCGTCACGACACTATAGCACAGATCGTGCCTGGTTTGAGAACCGAACACGATGGGCGGCATGATCTGACATGACACTGTAGTACGGGCCATGTCGGGCCCGATGAAATAGGGCATGAGGAAGAAGCCCAGCATGAAGGTCACCGACCCGCAGAGCATGAGTGTTATAGACGCACCCAGCAGTATGGATGCCACCCCCACGACCGATACCTGAGAGAGATGGGCAAGAGGGGAGAGAGAGCTGACAGAGATTGAGAGAGACGATCTCTCTCTCTCAGCTCTCTCTCACCGGTCTCTCTCAATCTTTCCCTCTCTCGCCCATCTCTCTCAATCTCTCTCGCCTGTCTCCCTCACTCTTTTTCTTGCCCATTACTCCCTCTCTCGCCCGTGTTCAGCACATTTCCCTCACTCTCTGTAACTGTTTAATAGTAAATAAATTTTGTTTCTTTTTCCCATAATATTTGTGTCCACTCCCTCAACTCCATGCGTCTTCGGCTCCTTTCCTCTCGTCGCAATAATGCAAATGGGTTGGGTTTGGGCCAGCACAGCACGAAGCAGGCATGAAGCGCAAATGGGCCATGCCTGGGCTCGCCAAAGGCGAGCCAGGCCGGTACGGCACGGCTAGCACGAGGGGCCATCATGGCCCGACATGGTTCATGCATGAAGAACAATGGACCGGTGCTGGGCTGGCCCAGTACGGCATGACGCCCACCTCTAATCCCAAGCCCATCACTTATGCTACCCGTCCATATACTACCCCTTAAAGTATAAGGAATCAGCGGGTACGTCCATATCAGTATTTTTGTAAAAAGGTCCTCCGTGGATTCTAAAATTGCGTTGAGACCCTCTCCTCGGCTCTTTTGCAAAAAAATTTTTGGAAATTTCTCTTAGACCTTGAATCCCAGTTTTTGTGAGAAAAAACCCATAAATTTTTTGAAATCTTGTTTTGGTTCACTTTTTCTACGAAAAGTTTCCGCACGAATTCTTAAATTGTGATTATTTCCATTTTCTAGGATTTGTGTAGGTTTTGCCAAAGAAAAAAGGACATCCACCTTGGAGGTTGGTTTTAGCATCTGAGCACTCTATAGAAATTCACTCGGCGTAATGTAGCGTGCAGCTAGAGCTAATAGAAAAGCTCAAAGCTCGTGAGCCGTTGAACTCGGCTCGTAAAATAAACAAGTCGAGCTGAGCCTACTTCCTAGCTCGTTATCTTAATGAGCCGAATCTGAGCTAACTCACGAGTCACTTGTTAGCTCATTAAGGCCCGATAACTAAATATTCACTGTGATGATTTTTCAAGTAAAAGACTTTGAATTAGCTTAATCCTCCTCATTAATTACCTATGTTTTACTTGTATGTTGGGTAATTAGCTACGGTTTCATTTATGTAGTCCTCCTATTGTATGTATATATTAATGTGTGGTATGTGCTCATGACGTGATTTAGCTTAGTTCCTGATTAATTACCATAGCTCATATGGGTTAACTTAGCTCCATTTATCTTAACTGACGTGGCTCGTAAACTGCTCACGAGTAGCTCAAGTTTTTTATTGAGTCGATCTGAGGTGATTTTCTAATTTGTTAGCTTAACAAGCTGCACAAGGCAAGCCGAGCTGAGCTAGCTCGATAGCCTGCCCTACACGTGGCTCTACCAAGTACCTAGTATATTATAAGCTCTACCTAGTATATTGTACGTGCCCTGAGACTATAACACAGCTAACATCTTCGCTTTCTGGAAATGACAGTAGACAACATAGTCATCAATAATATTCTCCGAGGAATTACCGACATTGCACCTGGATTATGTGAGAAAGATACATCACATCACACAATGAGAAAAAGTCCGGACAAAACACGTTTATGGCACCAAATAACTGTTTTATGAGATATAGCACCGAATTATCTATACCCCTTTATAATGCACCAAAGCAATTTTTCCTACGTCCACCCTAAATAATGCACCTCATTAGAGATAGCTCAATGCTCGTGCACCCAACAAAACGTCCCCAGAAACTTGCATTCATTAAAATGAACGTCTCAGATCTTTCCTTAGTTTTACTCACCCACATCCGATGGTCATTATTTAGTGTGTCTAATCATCCCTGTGGCCCACAACAGACCTCCCCCACCTACATATTTGGAAGAAGAGCGAATCAAACAAGGAAATAAATAAGGAGGATCCGCATGCAAGGAAACCAGATTTGAATTTTTTACTTGCTAAAATTGTACGTACTACATATTTGGAAGGAGGGTGAATCAAACAAGGAAATAAACAGGGAGGATCCGTATGCAAGGAAACAAGACTTGAATTTTTTTATTGTCCTGGCATTGTGATCGTATTTTTTTCCGAATATGACCCTTCTCGAGATTTTTTTACGGATCTATCCCCATATAGCCTAATTTCAGCGCACGGAGAACGCTGAATTTTTGTTTTCATTTTTTATCTAAGGAACCAACTGTCTGTGAGTGCTGCTTAATTTTTTTCAATTTTTTCTCGCGGAACCAGCGGCCAACGAGCACTGTTTAATTTTTATCTTTTTTTCCTTGCGGATCCAGCGGTCGGCGAGCGTAGTTTATTTTTTCATATTTTTTCTAAATCATCCCTGTGGCCCACAATAGACCTTCCCTCACCTCCAGCATCAACAAGGAAAAGGAAACAAACGTCCTGGAATCAAGGAAAAGGAAACAAACGTCCTGGAATCAAGGAAAGGACCATACATTACGTGCTGGGAAAAGAAAACTGCGAGATGGGGCAGCGCGGCCAGGAGAACGCAGGTCTGCAATGGCTCCACGGTCGCTATCGGTAGCTTTGCCGACGCGGCGAGGTTGCCGGTCAGCGACCTCGCGTCCGCCGTGCCTCGGCAAATTTATAATTTAAATTTTTTTGAAAATAATTTTATTAAGTACAAAATAATCAAAAGTTTTTTTGAGATTTTTTCTAGAATATTTTAACCTAATGTGCTATCTTTTCAAAAATCCTTCTATATTTTAAAAAAATGAAGGCAACTCATTTATAGCTTCTTCTAGCTGCAGCCCAAACCAGAGAAGCTTCTTCTCTTCCCTCCCTCCATTAAAGCAAAAAAGAAGCTCCAAAGCTCCATCAATCCCGCACCAAATCTCCTCTTTCCATCTATGGTGTTAATTCCCCAAATTTCGTGTTCTATTGCCAAAATTTCCTCCCAATCTGATTTGATCCCAAATTATGGTTTCCATAAATATGCTTGTTTCGGTGCTATAAAAGCCGACGAGCTCTCCTCCACCCCATCGCATTGCGTAAATCCCCAAGTGCTCCCTCTTGTAAAGATCGCCGGATTTTGGAGGTAACCCAAGCCATCACCGTCATCTTTTCCGGCGAAATTCACCGCAACCGTGACTCCTCCCACGCAGGCGTCGGTGCCGACGATCTCGCCGCACCAGTGCCCACCCACTGCGACTGGTCGGCCACCCCTGGCCTTCCCTTCCCCTTGCCCTGGCCAAGCCCAGAGAGCACGCTGTGCTATCTGTGGAAGCTGCAAAAAAAATAATCTAAGATCAGAAAATTCTTTTTTCTGTCTCTTTCTTGATTTAAAATCTTTTGGGAGCCCGTTTTCGCCTATTCGACCTCTATTTAGTTCCGTTTTTCTTTCTAAATTCATTTAAAATTCTAAATTTCTCTTTTATTATTAAGTGTTGTATTCATACTTACCTTCTCATTTAATTGATAAGCGGGTGTACTGCCATCGTAGCGTTAGCACAGGCACTATACTAGTTATAAGAAACTGTGTTATACATGTAGACTAAAAGTTTAAGAATAAGAACAATGTATTGTTATAGTAAAAGAATAAGAACCCTCACTCACACCGATTAATCCGACAGCCTAGATTTGTGAGAAATTCTACCCTATTCAATCGTCCCATGCTATTTTATGGAAAAAGCCTCTTGGTTGTTTTTAGTTTCGCACTTAAAAGTCCTCGCCTCATGCTTTTGGTAGGTGGAGACCTTCTGTTGGGGCATGATGAAAATTGATATAAAAGCTCTGCTAATCCAAAGGGATGGGATCTAATCCCTACCTATCCAAAGAAGTTCTCAACAGGGAACATCCCGCGTTAATCCTATTTTACTCTAAGCTCATACTATGAACTTTGCGTCGAAGTTTCAAAAGGTTAACAAAAATAATTAACAGATGTAGGGTTAGAAAATGTTCCGTCTGTTTGCAAAGTTTTAAGGTCAAAATTGGTGGCGTTAATTAGCAGTATGATGTGAGAACTAATAAAGTTCGGCATACACATTGATTCACTATTACCTTTTGCTGCTGGTTAATTTTGAACGTTTTGCAGGGTCATAAAACATCTCTGTGAGGAACCGTACGTATAGGTCCTGTTTGAAACAGCTTTTGCTTAAAAAAAACAGATTGTTTGCCGAACAGAAGGATTTGTAACAGTTTCTCTCATAATTAAAAGCAGATTTATACATAAAATTAGAAACTATCACCAGCTTTTTAAATAATCATAATCTATCCCAAACATGGCCTTGATATTTTTTAAGAATTCTTCCGAAACCAATGCAAAGTTTTTTTTTTCCAAAAATATATGCAAAGTTCAAATGAGTCTAGCTACACACAGAGTGGGCGTTAAGCACTAAATATGCCCCCAAATAGGAAATACTCCCTCAGACTTTTTACGTTTTCTCAGATACCACTTTGACCGTCACTTTTTATTGCTTTACATCAGGATACACTAATAAAACATATAATATTACGAAAATATTTTTATTGACAAATCTAATGATATAATTTGTATATAGCTAATCTAGATATTTTAAACCTATTGATAGTCCAATTTTAGAAAGTTTGACGGCATCTATACCCCTTTATAATGCACCTAAGCATTCTTTTCTACGTCCACACTAAATAATGCACCCCACTAGAGATGGCTCAACCTTCATGCACCCAGCGAAACGTCTCCAGAAATTTGCCTCCATCAAAATTAAACTCTCAGATCTTTCCTCAGCTTTACTCACCCACATCCGATGATCATTGTTTAATGTGTCTAACTCATCCCTGTGGCCCACAACAGATCTCCCCTCACCTCCAGCATTATCTCAAGAAAAATGAAACAAATATCCTGGAATTAAGGAAAAGGAAACAAACGTTCTATAAAAGGAAAAGACCATATATTACGTGCTGCGAAAAGTAAACCGGAAGACATGATACTATACTAGTGGTTTGTAAGATGTGAAGTGAAAAAGAACGGAGAGAGTAACTTCTTTACTTGGATTGCACATTTATAACTTCCCAAAACATCCCAGTAATTACGAACCAGAACCGATGTCAAAATTGAGATCGTCTTTTATGTGCTAGGCAGGCACGCACAGCCCTGCAGCAATAACATTCCTAGCTGCTGCACCTGCCATCAGCCACGGCACATACAACCGTCCACACACGTCGACAAACTCAGACGCTCACGAGCTTCTTGCCTAGGATCATGTCGTCCGTCGTGAAGTCGGCCTCCTTCCGGTACGTCCCGCGGCCGAAGTCAAGGTTGTACGAGTCGGCGAGGCCCTCGACGAGGGTAAACTCCGGCGTCCATTCGAGGTCCCTGGTGGCCTTCTCGATCGACGCAAAGAAATGCTGTCGTTTCAGTGCGGAGGTTGCATCGTTGAGCGTCAGCATTAACACAAGCCGCCGTAGCAGTAACAATTTTTCGGATCATATAGAAGAAATTGCAGTACCTGGTCCCTGAATGGGAAGGCCTTCTTCTTGCCGAAATCGAAGTCTTTCGGGTTGTAGTGAACGATCTCCGGCTCAGGGAATCCTCCAGCCTGCATTGGACAGCGAGCAAATATGTTCAGTTACAAACATGAACAGAAGTCTGTCTTCAGTTCAGACAGCACTGAGTAGCAAGCAGCTCTAGGCCCCTGCTGGACCGTCGAAGGTAACAATTTGTGGTTACCTTTGCACATGCCCGTGCTAGCCCATCGAAGGTGACGTACTTGGTGCCGGAGATGTTGTACACCTGCTTGCTTGCCTTCGGGTTGCCGAGGGCCAAGACGAAGGCCGTGGCCAAATCCTGAGCAGAAACAGGTACAAGATTCAGATGATGTCAACCTCTGAAACACCGGAATACATTGCCGAATTCACCCGTGTGCACGAACCTTCACGTGGCCGAGCTGGGTGATCTGGTTGCCGGCGCCGGGCACCGGGATGGGCCGTCCGGCCTTGAGCCGGTGGAAGAACCACTCCTCCACGGGGTTGTAGTTGAGCGGGCCGTAGATGTACACCGGCCTGAGCGACGTCCAGTTCACGCCGCGCGAGTCCAGCAGGCTCTCCGTCTCGAGCTTCCCCTTGTGCCGGCTTTTCGGGTCGACGGCGTCGGTCTAACAGCCACACACAAGCTTGCCACGAGTTATTAATGGCCGTTTTATGTTGGCCCAGTGTAAGGTGACCTGGAAATGCAGTGGAGCATATATACCTCAAAGTGTGGGAGCAGGTCTGATTTCAGGTACACTCCTGCTGATGAGCAATAGATGTACCTGAAGTAGTACCAGAATGCTATTTCAGAACATTTAAATTCACTTTATATGGTATCAGATGAAGAAGCTAGCTGCTTACTGTTCCAGGTTCGGCAGCGCATCTAGTATAGGGGCTACCTCATTGGCTTCGCGCCCTGAAATACCGTGACACGAAATGCGTGATAACTATATTATCCTACGTTTGATGTGGGATATCAGGGAAGCGCCACTTTGCATTTCAGAAGAAATCTTTCACAAAAAGACGATTGTTAAAGTACTAACATTTGCACCTAATTATTAGTATCGACAGATAGTTGTTTTAGAATAGGTAAGTTTTATTTTGGTAAATTGTAGCTGTCGGGTTACCATTAATATCGTAAACGACATCGAAGCCCTTAGCAGCAAGGCTCGTCTTGACGAATTCGAAGTCTTGCCTGTCACCTTTCAAATGTAGCACCTATAGGTAAACAATCATAAATATCTTCAGTGGTTGTAATTGATAAGGAGGAAGTGATTTAGTGAGCCCCTTATACTGTCCAAACATTAGAATTTAGAATACCATCTGTACTTTAGAACCCTCTGCATTCTTATGTATTAACAGCAAATACTCAAGGACAGAGGAGAGAAGAAACAGCGTACCTTGGAGGAGAACTCTGCATACTTTGCATCTGATTCGCCTGGCAATTGCTGGGTTGTGGGTGCCTTTCCTCTAGTGAACAATGTGACCTGAAAAAATTCAAATTTTTACTCCATTTAAGCTCGAAAAACTAATGTTCTGCTACTCCCATAAAATTACAAGACATGATCAATTGATTAATTAGCCTAAGGAGACATTCATTCGATCAGAAACATATCTACAAACTGACCTGGTGTCCCTCCTTGACAAGGAGCCTGGACAAGAAAACACCAATGAACCTGGTGCCCCCCATGACAAGAATGTTCTTGGAGTCTGCGGACGCTGCCACCTGCATCCTTGCCCCCCTTGGTTGCCATGACTTCCTCCTATTCTGTCAAAAAGAATTTCACGACCATCTTTTAGTATCTACCACGCCTGCATCATCTTATCATGGAATCAAGAAAGGTCTTGTTTTTCTTTTGATCACCTGGCTTGAGATGGAGAGAACTCTACCGCTGAAGTCTGAGAGATGCGAAGGCAGGAGGAGGCTGCTCTTCAAGGAGGCCGTTGCTGCCATCTCTCTCTCCTCTGCCTCCTCTCTTTTCTTGTTTACTTCTATCCCCTGCCTATGCTTGTGCTATTGTAAAACGAGGTACAAAACAAGAGGAGGGGGCTAGGCTTTGTTTCGTTCTTCAGGATGGTAGTATATCTCTTGCCTGAAACTTGTGGTTCGGTGTGTGCTAATAGAACGAAGAACGGGAGAAAAACGAGGTGTAGGGAAATGTTTTGGCTTGTGTGGAGGGGAGAGCCAGCCCTATCCTCTGCTGGATCCTCTCCTCTCATTCTTTCTTGTGCCACTAGCCCCGCACTCTGATCAACTCATGGGGAATCTCTCTCTCTGTTTTTTTTCCTAGTCTAAAATATGAGGCCGTCGTGTCCATAGCTCTACAGGCATTTTTCAAAAATATATTAATTCAATTTGCAAATTGCCAATTATTCTCCCCTGTTCAGAAACATATGAAATTTTTAAAAGCGTGCAGTTGAACTTCCTTAACTTTAACTGCTAATATATAAAAAATTATTTAGATCGGTCAAGTAAAAATAGTACTATTAGATTAGTCATGAAAAATATTTACATGATATAATAGTTGTATACTTTTTAGGTACATATTCATATCAAAAATAGTAGTCAAAATTGTATGTTAGAGACCACGTCAATATCTAAAACATCGTACATTTTTTAACAGGGGAAGTGTTATTCCATTATACTTATAAAGGTCGAAACCTCATCAAATGGAAAAAAAAATTATTTTGATTTGCTACTATTTGTTGAAACAAAAAAATTGGCAGCAGATTAAGATTTGATGAATTTGACCGACCCTTACCTGGGAATTGGACAGATTGTTACTGGGCCTGGACAAAGTCGCCTTAGGCCGATCTATCTGTAAGGTAGTCCGTCACATATTTATGGGGCCCCGCATGTCATACATAATATATACCACTTAGTCTTGCTATGTCACTGGTGGAGGTGTGTGTTGACACTGTTTTTACTTGTATTTTATATTCTCATACAGTGTCATTTCCTGTCTTTTCTCGCTAATAATATATATTGTGCTACTTATCATTCATATTTAACATATACGTAAAAAAATTGTTGTATTGCAGGAAAATATATCTTTTCAGGAAGGTTCCATGCCAAATCACTCAATTGGAGAAGTCCACTCCAAAACCGACAAATCGACAGGTTTCGAAGGTCATTTCAACAATATTTCAATGACCATGGGCAATTTCAAACCCCAATAGCCAGGCTCTCGTCATGTCAATCAAAATGCATATATCATTTGCCCAATTCAGAGTTCGGATGGAAAAATTATAATGGAAACACTGAGCCTTTGATAAGTCGGTGACAACATGACGTGGAAGATTACTATATACACTCCAATTTCTGAGGATAAAGCTATAGTGGGACCCACAATTGAGTAGAGAAACTTGTTTTCTTGCTTCCATATGCTTCCACACAATTCTTGAAGAGAGGAAAGCCCAACAGATAAGGAAATTGAGAGATTCCATATTTGCACACCAACAAACAGTACAAAATCTCTTTAAAATCTTGCAATGTGATTTTGGCAATTGAAACAACTTTAAATGGAAAACCTCGTAAGTACAAAGTTATAGATCTCTTTGTTTAGTCCAATTTAGAGTCCTCATTGACCTAATTTGAATGTGAGAAATAGACCCTGCAAGACAGGCTGCATAGAGAATCGAAGTCCACAACAAAGTCACCTTCCAAAGCAAATTTGCAAACAAAGATGGAGTTTTCAGGAAGTTTGTACAAATAGAAATTTGAAGATCTCTTAGTTAGCTAAACATATTAAAAAAGTTCTTACCTACTGTTGACACCAGAATTTGGTTGGAGTAGCCGATTTGGAAAATAGAGTCCAAGTATGGATAGAGTTCCAGTATGGATAAAGGATTCGAGTCGATATCGGCTCAGAGAATAATTTATCTCTCAGAAGTTGAGCCCGATACACATTGTGGATCTTGAGGAGTCATAGAAGGATACGATCAGCCTAAGTCCTATTGTTGACACCAAGATTTGGCAGGTGTAGCCGATTTAGGAAGATAAGGCTAAACATGGATAGAGTATTAGCCGATATCGGCTTGGAGAGAAGTTTATCTTTTGGAAGTTGAGGCCGATACGAATCATGTGTTTGCAAGAATCAGAGGATGATACGATCGGCCTAAGTGCTATATAAGAGGTCCAGAGGTGAGAAGAAAAAGTGCCCAAAGCCAACCAATCAACTCGCATCTACTTTTATTTAGTTTCCTGTCGACTAAGAATAACCTTTGTAGCTTAGAATCTCCCTTTTGTAATTCATTTTTGATCAATAAAGTTGCGCATCATTGATTGTTGATCATCTTCGATTACGCCAGTTATCCCAGGTTTGTTTTTACCGATCTTGTTGCGCATCGCCTTTTCAGGGAAAACAGATCTTTACCAATCATCTAATCGGCTCAAAAGGCTATTTAGATCTATCTAGCCGATCGTACCAGTGAATTGACTGTGAAAATAATTATTTCGATCTATCTTGCCGATTGTAGGATCAAATCGACAGGCACGCCATGAACCAAAATAAATTCGGTGTTTGCGTGTGTTTGAGCCGATCAAGCCATCGTCATATTTTTCGGCGTCAACACATTTTTGACACGCCCGATGGGACGCACAATGTCTTCCTTAGGGAAATCAATTCCCCCATCCTATGTCAACTCCGATGCTATAATCGTCCTAACACTGGACGATATAATGCCAAAGCCTAGTCCCGATATCATCAAGGCAAGTATAAAAGAAGTACCGAGAATTATTTTCTTTTTATGAAAAATAGGAAGTTCATCAATATGGGTAGGATACGTCGACCATATCATATATGGATAAGTATCCGATATGATATCTGATACCGATATGCTTGTTTTCTAAAGTATGTAAGTAACAGAGGATCTCTTGACTAGAGTTAGCGGAATAGATCTTTTTAGAGGATTATCTAAGCTTATGGATGGTAAGGGCATAGTATGTACTTCTTGTAGACATAGGAAAATGATAGCTGCGCCACATCCTCCATTATCAATGGTTATGGCAGATGGGCTAGGACAGCTTTTGCATATAGACACTATAGGTCCTTCCAAGGTTCAGTTGGTCGGAGGTAAATGGTATGTGCTAGTGATAGTTGATGACTACTCTAGGTACTCTTGGGTTTATTCCCTAACATCTAAGGATGAAGCCTTTAGTCAGTTTGTAGAGCTAGCCAAGCGTCTTAGCGCCTGTTTGGGTGGGCGGTTGAATTGCGGCTGCGAGCCCGAAGCCCCCCAAATAGCCCACACCCATAGCGGCTGCACAGCCCTTCCGTAGCGAAAGCCGAAGCACCGTGCAGCGTGCTTTCACAGCTGTGCAGCCAGCCGATTCCCCTACTGCCCTCCCGATCCCCAGATCGCCTGGGTCTCCTCCCATTCCCCCAGATCCCCTTCCTCCCACCTCCTTCCCCGGTCGCCCTCCAGGATGCCGCAACCTCGCCGTAGGTCCACCCCCGCTCGCCCTCTAGGTCGCTACGTCGTCGCCGCAGCATCCTCCCCCAATCTGTGGCCTCTTCTCCCGATCTGTCATCACTCCCAATCTGTGACCTCTTCTCCGGCAGCTCGCCGCCTCATCCCCCGTGACAGAGCGCCCTCCTGGTCGTCCTCCCCTGGTCACCGCGTCCTCCCCTCCTGATCTGAGCGTGCTGTCGATCCCGGACGTCAATCTCCTCCTCGACAGCTCAACGCCTCCTCCTCCCTGCTAGATCGCCCTCCCTGCCATCCTTCCCACCTGGTTTGTGTTCTTGTAACTCTTTGTATTCATGAACTTGACTAGTCAAGCTCATAATGAGCAGCTCGAAGAGCGAATGGCTCATATCAAGAAAGATCCATCTTTGAAGCCAATTCTTAGGCCACATGCTTACGAAATGGGTCATCTAAACTATTTGGGTAAAGGCAGCATGCAAATTAGCCTTCAATTGGTGTGGAATAGATCCTGCAAATGCTTCCTTCATCAAGTAGATTCTGTTCTTTGTAGTAGATGAATCTGGGGTTGAACTGTGAGCACATTTCTTATTTGGCTACTAGTGTCACTGTTTTTGTTATACATGGGGAGCTTCGCATTAGATATGGTTGCTACCGTCAATCTTTTATTTGTGTCTAAGGAAATCTCTATTAAATCATTGTACTTATTTGCCACTATGTGCTGCATTTACAAGTTGAATAACACAACGGGGTCTGAAGAAAGCTCTAGATGGTGGAGTAGACAAGGATGAAGAGGATGCAGAGGGAAGAAGGGCCTTACATTTTGCATGTGGCTATGGTGAGGTATGTGGAACTACTGGACTTTTTAAAACTAAAATGAATGATACAACCACAGATAAACGTGAATGTTCATTGATACTCTGCTAGACTTTCATGTTTTGTTGCAAGGAATGGCTTCGCATTTGTTGATCCTTAGTTGCGGCATTTCTATCATCAGTAGATTTAGATCTTTTGGCCAATACTAGTTGGAGAACTGCATTTCCTCGTTTATTTGCATCTATTACATATGCTAATTAGTGGCAATTAATTGGGTGAACTTCTGTATATTCAACTGAAATGCGCAGAAATCCTTCTAGAGGCTGGTGCTACAGTGGACGCATTGGATAAGAACAAGAACACTTCGCTGCACTATGCTTCGGGATATGGTCGGAAGGAATGTGTGGATCTTCTGTTAAAGCATGCTCTCCACAAGAAGTACAAGCATATCTAGGTATCTCTCACCTTTCCCTTTTGCACCACATTATTTGTTTCTTATGGACAACTCATACATGTAGTGTTTTCCTAGAGTTCCTGTGAGTGCTAAGTGCTAACTGCTAATGATAACTATTTCAGGGGGTCCAATTCCACCAGAGAGTATCATCACCCCTAAAGGCAAGACAATCATCCTCAACTTCGTGAAATTCATCGAAGAACTGGAGAAGCAGCACTCTGAGGGGAACTAGAGGCTAGTGGTTGACAGGTCAGGCAAGCAGAAAGGGGGGCTTAAGCCACGTAGGATCAGAGCTGACAGTGAAAAAGGAATAAGGGAGATGAGGTTTCCTTTGTCATTTGTTCGGTTCATTGTAATATATCTCTGTGGATTGAGATCTTGAATAAAGTTCATCCGATCAAAATCAGTTCACTCGCCAACTAAGGCTTTTTTTTACATGTTTTACTGGTTCTGGTAAGATGTCCATGCTGCTCGTGCTAGCCTTCAGCAACGAGCAATAAACAAAAGGTTCACGAAGAAAAATAAACAAAATATATGTAATATTATGAAAAAATAAAATATAACTAATGCTCAGTTATTCATCATTTAATATTTTCACAAATATAATTCAAAAGATCAATATAAGTTAAATCAGTGTATAAACAAGTCTTCATAACTCTCAAAGTTATTTTAGTCATTAAAACATCAGCTACAGCTGCAGCAGCCAACTCATAGCCAATTTGCCAAACGGCCTCTCAAGAAAATCTACAGCCGCCAGCTACACCTGCTTTACAGTCCAATAAACCAAAATCAGCTTTACAGCCCAACCGCAGCTCCCCCAAACTGGCCCTTAGTGTAGACCTTCCTGGTGAGTTGATAGTTATTAGGAGCGACAATGGGATTGAGTTCAAGAATTCTTCATTTGCTTCCTTTTGTGAGGAGAATGGAATAGAGCACCAGTTCTCATCACCATACGTCCCACAACAGGATGGGGTAGTTGAAACGAAGAATAGGATCCTAGTGGAGATGGCTACAACCATGTTGGATGAGTATAGCACCCCTAAGAAATACTGGGCTAAGGCAATTGCTACTACATTTCATGTGTCTAACAGGCTATTTCTTAGGTCTCTCATTGACAAGACATCATATGAACTGGGATTTCGCCGTAAGCCTAGTGTGTCTCATTTTAGGGTTTTGGGTGAAATCGTTTCATTCTTAAGCATGGTAACTTAGATAAATTTGAGTCTAGGAGTTATCATGGGATCTTTCTAGGTTATCGTACCCATTATAAAGGCTACATAGTATTAAATCTTGAGACTAATAAAATAATATAGTATTGTGATGTGACTTTTGATGAAGCTAGTCCACGGGCTAGACCAGACATTTCAAGTTCACAGGTTGACTCTGAGAACATCTTCATTGATGAGGACTTTGATGGTGAAGATGAGGATCATGCACATGTCCCTTTACCACATCAATCAGTTGAGAAGCCTACTTTTACTACTTCACCACTTGAGGATCAGCCTGCTCCTACACCATCTTTTGCACCAGGTCTCTGATCTTATCTCCACAACCCATGAGGCAGAGATTATGTCTGGAGCTTCTTCAGGACCTACTCAGTATATCTTCAAGATACATCTACTACACAAATGATTGAGGATAGACATGAGTAAGTTACTCGCTCTAGGTTACATCATGTTGATCTTTGTCTACATTCTTCATTTGTTTCAACCTTTGAGCCTCATGATGTCAGCCATGCTCTTTCTGATAGTTCTTGGGTAAATGCAATGCATGAAGAATTAGAGAACTTTGATAGAAACAATGTTTGAATGCTAGTTGAACCTCCTCATGGTCATAACATAATTGAAACCATATGGGTGTTTAAGAAGAAGCAAAGTGTGGATGGTATTGTGGTTAGAAACAAGGCTAGGTTAGCATAGGGTTTCACTCAAGTAGAGGAGTTGGATTTTGATGACACATTTGCCTCTGTTGCTAGGTTAGAGGCAATTCATATCTTGCTAGCTTTTGCTGCCTCTAGAGGTTTTAAGCTATTTCAAATGATGTGAAAAGTGCCTTCTTAAATGGGTTTATAGGATAAGGAGTGTATGTTAACCAACTTTAGTTTTTTAAAATCATAAATTTCCCAGCCATGTCTATAAATTGTCTAAAGAATTGTACAGCCTAAAATAAGCACATAGGGCTTGGTACGATAGGCTACAAAATTTCTTGTTGAAAAAATGACTTTGAAGTGGGAAAAGTTTGATAAAACCTTGTTAATCCTTAGAAGTAGCAATGATTTTCTCATAGTCCAAATCTACGTGATGACATCATATTTGTGGGTTCATCTCACGCTCTTGTGTCCAAGTTTTCTAAGATAATGAGCAGGGAATTTGAAATGAGTATTGTGAAAGAGCTCACGTACGTTCTTGGTTTTCAAATCAAACAAACAAATGAAGGTATATTTCTTCATTAAGGCAAGTACACGAAGGATCTCTTGAAGAAGTTCAACATGGGAGATTGAAAACAAGTTCCACACTCATGGCCACTACTGCTATGCTTGATCCTGATGAAGATGGTGAGCCTGTGGATCACAGAGAGTACTAGAGCATGATTGGATCCTTGCTCTATCTCACGGCTTTGAGGCTAGATATACACTTTGTTGTGTGTCTATGTACTCGATTTCACGCTTCTCCTCATACCTCTCACCGCCAAGCAATCAAGCCCATTTTCTGCTACTTACGCTCCACTCTTGAGTTTGGCTTATGGTACTTTTGCTCTTCATACCTTTCCTTATAGGATTTTCAAATGCATAGTTTGCTAGGTGTCAAATTGATAGGAAGAGCACCTCTGGCACTTGTCAAGTCTTAGGCACCTCTCTTATATATTGGTCATCAAGGAAGCAGTCTTCTGTTGCACAATCCATTGCTGAGGTTGAGTATATTGTATATGCTAGTTGTTGTTCTCATATTGTATGGGTCACCTCAACAATTAGAGCCTATGGGTTAATCTTAGATAGTGTGCCACTCCTATGTGATAAAACTAGTGCCATTAACATTGCTAAGAACTTAATTCAACATTCTAGTACTAAGCGTATTGATGTGAGGTACTATTTTCTTAGAGACCATGTGAAAAAGGGTGATATAGTGCTAAAGTTCATAGAGTCCAATAGCCAAGTCACAGACATTTTTTTACAAAACCTCTTGACTCTTCTAGGTCTCCTCAATTGAGGGGGAGCTAGGGGTGATTTACCTCAATGGCTTGATTTGAGGGGGAGCTTGATCTTTCTGATGTTATAGTTATCATTCATGCATGGCATTGTAAGGTAAGCCATTCAGTAGTGAGATTTGATTGTTATCCCTATGTAGAGTGTTTGCCACAATGCTCTTGTTCTTTGCCATATTTTGTTCACGGTGTAGTTACATTGTCATGTCCTTGTATCTGTAGCTAAGTCTTTGTGATGCTAGTTTCACCTAAATTATAACTTGAACTATATTGCAAATTGTTGGATCTTTTGGCTAGTTGCTTCCCTAGTGATGCTTGTATGATATATGCCATGTGAAACATACCTTGCTAGATCTTGAATCTTGGTTGAGCTTTAGTTTGAGATATACTAGTTCTATCTTGAATCATAAAATTATTTCGCGTAGGCTTTTGTGGCTCGGGTCAGGTATAGCTTACAGACTAACAAGTAACTCGTGCTCTATTACTCTCCCATGAGACAACATGTCATTACACTTGGCATGAACCTAGGGAGAGTATGGATGTTCAAGATCATTCTCTTCATTGTAATGCTATAGGTGGTCGACAAAGACTTGAGGTCACAAATCAATTTTACTAAATTCAAGTATAATATGCTAAATGTGCTCTATGCCAACTTGAAAGTATTCAATGTTAATCTACAAATGTGCAACGATAATTGAGCAAAATGATTCTTTTGGGAACATATAGCACTCTAGATGTTCAACTCTAGATTCATGGTCCCACTTTGACTTTTTGACAAGCCATGGCTCCTGCATGGATATCTTAAGTTGAAATAGCCAATTGTAAAGCTTTGCCTAACTTTTGCTAAACTTTGATTGCTTTATTACTAGCTTGCTTAGCTAATGTTGGATATGACAATGATATCTTGTAATTCTTGCCAAGTATGGCCTTGTGGCAAGGCTTGATAGCTCACACCTCACTTTGGATAATTATCAAAGCTTTGTAGGTTTGCATGCTATTTCATGCATACATGCTTTTTCTTGTGCCTTTCATGCTTACTTTGAGGTGGAGGCATGATCCCTTGATGACTAAGTTGACAAAGGGGGAGAATGTAGTCAAAGGGTGTGTTCGGTGGAACTTTTGGCAATTTTTGAATTATAGCTTGTGCAAGATTTGGCTTATTTGAAAATAAAAATGCTAAAATACCAAAAAAATATGTCATATCTTGTGACAATTTGGATATTGGAGTGAGAGGGAGTTTTGTTGCTAAGCATTTGTATCACATATGAATTTGAGTGAAACATATGCCTTTATGTGGTTTCTGGTGTGGATTAGAGAATTTGTGGAAAACTTGTTCTTTCTTGATGTTAGCTCCATACCATATCTTTCCAACATGATCATGTTCATATCTTTCTCTTTCAAATGGACCACGTGTATGTTTTTCAACTATTATCTCATTTTCTTCAAATCAACTCAAATTTTATTTGCTTTGGTGGTATTGTCAATATACTCATTAAGGGGGAGATCCTGATCTTCCTCAGGAAAAAAAAGGGAGATTGTGAGACCATGTGGAGGTCATTCCTCTATTGTGATAAGTATTTGAAAATGTCAAGACTGTTTGAGTTGTCAAAGTTTCAGTTTCAGAAATTGAGATTTAGGTCCAGGTTTAACCAATGAGACCAGTATGGGTTGGATGGTCTGACCAGCCTTTATGGTTAGGCGACTAGCCCTATGATTTCTATTGGAGATATGCCCAGAGGCAATCATAGAGATGATTATATTTCCTTATATTCATGATTAATTATTTTGTTCCTTGAATATTGTCATTATTATTTATTAGCATGTATGTGACTTGTTTGTGAAACTCTATATATGTCAGGATCCGAATAGTCAAATTCGGACCCTCTGTGTATTTCGCACTAGTCCAAGATCACGCTAGTGCACGCAGTCTCAACATAGATGATATCACAATCATACACATCGGAAATATAAATAAAGACTTCATCTATTAAATAAGATATAGTTGAACGACCTTAGGGTTAGCCTTACACTTATTAGGCCTTGATGGCTCTGAAACCAAAGCAAATAAATAACAATGGAATGAAGAACATAGGTGAATCCCATAAACATGCTACAGGCATCTGACAAGGTTCAACTCCTAGATAATCGCCTCATCGTAGAACTCCATCTCCTTCAAAGGTGTAGACTTCTCCTCGACTGATGATTTGATTATTGACAAGGGTGAGTATTTAAAGCACTCAACAAGTTGTTCACAGAATGCAAGTCTATTATACTATATGCATGGCTTATTCCAAAGGAACAGCTAACATGGTTATTTTGCAATAAAGCAGCATTTACGAAGAAATAACATAGATAGATTGTAAAGACAGTAAAACAAATAATATTAAATAATAACTTTCAAGTATTTCTCAAATAAACCTGGCTTCCAGCCCTAAATCATATTTCCAACTTTCCAATTTCATCCAACCTCCCATCCAAGTTTCATTTTACAAAGTCTAACCCTTGACCGTAATTCCCGAGCATTGCTCAATACCGTGAGCACGGCTATTCGAATAGATTTTACACTCTGCAGAGGTTATGCGCTTTACCCACACGACATGATCATCTCTTGTTGCCAAGCAATTGACACACTTCCTTTGGTGTGTCGGCAGAGAGATCATGTGATGAGGACATAACTACTACGGATACGATCACACCTGGTTGGACCAACTCCAACACGTCATCCTTGGGCCAAGAAAAGAGAGATATCAAATCCATCACGTTTTGGAATCCAATTTGGCCTCCAGATACCAACCTAAAGTAAAACGAGCATAACTTTTGCATACGGTGTCCAATTGGAGAGTTCTTGCACTTAATTAAAATCTTACTTCAAGATATTTCCAACAGTTTTGACCCCACCTAAAATTTTTTTTGGAGAGCTCCGCAATCAACAAAACAAGTTGGGTCAACTTTCCAGTCCGAGTCAAACTTGGGCCTTGGGCCTTGTAAAATTCCTATTTGGCCTCTCCTTTATGCTGGCCGAATCCCCTTTCTCTTTTACCTATATATAGCTAGAGAGCCCCCAAAATTACTTGGGTTTTGTTTAGTTGGTGAAACTATTTCGTATTCTCTTGTTCGGTGAGATCAATAGCAATACTGTGCTTCGGAACCCCACATCAATACTTCAATTATATTTGCAATTTCATATTGCTTTTGCTTTGTTCTTACTTGTTCTTCGATTGCTTGCATGAATTGATCTTCGTGATCAGGTCAACCAAATTTTAGCACGGTTGATAACAACTCGGAGTTTGGTTCAGCGATTGCTTGGCGTCGGTCGTGTTTCGATCATAGCCTGGATCGTGAGGGTCATCTCCACTAATCGATAGTTATCCAACTCACCGAAAGATCGGGACACCAGGTAAGCCTCATCAGGTGGTATCAGAGCTTTCGTTGATCGGTGAGAATTTCAGTACCTTATATTAGTTTTTGTTTTCTGTCCTAAATTGAAATTACTCCACAAAAATTCAACCTTTAGATTGAATCTGGTATTTTAGTGCGTTTTGTTAGGTTTTGATCAATGATAGTCCTTGTTTTAGTTGCTGATCATTTTTCCTTCGCATTGCTTTTATCTCAATCTGTTTAGTACTTTGTTTTGTTGATAGCTTTCGCATACGAGCTCGGATTATAGTGTTTTTGCACATTCCTAAAACCTGGGATCGAGCTCTACAAAAACTTAGTTGGGCACGGACTCTAATTCTGGACCCAAATTTGTTTAATCTGGACGTCAAAGTTGATGAATCAAGTTGTACATCCAATCCAGATCGGTTCGGTATTTTGATCATAATTCTCACGTTCGAACTTCGATTGAAAAGTTTTTATACTTTCCTGAACCCTTGAAGAGTCCTCTAAAAAAACGTTTTTGGGTGTCCTTTGTGATTTGAACTCATTCAAACAGAATTTAATTCGGATTCAGAATCGGTCTCGTTAGGCTGAAATTAGGACAATTCTGTGGTGTTCGGTTTTTTAGCCATAACTTTCACACTCGAGGTCCAAATTGCATGTTCTTGTACTCTATTGAAAGCTGAGGATAGAAGCTTCAATTCTTTCCATAGTGAACCTTCCAAATTTGGTTGTTTTCAAACTTTAATCTAGGCGACAACTCTGGTGCCCTAGAAACACTGGATTAGGGTTTCTTGGATCATTATGAGATTAAGCTTGTTCCATTGAGTACAATAGCTTCTACAATGCATAAAATCCCAAAAATATCAGTACACCTACCACTGGGAACCAATTCATCTCTTGTGAATACTTTAATCCTATTTGAGACTAGCTTGTTGATATTGCTGAAGGCTGCTCTACTTGTACATTGCATAATCTTCAAATATCATATCATACAGTGTTGTGACATCGAGTTAGGGATTCCAAAACTTTGTTTATACTAGTGTCTGTTGAAAGTCACCAAAAGAAAAGAAAAAGAGAAAGAAAGAGCCAAAAGGCCAAAAAAAGGAAGAAGAAAAGAAAACAGAATAGTGGTCGGCAGCACTACATTGAGCAAAACCCTCATTTGTGTTCATTATTTTCATATTGTGCAATTTGTATTAATTAGTGAGCAATCTTGTGCCCTTTTACCTTTTTGAAGCAATTAGCTAGTGTCTCTCTATAACTTATGCAACACGAGCTTTGCTGCTGAAATTTTTCTTATTTAGCTCATTCCATTGGTTGCATTAAGTTCCATTACCTTTGCGTGTGTGTTGTCTTGAAATTCGCTTATATCTTTGGGATCAGCAACTAGGGCTTGTGAATTCTAGTTTGAGTCATTACTTATCATTACAATAACTAGAATTATCAGATTGCATAGGAAAAAAATATTGCCTGTCCAAACTCCACCTTCTAAGGTACCGTTCTCCTTGCAATCGCTTTGCCAAGCTTGAGTGCGTTTATCACGAACCAGCCGCCGATCACCACATGTTTGCTTGGTAAGAACTTGGTAAAAGTTTGAGTGTGAGAGACTTTGAATCACCAGATCTTAGTACTTGATAGGAACATATATTTGTGATTTATTTCTTGTCTTCACTAACAATGGCAGGTTCTCAATGTCGTAGTGCTTGGGCCAACAGCATCCTAGGAGAAGAGGTAGTTCACACTCCGAGATACGAAGAACGTACGAGCACAGCTTCACCACCACGGGAGGTACAACGACATGGCACACGTAACAAAAGTAAGTTGACCGCACCAATTTTTAGTGGTAGATATGATCCTAAAGGTTATCTTACTTGGGAATTAGCTGTAGTACAATCATTTGATAAAAATGGAATTCCTGAGCATGTTAAGGTTAGGGTTGTTACTAGTGGATTTACTGATTTTGCTACTCTTTGGTGGAATGATTATATGCGTAAAAATCAGGACATCCCTAGCATATGGATTAAATTGAAGAAAATTATGAGAGCTATATTTGTTCCTTCATATGTTGCTCGTCAATTTCGAAATGAATTGCAACATCTAAAAAAGTAGTAAAACTGTGGACGAGTACTACCAAGAATTTCAGCGTAAATCCTTGCGTTGTGGGTTAGAAGAGACCAAAAAGACTAGGATGAATAATAGCTTTTATTGTAGACTAGATTTTGATATTCAGATGATGATATCTTGGAAAGAATTCAATTCTATATCAAGCTTGCTTAATCTTTCACATAAAGCTGAAAGAAAAATACAGAGAACACAATCAACCACAATCCAAGTTCCTGCAGAGTTAAATGAGAATCCTATTGCATGCACTGCACAAAACCTTAATGAGAGCAAACACCCCGAGCATGCGAAAGAAATAGCAGAAAAATCGAGTGAAAAGAGGATAGCACATGTGAGGATGATTGTACTAACATAATCCAATCTACTTCTGTTATTTCTGTTGTTGTTGTTCCATGTAATATGCAGGTTACTTCTGAAAAAGGGGAGCTAAAAGCTGAAAACCCTACGTTGTCAATTGAAAGTTTTGAGGTACCTACTTCTTCTAAGGAGGATGCTAATGACCATGGTATAGATCTGATTCCTGCTGTACTTAATTCTAGTGAGTTACCATCTTGTGCCACAATTATAGAACCATGTGATGAATTGCATGCTTATAATTTTGATCATGTGGTGCTGATTACACAGAAGGAAGTGATAGCTAGAATATCGCATGACACTATTTTGTGCTATATCATGTTAAATAAGACGGTTAGCTTGAATTGTGCTATGGATAAGATTTCTAAAATTTCATCTGTTAAGTCTTTATCTAGCACATAAGCTTACTGCTTTAAATTCAATTTATTTAGGGATTATGTCATCGATGGCAAGTTTCTTGTCTACAGAATATGCATAACTTGTGATAAACTTGCTGAATTGAAGCTTGCTGTTTTGGGCAATCCTAGTTGTATGCAATAACTTGTTTCATGTGTGGAACTATCAAATTTTCCAGATATGTGTGATACCCATAGCTTGCTAGCTCATTGTTCGAATTTTAGTACATTACAAATCAGCATGTCGTAATTGATGAGTGGAAGCCCATTAAAATTGAGTCACCATTGTTGGAATGATTTGATATTGCTTGTTTACAATCTGATCATATGAATGAGCTATGCTTGTTTCCAAAACTTGTAGTTTTGCCCGTCTATGTTATTAAACGAGGCATACAAAACATGAGTATTCTTTATCCAAGAACAGGGATAGATATGTGCTTTACTTATATTTGGAAATTAAGTTGCAAACTGAAACATGTTAATATTTATGTTATATACTTCACTTATAATCACAAATTAAGTTGCAAAATTGTGAGGAAAGGTGCTTTGCTTAAATCTTATTTCCTCATTTGCTGTTATGCAAATAGTATTACACGAATCCAAAAGAACAATGAAATCTGGGATATATACATATATGCTGCGTATACATTGTTCTTTTTGTTGCTTGTTTCTTCTCCAGCTTGTCCAAAACCAAGGATGGTTTTCTTTGAAGGAGTTGAGGAAGCATCCAGGAGTGCTAGCTTTCATCATACCATTACATGCTGGAAAGAAGTGCTAAGCTATGTGGATAATTATCAGGTGAATCCTTTGAATGTCTTTCTTGTCTTCAAAATATATAAAGAGGCAGAGCTACTATTTTATTTAATTGAATGCATGACCTATATGAGGATGTTTTGTGTTGAGGACAAGCTAAAAGGTGAGCTTGAGTCGAGGACGACTCAAATTCAAGGGGAGGATGATGAGGACATCACTACTACGGATACGACCACACCTGGTTGGACCAACTCCAACACGTCATCCTTGGGCCAAGAAAAGAGAGATATCAAATCCATCACGTTTCGGAATTCAATTTGGCTTCTAGATACCAGCCTAAAGTAAAACGAGCATAACTTTTGCATACAGTGTCCAATTGGAGAGTTCTTGCACTTAATTAAAAGCTTACTTCAAGATATTTCCAACAGATTTGACCCCACCTAAAAATTCCTTCGGAGAGCTCCACAATCAGCAAAACAAGTCGGATCAACTTTCCAGTCCAAGTCAAACTTGGGCCTTGGGCCTTGTAAAAGTCCTATTCGGCCTCTCCTTTGTGCTAGCCGAATCCCCTTTCTCTTTTACCTATATATAGCTAGAGAGTCCCCCCAAAATTACTTGGGTTTTGTTTAGTTGTAGTTTTCCTTAGTGAAACTATTTGGTATTCTCTTGTTCGGCGAGATCAACAGCAATACCGTGCTTTGGAACCCCACATCAATACTTCAATTATATTTGCAATTTCCGATTGCATTTGCTTTGTTCTTGCGTGTTCTTCGATTGCTTGCAGGAATTGATCTTCGTGAACAGGTCTACCAGGTTTTGGCACGGTTGATAATAACTCGGAGTTCGGTTTAGTGATTGCTTGGCGTCGGTCGTGTTTCGGTCGTAGCCTGGATCGTGAGGGTCGTCTCCACTAATCGATAGTTATCGAACTCATCGAAAGATCGGGACACCAATTAAGCCTCATCATCATGACAAAGCCTTTACAGAGCTCTATCTTAGTCCAGTACTACTCGCTAAGGTTTCAACACTGATGGGACTGGTTACCACATTCAGGGGCCCCCTCTTGCGCCAATGAGTTTACCCATAAAGTCAGGGCTCGCACCACCACTAGTAGTACTAAGCTAAGACATTGTAAATTAATCAGCTAGGTCCGTCCCATTTCAAACATGTGGTTGCATGATTGACTCAGGTCAAATGCTTGAAAGGTTAAGTCTTTAGGTTGACCAAGGCAAGACTAACCAAAATTCATCATTACCTTTACCGTTATAAAAAACAAGCGATCGCCCAAATGCTACATTGGCCCACCATAAAATTCTTGCCACATGCCTCAGTCTTAATCATTTTACCACCCCAGTTGATTACCATACACCACGTGCCATCAACAACATTGAGTGACAACACCTAACACACATTTTCAAAAACATGTTCCATATTTCATTAAGCAAGATTAAATTTTCTCACATAAAATGATATCAATAACTCGTTGCACAGCTAAGCAAACTAATCACGCTCTAGCTAACCCACATTGGCAAATAATAGATACCAACATATAGGAACCATACTAGGGTGACAAATGAATCATGGCATACAGATGACAAGGTAGGTATAACTAAATTTGGACGAATAGCTAATCCCAAATTAATTGAAACAAGTATCGATTGAATTAGCATGCAATAGTTTAAAACAATATAACTTTAAAACATGGGCTCAACATGATCAAAGCACAACTTGCCTTCAAAGAGCTCTGGATCTTGCTCTGGACCTTAATCTTTAGCTTGACTCCTTGCTCATGAATACCTCATGCACTTCAATGTCTACACGAAACAAGCGTGCAAGCAATAAATACCAAAACTAGAGAGCAAAATTAATTCTAAAAATTAAATAAAATTCACCATTAAATAGAGCTCAATTTTATAAATTCTTAGAAACTGGAATTACCTCAATCGGAGTTCGTATGAGTGAGAAATAGCTAATCAAAGTTTGAAATAAAAGATAAATCAGGAAAAAGGAAAAACCGAATTATTTTTGTACTGGAAAATGGCATTTATGACGTCAGCACCGAATATGATTTTTGGCTAAATATTTTTTTTGCGTAAAAACCGAATTATGACGTCAGCAACACATGGCCCAATCACAAGGAGACACGTGTCGCGGGTCTATGGACTTAGTCCATAGCTGACGGCTTGGTCCACGGTGGACACGCCGCATGGCGCCTCGGCTGCCACTCCTGACACGCAGCGGCACGAGGCAAGCTCTGATTCGATGGCTAGGCGGCGCAATCTAAGCCATCCAAAGCAGATCTAACGGCTAAGACCTACAGCAAAACCTAGGGTGACGCGTCACAACGCTGACCATGAGATGAGATCAGACGGTGGCGCTACGAGGAAAACCGAAGCATCAGGGTGACGCAGCTACCCCCTGCGGGTGACACACAACACGACCGAAACTGCACGATCAAGATCCGGCGGTCAGGACAAGCGACGAGATGACGGCGCAAGGTGTACTACGGAGGCGACACGCGGCTAGATACTGATCATCCATCCACGATCTGACGGTTGAAACTTAACCTAAAATGATACTACGCGATGCAATCTACACCGTGATCTAGATCAGACGGTGGTGCAAACTCACGAAGGCGGCAATGACGCGGCGGCGCAACATGGTGGCTTCTTACCGACGCTGAGAATGAAGACCAAGGCGACGGCAATGCGGTGAGTCTCTGACGATGTTTTCACTCTGGTTTGAAGCGGCTTGGCGCGGGCTCCTCGGATCTGGGCTCAAACACGACAGGTGAGGCTTGACAACGATGGAAGCAGTGAAAAACCGACGACGCAGGCTTTTGCTTACTCTGGTGAGCTCGCGCGGGCGCAAGATGACGACTAAGCGGGCGCGTGCTAGGGCTACGGGAGCATCTCGATGTAGGCTACACGGTGCACAAGACGACGCAATAAATAGCCGCCTCGACGGCGTGAACGAGGCTGAAATGAACCCTTAGGATCACGGGATTACGGCGGCGCAACGGATTCAGAAAGATCCAGCGACACTGATGTGGTGCAATCATGACCATCCACGCAGATCTGATCCGATGGCACACGAGGTGCAACGACGCGGGTGAGGAACGACGGTTGTATCAAGATCTAACGATCGGAACGTGCAGCAGCTAGGGTTTAGGTGAAGCGGGCCTACGTGGGCTGAAAATGGGCTAACCTGTTAAGTTGCGGTCTGGCACTATTCACAAGAATTTTTAAAACATTTCCGAATAAAATAAATACCAGAAATTAGAAGTAGCCAAATAAAATAGAAAAAATATCAAAAAAATTCTAGAAAAATTCTAGAAAATATTTTAGGGCATTTGGAACTCAAATAAAATATTTGCAACAAAATATTATTAACACTTTTCCATTAAACAAATAAAAGATAGCAAGAGGCTTATTTTCATAAATACAAAATAATTTAAATTAAATCTAGAAAATTCATAAAAGCATAAAATGCAAATTAAATTCAAGAAATGTAAAAATTAGGATGTTACATATATAACTTTGTGATTATTATTCTAAAGTGATCTCTAATCAATTAACATATGAGGACACATATGAATAGACTAGCATATGTATTGGTTGATGACCATGTTTCACACGTCATAGATATAGAGATATCAAACCAATAATATGGACACATGTTAGAGAATATGGAGCTGGATCGACCCACCTTAAGACACTACGAGATCGTTGTAATCTTCTTGTCATCTGTTAGTCTCATATACAATTTGTATGCTATATCCTTAGACTTGAGGTTGGAGCATGTACTCAAGATGTGTAATGACTTACTTAGGGGTTGCCAAATGCTACTCTATAACTGGGTAGTTATAAAGGTGGCTTTCGGGTTTTTTATGAAGCATGTTGCGAAGCATGGTCAATCAAGATAAGATTTACCCCTCCATTCAAAGGGAGAGATATCTCTAGGCCTCTCGAGTTATCAGATTCCAGAAATGCATGGCCATGTTACTCGCGGTTAAAGACTTAACAGTAATTAGGGATTTCGAGTCATGTGATTGAGAAAGAGTGGTCGAGCTAACTAAACAAGGATGGCATGTACTCGCCTTGAGTTTGATTGATATCATGAGGCAAAGGGAAATGCATTTATCTGAGCATTATTTAGGTTCGTCCGATGTGATCTTTACATATACTCGAGAGTCGGCATATCCTACTAGGGATCGCTACCAATTAATGATCGAGTAAGAGTATTCGAGCCATGTCTAGGTATACGTGAACCTATAGGGTCACACGCTTAAAGGGTTGGGACTTAATTCGGATGGTGATATGAATTTTGATGGGTCTTAAGCTCCAAATGGACCTCTAATATAGAGTCCATTATGGGGCATCTATTTAAAGGGAGGGTGTGCTGGCTTTAGGGTTAAGAGACACATTAGGAATTCAAAATTCCAAAAACCCTAGCCGCCACCCCTTCTCTGCTCAGAATTGCGCAGTCAGCGCTAGCACTATAACGTGTGGTGTTCCTATCTCGTACATGTGGATACCTTGGAGGCGTTACTGCGAAGCTTTAATGCTAGGGCGATCCGCAACCTGCGACAGTCACAAGGTGAAAGACCATGTGGAGGTCTACCCATGTTTTGTGATGAGTATTTGACTAAATTTGAGCTTGGTATGCTCTGGTTTGAGTTTGATTTGAATTGGATTTTCAAATTGAAGAAATTTGTGTTATGTCTGTCTCGAGCGGTTCGAATATCGCCTTGCAGGCTTGTGGTCGAATGATTCGAGTAGATTGGTAGTAGCTAAGTATCGAATAGAAATGTAGATGGGTCGAGCACTCTCAAATAGCTCAACTCGAGTCCTTAGTCTAACCAATCGTTACTCGTTTATCGACTTGGTGCCGTAATTGATAGACTTAGACATGTGGTCAATAGACTTAGCATAGTGATTGATAGAGCTGATGCTTTTGTGTCGAGCAAGTCGAGCATTTCGTCGATAGTCGAGTTACTACTCGAGTGAGGAATCTACTCGATGGTAGCAACTCCATGCGGTCGATATGATGGTCGAGTGCCTACTCGAGCAAGGAACCAAATCAATGGTGGCAACTCGATGAAGTCGATTTAGTGGTTAGTAGTGTCGACTTCTTGAGCGATGTAATTGGGTGATGATTGCATATCCTTGTTGTACATTGCTATGTGATGAGTTTTTCTTGTTTTTTATGGTTACAGGAAGACGATGCTAGATCATGGTGAGGCGGAGGATGATCGGGACTAGGCGAGGTGCGTTGGAGGTCCAGACGATCGAGGATCATTGGAAGATGACTGGAGGTAGAGTCGTTGCGAGCCTAGAAGACAAGGAATGGCTGAGATGCTAGCTAGGAGTTGCTTAGATCAAGGAGGACCATCGGATCGTGGTCTAGGTGATAGAGTAGCAGGCCTAGTTAGTATAGCTGTTATGGGAGTCATTCCTAGCCCTTGATGGTGATCCTTAGGGTAGAAGGAACACATCCAAGGGTAGAGGGTGACTCAAGAGTAGTATAAATAGAGGAGGAGGGGTAGCATTCCTCCTCTTGAAGGTTTTTAGAGGTTTTGGCTCTTTTGAGCTTTTTGCCAACTTTGTTATGAGGCTTTGTAAACCTCCCTTCCAGGAATGGAAATCATTTTTCCTTATGCTTGAATTTTCTTTACGCATTTAAATTTAGTAATTAAATTCCGCAATTTACATTCTTGCAATTTGTGTCTTGAACATTTGGATTTGCCTCTTCCTCCTTCTAAATGCTTGTTGATCTTGTGCTGAGGATTTGTGTCTTCGCTATTTGATTGCTTCAGAGTCTCGTGCTCTCTCCTTCTGGCATAGGAGATTAGGTCACATTGGCTTCGACCATTTGACTCGATTTAGCAATCATGATCTCATTCGTGGTTTGCCCAAACTCTAGATGGTCAAAGACTTTGTTTGCTCTCCTTGCCGACATGGCAAGATGGTTTCTGCTTCTCATCCTCCAATCACTATTGTGATGACTGATGCACCAGGACAGCTTTTACATATGGACATTGTTGGTCCAGCTCGAGTGCAGTCATCGGGTGGGAAGTGGTATGTCCTTGTCATTGTCGATGCTTTTTTGAGGTATTCTTGAGTGTTTTTCATGGCCTCGAAGGATGAGTCTTTTACTCATTTCAGGGGTTTTCTCAGTAGGTTGTCTATCGAGCTCTTAAGTGCCTTACGAGATATACGCATTGACAATGGCACGAAGTTCAAGAACTCCTACTTTGAGAGTTTTTGTGTGGAGTCTAGTTTAGAGCATCAATTCTCATCTCCCTACGTCCCTCAACAAAATGGTGTAGTGGAAAGGAACAATAGAACCCTGGTTGAGATGGCCAGGATGAAGCTAGACGAGTACAATACTCCTCGAAAGTTTTGGGCAGAGGCTATAGCTACTGCTTGCCATGTGTCTAATCGAGTATTCTTGAGAGCACATTTGCACCGCACTTCTTACGAGTTAAGGTATGGGCAAAGCCTAGTGTTTCTCATTTTCGTGTGTTTTGTTGCAAGTGTTTCATCTTGAAGTCTCGTAACCGGGATAAATTTGAGTCTCGCTCTTCTGATGTTATTTTCCTGGGTTACTCGACTTCTTCTCGTAGCTATTGGGTCTGGAGTTATGAGTCGAATAGGATCATAGAGACCTGTGAGGTGACCTTTGATGAGACTAGCCCAGGAGCTAGACCTAACATTTCAAGCACTTTTTCCCTCTTCGAGACCATCTTTGTAGAGGATGGGGATGATGGAGATAACATTGTTCCACCTGATTCAGTCCCCTCTACACCTGAGGTGCCTCCTATTTCCATTTTTGTACCTCAAGGAGACCAGCCCTTACCTTTAGACTCTCCTTCAGCGAGTGGCTCTATTCCTGCCTCTTTTGTGCATGAGGTAGATGCCACTTCTGCTTCTGGACCTCCCCGCCATTTTCAAAGGCATCATCCACCTGATCAAATTATTGGTGATCTGTTTGAGCATGTCACACGCTCAAAATCAGGTTTGTTCAGTTTCTACCTTCACTCAACCTTTGTTGTCTCCTTTGAGCTGAAAGATGTTTCTCATGCATTATCCGATGAATCATGGATTAATGCTATGCATGAGGAACTCAAAGACTTTGAGAGGAACATGGTATTGCAACTTGTCGAGCCCCTATCTGGTCATAATGTCATTGGGACCAAGTGGGTGTTCAAGAACAAGCAGATGATGTCATTAGAAACAAGGCTAGGCTAGTTGCATAGGGCTTTTCTCAAGTCGAGGGTTGTGACTTTCAGAAGACTTTTGCCCCTATAGCTAGACTAGAGGCTATTAGGATCCTACTTGTATTTTCTGTATCCAAGGGCTTCAAGATTTATCAAATAGATGTCAAGAGTGCATTCCTCAATGGGTATATTAAGGAAGAGGTGTATGTCAGGCAGCCTCTAGGATTCGAGAACCCAAATACTCAAACCATGGCTTCAAGCTTTCTAAAGCATTGTATGGACTTAAGCAGGCCCCTAGAGCTTGGTATGAAAGGCTTAAGTCATATCTTCTCTGCCATGGTTTCAAAATGGGTATTGTAGACAAGACTCTGTTCGTTAGTCACCAAGATTCTCATTTTCTCACTGTCCAGATTTATGTGGACGATATTATCTTTGGTGGCTCATCGCATTCTCTTGTGTATCAGTTTTCAGAAGTGATGAGCACATAGATTGAAATGAGTATGATGGACGAGTTGAGCTACTTCCTCGGCTTCCAAATCAAGCAGACTCGGGAGGCACTTTCTTGCATCAAGGCAAGTACACTCGAGACCTCCTGATTCACTTTGATATGTCTGACGGGAAACCGGTGGTGACTCCTATGGCCACCACTACTGTCCTCAAGCCTGATGAGGATGGTGAGCCAGTTGATCAAAAGGAGTTTCGGAGCACGATCGACTCCCTCCTGTACCTTACTGCTTCAAGGCCGGACATACACTTTGCTGTCTGTCTGTGCGCTCAATTTCAAGCTTCTCCTCGTGCCTCTCATAGCCAAGCGGTGAAGCGCATCTTCAGGTATCTTCGAGCTACCATTGATTATGGTATTTGGTACTCTTCTTTTTCTTGTCTATCCCTTCGAGCCTTTTTCGATGCAGACTTTGCTGACTGTAGGATAGATAGGTAGAGCACCTCTAGCACTTGCCAATTCATTGGCACTTCTCTTATTTCTTGGTCATCTAGGAAGCAATTCGGAGTTGTACAGTCCACTACTGAGGCCGAATATGTTGCTACAGCTAGTTGTTGTAGTCAAATTCTCTGGATGAGATTGACCTTGCGGGACTTTAGGTTATAGATAGAGAGTGTGCCACTTTTCTGTGACAACACTTCTGCTATTTGCATTGCGAAGAACCCAGTGTAGCATTCCTGGACCAAGCACATTGATATTAGATATCACTTCCTTAGAGACCATGTGGAGAAGGGGGATCTCGCGCTTCAGTTTGTAAAGAGTGACCATCAGATAGCCGATATATTTACCAAGCCTTTGGATAGCTCTAAATTTGTTTCCCTGAGTAGTGAGCTTGGAGTCGTGTGCCCTTATGACTTATTGTGAGGGGGAGCTATTTTGTATACTATGTATTATATATATATTTTCTTCCAGCTTTTCTTTTCCTCTACATCTTCTAGGTGTTTTTGAGCCGTAGTTGTAACATCCCAAAATTTGAATTTTGGAATGTTTGAATTCAAAAAAATAAACCATTTGCATTTTTCTTGAATTAACTCTAGCTTAATTGGAATTTTATATTAAAGAAAGGATTTAATTTGACTAAACTATTCATCAAACAAAAGATTTTCAGTTTTAGTTGGGTTCATTGTGCTTCAAAGAATTTTTCTGTATTTTTGGGGATTTTTCCGAATTTATTTGCTATTTATTTGAATTTATTTGCACTTATTTGAATTCTTGGATTTTTCTTAAATGGGAAAATGTTTTTAAATTTCAAAAAGCCTTTCGGGCCGAATTCCTCTGGCCCGCTTCTCCAGCCGCCGCCTTAGCCCAGCCCGCGCCTTCGCTCGACCCAACTCCGCGTTGCGCAGCCCAGCCAGCCCGCGTTGCGTCGGCTGTCCGATCGACGCCACGTGTGCGACCGAGATTGCGCCGTGTCGCCCACGCCACCGCAGGAAACCCTAACCCTAACTGTCGCTTGGAGTCCTGCCGCCGCATGCCGCCATCTCGGACTCCGGGTCGGGCCCACCTATCGAGACCACTATTTAAAGCGTTGCGCCCCTTCCGAGGATCCCCTCGCGCCGCCGCTTCTTTTGACCTTTCTTTCGCTGCCCGAGGCGCCCTGTTGCTCCGTGTGACCTCGTCAAAGTTCTTCGCCTTGGCCGAGGCTTTCGCCGCCTTTTCTTCGCTGCCGGTGCGTCTTCGCCGCCGCCGTTGGCCTCTCCGCATTGCCCGCGCTGCCCTCTCCCCGATCCAGCTTGTCTCGTGCCTGATCCGTCGTGTCTTCGTCGTTTGGCCGTGTCGTCTTCCCCGTTGCCTGTGGGTTCGCGCCGCCGCCTCGCCGTCGCGTTCCGGCGAAGAGCTTTGGCCGTCCGATCTCGCTCCAATGCTTCTGATCGCGCCGCATCGCCGCAACCCCCGCCTTGCCTCTCCACCGCTCGATTCCGCATCGTGTCGCTGGATGCGCGACGCGCGGCAATCTGCGTCAGCGTCCAGTCAGCATCCACGTGCTGCCATATCAGCCCTAACGCCGACACAAGCGCCGACGTCAGCGTGCACCGGGTGCACGGTGAACTGAACACCGTGCTGTGAACCCAGTCCACCAAAAGCCGGCCGACGTCGGCGATTGCGCAATAAATCGTTTTTTCCGTATAAAAATAAATCCAGAAATTCCGATTTTTGATTTTCAGCATTTTCTCTGAATTTAATCTTTCGGAGACCCGTTTTCGCTCATACGAACTCCGATTGAGGCGATTCAAGTTTCTCAATTTTTCTAAAATCAAGATCTATCTTCCAGAGCTATTTATTTTTAGTTTTGAGCTTGTTTGAGTCTCTGTTTTGTATTTATTGGGTTCCATTGCATCTTTTCCGGTAGACGCTAATTCCGAGGGAGCGAACGAAGACTTCGAAGACCAAGATTCAGCACTAGATCAGCAAGGCAAGTCGTAATCCTTTGACCATATTGATCCTATGTTTGCAAAGTAAATTGTTTTATCATTGCATGCTATTTGTGTATCAATGATTATTTCATGGGAATAGCTATATACCTAGTTGTCATTATGTCACCTTGATTAATTGGTATGCCATGTATCCATTGTTAAACCTAGGTTGGGACATTACTAGTTGGACATAATCATTATACCAACATTGGGTTATCGTAGCTATGCTTAGACATGCTTAGTTGTACAAAGGGATTCATGTCACATATTGAATAACGTTAATCTTGACTTAATGAGATATTGAATTGTGGCCGTTAGCCACTGTTGTAAAATTTGTTGTACCATGGCTAGGTTTGCCATTGGTCTTGGTTGAACGAATTGTTTTCCCTCGGGCAAGTGATCGTGCAGTAAAGGGGGTGCTTTCTAGCACATTGGGATGTGGATGTCTTGCCTGAGATAACTTAAGGACTTAATCTTGTGCGCCATTGAACTGGGCCTAACAGTACTACCACATGTTTGGTATGGGACAGACCTAGCTGATTAATTTGCAATGTCTAGCCTTGGGTACTGCCAATTGGTGGTGTGGGTTCCAGGATGGACGGGTAGATTCGCAAGGCGCAAGAGGGGGCCCTAAGGGGCGAAACCTTAGCGGGCAGCACCGAGTTTAGACAGTGCATTGTAAAGGCTTTGTCATGATATCTCTGCGGCACACCAAAGGAAGTGTGTTAAGATCGACTGCACAAAGAGATGGTCATGTCTTATTGGTAAAGTTGTACAACCTCTGCAGAGTGTAAAACTATTCAAATAGCCGCGTCCGCGGTCACGGACAAGCCCGGGAATTTCACACGGGGTATAGAGTATTTCATGAAATGTGGAATACAGAATTGTTGGGGTGTGAACGGGAGTTCACTGTTGTTTTGTTGTCTATCATTGATCTACCAGTTATTTATTTATCTTTTCATAAATATGCTTTCAATCTATTTATTGTATTTCAATTCAAGTTATTGCTTTCTGCAAATGAAACATATAGCCATCTTTGTCAAGCCGTA
This sequence comes from Otatea glauca, assembly GCA_036346275.1. Classification (NCBI taxonomy): domain Eukaryota; kingdom Viridiplantae; phylum Streptophyta; class Magnoliopsida; order Poales; family Poaceae; genus Otatea; species Otatea glauca. The sequence goes on along the minus strand of CM070733.1, from coordinate 23,528,040 downwards.
AATGAATATATTGCATCAATTCCCTATGGCTTGCTGAGTACTTTTTGTACTCACGGCTATACGCCTTTGTTGATCAGTTGCTGAGGAAGGATCAGGAAATGCTGAGTATCATGAGGAGCAATTCTATGAAAACTACGTGGATTAGGAATGCGTTCCACAGACGATTGCCTGTGGCATGTCGAATGGCTCAAGTTATCTTTTTCGCTGCAATAGTTATTTATTTCTTAAGCCCTTAAGGCATAATGGTGTAAACATTGACCATAAGGTCGTTTGCTTTATTTAATAATAATTTGCTTCTTCTTAGTTAATTCGTTGTATGGAATGATATTTCATCTATGTTTCCACTGTGTGCACTAGCGTGATCCTGGACTAATGTAGTATACACATAGGGTTTCAGATTTGCAAATCCGGGTCCCGACAGAGATGGTATCAGAGCCATATCGACTGTAGGTCGCTATCCTAGTTAGCATGGTCTTCAAAATTATTTTCTAAATCAAACCAACAAATTGGTTCTTAATAGTTTTCGTCTCCTCTCGCCTTATTGTTAGGTTCTTATTCTTCTCCTTTGCTGAAACATTGATTTGAAATTTAAATTGATCTTATCTTATGAAACTTCTCAAAGCCTCGAGTTTTCTGCAAGGAATCAAATCAAGGAAGATGATGATCTAGCCGTCCAGAGTTTGCCAAGAAGACTACCATATAAGATAGGTTTTTTGTGCTCAACGATGTTTGAGCATGTTTTCTCTTTTCAGTTCAGTTACGTTTAGTCCGCGTATACTAGGATTTTTTTTATTGCTTGTGTGTCTGGTATGTTGTACACTTGCCCCAAGGACGGTGTTGCAACCATACCTTTAGTTGAAAAAAAAACTTTATTTGCCTCTTTAATTTGTAGCCTTTTCGGCTATGTCCTTTTGTCCCAGGGTATTACCTTCTCCCCTTGATGATCTTACCACTTGTCTACTGCTTTTCTCTCTTACCTATCAAACCCTTGTGCTGCATCTCAGATGGTTGACACTCGTTCTGGAGCCGATCGCAGTTCGCCCGTGGATGTCAGTGCCAGTGCTAGTGCCAACACCAACTCCAATCCCAATGGACCACCGCCACCACCAGCAGTGACAGATCAAAATATGGGACATTTTCTGGCAGCTCAGACTCAGCTAATGAATACAATGATGCAGAACATGAACAACATGATGAATCAACAGAACCAGACTGCAGTTGCCCTAGCAAACCTATTGAACCAGCAGAACCAAGCTGCCGCTGCACCTCCTCAAGCTTGTCTCCAGTCCAAGCTAGCAGAATTTATGAGGACTCGTCCACCAACTTTCTCCAACTCTTCAGAACCATTGGACGCGGACGATTGGATTCGCTCTATTGAGAAGAAGCTCGCAATTGCTCAGTGCACAGATCATGAGAAAGTTCTCTATGCCGCTCATCAGCTGGAGGGCACCATCGCTGAATGGTGGGAGAACTACAGTGCTGCCCATGACGACCCTCAGACTATCACTTGGGCAGAGTTTTCCACTGCTTTCCGCCACTCTCATATCCCTGATGACAAGGTTGAAATGAAGAAGAATGAGTTCTGAGAGCTTAAGCAAGAAGGGATGTTAGTGAGTGAATACCTAAACAAGTTCACTCAACTTGCTCGCTACGCTCCAGAGGATGTAGCTACAGATGATGCTCGCCAGAAGAAGTTCAAGTGTGGACTCAATCCAGGACTAAAGGTGCAAGTCATTGGCAATGACTATGCATATTTTCAGTACCTTGTAGATAAAGCTATGCTTATTGAGGAATCTCGTCGTGAATTGGAAGAATCCCGTAAGAGAAAGATGATGCAGCATGGAGCCCATCAGAGTCACCAATAGAGAGTCAGAACCAATGCTCAACAGCCTGCTCGTTTCACTCCCCCGAATGCATTCAGAACACCTGCACTAGTACCTCGCCCAGCTCCTTCAGGCAATCGCAACCTCAGCAACAACAGCAATCCACCTCAGAGGACTAGTAATCCAGCTGCAGGAGTCACATGTTTCAACTGTCATGAACTCGGTCATTATGCCAACAATTGCCCAAGAAAGCAAGCTGTGACACCAGTCCGTTTCAATTTGGGATCTATGCCAGCCAAGACCCCCGCACCAGGAGCAGGACGTGGAGTGTCCCAGACTCCCAACCAAGCCACCAGGACTCCGTCGCCTACTGGAAGAGGCCGTGTGAATCACGTCACCACCGAGGACGCCCAGTCTGCACCAGACGTCATACTAGGTAAGCTCCTAGTCAACTCAGTATCTGCCATGGTTTTGTTTGATTCTGGAACTACGCATTCGTTTGTTTCTCGAAGTTTTGCTGCAAATCATCAATTAAAGATAATGCCTCTTAAGACTATTTTATGAGCAGTGCTTCAATGCTTTCCCTCTCAATACAAGTTGCACAAATATTAAAGCAAGCGAATGGGTAAGTAATCACTATCTACCCTTCATTCATGCTTTAATATTTGTGCAACTGTAAAAAAGAAAAGCATTGAAGCACCTCTCCTATTTTATTAGTACAATCACCTAGTTCTGATTTGAGTACGAACCAAAGCTGCCCCGAAGTTAAGATATTAATTGGAGGGGTAGAATTTCTAGCCAACCTTATTGTCCTAGACACCAAGTCCCTAGATGTGATCCTAGGAATGGATTGGCTCTCCAAGAACCAAACAGTTTTGGATTGTGGGAATAGAGAGATCACCTTAACCAGTCCAGATGAAACCAAGTTAAAAGTTCAAGCCGCTTGGATCATCAGAAGGATTAAAGTTTGTAGTGCCAAAGGAATAAGTTTGGAAGATGTGCCAGTCGCCAGTGAATTTCCTGATGTGTTCCCAGATGAGTTGCCTGGGATGCCACCGGACCGAGATATAGAGTTCTTGATAGAACTAGTTCCTGGAACACCACCCATTTCCAAGAGGCCTTATAGGATGCCTGCTAATGAGTTAGCTGAGGTAAAGAGACAGATTAAAGAACTACAAGATCAAGGTTTTGTTCGACCAAGTTCTTCGCCATGGGGAGCGCCAGTTCTTTTAGTTGAAAAGAAAGATGGAACTCAGAGAATGTGTGTAGATTATCGCTCACTCAATGAGGTCACCATCAAGAATAAGTACCCTCTGCCGAGAATCGATGATTTGTTTGACTAACTTCAAGGAGCCGGAGTGTTCTCGAAGATTGACCTGAGATCAGGATATCACCAGTTGAAGATTCGTGAAGAGGATATACCCAAAACTGCTTTTGTTACTCGGTATGGACAGTATGAGTATACCGTGATGTCTTTTGGATTGACCAATGCCCTTGCCTACTTCATGACCTTGATGAATAAGGTGTTTATGGAATATCTGGATAAGTTTGTTGTTGTTTTCATTGATGACATTCTGATCTACTCCAAAAGTGAGGAAGAACATGAAGATCACTTGCGCAAGTTTTAACGAAGCTAAGAGAAAACCAGCTTTATGCAAAGTTCAGTAAATGTGAGTTCTGGATGAAAGAAGTTGCTTTCCTAGGACATGTCATATCGGCAGAAGGAGTTGCTGTTGACCTCGGAAAGGTACGAGATGTGCTAAGTTGGGAGTCACCCAAGACGGTACCCCAAATTCGAAGTTTTCTTGGAATGGTGGGATATTATCGCCGTTTCATAGAAGGGTTTTCTAGAAAAGCTAGACCGCTCACTCAACTCTTAAAGAATGAGAAGAAATTTGTTTGGACACCAGAATGTGAGCAGAGTTTCCAAGAGCTAAAGAAGTGTTTGACAACTGCCCCAGTGCTTATCCTACCAGACAATAGGAAGGATTTTGAGATATTCTGTGATGCATCCCGACAAGGACTCGGTTGTGTGCTAATTCAAGATAAGAAGGTTGTAGCGTATGCTTCGCGACAACTAAGGCCACATGAAGTTAACTATCCTACCCATGATTTGAAATTAGCAACCGTAGTGCATGCTTTAAAGATTTGGCATCACTATCTCATTGGTAATCGTTGTGAGGTTTACACTGATCACAAAAGTCTAAAGTATATCTTTACCCAATCTAACCTCAATATGAGACAAAGAAGATAGTTAGAATTGATTAAGGACTATGACATTGGGATTCATTATTATCCAGGCAAAGCTAATGTCGTAGCTGATGCTTTAAGTAGAAAGAGCTACTGCAATACTCTGATGATTAAGGAAAATCAGCGAGCCCTTTATAAGGAATTTCAGAAGCTTAGTTTGGAATTGGTTCAGGAAGGTTATTTAGCTACTTTGGAAGTACGCCCTACGTTGGAAGATCAGATTCGGGAAGCACAGGTAGATGATGCTGATGTCAAGGAGATTAAGAGCAATATGAAGAAAGGAAAAACCCCAGGTTTCACTGAAGATGAACAAGGTACTATTTGGTATGAGAAGCGTATTTGCGTACCATATCAGAAAGAGCTTAAGGAGTTGATTCTCAAAGAAGCGCATGAGACTTTATACTCCATTCATCCTGGAAGTACCAAGATGTATCAAGAACTCAAGGAAAGGTATTGGTGGCCTAGCATGAAGCGTGAGATTGCAGAGTATGTTGCCCTTTGTGATGTCTGCCAGAAGGTCAAGGCAGAACATCAGAGGCTAGCGGGATTGCTGCAGCCATTGAAGATTCCAGAGTGGAAGTGGGAAGAAATTGGTATGGATTTCATTACTGGATTTCCTAAGACCCAAGCAGGTTATGACTCGATCTGCGTAATAGTGGATCGCTTGACTAAGGTAGCTCACTTCGTTCCAGTTAAGACTACCTATGCAGGAGATAAATTAGCAAAATTATATATGTCAAGGATCGTCAGTCTTCACGGAGTGCCTAAGAAGATAGTGTCTGATAGAGGAACCCAGTTTACCTCTCGTTTTTGGCAGAGTCTGCATGAAGCCATGGGAACTCTCATCTCAGGTTCAGTACTGCCTATCACCCTCAAACCGATGGACAGACTGAGCGTGTCAATCAGATTCTTGAGTATATGTTAAGAGCTTGTGACTTAACTTATGGTGCCAAGTGGGACAAGTGTTTGCCCTATGCCGAGTTTTCGTACAACAATAGTTATCAAGCCAGTCTACAAATGTCGCCTTTTGAAGCCTTATATGGAAGAAAGTGCAGAACCCCTCTCAAATAGAAGGAGTCGGGAGAAAGACAATTGTTTGGCCCTGCCATACTGTAAGAAGCCGAAGAGCAAGTTCAATTAATTCGAGATCGTTTAAAGGTCGCTCAAAGCAGACAAAAGAGTTATGCAGGTAATCGTCGCAGAGATTTAAGTTTTGAGCCCAATGATTATGTTTATCTCAAAGTCACCCCTCTCAAAGGAGTTAAGAGATTTCAAGTAAAAGGAAAGCTTTCCCCTAGATTTGTGGGACCGTTCGAAATCTTGGAACGAAGAGGCGAGGTTGCCTACAAGTTAGAATTGCCTCAGTCTTTTGCCGAAATTCATGATGTGTTCCATGTATCGCAGTTGAAGAAATGCTTGCGTGTGCCAGAGGAACAGATGCCATTGGAAGCTATTGATTTGCAAGAGGATCTTACCTACAAGGAGCAACCAGTGAAAATTTTGGATAGCAGAGCATATCACGAGGAGCAAGATCATCCGTTTTTGCAAGGTCCAGTGGAGCAATCATTCCAAAGAGGAAGCAACTTGGGAGCGAGAAGAGGATCTGAAGTCTGAGTTTCCCCACCTATTCTCTAGCCAGCCTGAATCTCGGGGTCGAGATTCCATTTAAGGGGGGGAGGTTGTCTCTGTCGGGACCCGAATTTGCAAATCTGAAACCCTCTGTGTATACTGCACTAGTCCAGGATCACGCTAGTGCACACAGTGGAAACATGGATGAAATATCATTCCATACAACGAATAAACTAAGAAGAAGCAAATTATGATTAAATAAAGCAAACGACATTATGGTCAATGTTTACACCATTATGCCTTAAGGGCATAAGAAGTAAATAACTATTGCAGCAGAAAAGATAACTTGAGCCATTCGACATGCCACAGGCAATCGTCTGGGGAACGCATTCCTAATCCACGTAGTCTTCATAGAATTTACCCTCATGATACTCAGCATTTCCTGATCCTTCCACAGCAACTGATGAACAAAGACGTATAGCCGTGAGTACAAAAAGTACTTAGCAAGCCGTAGGGAATTGATGCAATATATTCATGCACGGCTTGACATAGATGGCTATATGTTTCATTTGCAGAAAGCAATAACTTGAATTGAAATACAATAAATAGATTGAAAGCATATTTATGAAAAGATAAATAAATAACTGGTAGATCAATGATAGACAACAAAACAACAGTGAACTCCCCATCCCTGTTCACACCCCAACAATTTCACATTCCACATTTCATGAAATACTCTATACCCCGTGTAAAATTCCCGGGCTTGTCCATGACCGCGGACGCGACTATTCGAATAGTTTTACACTCTGCAGAGGTTGTACAACTTTACCCACAAGACATGACCATCTCTTTGTGCAATCGATCTTAACACACTTCCTTTGGTGTGTCGCAGAGATATCATAACAAAGCCTTTACAATGCACTATCTAAACTCGGTACTGCCCGCTAAGGTTTCGCCCCTTAGGGCCCCCTCTTGCGCCTTGCGAATCTACCCGTCCATCCCGGAACCCACACCACCAATTGGCAGTACTCAAGGCTAGACATTGCAAATTAATCAGCTAGGTCTGTCCCATACCAGACATGTGGTAGTACTATTAGGCCCAGTTCAATGGCGCACAAGATTAAGTCCTTAAGTTATCTCAGGCAAGACATCCACATCCCAATGTGCTAGAAAGCACCCCCTTTACTGCACGATCACTTGCCGAGGGAAAACAATTGTTCAACCAAGACCAATGGCAAACCTAGCCATGGTACAACAAATTTTACAACAGTGGCTAACGGCCACAATTCAATATCTCATTAAGTCAAGATTAACGTTATTCAATATGTGACATGAATCCCTTTGTACAACTAAGCATGTCTAAGCATAGCTACGATAACCCAATGTTGGTATAATGATTATGTCCAACTAGTAATGTCCCAACCTAGGTTTAACAATGGATACATGGCATACCAATTAATCAAGGTGACATAATGACAACTAGGTATATAGCTATTCCCATGAAATAATCATTGATACACAAATAGCATGCAATTGTATAAAACAATTTACTTTGCAAACATAGGATCAATATGGTCAAAGGATTACGACTTGCCTTGCTGATCTAGTGCTGAATCTTGCTCTTCGAAGTCTTCGTTCGCTCCCTCGGAATTAGCGTCTACCGAAAAAGAAGCAACGAAACCCAATAAATACAAAACAGATACTCAAACAAGCTCAAAACTGAAAATAAATAGCTCTGAAAGATAGATCTTGATTTTAGAAAAATTTAGAAACTTGAATCGCCTCAATTGGAGTTCGTATGAGCGAAAACGGGCCTCCGAAAGATTAAATTCAGAGAAAACACTGAAAATCAGAAAATCGAAATTTCTGGATTTATTTTTATACGGAAAAAATGATTTATTGCACAATCGCTGACGTCGGCCGGCTTTTGGTGGACTGGGTTCACAGCACGGTGTTCGGTTCACCGTGTACCCGATGCACGGCTGACGTCGGCGCTTGCGTCGGTGTTAAGGCTGATATGGCAGCACGTGGACGCTGACTGGACGCTGACGCGGATTGTCGCGCGTCACGCATTTGGCGGCACGATGCGGGATCGAGCGGTGGAGAGGCAAGGCGGGGGTTGCGGCGACGCGGCGCGATCAGAAGCATTGGAGCGAGATCGAACAGCCGAAGCTCTTCGACGGAACGCGACAGCGAGGCAGTGGCGCGAACTCACCGGCAATGGGGAAGATGACACGGCCAAACGACGGAGACGCGACGGATCAGGCACGAAGCAAGCTGGATCAGGGAGAGGGCAGCGCGGGCAACGCGGAGAGGCCAACGGCGGCGACGAAGACGCACCGGCGGTGAAGAAAAGGCGGTGGAAAGCCTCGGCCAAGGCGAAGAACTCCGACGAGGTCGCATGGAGCAACGGCGGCGCCTCGGGCAGCGAGAGATAGGGCAAAAGAAGCGGCGGCGCGAGGGGATCCTCGGAAGGGGCGCAACGCTTTAAATAGCGGTCTTGGGAGGCGGGCCCGACCCGGAGTCCGAGACGGGGACGTGCGGCGGCAGGACTCCAAGCGATGGTTAGGGTTTCCTGCGGTGACGCGGCGTAATCTCGGCCGCACACGTGGCGTCGATCGGATGGCGACTTAACGCGGTATTGAAATTTGTCTGTGTGAGTTGGGCCCAATGAGAGTGCGAAATTTGGGTGAGGCGGCAGCTGCAGAAGCAGGCTGGAGGAATTCAGCCTGAAAGGCTTTTTGAAATTTAAAAACATTTTCCCATTTAAGAAAAATCAAGGAACTCAAATAAGTGCAAATAAATTCAAATAAATAGCAAATAAATTCAGAAAAATCCCCAAAAATATAGAAAAATTCCTTGAAGCACAATGAACCCAACTAAGCTGAATAGTTTAGTCAAATGTTTTGTTTGATGAATAGTTTAGTCAAATTAAATCCTTTGTTTAATATAAAATTCCAATTAAGTTGGAGTTAATTCAAGAAAAATGCAAATGGTTTATTTTTTTGAATTCAAACATTCCAAAATTCAAATTTTGGGATGTTACAGTGGTGTTCACTTCTATCTTTTCTATGCTCTATAGACACCTAGTCTACAGCTTCTCGACTTATTCTCTTCATCCTGTGTTTCTGGTTCCGATTGAGTTCATTTGGACCCATCTTCGAGCTTAATTCTGCTAATAACTCAACTTGAACTAGATTTATGCTTAAAATTGATTCACTTGTTGAGGGGGAGTTTGAGAATCTGCTTCATGCATTGCATTAGATTTCTTTTCTAGTGTATGAGCTTTGTCTATTATGCAAATGAACTTCTTATCATGCTATGCACTCTGCTACTTTCATGAAGAAAAATGCTAGCTTAGATATGTTCAAGTTCATTTTGATTCATCTTGCTAAGCTTGTTAAAATTTAAAAATTAACGCTTTAAATGAAAACTTGATGAAACATGATTGCTTTTACCTGCTATGTTTCCTCTGTAGGTGCACATGCTATTATTTTTGAAATTTTGGTTTTCTACTAGTGTCCCTATAGCAACTTGGGTGAAGCTAGGTAGATCCATACTCGAGTCCTTCAATTGCTCATATATCTGTGTGCTAAAATGAAAACAGAAATTGACTCTTTTTGTGCAAATTGATCTCAACATCTTACAATCACAAGAGTGCCTCCCTTGCACTTGGGATGAACATGGAATGTGTTGTGTATGACCAAGACCATTCTTTTAAGAATTTTCCTTGAGATGGTCAAATATGGCTTAAGTCAATTGCTTTAAAGAAAATGCAAACAAACAAAAAAATAAGTGGATAAAGAATGCAAATAATGTCAAATATTTGCACCCCGCTATGTCTTTTAAAGTCTTAAAGCAAAATTTGCATTAATTATAAAATGAGCTCGAAGGACCTTGTACGCACTTATAGATTCCCCAAAGTGTTGAGTAGGTTGAACTCTAGGTTTTCCATTTGATCTTTTGAATGGCTTTGCTTCTAGTTTAGAAACTATGCTATGTGTTGCAATTGTTAAATCATGCAAAATAACATTGTCTTTCTGGTACTTGCTAGCAAACTTGTCATTTGCACTTGGACATGTCTTAGTTTAGAATAATCTAAACTTGAGTAGCTTGGTGTCATACTTTGTATCTGTGGTCACTTGGATAATTCTCAAAGCTCTTTTAGGATGCATTTCATGCATACATGTGTAAAGGAGAAGAAGATGTATCTTGATGCCTATATCACCAAAAGGGGAGAAAACTTAGAAAATGCATCATTAAAAGATAAAAATGTGAATGCATCTTGGTTCTTATGATCTTGATAAAAACTTGCTAATTCTAAGGATCATAAACATATTTGAGCTTTCTTTAGGTTTGCTCTAAAATCCATCCTTGCTAACTTGGTCATGATATTATTTTCTCTTTCTCTGGACCAAGTTTGGTTCTGCATTCAAATTGCTTTCTTCATTCTTCTTGAAACTCAAATTTATGCCTTTTGTGTTGTTTGTCAATATAGTCATCAAGAGGGAGATTAAAAGACCATGTAGAGGTCTATCCATCTTTTGTGATGAGTATTTGACTAAATTTGAGCTTGGTATGATCTGGTTTGAGTTTGATTTGAATTGGATTTTCAAATTGAAGCAATTTGAGTTGTGTCTGTCTCGAGCGATTCGAATATCGTCCTGTAGGCTTGTGGTCGAATGATTCGAGTAGATTGGTAGTAGCTAAGCATCGAGTAGAAATGTTGCTAGGTCAAGCACTCTCAGTCAGCTCAACTAGAGTCCTTAGTCTAACCAATTGTTACTCGTTTATCGACTTGGTGCCGTAATTGATAGAGTTAGACATGTGGTCGATAGACTTGGCATGGTGATTGATAGAGCTGATGCTTTTGTGTCAAGCAAGTCGAGCATTTCGTCAATAGTCGAGTTACTACTCGAGTGAGGAATCTACTCAATGGTAGCAACTCCATGAGGTCGATACGATGGTCGAGTGCCTACTCGGGCGAGGAACCTACTCGATGGTGGCAACTCGATTAAGTCGATTAAGTGGTCAGTAGTGTCGACTTGTTGAGCGATGCAATTGGATGATGATTGCATATCCTTGTTGGACATTGCTATGTGATGGGATTTCCTTGTTTTTTATGGTTGCAAGACGACGGTGCTAGATCATGGTGAGGCGGAGGATGATCGGGACTAGGCGAGGTGCGTCGGAGGTCCAAACGATCGAGGATCGTCGAAAGATGATTGGAGACGGAGTCGCTGCGAGCCTAGAAGACAAGGAATGGCTGAGATGCTAGCTAGGAGCTGCTTGGATCAAGGAGGACCGTCGGATCACGGTCTAGGTGATAGAGTAGCAGGCCTAGTTAGTATAGCTGTGTGTGGAAGTCATTCCTAGCCCTTGATGGTGATCCTTTGGGTAGAAGGAACTCATCCAAGGGTAGAGAGTGACTCAAGAGTAGTATAAATAGAGGGGGAGGTGTAGCCTTCCTCCTCTTGAAGGTTTTTAAAGGTTTTGGCTCTTTTGAGCTTTTTTCCCACTTTGTTGTGAGGCTTTGTAAACCTCCCTTCCAGGAATGCAAATCATTTTCTCTTGTGCTTGAATTTTCTTTACGCATTTAAATTCAGCAATTAAATTTCACAATTTACATTCTTGCAATTTGCGTCTTGCACATTTGGATTTGCCTCCCCTCCTTCTAAATGCTTGTGGATCTTGTGCTGAGGATGTATGAATGATGGATGAGTCTTCTTCTTCAGACCATAACCCAATCATCTAGGCAAATATTGTGTTCTTTCTTGCAAGAAACCGATCTTGTATGCTTAAGTGATTCATTCTTCTAGATCATGTTTGAGGGGTTTTTGGACTTGAGTTCTTGCTTGCTGTGACGTGTGGGAGATTATCCAAAATCAGCTTGATCATCAAAACGCCACGAGCAAGTCCAAGATCAAGTTCTCAAGTTTTGCTCAAACTTGGTGTGTTCTTCCTTCAAAGTGAAAAGGGTCAGAACTTTGACATCAATCCTTGCGATTAAAGGTTGGAATAAATTCCTGACATCCTTATGATCATATCTACCAAGTTTCGTGAGTTTTTGTCTAGCCGATCAAAATATTCCTCAAATTAGTTTTTGATTTCATGCTGTTCTTAGCTCTGTTCTTCCTGCTATTCTTGAGCCTGGTCATACCGGATTCCAGTGCTACCGGATTCAATCCGGTCATACCGAACTTGTAGGAAAACTTCCTCCATTTCTTTTGCTCCTTTTGATTGAATTGTTTGTGATCTTGGTTGGATCATTTTGAGTGGGAAAATTTTATTTTGGATCATTCACCCCCCTCTGATCGTCATTTTGGTCCTTCACAAGGAGCTGTTGGGAAGGTGCGAGGCTAGTATGACTATATCAACACCATCGCGCTACATCGACTCTACTTTCGCTATGGCTTTGCGCGTTTAGTGGTAATTCTGTGATCTAGAGCTTGCAGTTGTTCAATGGTTACATGGTAGAAAATTTTGATTTTTCACTAGAGTATCCTACCGGTTCCCCGATAGTTTCTTGGTATTTGGACACCAAACAACCTTTGTAGGCTTGTTTGGAGATGTGTTTGCACTAGGTGTCATTGAAAATGGAAACTAAAGCTGAAACTAGATAGATTTTAACTGAAAAGTCAAGAGAGGGTGTTTTCTGGTGCTCTTGAGTGGTTAGACCGGCAACACTATGGTAATAAGACCACTGGCAGTCTGACTAGCATGGTGCCAACGGTTAGACTAGCTAGGGAGATCTAACCGACATTTCAATGGTTATCAGACGGGTCTTAGTGAGCTAGAGTTGAAAGATGAGAGTTGTTTTGAATATGATCTAGCACATTGGTATTGCTCCATATGTGTTGCATGATGCATTTTATGAACTGATAGGGTCAAGTTGGAAGGAACTTATGCGCGGACATAGTTTGCTTGGTCTATTGTTTTGTAGATGGTTTAGAGCCAACTATGGTGAACGGATGGAGCAACAGGACTTGGTTAGGAGAACCAAAGTATAGAACGGTCATGGAAGTCAGGTGAGATGATTTGACTCAACCAAGGCACAAGATGGGCAAGAACCATAGAAGGCACAAGTGGTTAAGGTTATATGGTATAAATGACATGGCTTGTTTGCATGCGAAGATGGTTCGATGCATCCAAATGAGTGAGAGACTCGGTGAGGAGTCATTGGGGCCACATGGAATTTTAAGCGAAGGAATTCGAGGAGGCCGATAGAGGGGCAAATTGGTTATTTACTCAAAACCAAAAAAGTGAGTGGTTTGCAAAACCGCGAAAGAGGTGGTACGCAAAACTGCAGTGGTGGCCTAAGTGAATTAGGTCAAGGAGACTTCACAGAGGACAAGATGACGGATTCAGGCTCATAGAGTCAAGGTTGGAGGCACTGCTTTGAGAAGAGTACATGTGTGTGAAAAAACCCGTTATGAACAGGGTTATCGGGTTTGCCCATTAGTTAGTGAATGAAATCCACTTTTGTATTCACGTCTTTGGGTTTCTTGTTAGCCACCACTATATAATGGGGAGTAGATGGAGGGAGAGGCAAGGTTGTTTGCACTAGAGCCTCAAGAGAGAAAACTAGAGTTTGTTGATAGAACTAAGTGTTGCCTCTGGTTGGAGTGGCTGTAATCCTTCCCTTCCAAGTGGCAATCGAAGATCAAACCTTTCCCTCATGCGTCAATTGTATTCTTGTTTGATTTTATTTGCTTTCTTGAGTTTCTTTGGATGATTCTAGATTCAGTATTCTAATGGATTTTGTGCCATGGAATAGGTTGCTAGGACATATAAGGAACTCATCCAAGATCATCCTTGCTGTTAAGATCTCTCATTCTTGAGTAGATTTAGGTTTTTGGTTCGTGCTCGCTTTTTGAGCACTGTTCTTGAAAATGTATAAAAGTCGTAACTTTGACAACAATTCTTGAAAGTATCAGTTGGAATAGGTTCTTGACATTGAAGGGAAGTTGTGTTCCAAGTTTAGTGTGATTTGGGCTAGTAGATCGAAAGTTGGCCAAGTTTGTGGTATTGAATGCATGCCAATTCAGGTATTTCAGCTAAGGAGTGCTCAGACTATAGTTCCTCTGTCGGTCAGACTAGGCTCAGGTCGACGATCAAAGTGGCCACAGGCTAGTGAATAAACCACACCGTGGTTTGCGGTTAGACCAGCCTGGTAGGTGTAGTTATTGTTTTTGCTCGTTGTTGACGTTTTGATTTGTTTGCCATTGTGTGAAGGTTTGATCTTGATCTTCTTAGCTCTCTATAGCTACTAAAGTGAAAAGATTGTTGAATACTTGGCGAAAAAATTTGTTGGAGTCATTTAACCCTCCTCCTCTGACTACCTACTCGATCCTACAGCCTCACAACGAGCCGCACCACCTCCAATAGTTATTGGGATATGCATAGGTTACACTAGTGCAAAATAGAAATTTTCTACCATGTAAACCAGGAAGCCATTCTTGTAAGAGATCATGGATCATTACTGCTAAACTCGTAGAGCTACGGAATAAGAGTTGGAGTAGCCAATCCAACGAATGCGCGGCAACATAGTTGATTTCACGGTCACATAGTCAATCGCCTTTATCACGTAGCCGATCATCCTTGTCAATCTTCTCAACTAAACTGATCGTCCCAACCTGCACCGCAGTAGCAGAGAGCCTCTACCAGTATCCACATGTCTCGGTGTGGAACGTCGTGTGTTGGTGTGTTAGTACCAACATGCAAGGCAAAGGCCTTGGAGCTGCTTAGGTGGAGGTCACGGCTAGGGTTTTGGGGTGTCCAAAAAACTCTCGTGACCTTGTAGGTTCACATACAGTCCACCGTAAACCAGAAGAACCTTTCCATAAACCAGTTGACAACAGCCCCTAGTAGGACATAATGACTCTCGAGCATACATAAAGATCAAATAGGACGAACCAAATGCAATATGATCTACGATCAGGTCCATGTAATCTACGACTAGCTTATAACCCTTTGCAATCAGCATGTAACCAACCATGACCAGATCGTGGTCATGCCCAACTAGCTTGGCTGGCTTGTAACCCTTGACGTCCCGCACATAACTAGCCATGACTAGCTCAGTTACATTCCCAACAGATGGTGCTCCATCCTTTTGCATGACTATATCGGTGATTCAAGGTTCTCTTGATACGATTTGTGCAGGTCCACTCTCTTTTGAACTACCATTTTGTGATCAGAATATAGGTGGATTGGGGTTAGGTCTTTTGAGATTTTGTTCGCTTCAACCTAACCCTATCCCAAGGTGTATAGATTGTGCCATCTCGTCCATATTAAAATTTTTATCTATAGTTATTTCAGAAATTGAAGTTGAAATTATCAATACATTTCATCAAACTGCAAGCCAAACTTCAAAATTTGCCTCTGTGTTGACACTAGAATTTGGTCGGAGTAGCCGATTTGGGAAATAGAGTCCTTTATCCACAAAGGACTCTAGACGATATCGGCTCAAAGCATAATTTATCTCCCAAAAGTTCAGGTCGATATGTATTGTGGATCTTGAGGAGTCAGAAAAGGATACGATTGACCTAAGTGCTATTGTTGACACCAAGATTTGACAGGTATAGCCGATTTAGGAATATAAGGCTAAACATGGATAGAGTCTTAGCCTATATCGACTCAGATAGAAGTTTATCTTTTGGAAGTTGAGGCCGATACAAATCATTTGTTTGCAAGAATCGGAGGAGGATACAATCGGCCTAAGTGCTATAAAAGAGGTCCATATGTGAGATGAAAAAGTGCCAGAGCCAACTAATCAACTCGCATATACTTTTATTTACTTTCCTGTCGACTAGAAGTAGCCTTTGTAACTTAGAATCTCTCCTTTGTAATTCATTTTTTATCAATAAAGTTGTGCATCGCCGATTGTTGATCATCTTCGATTACGCCAGTTATCCTAAGTTTGTTTTTACCAATCTTGTTGCGCATCACCTTTTCGGGAAAAACCTACTTTTACCTATCATCTAATCAGCTCAAAAGGCTATTTAGATCTATCTAGCCGATCGTACCAATGAATTGGCTGTGAAAACAACTATTTCAATCCATATTGCCGATTACAGGATCAAATCGGTTAGCACGCCATGAATCAAAAGAAATCTGGTGTTTGCGTGTGTTTGAGACAATCAATCCGTCGTCATATTTTTTAGTGCTAACACACTTTTGGCACGCTCAGTGGGACGCATAATGTCTTCCTCAGGAAAATCAATTCCCCTATTCGATGTCAACTTCGATGCTATAATCGTCCCGACACTAGACGATTTAATGCCAGAGTAGCGAAAGGACATTGAAGATTGGAAAAGCTGTGCTAGAAGAGATGATGCTAAACTACTACCAGAAAACTCAGGATGGTGTTACTCAATAGACCGCACTACCGACTATCAACTTCTTTGGCGACAAAGACGCTTCGATGCCATCAGATAATCGGCCGATAAGCCAATATATACCTATGTAGGCTGAATTGTCTGATATGATTAACCAATCTATATATCACGCTTTGATCAATATTGACTCTGGTAACTACACTTAAGTTGATGATAGCTAATAGTGTCAAAACCATAGCGCAAGGGCTTGTATCTGCAAGAACTGTACTTGACCCGATGCAAACCTTGCCAACATACCTAGTCTATTCCGTGGCCCAGAACACTTGGAGCTCAAAACCAGTAGCCGGTCTTAGGCTATAAGCTCCAATACCTACTTTGGTGCCAACACAGCCGACCATGGTTTTACCATGGGATCCAGACACCAGCAATATTCCCCATTACCAGGCACACACTGATGGTTCCATGTTGGACCCCCAAGATGACTTACCACCATCAGCTCCATTTTACTTCTACCCAAAATCGGTCTCTCAGTCGATTGAACCTCCGGTATGTCTACAGTACGCTGAGCCAATTACATAGAGGAATTCGGCCCTATATAATATTGTAACTTACTTGGAGCTCTTTGTTCCATTTCCAGAGCCGATGGCTAGGAAGTTGACCATTGGCTATAAACGACCTTATTAGCCTCCATCAGCTCAGGTGCTATATCAAGCTGATTTTGCACCCGGGAGGCAACATGCCAACTATGATCGTAGTTGCAAACACCACAACTACCATCGGCTACTAACGCCTCTATCTCTGTCAAGGGTGACTTTTATGTGGTTTACCACGTTACCCCAAAATTTGGTCAACATTTGAGCCGATTTGGAAAGCCGATTCTAAAAATAATTTTTCTATGGAAGTTTAGAACTTAGCATTTTAGATCTAAGTTTTGACCGACAGAAGTCCGAGGAATCAGTAAATGATTATGTTAAGAGATTCAAAGAAGTGAGAAATAGGTGTTTTAGTGTTACCCTGCCTGATAATCAGTTGACCGATTTAGCTTTCCAGGGGTTGATACCTCCATTAAAAGAAAAATTTGACAGGCAGGAATTCACCGATTTAAGTCATCTCCTACAATGAGTATAGGCTAAACAAAGCCATTTCTCCGATAATAATGGCTTCAAAGATGAATTCAGAATAACAAAAACAAGATATAATAGGCTAAAGAGGATGACCGATTAAAATTTGAAGAAGAGCCAACGATGCAGTTGGACGCCAATCCTTTTCTTGTGAACATGATTCACTATTATCGGAAAGAGAGAGAGCCGATGCAAATCGCAAAGCCCAACAAGCAAATGCAATTATCATCATTTACAAAAATGGCGTGGCAAACCAATGTAAAATCAAGAGCCAGTGGTAACAAGACCCTTAAGATTACAAACGGCTCTATTCAAATAGAATTTGACTGTGAGGGACAAAATTCAAGAACAATCAAACCAAAGGGAGATTTAAAAATCGGCGAATGGCATAAGGTTGAGAAAGCGTTGCCAGTACGTAAGCCGATAGAAAGGTCGAAGCCCACTTTCTCCCAATTATTGGCTAAGTATGAAAAAAAAGACATGAAAGGCCAAGGCAAAAACAACTGTGACGGCTAGGTAATATGTATCGACCTAATAACCTTGAAAGAGATCACCAGCGATACTCATTTTGGCAATTCTGGTGGGAAAGGGGATCACCTTTGCCATCACCATACACATGTCCAATGCAAAATTACCCACATCAAGGTAACAGGCAAAGACGATCGGCTAAAAATAGGACATTTGAGCCTATTCAAGATCGTCAAAGTGAAGGGATCAATCTAAGATTAGTAGAAGAAAGGATTTCTAGGCTGATCCAATAACAAAGGCGACCACATGAAGAGTCTAGTTTTGCGGCTAGTATGCATGTAGGAAAAATGCGAGAGCCAATCAAACCAAAACCGAGATTGTGTCCTCTACGACTAAGCCGATCTCAGCATAGAAGGCTTCAGTGATTTAGGACACAGGAGTTGAGGGAAGCAGAATGAGAAAAGCAACGGGCTGAAAACTTTAATGAGCTTCGTCCGATCAAGCCTGTGAGAAAAGAGTAGAGTAAGAAAAAACCGGATTCGATCGATGATTTTAATTCCACAAAGGTGATCTAGTCTGGAAAACCATACCACCCGTCGGCTTGAGAGATAGCCGATTTGATAAATCCGATGAAGACAAGTGCTGAAGGAAGTTGAAGTTGAAGAAATAGGGTCAAAGCCGATGGTGTGTGGGTCCAGGACGAGAAGAGCGTGAAAAGGATAATTCCTGGTGAAGCCGATTTGATAATTTTTGGAAGATTTATATCATCTCCAAAAAATAGGAGGCATATGTTGGCACCAGAATTTGGTTGGAGTAGCTGATTTGGGAAATAGAGTCAAGTATGGATAGAGTTCCACTATGGTCAAAAAATAATTTATCTATCAGAAGTTGAGGCTGATATGCATTGTGGATCTTGAGGAGTCAGAGAAGGATACGATTGGCCTAAGTGCTATTGTTGACACTAAGATTTGGCAGATGTAGCCGATTTAGGAAGGTAAGGCTAACATGGATAGGTCTTAGCCGATATCGGCTCAGAGAGAAGTTTAGCTTATTGAAGTTGAGGCCGATAAGAATCATATGTTTGCAAGAATCGGAGGAGGATATGATCGGATTTAGTTCTATATAAGAGGTCCAGATGTGAGAAGAAAAAGTGCCCCGAGCTTACCAATGAACTCGCATATACTTTTATTTAGTTTCCTGTTGACTAGGAATAGCCTTTGTAACTTAGAATCTCCCTTTTATAATTCGTTTTTGATCAATAAAGTTGTGTATCGCCGATTGTTGATCATCTTCAATTACACCAGTTATCCCAGGTTTGTTTTTACTGATCTTGTTGCGTATCGCCTTTTCGGGAAAAACATATCTTCACCTGTCATCTAATCGGCTCAAAAGGCTGTTTAGATCTATCTAGCCGATCATACCAATGAATCGGCTGTGAAAACAATTATTTCGATCTATATTGCCGATTGCAGGATTAAATCGGCTGGCACGCCACGAACAAAAATAAATCCAATGTTTGCGTGTGTTTGAGCCAATCAATGCATCGTCATATTATGTGGCGCCAACACTTTGTTATCACCAGTCTCTCTAGGTATCTGAATGTATTGTACCACTAAAATTTATCCAAAAATCTTGTTCACTTGCAAAATTTAAACACCTCTAAAACCAAAATAAGGGCCCTCTTTGATCTGAGATAGTTCTTAACTACTACACACCTTATTCATACAGCCAAAACAAACATAAAAAAAGCACCTGCTAGCTATGATAATCCACTTCAATACTCGTTTTTTATCACCTTCCTGAACCAGCGTGCTGAATCCTTGGGGTACCTAGTGAACGTCTTCCGGTCGACGTAGACGATCCCAAATTTTGAGGTGAACCCAAGTCGCCACTCGAAGTTGTCTAGCAACGACCAGGCGAAGTACCCAATGACGTTTGCACCGTCATCGACTGCCCGCTTGAGCTCGTGGAGGTACTGGTCGAAGTACTCTATCCTGAAGGAGTCGTACAGCGCACCCGGCAGCGTCTCATTGCCCGGCTGGTCAATGCCTGCAAGCATTCATCAATGGATTTTGCTTCAAGGTCAGTCCTGTTGAGTTTCTATTACAGTGTTACTGTTCATTTTCTGAAAATGGAAGACAGTCGGTGGGGATTGTCATTTACCGTTTTCACCAATGATTATGATGGGATTGTTGAACTTCTCCTTGACATACATGACAGCTTTGTAGAACCCCCAAGGAACAACATACAGCCAGTTCGAGTACGCCTGCATATAGGTTTAGAAATAAAAAATTCTTGTATAGTTGGTGAAGTTCATTTTTTCAGCTAAATGGTGACGATTGTTGAAAATAATCATTACCTTTTTTCCGATCGGGACACCATTGCGCTCATCTGAACAGACGATTGAATGTGTTACTTAGGCAGATAAAGAATTATCGTATTTTTCAAAAAGAATATAGATTTTTTATTTGATAGTGTGTAATTTAAAAGAATCATACATGAAAGTTTCACATTCCAATCATTCGCATAAGTGGTCTGTGTCTGATTGATGAAGCTGCTGGCATAATATGTTGTGTAATGGTTGATCCCAACGTAATCTGCTGAACCTTTCAGCATCACGGCCTGCTCACGGGTGAAATTGGGCAGCCTTCTCCCCACAATCTTCTGCATCGTCTCCGGGTATTGGCCATAGGTGATTGGATTCAGGAACCTGGCACAAATTCAAGTGTGAGTTCAGTTCAGCCATCGCGGTGTCAATAGATCATTGATGATAGCGTGAGAAGCATCACCAGCCAAGTGTGAATTCCCGAGCTCTCTGTGCCGCAGATTGGTCCTCGGCAGAGCTAGTGAGCTCCTCGTACCATACGAAGTCAAGAAGGATGCCGATCCTCCCCTTCTGAGTAGCCTGAAAAGCGCAAGGTGACATGAACATGAGTTGACATGGCACACACTGCAGAAATGTGAAAGTGGATAGGAGGGGCTTGAAACGGTCACTAGCCTGGTACTTCTCGCGGTATATCTTGACAGCAACAGCATGCGACAGGAGAAGGTTATGGCCGGTGATATAAGGTTCGGTGGCGGAATTCCCACCGAACTGGCAACCAGTGCATCTGCCAGGGGCAAAGAAACTGTCACCGTAGCCGTGAGAGGCCATCATCCTGGGCTCATTGATGGTAAACCAGTTCTTCACCCGGTCACCGTATGTCTTAAAGCAGAAGTTTGCAAAGGCTGCAAAATCGCTCCTACAAAACGGCAAGTCTAAACATAAATCACATAATAATTCAATATAAGGGTTTGCATAAATAGGAATACGATTATACGAATCAAATTGTGGTCAGAGCTAACACAAAAAAGAAAATTACAAAGAGAGGATAGAGACGATTTCAAAAGGATTTGTATATGTCAGATATTCTACAGTGAATTCTATATAGCTGAAATACCAACAGTAATTTATCTTGCAAGATCTCGCAATTATAAATATTACCATTCAGCAGGAAACTTCACAGATGCTTCTGTAATTTTGTGAAACAATAGAAATGGATTTTTTTTTTCGATTTGCAGCCCATAAGATGGTGTTGATCATGAACACTTACACGATTCTGGGGCTTAGCCAGCCGTTGTACTGATCATGGAGCACCTGAGGAAGGTCGTAGTGGTAGAGAACAACAAAGGGAGTGATGTCTAATGTGAAAAAATAAGTAATAAAAAAAACATCAATTCCGGGCCTTCAAATCTGAAATGTGCATCAAAGAAATTTCCATGGCAAGAACTTAAAGAAAGGTCTAGATCAACGTACTCTGAGCAAGCATGTAATTGATGAGCCTGTGGTAATAATCCACTCCATCTTTATTAATCCTCCCAATTCCACCTACATTGTGCACAAGGTAAGAAAAACACATCACTGAAAACCCCATGATCTCACCACTAAGTCTGAGTGTGTTTCAGTCTTTCTGAACATACTGGGGAAAATACGCGACCAGGAGATCGAGAAGCGGTACGCGTCGAAACCCACCCTCACCATATTGTCCACATCATCCTGCAGCAGGCCATCACAAACAGAAATCAATCCTCGAAGAATCATCAAAAAGAAGCATTAAAATCAGACTTTTCACAAACCATGTAGCGATTGTATTCGTCGGCCGTCACGTTCGCGGTTGAATTATCAGGAGTAGTACCTATATATATTTATCCAAGTACATTCAGTGGTAGCCAGCCACATCAGGGACAAGACATCAGTCATCGCATCAAATCAAGTGCCAATATTCATCTCACCTGGATATCTCAGGAAGGTGTCCCAGATGCACGCCCCTCTCCCATACTTCAGAGCATTCCCTTCCACCTGGTACGCCGACGACGCCGTCCCGAAGACGAAGCCCCCCGGGAAGCTCGCCCGAGTGAGGTTGCTGTGCTCCCCTGCCTTGCCACGAGCGTGCAGTGCCAGGGAGAGGAAGAGGAGTGCATGTAGGAGGAGCAATGACGGGGTGGTCTTCATGTTGGAGAGCAGTGGTGAGAGCTGTGAAGGTGCCTGATCTGCCGGCCTATATATGGAGAGTAGAGGAAGGGATCAAAGAGCAGCATGCAGGAGCAGAGCTATTTTCTGGCACAAATAGTGGCAGAACCAAGGACTGTTTCTTTCTTGCATACAGCTCCATGCATCTTCTTCCCTGCGATTGTGGATCGAGCAGTCACTTGTACTGGTCGTGAGCCACTAGTTACCACTAGTTATTAATTATCCTTTTTTTCGGCTGATTTTTTAATCAGTTGCAACATCATATGGACTAGTAATCATTTTGGGTACAAATTTCAGGTGTAATTAATTCTACGTTCTGTGTACAAGTAAAGTGGTGAGAGCATTTTTATCTGTGCAATTTATAATGTTTCTCTTGTTGAAATCTAGCACGCATATGAAACATTTCATGTTTGGACACGAATTACCGAATTAGTGAATGCTCCGTTTTGGAAAAAAGAAATACTACACAACGGTATAACTTTGAACTCAAAATCGACGGGATAGGACACACCCATCTAATCAAGCCCCACATGTATGCTGAATCATCCATTTTTTTATACATCTGATGCGATAAGGATGAAGTGTAAGAACCACTTTATACCACATGTTTCTCTTGTTTCCCTCTCCTCTCTCCTTTCTCGCAACTTGCATCAACCTATGTTTCTACCGTTCCTCCCTCCCTCCCTCCCACTCTCTCCTGAAACTGCTGACATGCGAGGTGTGTCCAACAAGCGACACCACGGGGGAGTGCCATGAACATGAGTTGT
This sequence comes from Otatea glauca, assembly GCA_036346275.1. Classification (NCBI taxonomy): domain Eukaryota; kingdom Viridiplantae; phylum Streptophyta; class Magnoliopsida; order Poales; family Poaceae; genus Otatea; species Otatea glauca. The sequence continues at coordinate 23,505,195 of CM070733.1, read as the reverse complement.
GGCCATTGGTGATCTTAGTGGTGCACGATTAGGCGAGAGTTCACGTGATAGCGGCTAGCGGGCAAGTGCAGCAATCACAGTCTCGTCCGAGAGCGGCGGGCAGCTATGGGCGATGAGCGGTCGTAGGCTCGCACAGCATCGACGATGAGATAGATGGTGAGCGGCCACGAGTGAGCACGATGGTGGGTGGTGTGCTGAAACCCACCTCCTGCCCTTGTTAATTCCCTCTGGTGAGCTCCAGCAGCCAGACTGATTGTTTGAAACTTGAAGGTTTTTCTTTGTACTCTAAAACTTGAGTTTTTGACTTTTTGAAATCTGCTTGAAACTTGAATATTTTAAGTGAAACTCACCTTAAACTTTTCTGAAACTTGATGTTTCACCATGAAACTCGCATTAATTTCTTCTGAGACTGCTTTGATATGAAACTAGCCTTGGAACTCTTCTAAAAGTAGAAGCTTTTGCATGAAACTTTGCATGATACTATTGTGAAAGTGGAGCTTGAACTGAATCAGCACATTTTGAAACCTTGCTGAAACTTGAAACTTTGTGAAAATTCACCCAAAACATGACATTTGAATCCAATGAAACTTTTCTGAAATTTAACATTTCCTTTGAAACTTGAATTAATGAAACTTTTATGAAATTTCCCATGAAGCATGTTGAAACTCTCTGAAACTTTGAAGTTTATTTTTTGAAACTCAATTGAAGTTCTTCTGAAAACTCATTTTTCAATCAAGTTTAGCTGTGAAATCCATTGAATCTTTGAAGTTTAAGATTTGATAGTTGTTGAAACGCATTGAAACCCTATGAAATCTATTTGCAACTCTTTGAAACATAATGTAGCCTGCGAAACGTGGATGGAACCTATTGAAACCTAGGTGAAACAGCCTGTACCGTTGGAATCGTTTCCAACAGTATGGCGTTGGGTAGCATTGTCTTTTGAAAAAGTATGCTGGATTATATAAAACGACGGAGTGCCATTGAATCGTATTTCTTGGTTTTGTTTCTCCATTAATTATCACCAGTATATATGTAACTGACTAACTGGTACCGGCACATGGAACTTTCCTAAATTTCACATTAACTTTAGAGGAAACAATTCAAAACTTTATAGAATTCTTTTAGCGATCATGCGTTCCATACTAAGCCCATTATTATTAGTTATGGGGTACAAGGGATCAAACATTGAATTTAACTTTTAGGGACTATTTCATATATTTTCAAATGATGATTGATATTGCTTCCTACCACGACCAGGAAATTAAAGTCCACTGCAACACCCAAACGCCAGAATCTGAGAAATAGTACTCCCTTTCTTTTTTAGTCCACATTTTTTATTTTTTTACGGTCTTCAAGATGCAACTTTAACCATTGCTTTTTATAACTTTACACTAAGATATACTATTTTTAATAACTTTACATCACTACTACAGAATGGTACATCACTATCGCTTCATCTGTGTCGGTTCTTAAGTTTTTAGGAAAAACCGATTGTGATAGATGACTTAGGAGAGGCATTAATCATAATCACTATCGGTTCTCAGGTTAGAAGTGATAGTGATGTAGCAGAACATCATGTCGGTTCTTATGCGAAGTGATAGTGATGTGCATTATCATCACTATCGGTTTTCATATAAAAGCGATAGTGATGAGCTCGTCTACATCACTATCGGTTCTTATTGAAGAAGCGATAGTGATGATATCGCATCATCACTATCGCCGCAAAAGAACCGATAGTGATGACTCATCACTATCGGTTCTTTTGCGAGAAGCGATAGTGATGTGCATTATCATCACTATCGCTTCTTCAATAAGAACCGATAGTGATGTGTACAGGTTCATCACTATCGTTTTTTATATGGGAACCGATTGTGATGACTATGATAATCACTATCGCTTGGCTTATAAGAACCGACTGTGATGTGCATGATCACATCACTATCGCTTTTTATATGAGAACCGATAGTGATGTGCCCGTTAGGTTATTTATACCACTCGAGTGAACTCTTCTCTGTTATTGTTCGGAGGAGGTTTCTCCATCGCCACCAGAAAAAATAGCTCATATTCTGTGGTTGGAAGCAATACTTGGGTGAGAAAATTTGAAATCCTCAAGGGTGGGTGTTAAGAGGGTTAATTTGAAGCCCTAACTTGAGGAGATTTCCCCTCATTTTGCATAATTTGTGGTTTTCTTCAAAATGTGAGCATTCCTTCAAACCCCTTTAATTTTGCACTATGTAATTTTGATATGTCGCGAAGAAAGTCTAGATTGCACTGGAATTGTGTATGTCCTATCAGATTTCACACCCTTTATGTCACAAGCATGTACACATGTATTTAATTATCTTAATTTGTAGTGCTTTGATGTTAATATGGAATTATTATTGTTGTCACCTGATGAATGCTAGAGTTTAGGGTGCGGAACCTACGTCTCCCGTTCGTGGATGCTTGTTTATAAATATGCCGAACGAAATGGCATATTTATAAGCGAGCAGTCTCGAATTGTCCACGTTCTTTGGACAGTTCGAGGATATGTGCTTCGGGCAAGTTCCTAAGCTATGTTGTACAACTACAGAGTAGAGATTTCGGTAGCGTCTCCTGGTATTCTCGGATACACACCCTCTTGACTGTTATCGAGGCGTGTATATGGAGAATAGCGGGAGATGTCTTGAAATTTTCTCTGGAGTTGTAAAACGGCTTAGGAACTTGTCGGAATCACATATCCTCGAATGGGATTAGGACCAAACCTATTTAGAGATTAGGAGTCATCGTTGGTACCCTTGTTTTGTTTTGTTGTAGTCAAAAGATCTGTAGGCTACTGCACTATATAATTAGATTGTTTGATATCATTGTTGATGTTAAAAATGTATGTCTCCTATCTAGGAAGCTCTAAACCATGGAAGAATCTAGGTATCGATTGGGAGAACACATTTTATATATCTTGGAGGAACTTGCAGTCCTCTATTTTGCAAAGGTAATATTAAATGAAATGATGTCTCAATATTTCAAATAGCTAACTAGCTTCTTTGTCGCTCAGATTCTTCCTTAATTTATTGTGTGAAGTTTAATTACGGATGAACCGTAAGGAATGGATGTATGACAAAAGTCGTGTGATTGCTGAATTTGGAGGGTGTTAAGGAGTTCAAAAAATTGCCGAACAGACGGGGTGAGGAGGTGTATACTTCATATCTTGTCCTTGCATTGATTGCACCAATCTGAGAAGATTTAACAACCCACTCAAATTGAGGACCACGATTCGACGTGGCCGTGAGGAATTACACATGTTGGATCCATCACGGGAGACAGTAGTACCTGCGGTATGCAATGAAGACACGGTGGAACCGGATGATGAGTTGCTGACTGATATGTTTGAGGAGGAGAATTTGGACCAAATGTTGCGGGATGTGGAGGGTAATTATACGGAAAGAGAGTTTGAAAAGTTTAAAAGCTTGATGGAAGGCGATGCCAAACCATTGTTCACAAAGTTGCAAGCGAGAATACACCAAGTTGGGTTCGGTCCTTGCATTGTTCGAATCGAAGGCAAAACACCGTTGGATGATACAAGTTTCAATGCACTTCAGTTCTTCTATCGGATCGCTTCCGAGGGAAACGAGTTGCCAACAAGCATTTATGAAGCGAAGAAGCTACTATGTCCCATGGGAATGGAAATAGAAAGGATACATGCATGTCCGAATGATTGCATCTTGTACCGTAACGCACGTCGAGAGCTGCACGCTGTGTCCAGTTTATGTGTGCCCGGTACAAACAAAAGGAGAAGCGTAATGACAAGAAGCGTAAGAGTCGGGCAACGACGGTGAAGAGGTCACTAATGGTGCACCGCCAAGGTTTTGTGGTACTTGCCCATCATTCCCGTCTGGAGCGGTTGTTTGCAAATCAGAGAGGCAAAACTGTTGCGTTGGCATTATGAATCTCGAAAGGAAGATGGCAATCTGAGACACCTGCGATTCGGCTCAATGGAGAAACTTCGATTGGAAACATGAGGAGTTTGGTGCCGAAATGAGGAACATAAGATTTGGGTTAAGTACCGACGGAATGAATCCATTTGGTAACATGAGCGATCGTCACAAAGACTGCCGATTCATTGTGTATCTACAACCTCCCTCCTTGATTGTGTATGAAGCGGAAGTATATCATGATGTCATTACTAATCTCGGGACCCAAACAGCCGGGAAATGATTTTGATGTGTACCTTGCACCACTGATCGAGGACTTGGTAAAATTGTGGAATGAGGGTGTCGTGGTGTGGGATGCGTACAAAAGAGAGCATTTCACCCTACGGGCTATGGTATTTTGCACCATAAATGATTTCCCGGCTCTTGGTAATTTGGCGGGTTACAGTACGAAAGGAGCCAAAGCGTGTCCGATTTGTGAAGAGGAGACTGAGAGTCTATGGCTGCCAAATTCCAAAAAAACTGTGTATATGGGTCACCGTAGGTTTCTACCTCAAAGTCATCGATACCATAAGATGGATGACAAATTTGATGGGAAGAGGGAAGTCCGTTCGGCACCGCAGCCCATGAGTGGAAGGCAAGTATATTCACGTGTAGAGGATATCGATGTTCAGTACGGAAAGAGCCGTAAATCTGTTCATCCAAGGACAATTTGGAAGAAGAGGTCAATATTTTGGGACTTACCGTACTGGAAGGAGTTAGATGTCCGACATTGTATTGATGTCATGTATGTTGAAAAGAATGTCTGCGATAATTTGGTTGGCATCCTGCTGAACATACCTGGGAAGACCAAGGATGGTGTGAATGCTCGTCGTGACATGGCCTACATGGGAATCAGGCCAAGGCTTGCAGTGATAGAGGAGGATGGAAAAAGTCCGTACATCCCCGCTGCATGCTACACCCTGTCCAAGAAGGAGAAAGAAGATCTCTGCAAAAGTC